>OY740788.1:36996272-37727431 GCA_963514005.1 Raja brachyura | reverse complement strand
CACTGGGCAATCAAGGTAACCATCACTCTGGACATTTATGCATCTCTGTTTCTTTCAAGCTGTTACTGGGTATCTGACCTATGACTCAGTCCCTCAGTGACTGCTGCATGAGGGAGGTCACTGACATTTTCCATATTCACTCATATTCATCTTGCAAAAAAGGACATAAAGTGCTGGAGTCTCTCAGCAGGTCAGGCAACATCTCTGGAGAACAAGGTTGTTATTCGTCAACAGTTCTGAGCCTAGATGGCTAACTTCCGTTGGAGCCATTTTTGTCTGGTAGAGCGAGGTGGTCTGGCAGGAAAGAGCAAGGCATCACCAATCCAGTACACTGGTATTTTATGGAACTATTTAGCTGCTGCATCACCTCCATGTAGACCATAAAGTTCAATGTGTTTGCGTATGTAGTCTAAATTTCAATGGTCTACAACAGGCACCTTGAAACCCTGGAGAAATACCATTAATGATATTGCCAAAAAATCCTTTAAATCCAGTGGCAGAACAAGTAAACCAATATCTCACACACTGGGTTGAGGAAAGAACTGCAGATGTTGGTTTCAATCGAAGGTAGACACAAAATGCTGGAGTAAACTCAGCGGCTCAGGCAGCATCTCTGGAGAGAAGGAATGGGTGATGTTTCGGGTCGAGACCCTTTTTCAGACTGATGTCAGGGGAGGGGGCAGGACAAAGATGTTGTCATTCACACATTGGGACCTTATTTATATTCAGCCTGCCCTGTTGAGCATGCCACATAGATCGCATGTCTAATGACATAACTATCTTGGTCAAAGTCCCCCTGGTAAGCTTTTAAATGTGAATACACGGTCAACTTTCTTGTTATATTCAACTCTTTGAATGTCTGATTTGCAAGTAAGGTCAGGACATTCCATCAAAAATAATCTATGTCACGCTTTACATTCAAAGGTGTGTTTTCACTTAAATACCCTTTATCAGTAAGAACATGTTTAGTAAACCTTTTATTGTTTGGGGAAGGTTAGATCAGAAGGAGGGGTCAAGTAGATTTAGCAGATTATATCACAACCCATGTGACATAATGATGTGTTTCATTGTAACTTACATCATCAGACTGTGTTTACAGACAAACAAAAGAGTTTTATCTCACATTTTTTCTCAAAGTGTTCCTTTAAGGTGACTGAAAGAAACTCTATACGGCCCCAACTATTGAACCACTGCCTAGCAGTACATTGAATACAAACCTCATCTTCTTGCCAGCAGTAAAAATTATCTTTGAGGTAAACCACACAGCAAAAGTTAATTATTCTGAACCAATTTACTGAATGTGTTGAGAAACATGAAAATTTACTTAAATATGATGATAAGAACAGAATTAGGCCATTTGGCCCTTGGACAGCTTCCAACCCAACGGTATGAATGTTGATTTCTCTAACTTCAAGTAACCCTTGCTTTCCCTTTCTCTCTGTCCCTCGTCCCCCCCCCCCCCCCCCCCCCCCATCCTAGTTCTCTGACTGGTTTCACTGTCCTTCTGATCAATTTTACTGATTGTATACCACCTTCCTCTCAGCTAACAATGAACCATTCTAGGGTTACACAAAAAGCTGGAGAAACTCAGCGGGTGCAGCAGCATCTATGGAGCGAAGGAGATAGGCGACATTTCGGGTCGAGACCCTTCTTCAGACTGGTCAGGGATCAGGGAAACGAGAGATATAGACGGTGATGTGGAGAGATAAAGAACAATGAATGAAAGATATGCAAAAAAGTATCGATGATAAAGGAAACAAGCCATTGTAAGCTGTTTGTAGTGTGAAAATGAGAAGCTAGTGCGACTTGGGTGGGGGAGAGATAGAGAGAGAAGGAATGCCAGGGCCCGAGGGCTGAGGGAGAGGTGGGAAGGGGAGGAGGCAGCCAGGATTAACAGAATTCAGAAAATTCAATATTTAAGCCCAGAGGATGCAGACTCCCCAAGCGGAATATGAGGTGCTGTTCCTCCAACTTGGGGTGTTGCTCACTCTGGCCGTGGAGGAGGCCCAGGACCAAGAGGTCGGATACGGAATGGGAGGGGGAGTTGAAGTGCTGAGCCACCGGGAAGTCGGGTTGGTTATTGCGGACCGAGCGGAGGTGTTCGGCGAAACGATCGCCCAGCCTCCGCTTGGTCTCATCAATATAGATCAACTGGCATCTGGAGCAACGGATGCAGTAGATGAGATTGGAGGAGGTGCAGGTGAACCTCTATCGGACTTGGAAGGACTGCTTGGGTCCCTGAAAGGAGTTGATGGGGGAGGTGAAGGGACAAGTGTAGCATCTCTTGCGGTTGCAAGGGAAAGTGTCCGGGGAAGGGGTGGAGTGGGAGGGAAGGGAAGAATTGACAAGGGAGTTGCGGAGGGAGCGGTCTTTGCGGAAGGCAGACGGGGAGAGATGGGAAGATGTGGCGAGTGGAGAGTTCATGTTGGGGGTGGCAAAACTGGCGGAGGACTATCTGTTGTATGTGCCGGCTGGTGGGGTGAAAGGTAAGGACCAGGGGGACTCTGCCCTTGTTGGAGTGGGGGAATGGGGAGAGAGGGCAGTGTTGCGGGGTATGGAGGAAACCCTGGTGCGAGCCTCATCTATAGTGGGGGAGGGGAATCCCCGTTCTTTGAAGAATGAGGACATTTGTGATGACCTGGTCCTGGGAGCAGATGCAGCGTAGACGGAGGAATTGGGAATAGGGGATGGAGTCCTTGCAGGAAGCAGGGTGGGAGGAAGAGTAGTCCAGATAGCTGTGGGAGTCAGTTGGTTTGTAGTGGATGTCGGTCAGGAGTGTATCACCTGCAATAGAGATGGTGAGATCAAGGAATGGTAGGGAAATGTCGGAAATGGTCCAAGTGTATTTGAGTGCTGGATGGAAGTTCGTGGTGAAATGGATGAAGTCAGTCAGTTGTGTGTGGGTGCAGGAGATGACACCAAAGCAGTCGTCAATGTAATTGAGGTAAAAGTCGGGGGTTGGGCCCTGGTATGCCGAGAACAAAGGTTGTTCGACGTGCCCAACAAAGAGGCAAGCATAGCTGGGGCCCATGCGTGTGCCCATAGCTACGCCTTGTGTTTGGAGGAAATGGGAGAAGTCAAAAGAGAAGTTATTGAGGGTAAGGACCAACTCCGCTAGGCGGAGGAGGGTGTCAGTGGACGGGTATGGGTTGCTCCTCTGGTGCAGGAAGTACCGGAGGGCTTTGAGACCATCCTGGTGGGGGATGGAGGTGTAGAGTGACTGGACGCCCATGGTGAAGATGAGAGAATGGGGGCCTGGAGAATAGAATGCGTGGATCCGACGGAATGTCTGAGGTGTCTTGTACATAGGTGGGGAGGGATTTAACAAAGGGGATAGGATGGAGTCAAGGTATGTGGAAATGTGTTCGGTGGGGCACGAACAGGCAGAGACAATGGGTCTGCCGGGGCAGTCGGGTTTGTGGATTTTGGGGAGAAGGTAAAATCGGGCCGTGTGGGGCTGGGAAACGATGAGGTTGGAGGGGGGGGGGAGTAGGGAGCCGGAGTTGATGAAGTCGGTTATAGTGCTCGAGATGGTGGCCTGGTGCTCGTCAGTGGGGTCATGGTCCAGGGGTAAGTAGGAGGAGGTGTCCGAGAGTTGAAGAGCTCCAAGTCGTGGTGGGCGCGGAACTCATTGAGGTGGGGACGGAGGGGGACAAAGGTCAGACCTCTGCTGAGGACTACACTTCCTTATCATCGTCAGCTTTGATCTTTCGTTATCGCACCTCACCTCTCCATATCTCTAGACTTCCTCTCCCCTGACTCTCAGTCTGAAGGGTCTCAATTCGAAACGTCACCCATTGCTTTTCTCCAGAGATGCTGCCTGTCCTGCTGTGTTACTACAGCATTTTGTATCTATCTTCTGTGCTTTCTTTTCATTTTCATGTGCAATTCCTAGAGGGAGCCTTTCAAGCCACGTCATATCTGGAAAAAACTTTATTTAGCACCAGATTTTACATTGCAAAAATCATACAGTAAAACCAGCCAGAATACTCCCTGGAGAGTATTCAAGTTTCAGTTAAGAGTCTGAATTCTCCAAATATTTATATATATAATTGCACCAGTAGCCTGGAAAAGTAATCCGATATCTAACCCGGTAGTATTTCATCTTCTCTTTAAATAGTGGTGATTGGGTTTCCTCCATTCCACTTAATGTAAAGTTCAGGCAATCTAAGCTAGTTGTTAGCAAGAGTTAGTAAGAGGCAGCATGGCTTCAGCAAAGTGCTGTGCACTGATTCACATCATATTAATGATAATGCCCTTTCTTCAGTCTGTGTTCAACTTGCAATTAAAGTGTGTAAATGCATCTAAAATCCATATTTTCAAACTTTTAATTTCTTACATGGTATAAAATAAACCATTGTTGCTGATCCCCAGTTTAGCATCTATAATCTTTCCACACGCAAATGAGATCAGTCTTGTTCAAAAGAGGACCTTGCTGCCTGATTTATATTCATCATGGCTCTGAAAACTGGATCTTCAGTGGGTGACTATGTTGCAACATGTAAGGTTGTCCACCGATGCAATTTAAAATGTGATGAATTCAGGAAGTTATAAAGTGAAGCTGTGTTCAGCAAATGCAAGTCTTGTGGGAGTGAAATGTTACGGTTATTAATGGTCAAGTTTTAATGGCTTTACCAGGGAGTATGTAGCTGTTGCATATGGAAAGTATTATCATGATAAATGGAGCCTTACTGTAGCCTTAGATAGACTCTGATTGAAAGCTGAAAACCCTGTAGTTTTACAAAAGACTTATCGGTAATAGTGGAAAATATATGTAATGTTTTATATGGAAATAATTTTGACAATTGCTAATTAATATTATATAAACTATGTTTCATTAAAATGTATTTTATCATGAAATATCAGTGAAGGATTATATATAAAATTTAGATGGATTGAAAGCAGTAAATGAGACATTTCTTTGCCTTTCCAAACATAAAATATTCTTAAAAAATTGTAACAATATGTGAGTGTGCAATACAAATATAATTGCCTTAAATACAGTGTCATGTGTGCATATTATAATTTTAGTATAACAACCAATTAATATTTATGCCAGTGAAACTAGCTCTCATGATGGTTCCCTTATAAGAGATCTAAGAAAAAGGAACAACAATGGTCCACACAGTTCTTTAAGCCTACTCTGCTATTCAATAACTTCAGGAGTGCTTCATACATTTTTTGAGCGATCCTCTCGTGATCTGAATTGTCAAAAACCCATCAATCTGAAAGGCAAAGATATTCAACAACTGAGCACCCAAAGCTCTCTAATGCAGAGTATTTATATTATGTGTTTGTGACTGATGATCACTCAGTGAGTATCTCCAAGACCTCAGATGTGACAAGAGAGGCAAGAGTCAAGAGTGTTTCATTGTCAAATGTACCAAAAACGGAACACTGAAACTCTTACTTGCAGTAGCATAACATGTCCATAAACTCAGTATTCACAGATAATATAATAAACAATGGTAAATTCAATAAATTAAGTTCAATAAACAAGTCATTTCACAGTTTATCGTTTAGTTGGTGATCATGCTGTTTAAGAGCCTGATGGTTAGTGGAAAGAAGCTGTTTCGGAACCTGGAGTCTCTGTGTTCAGACTCCTATAGCTCCATCTTAATGGCAGAGTGAAATGTGAGCATGACCACGGTGTGTGAGGGTCCTTGATGATGCTAGCTGTCTTTTTCAGATTGCGTCTCCTATAGATCCCTTTAATGGTGGGGAGGTCAATACCTGTGATGGACCGCATGTTCACCACTTTGTGTAACCTTCTACGCTTCTGGGCATTCGAGTTGCCGACCCAGGTCATGATGCAGTTTGCTCTGTAACGTACACCTGTAGAAGTTCAAGAGAGTATTCTGCAATGTCATTTGAAAGATGAACTAGGTAAAATCTGTCTTTTTGTTTGATTGTAGATTACGTTCTTTGGAAAGACAAATATTTTCCCCTCTTCCCTTCAACCTGTTGGTAAATGAGTTGGGTAACTGCCACTAACTCCAGCAGTCCCTACTGTTAGCACCACGCTAGGTTTGGACAGCACATCTGAGAGAGAGAGGGGCATGAAGCATCCCAGAATAGGATTGTGTCTTAGGGTCAAGAACCATTCAGGGTGCAGTCGGTCTCACGGTAAGAGGTTCTACTTTGGTATCATGCTTTCTTTGACATTTAGCAATTAGTTTGCACAAAACCAAATTATAACCTATCAGTGTTGGATAGACAGATGCCGCTGTCATTTAGGGATCTTGTTTGTCTGTGAGCGATATTGATAAATGCTGCTGAAGATGGAAGAATTATATCATCTGATAGCTTATAGTGCCAGAACATTACAGTGTAATTAAAAGAGCGAATGTTGGAGATACTCAGCAGGAGAGTTAATGTGATCGATGGTTGGCATCGACTTGGTGAGCTGAAGGGCCCGTTTCCATGCTGTGTCGTTCAATTGATCAATATAGAGCATTCATGGAAAGAGAAATGGAGTTAACATTTCAGTTCGATGATCTGTCATCAGTAGATGCTGCAGAATTATATTCTGCTGTTCCTAAAACCATGTCTGTGTCTGATGGCTGTATGTTATGCATAAGTTCATCAGCAGCCATAAGAGATATCTATTTTTTAATGATTGCATTTAACTTATGTATGGCTTGCCAAAGTTCATTCCTATTAGATATCCTTTCAATGTGAGCCTAGCTAAAAGTGAACTTTCTTCTTAAGCTCCAAATAAGCCTACTTATGTGTTCTTCTTCCTATATAACTCACAATTGTGCAGGACCTCAGACTCACCGCAGTCTTTTACTGTCACTCATCCTTCTGCATGATTGGAAATGTGTAAATCCTGAGGTTTTCAGAGGTTCCTTAATTGCTCCTTTAATGATCAGGAAAAAAGTAGAAATGTAGTCACAAGAGAAAACTTGCTGTGTAGTTTGTCCTCCTAAGTCAACAGTTTAACGTGTGCAGTAAATGAAAATTTAGCCAGTGCAGTCAACTTGTCCGTCGCAAAGGGATGTTGTGTTTGGAAACAGATTGTACATCTTAAGGCAAGAGGACATGTTGACAAAAGAAAAGTAAAAGGAGGCGGTCAGTGTATTTTGATCAAGAGTTCTTTGGATTGCAGAACACAGTTTACATGGTTAAAGGTGTGCGTGTGCGTGTGCATGTGCATGTGTGTGTGCGTGCATGTGTGCATGTGTATGTGTGTGTGTGTGTGAGTGCATGGGTGCGTGTGTATGTGTGCGTGTGTGCGTGTGTGTTCATGTGATCTTGATATACTTCTGGTTTGCATATTCTCACCCCATACTCAAATCCACCTTCCTTTGTTCAGCCTATTGTTCTGTATGCTCTTGTGTTTTAAAACTGTTCTTCCATGATCTTTATCAATTATCCTGTCATTCCTAATTATTTTATATTTTTCTGCATATCTGTGATATACTATGAGATGTCTAGCGTCAGTGTAATAAGATCCGGATAGAAACAAGCTTGTGGCCCTCCACAGTATAAAATAAATCTGCAATAAAAGTTATTATCAGTAATGTCAGTGCAATTACCAGATTGGTAAAACAAACCAATTTAGTTCAGTAATGTTCGTCAAAGATCGAATTTGCTATTTTTTTTTCAGTCTAGTTAATTTGAATCTCCCAATCCAACAAAATGACATTAAAAGGGTGGCACGGTGGTGCAGCGGTAGAGCTGCTGCCTTACAGCACCAGGGATCCAGGTTCGGTCCTGACTATGGGTGCTGTCTGTATGATATTTTGAAAGTTCTCCCTGTGACCTGCGTGGGTTTTCTCCAGGAGCATTCCACACTCCAAAGGCATACCGGTTTGTAGGTTAATTGGCTTGGTAAAATTGTACATTGTCCCTTGTGATTGTGTGTGGGGATTGCTGGTTGGCATGGACTTGGTGGGCTGAAGGCCATGTTTCCGTGATGTGTCTCTAAATGTTGGCGTTGCCACATGGCCAGGTTCTATGAACATATTTGCATAAATACCATTCTGGGCATGCATGCAAATGATACATGTCTGGGCACCAATTCAATTTAACATATAATGAATGTTTGATGGCACTGGGCCTGTAATTGCTGGAGTTTAGAAGAATGAGGGAGGACCTAATTGAAATGTACCAAATAATGAAAGGCCTGGATAGAGTGGACATAGAGAGGATGTTTCCACTAGTGGGAGAATCTAGGACCAGAAGCCATAGCTTCAGAATAAAAGGACGTACATTTAGAAAAGAGATGATGAGGAATTTATTTTGTCAGAAGCTGCTGAATCTGTGGAATCCATTGCCGCAGATGCCTGTGGATGCCATGTCAATGGATATTTTTAAGGTGGAGAACGATAGGCTCTTGATTAGTAAGGGTGTCAGGGGTTATGGGGAGAAGGCAAGAGAATAGGTTTGAGAGGGAAAAATCAGCCATGATTGAATGGCAGAGTAGACATGATAGGCCTAATGGCCTAATTCTGCTCTACAACATATGAACCTAGGAATGTCTTTGCCCAAGCAGTTGGACAATATTCCATTACAATCCTGTCATGGAGATGTTAGAACGGCTTGAGGGAGTCCATGGGTATCCCTGGAATCAGGATACATGATATTTGACCAATATCATTCAACCAACATCGCCAACCGGGTAGTGGATCAGTGGATTTCATTCCCACAGACAGTTGTGGAGGCCTTCAATGGATATTTTTAAGGTGCAGATTGACAGATACTTCATTGGTATGGGTATCAAGGGTTATGGGGAGAGGGCTGCAGAATGGGGTTGAAAGGGAATGATAGTTCATCCATGATTGAATGGTGAAATGGACCTGATGGGCTGAATGGCCTAATTCTACTCGTATAAGTTATGAACTTATGAATCCATTGGCCCATGGACGCCTGGACTAAATGTGTAGCAACAGTTCTTCTTGGCATACGTGTGATCGGCTTTACTTTGATTCCACAGGACCATCAAGCTCTTATTTTTGCTATGTTGATCATGGAAAGGCCTTGGGGTGTTGAGAGATGACTCCATTTATTCAACCTTTGTCCAGTCCTTACAGCCTCTGTATTTATATGACTGGTCCAGATCAGTTTCTGGTCAATGGTGACCCCGCAAGATATTGATGGTGGGGGCCTGCATGGGCATACTATGGGAATGCGTAACTCCAAACGATTGATTATCTTTATTTCACAAGATTTTCAGCTACTCAAAGCATCTGAAATTATTCTGGGTAGATCCCCCGAGCCTGATTTTGCATATCCATATCCATCTCCATATTTGCAGCTTGTTGATTTTCATATTAAAAAATAATCACCTAAATTCAGCTGGTATTTCCATGAGACTGCGTCTACATAAGCCAAGGTAATGCACACCTTATCTAGTCGATTTAATTCAAATGGGTCGTCATGGCATGACAGCAGCACCGTGTGGACTGAGTACATCAGTAATGAAAGACTTCTTGGTGTAAGATATTTGGGACCTGTTGACTACAGGGATCATATGACTGCCCATGAACACATAAAACTCAACAACAAAGCCTTACCGTGGTCCAAAAGGATTGGTTTATGGTGGTTGTCCTCACACTTAATCCTTTAATTTAGAAGCTTGGCGTCATCCTACACGTCCTACATGTTGTAAAGTAGCCAATACATTGCAGAAAGTTCATCAAAACCGAACCAGGAAATGAATGGCTTGAAAGCAGATTGATATAAAGGGGATGGGAAACTGAGTTACATCATCGCCAGCATTGTATGAATACTACCTACAAGATTATTACACATCATTTTCATCTCTGAGATATTTTCTGGCACTAGACCCATAAATATTTAAACTCATCATTATTAACATTAAATAGCCGAGGGACCAAATGATTTTAGAGAATTATCAACCATGTAATGCTTCATTGATACAACCTTTCTGTTCCAGGTTTGAATCCCATTTTGATGAGTGCTAAGTTTTTAATTGGGTTCAGCATTGGGTTTTGATGCATTGCAGGCTGATGAACAATTTGCTCATGTGCACATATTTCTGCCTTGAATCTTAACAGGGAACATTTTGATGGAGGCATGTAATTAGTGTAGGCTAGAATTATGCAGATCAGATAGGTCGTGACCTGTCAGTAAGCTAAAACTAATCTGATTTAATTGCTATTTTGAGCTCAACCCAGCACCTTACATCTTAATGTGTAAGATGGAATTGTAGATGCTGTTTACACCAAAGATAGACACAAAATACTGGAGTTACTCAACAGGACAGGCCGTTTCTCTCGTTTATTATATTGTTTACACTGTACTATGTTTACATATTCTGCTGTGCTGCTGCAAATAAGAATGTCATTGTTCTATCTGGGACATATGACAATAAAACACTTGATTCTTTTTGTGTTCTTTTTCTAGGTCTGCATAAAACTTGAGAGTCTTCAAGGTACAACAGAAGTCTTTATTACTCAATGCTGGCAGCAAGACAACTCAAAATGGCTGCACACTGTCTACAGACCGGAAAAACTATATATGCAAAACATTTCCCTTTCTCCTGTGCAGCAATGGGTCCTCCCACCCCACACAGTCCACCAAACATCACACACCCCCTTTCCAGTTTGAACGTCTCTATTCCTGAATGAGTCACCTTGGGAGAATACCACAATTGCAACGTGTCGATCGACGAAGGACCACAGGCAGATCGGCGGGGAGTTTGTCTGGCGGAACTTCATCAAAGCCAGGCATTCCAGTATCCAACCAATTCGGCACCGGGGTGTCCGACTGCTTGGTTCTGGTCAGGTTCTGTGCAGTCTTCGCTGGAGGAACGAGGCTTCTTAATTTGTCATCATGCTGTCGGCATTGTCCTTCTTGTCCTTGGATGTTGTACATTTTGGTTCCAATGTGAACCATGAGCCTGCCAATGCACCATTGTCGCAATCCCCAAATGGCGGACAAATCATCGTGCGCAGAAGTGGTTGTTTCGGGGGTCGCATATTTATTCAGTTGGATAACATTTCGAATGGGCGTCCATGACGACCAGCCACATGTCCTCCAGGAGCGGTCCGGCAAAATCTATGTGGATTCGCTGCCATGGTTGGTCGGAGGCGGGCCATGCAGATGTCTTTTCCGGCAGATTCGGTGCTGTTTCGGCACGTGGTGTGCAGTCCTTGCAGTGGTTGGCTATATCGGTCTCGATATTCGGCCACCACACATGCATGCGGGTGAGCGCCTTCATTCGCACAATTCCAATGTGTGTCTTGTGCAACATTTTCAGAATTTGCGAGCGCAGTTCCGTCGGAATGATCACTCTACAATCGCGGAGCAGAATGCCACCCTTTGTGATTTCCGTTTGCGCATTCTGGAATGAGTGGAATTTCTTTGTCCTGTGCAGCGCCACCTGCTGCACGGGAGGAGAAACGGGTCCTCCCATCCCACACAGTTCACCAAACATCACAATTCTCTTGACTCGACAATTTCTCTTAAGACTTGATGTTCGTGCGATTGGTGAAAACTCATCATGGTCATTACTTTAGCCAGTGGGTTTTGAAGGCAGCGTCGACATCCAGCTCAATGCGTTTCAAAACAGCTCAGGAGAATGCAGAGTATACTTGCATTGCACAATAGATGGCTGAAATGTACAATATTTACATTAGTTTTTTGGGCGGGTATTGGACAGAAGATAAAGGAAAGCAGTCTATCTAATACTCCAGCCCATGGAGTGTCTGAGAAGAGACGTTGTCCTTTTCATGCATGGATAATAGATGAGGGTAGCATGGAGTGAAGTTATCTGAAATCTTTACGTAGAAGAAGAAAAGTAATTTTTTTAGCTTTCTTTAAATAATTTCCTTATTATTGTGGAATACCCTACGGTTCATAGCCAATCAGCTTAATAAAACCAATCATTACAAATATAGTGGATCTGCTGTTACAGATGTCTATGATCTGTGAACTGCAATAGTGTAAGTAAACATAAAGTTATCTTGAACTTATTCCTTGCTATTGATAAATTTAGCAGGAATATGCTGTTTCAACATTCCAAACATGAAATATTTGGCTCTAATTTGTTTTGTAACTTTTCAAACCTTTAGTGCCCCTCTCCCCTGACTCTCAGTCTGGAGAAGTGTCTCGACCTGAAACGCCAACTAGATACAGATACAGATACATTTTATTTGTCACGTGTGCCAATTGGCACAGTGAAATGAAGTCACCATACAGCCATACAGGAAGAAAATAAAAAACACAACACAGAGTAGATAGAAATTCAACATAAAACATCCCCTCACAGCAGGATCAAAATTTCCCACCGTGAGGGAAGGCACCAAAGTCAGTCTCTTCCTGATATTCCCCAATGTTCACCCGTGGTCGGGGCCTCCCCTGAGCCCTCCGCTGTCGCCGCTCCGGGCGGCCCGATGTTCAGGCCCGCTCCCCGGGGTGATGTAAGTCCGCCTTCAGGGCTGGGGGACGTCCTCAGCGGCCTGGACCCTGAGTCGGCCCCCTCCTACCGGCGCCTGCGGCCGGGTGGAGATTCAACGCTGGAGGCCCTCGGCAAAGGGCCCCAGGACTCCAGGGAGTTCAGTGCCACCCACGTTGGGAGCTCTCCAAACCAGAGCTCCACGATGTTGGAGCAGCGGCCCAACGCTCCGGAGCTCCAACGGCGACCCAGGTAGGCATCGCCCGCTCCGTGGTGACTCCAGCGCTGCCGCCGCTGTTGCAGCTCTGGTCCGGTTCCCGGTCCCCAGCAGGAAAGGCCGCTCCGATCCAGGAGGTAGGCCGCGAAGTGGAGGGCGAGGACGCGACTTGGAAACAGTTTCCCCCTTACCCTGCCCCCCACCCCCACATATAAAAGATAAAGATTCCTTTTCTCCAGAGATGCTGCCTGACCCGCTGAGTCACTCCACTTCTTTGTGTCTATCTTTGGTGTAAACCAGCATCTACAGTTCTTTCCTACACATGAAATATTGCAGAATTGTTTTGAGCTTGTCTTAATTTACTGCAGAACAGAATGCAATGATGTGTGCTCTGCATCACCATGTGGTATTCACTTAATACAGGAAGACGTGAAGGAATCACTGTCGGGGCAGGCAATGTGACCAGCCTTTTAATGCTGGCATTGCAAAACAAAATATCAGGGGTAATGTGCACAAAATGCAGCAGCAGTTACCTTTGGAATACCTAAACAATCCCAGAGAGGTAAAGTTATTGCATATTTAATTAATATATAATCTAAAGTGGAAACAATAAAACATATGACAATGTGACAATTTATTTTACAGATATGTCCCTCACTAGAGAGATGATGTGACATGAACATTATACTCTAGTGGACTTTCTCCCAGAATATCCATTTTCAAATATATAATACTAAACATTAGTCCTTATGGCTCTGCATACCCACTATGCCCTGAAACTACTTTTGCTAGAACTTAGAATATTGCTTTTGTTTGATGTATAGAACATTGTCTTGCTTGACACTTGACCCAAAAGAGCATCTCAAAATGGTGGCACAGTTTTCAGCTCAAAACATGTACTGAATCTTGGCTATCAAGTCACAATGGGCACAGTAGCATTGTGGCAGGCCTTGCATAGAACAATGAAAGTAGAACAGTAGAGCACAGGAACATACCCTTAGGTCCACAATGTGCTGAACATGATGCCAAGGAAAACAAATCCCATCTGCTTGAACTTGATCCATGTCCCTCCATTCTCTGTCTACCCATATGCCTATCTAAAAGACTATTAAACGCCACTAACACGTCTGCCACCACCACCACCCAGATCAGTGTATTCTGAACACCCACCACTCTCTTTCCCCACACATCTTTAAACCTTGCCCCTTTCACCTTAAAGCTATGCCTTCTAGTCATGAAATACTAATAAAATGTGTTTCTGAGAAAACCATTAAAAATAAAATAGACCATCGTGTTCAGTCAATGAGAAAACTCCATGATGGATTTTTATAGAATAAATAGTGAGAAGCTATTTCCACCGACAGGAGAGAAAGTAGCCAGAAGACTCTAATTGAAGACGATTGGCCAAAGAGAAACCCAGGGGACATGTGAAAGATATTCTGTTTGCAATGAGTTATGTACAAAAATGCACAACTTAAAATAGTAGTCAAAATCGAGTTCTTCAAGTTCAAATAGTAGTCAAAATCAAGCTCGTTCTAGCTCAAATAGTAGTCAAAATCAAGTTCAAATTTAAGTTCACATTTATTGTCACATGCTTCAGATAAGGTACAGTGGAATTTGATTTACCATGCAGCCGCACAATCAAAAAGAGCACAATACATAATTGAATATCACGTGAACATCCACCGCAGTGGAATCAACATTCTTCGCTGTGGTGGAAGGTAATAACGTTCAGTCAGTCCTCCTCCATGCTCACCCGTGGTCGGGGCCATGAACCCTCCGTAGTCGCTGCTACGGACGGCCCGATGTACAGGCCCTCTCATTGGGATGCTCAAAACTCCGACGTTGGGACGGATGGACACTCTGCGGCTTGAAGGTCCCGAATCGGCCGCTTCCTACCGGAGACCACGGCTTCATGATGTTATAGGCCGCAGGCCGGAGGTCGGAGCTCTTTTCCGGCGATTCCCGGCGAGGGATCCCAGACTCCGCGATGGAAAGTCCACGCCGCTCCCGCGGCTAGAAGCTTCACAGACCGCGGCTTCAGGATGTTATAGTCCACGGGCCAGCGATTGGAGCACTTCTTCTGGCGCTCCCCGGCAAGGGATTACCCGGTTCCGTGATGGAAAGTCCACGCTGCGCTCGTTGCTGAAGATTCAATACTAACTTTCAAAAGCAATTGGAAGTAAAAACAAAATGTCCGACAATGGGAAAAGAATAGAGAAGTAGGATGAATTGATTACTTTTATAAAAGAACTGTCATAAATGCGAAAGGGTTAAATTCTCTCTCTTGGCACTTTGCATTAGAAACATAGAAACATAAAAAATAAGTGTAGGAGCAGGCCATTTGGCCCTTTGAGCCAGCACCGCCATTCATTGTGATCAAGGCTGATCATCCACAATCAGTAACCCGTGCCTGCCTTCTCCCCATATCCTTTGATTCCACTAGCCCCCAGAGCTCTATCTAACTCTCTTTTAAATGTATCCAGTGAATTGGCCTCTATTGCCTTCTGTGGCAGAGAATAGAAAGATTAAATGAGAACTTAACATTTGAAGTTTGATCTTGATTTTATGAGAAGTTGGAGTGAGAGACTACGTGAAGAACCAGCCAGCCCGCATGCGCATCAATCTTCAGAGCCACTGTATGAAACAACTGTCCACTTGAACCAGATACAAGCTATAGAAAGGTTAATAACCCTTGACTTACCAAATTAAATTTATGAGATTCAGGGTTGGGAGGGCACGTAGTCTCTCACTCCAACTTCTCATAAAATAATGATCAAACTTCAAACGGTAAGTTCTCGTTTAATCTTTCTATTTTATTTCGAAGTCTCGTGACAAGACTACGTGAAGCCTTTGAAGCTCTGTGGTTTCATGCAGTAAACCAATATGTATGTGAACACACTACACAGATAAACCATAAATGGTAGAAAAGACATAGGCCATTAATACATGATGCTAACTTTCCATACATGTACATCACCCTTCATTGGACCACAGTCCCATTTGCCTTGGAGTTAGACAAACAGCTCATGTAGCACTGTCCAGAATTCTCTCTACAATCGTCCAGACATGTTAAGTGTTATTTTGTAAACTTCCAAAAGTGCGTTCATCTGAGCCTCCTGCTGTTGCCAAAATGTGATCAAGAGGAACATCCATTCTATTGGCTGCCAACGTGCCAGCAGCCCTGGTAGAGTGTGACTTGAAATTATCTGTATTCGCTCCCGCATTCAACAGTGTACACTCTATCCATCTTGAAATAGTCTGCAACAACACTCTCGTGAGACTTTTTATAACTATGAAGAAGCTTTTCCTTCATCTTGTAGATTCTTCGTAACCTCAATGTATCTTTTCACATAATAAACACCCCCAATCTCCGATCTGGTGGATATGCTGTCAACTCCAACTTGTACCCAACCACGCTGAGCTGGGAATGCATGCCTGGCAGTTTGAATGCTCTGTATTACTTATGGAATAACGACTATTGTTTTACCATGTATGTTGTCGTGGATCATTCACAAACATGCTGTCAGAAGTGGGATTCAAACCCACGCCTCCAAAGGACACTGCAAATGGTCATGGTCATTCAAAAACTCACTCGCCACATCTCTGTCCACCGAGCACCCCTCAAGCTACTCTCAGACAATGTAACTGAATTCTCCAGTCAGCTCTTCAAGGCTTTTGTGAAACGCTGGGACTTTCACCACACCATTTGCAGCCCCAAGTACCCACAGTCCAACGGCCTGGCCAAGCGCACGATACGAAGTGCAAAACAACTAACGCTCACCAGGCCCAGCTCTGTCTATCTCGGCCTACTCAACCTACGAAGCATTGTCCGCAACCCTCTCCTGGGATCTTTGGCCGAACAACTCATGTCATGGCTAACCCGCTCCACCCTGCCTACTGCCAAGTAACTGTTAGAACCACAAGTTTTTGTCAGATATGACCAAGTTATCTAGACGGAAGAGGATGAGCGTAAAGAATGAGCTCTTCATGCAGAATAAGTGTCATAAGCATGACTAACTTGAGTAGGGATGTTAGTCTAACATGCTCCAACATTAGGGATGCAGCTGAGGTCCATTAGCGTAAAAAGTATAATACTGATTACACATTCCACACTACTTTGTATCTAGGCTTTAGAGGGTTCATATTAAAGACACCTTCCATAAACATTGTCACCAGTGGGTGAGAGCCAATCGTTTGTTGGCCCACTCCTAGTACTAGATACGATGATAAGGCACTGTGAGCATGGTTAATTGCACTTTAACTTAAACGCTTCTCACAAAACTAAACTGAAAGAAACCCCCAAACCTCTGCTACTTCTATTTAAAAGTAGCTCACAGGTGCCTCTTCACAAAACTTTTCCCTTGATGTAGGTAGCATACTGCTTTCTTGTGCCATCTCGCCAAGCTGCAGTGATCACATCAATTGTCCTGCTGGATAATCCTATAAACTCGAAGGGTCTCTTTAAATCCTGCAAATTAATAAATCAATATGGTCATGCAGTGGATGTGGTGCACGAGTGATAGGTTGAACTAACCACTGTTGGTGTCTGTGAGCAAATATAGGAGCTTCTTTCAGCAGACTTATTTACAATGTAACCATGGTTGAGTAGGCTATTTTGGCAATACAAAAATTTATGTTGCCTCGTCTTGAATTATCTTTTGAAGGCATCTTCCGATAAGGCAGAATGAGGAATTTCTTGAGGAACGTATGCTGCTGCTGTTGTATTGTCCCGAAGTAGCCTAATTTGCATATCATGGTCATTCCCACAATACGTTCTCAATGCCTGGAATGCTGCTATCATTCCCAAATAGTTGGTGTCATATATTATGGCCATGTCTCAACTCATCCTCATTCCACCTACCACCACAACTAGTATAGGTGCCAGTTACACCCCAGCCCTCATTTAATAGTGTTATTGCAGGCTTACTTGGTACAACAAACCCTGTACCCTCATGTGTGCTCAATCCCCAAAATTGAGGAGATTTTGGAGATTGCATCTCCAAAATTCTGCTTATTTGATATGCAACAGTTTTTGTCGGCTCAAGCCTGGGCTTTCCTGGATAAATAGCAAATCCTAGATCTTCTAGGAGTGTCTAGGTTACTAAAACCACTACCTCGGCGTCATAGCTCATCTTTCCTATGATGAGCATGTCAACTATATCCTGTGACTCTCATGTATTGGTACCGGAAAGAATGCATCTTTGCGATCGATTGAGGCCATTTCAAGCAGGGTGCAAGGGCACCAAATTGAAATGCAGTTTAATACCATTTCAAGCAGGGTGCAAGGCCACTAAAGACAGCGAGTCGTGACCTCTCCCTCCCCATCTTGCAGAGACTGAGCCACGCCCGCACTTCTGGGTACTATAGTCCCTCTCCCCCTCCCACCAGGAGGGGCGTGGCATTCATGGCGTGATTGACAGGAGAGAGAATCTCAACATTTTTTAAACACTAATAACTCTTTTATTTTTCATCTATGGGATACAATCCTCAGCACCTGAGTGGGAGGGGAACTCTGAGTAATATGGCCAAAAATCACAGCCGTACGTGGTAGCGTTTTTTCTAAAAATCAATATAAAGCCCAAATAGGAAGTGGTCAAGATTTAACTTTAATTATATAGAAGGCAAGGCAGCACTAATTAGGCAAGGCAGCTCTAATTAGGCAAGGCAGCTGTAATTAGGCAAGGCAGCTCTAATTAGGCAAGGCAGCTCACGTTAGCACTTACAAAACCAAATGCAAGGCAGCTCACTTTAGCACTTTCAAAACCAAAGGCAAGGCACCTCACTTTAGCACTTTTAAAACCAAAGGCAAGGCAGCTCGCTTTAGCACTTTCAAAACCAAAGGCAACACAGCTTGCTTTAGCACTTTCAAAACCAAAGGCAAGGCAGCTCGATTTAGCACTTTCAAAACCAAAGGCAAGGCAGCTCACTTTAGCACTTTCAAAACCAAAGGCAAGGCAGCTCGCTTTAGCACTTTCAAAACCAAAGGCAATGGAGCTTGCTTTAGCACTTTCAAAACAAAAGCAAGGCAGCTCGCTTTAGCACTTTCAAAACCAAAGGAAAGGCAACTTGCTTTAGCCCTTTCAAAACCAAAGGCAAGGCTTTAGCACTTTCAAAACCAAATGCAAGGCAGCTTGCTTTAGCGCTTTCAAAACCAAAGGCAGCACAGCTTGCTTTAGCCCTTTCAAAACCAAAGGCAACACAGCTTGCTTTAGCCCTTTCAAAACCAAAGGCAAGGCTTTAGCACTTTCAAAACCAAAGGCAGCACAGCTTGCTTTAGCCCTTTCAAAACCAAAGGCAGCACAGCTTGCTTTAGCCCTTTCAAAACCAAAGGCAAGGCAGCTTGCTTTAGCCCTTTCAAAACCAAAGGCAAGGCTTTAGCACTTTCAAAACCAAATGCAAGGCAGCTTGCTTTAGCACTTTCAAAACCAAAGGCAACACAGCTTGCTTTAGCACTTTCAAAACCAAAGGCAACACAGCTTGATTTAGCACTTTCAAACCAAAACACACTTTTGCATTTTCAAACTACATTTTCAAACCACATTAAGTGCACTGACAGGTCAGTAAAACCGCACACAGTTTAGTAGACATGTGTTCAGTGTTATTTACAGCTCAGACTGAGATTTGCAACCTCTTGCTTCCCCCATCTTGCAGAGAACTGAGGCACCTCCACACTTCCAATTTTTATAGTCCCTCCGGAAGGTGCGTGGCCTTCTGGAGAGAGAATCTCAACATTTTTTAAACACTAATTCCTCGGCACCTGATGAGCGGAGGGGGACTCTGAGTAAGATGGCCAAAAAATCACAGATGTATGTGGTAGTATTTTTTTTTACTAAAAATCAATATAAAGCGCAAACAGGAAGTGGTCAAGATTAGACTTTTAATTATATGGAAGGCAGCTCTAATTAGGCAAGGCAGCTCTAATTAGGCAAGGCAGCCCTAATTAGGCAAGGCAGCTCGCTTTAGTACTTTCAAAACCTCAGGCAAGGCAGATCGTTTTATCACTTTCAAAACCAAAGGCAAGCAGCTTGCTTGAGCACTTTCAAAACCAAAGGCAAGGCAGCTCGCTTTAGCACTTTCAAAACCAAAGGCAACACAGCTTGATTTAGCACTTTCAAACCAAAACACACTTTTGCATTTTCAAACTAGATTTTCAAACCACATTAAGGACACTGACAGGTCAGTAAAACCACTCACAGTTTAGTAGACATGTGTTCAGGGTTAGTCACAGCTCAGACTGAGAATTGCAACCTATCACTCCCCCATCTTGCAGAGAACTGAGGCACCTCCACACTTCCTGGTTTTATAGTCCCTCCCGGAGGGGCCTGGCCTTCAGGAGAGAGAATCTCAACATTTTTTAAACAATAACTAATCTTTTATTTTTCATCGATGTGAAAATTCCTCGGCACCTGATGAGCGGAGGGGGACTCTGAGTAAGATGGCCAAAAATCACAGCCGTATGTGGTAGCATTTTTTTCTAAAAATCAATATAAAGCGCAAACAGGAAGTGGTCAAGATTAGACTTTTAATTATATAGAAGGCAGCTCTAATTAGGCAAGACAGCTCTAATTAGGCAAGGCAGCTCGCTTTAGCACTTCCAAAACCTCCGGCAAGGCAGCTCGCTTTAACACTTTCAAAACCTCCATGCTTCCAGGTTTTATATTCCCTCCCGAAGGGGCGTGGCCTTCAGGAGAGAGAATCTCAACATTTTTTCAAGAGTAATTACTCTTTTATTTTTAATCGATGGGAAGAATCCTCAGCACCTGATGAGCGGAGGGGGACTGAGTAAGATGGCCAAAAATCACAGCCGTAAGTGGCAGCGTTTTCTCTAAATTCAATATACAGAACAACAGGAAGTGAGCAAGATCAGACTTTTAGTAATATAGGTAGATTTATGTCTCAATTATGTTTTTATGTGTTTGTCAGTGTCTGGGTGCCTATGATGCTGCTGTATGTAGCTTCTATCGTACTTGTACCTCATTGTACTTGTGCATATGACAATAAACTCAACTTAACTTGACTTGACTAGTTCAGTTTGAAATGACTGCTGTAAGATAGGCATTAATTCATACTCTATTGTGCATCCAATTGGTTATCGAGGCCATATTGTTTCTGTAACAAATTATAAAGGTAAACCTACTTTCACACTGCAGTTCTGCAGTTTATAAAACGCACGTCATTCATACTAAGAGTGGCTTAGAGGGTGGAGTTACCTGCGCTGTGACACCAACATTTGCAACATTCCATCTTCCAGAGAGGGAATCTGGTGGAAGCCTCTGATTGGTTGAAGAGGACCAGAGGAAGCAGCTGATTGGGTGCAACCCGGGGTTTACATTTTTACATTTCTGCCTTCAGGTTTATGGATTCTGGGAGTTAAAGATTCTGTGAGTTAGGGATTCAGTATTTATTAGTATTTATTAGCAAAGTTTAAAGGATAAAGTTTTGTGTTTAATAAAATTAAAAAAAATAAAACAAATATATATATTTAATATATATATTTAATACAGAGTAATTTGGGAGTAAGATATGTCAGTAGAGATTGGCCCCATGGTTTGCTCAGCCTGCAACATGCGGGAGATCAAGGATATTGTCGGTGTCCTTGGTGACTACATTTGCAGGAAGTGGGTCCAGCTGCAGCTCCTGGCAGACCGCATTGAACGATTGGAGCTGCGGCTGGATTCATACTGGAGCATCCTCGATGCGGAGAAAGTCGTGGATAGCACGTACAGCGAGTTGGTCACACCACAGGTAAAAGGTAAGAGGACAGAAAGGGAGTGGGTGGCCAATAGCCAGCAAAGCAGTAGGCAGGTAGTGCAGGAGTCCTCTGCGGTCATCTCCCTCCTAAACAGGTATACCATTTTGGATACTGTTGAGGGAGATGGCTCATCAGGGGAATGCAGCAGCAGCCAAGTTCATGGCACCATGAATGGCTCTGCAGCACATGATGGGGGAAAAAAGAGGGGAAGGGCAATAGCAATAGGGGATTCAATTGTCAGGGGAATAGATAGGCGTTTCTGTGGCCGCAAACGAGACTCCAGGATGGTATGTTGCCTCCCTGGTGCAAGGGTCAGGGATGTCACTGAACGGCTGCAGAATATTCTGGAGGGGGAGGGTGAACAGCCAGTTGTCATGGTGCATATTGGCACCAACAATATAGGTAAAAAAAGGGATGAGGTCCTACAAGGTGAATTCAGGGAGCTAGGAGATAAACTTAAAAGTAGGACCTCAAAGATAATAATCTCTGGATTATTACCAGTGCCACGGGCCAGTCAGAGTAGAAATAGGAGGATATTGCAGATGAATACGTGGCTTGAAAAATGGTGCAAGGGGGAGGGTTTCAAAATTTTTAGGGCACTGGAACCATTTCTGGGGGTGGTGGGACCAGTACAAACAGGAAGGTCTGCACATGGGCTGGAATGGAACCAATGTCCTTGGGGGAGTGTTTGCTAGTGCTGCCGGGGAGGATTTAAACTAATGTGGCAGGGGGATGCTACAAGAGCAGAGAGGCAGGTGGGTGTAAAACGAGGGTAGAAGCAATAGGGAGCAAGGTGAAAAGTAAAAGTGGCAGACAGACAAAATCAGGGCAAAAATCAAAAAGGGCCACTTCTCAACATAATTATATAAGGTGTTAAAGAAGGAACTGCAGATGCTGGAGAATCGAGGGTTACACAAAAAGCTGGAGAAACTCAGCGGGTGCAGCAGCATCTAAGGAGTGAAGGAAATAGGCGACGTTTCGGGTCGAGACCCTTCTTCAGAAGAGCATTGTAAAAACAAGCCTGAAGGCTTTGTGTCTCAATGCAAGGAGTATTCGTAATAAGGTGGATAAGTTGAACGTGCAGATAGCTATTAATGATTATGATATAGTTGGGATCAGGGTGACGAAGGCTGGGAGCTGAACATCCAAGGATATTCAATATTCAGGAGGGATAGAGAGAAAGGAAAAGGAGGTGGGGTAGTGTTGCTGGTTAGAGAGGTGATTAACGCAATGGAAAGGAAGGACATTAGCTTGGAGCATGTGGAATCGGTATGGGTAGAGCTGCGAAACGCTAAGGGGCAGAAAACTCTGGTGGGTGTTGTGTACAGGCCACCTAACAGTAGTAGTGAAGTTGGGGATGGTATCAAACAGGAAATTAGAAGTGCGTGCGACAAAGGCAAAACAGTTATAATGGGTGACTTCAATCTACATATAGATTGGGTGAATCAAATTGGCAGGGGCGCTGAGGAAGAGGATTTTTTGGCATGTATGCAGGATAGTTATCTAAATAAACATGTAGAGGAACCAACGAGAGTGCAGGCTATTTTAGACTGGGTATTGAGTAATGAGGAAGGGTTAGTTAGCAGTCTTGTTGTGCGTGCTCCCTTGAGCAAGAGTGACCATAATATGATCGAGTTCTTCATTAGGATGGAGAGTGACATTGTTAATTCAGAAACAATGGTTCTGAACTTAAAGAAAGGTAACTTTGAGGGTATGAGACGTGAATTGTCCAAGATTGACTGGCAATCAATTCTAAAATGGTTGACGGTGGATATGCAATGGAAGACATTTAAAGACTGCATGGATGAACTACAAAAATTGTTCATCCCAGTTTGGCAAAAGAATAAATCAGGGAAGGTAGTGTATCCGTGGATAACAAGGGAAATCAGGGATAGTATCAAAGCAAAGGATGATGCGTACAAAGTAGCCAGAAAAAGCAACATACCAGAGGACTGGGAGAAATTCAGAGACCAGCAGAGGAGGACAAAGGGCTTGATTAGGAAAGGAAAAATAGATTATGAAAGAAAACTGGCAGGGAACATAAAAACTGACTGCAAAAGATTTTATAGATATGTGAAGAGAAAGAGATTAGTTAAAACAAATGTAGGTCCCTTGCAGTCAGAAATAGGTGAGTTGATCATGGGGAACAAGGATATGGCAGACCAATTGAATAACTACTTTGGTTCCGTCTTCATTAAGGAAGACATAAATAATCTGCCGGAAATAGCAGGGGACCGCGGGTCAAAGGAGTAACCTGAATGAAATCCAGGTTAGTCGGGAAGTGGTGTTGGGTAAATTGAATGGATTAAAGGCCGATAAATCCCCAGGGCCAGATAGACTGCATCCCAGGGCACTTAAGGAAATAGCTCCGGAAATAGTGGATGCATTAGTGATAATCTTTCAAAACTCTTTAGATTCTGGAGTAGTTCCTGAGAATTGGCGGGTAGCAAACGTAACCCCTCTTTTTAACAAGGGAGGGAGAGAGAAAACGGGGAATTACAGACCAGTTAGTCTAACATCGGTAGTGGGGAAACTAGCATTCAGTTATTAAAGATGGTATAGCAGCACATTTGGAAAGTGGTGAAATCATTGGACAAAGTCAGCATGGATTTACGAAAGGTAAATCATGTCTGCCGAATCTTGTGGAATTTTTCGAGGATGTAACTAGTAGCGTGGATAGGGGAGAACCAGTGAATGTGGTGTATCTGGACTTCCAGAAGGCGTTCGACAAGGTCCCACATAAGAGATTAGTATACAAACAAGGCATTGGGGGTTCAGTATTGATGTGGATAGAGAACTGGCTGGCAAACAGGAAGCAAAGAGTAGGAGTAAACGGGTCGTTTTCACAATGGCAGGCAGTGACTAGTGGGGTACCACAAGGCTCAGTGCTGGGCCACCAGCTATTTACAATATACATTAATGATCTGATGAGGGAATTGAAGGCAATATCTCCAAGTTTGCGGATGACACTAAGCTGGGGGGCAGTGTCAGCTGTGAGGAGGATGCTAAGAGACTGCAAGGTGACTTGGATAGGCTGGGTGAGTGGGCACATGTTTGGAAGATGCAGTATAATGTGGATAAATGTGAGGTTATCCACTTTGGTGGCAAAAATAGGAAAGCAGATGGTGGCCGATTAGGAAAAAGGGAGATGCAGCGCGATCTGGGTATCATGGTACACCAGTCATTGAAAGTAGGCATGCAGGTGCAGCAGGCAGTGAAGAAAGCAAATGGTATGTTAGCTTTCATAGAAAAAGGATTTGAGTATAGGGGCAGGGAGGTTCTACTTCAGTTGTATAGGGTCTTGGTGAGACCACACCTGGAGTATTGCGTACACTTCTGGTCTCCAAATCTGAGGAAGGACATTATTGCCATAGAGGGAGTGCAGAGAAGGTTTACCAGACTGATTCCTGGGATGTCATGACTGTCTTATGAAGAAAGACTGGATAGACTCGGTTTATACCCTCTTGATTTTAGGAGATTGAGAGGGGATCTTATAGAACCTTACAAAACTCTTAAGGGGTTGGACAGGCTAGATGCAGGAAGATTGTTCCCGATGTTGGGAGCGGTCCAGGACAAGAGGTCACAGCTTAAGGATAAGGAGGAAATCCTTTAGGACCGAGATGAGAAGGACGTTTTTCACCCAGAGAGTGGTGGGTCTCTGGAACTCTCTGCCACAGAGGGTAGTTGAGGCCAGTTCATTGGCTATATTTAAGAGGGAGTTAGATGTGGCCCTTGTGGCTAAGGGGATCAGAGGGTATGGAGAGAAGGCAGGTACGGGATACTGAGTTGGATGATCGGCCATGATCATATTGAATGGTGGTGCAGGCTTGAAGGGCCGAATGGCCTACTCCTGCACCTAATTTCTATGTTTCTATGTTTCTATGTTACTCCTACATTTTGTGTTTTGATCCAACAGTTGAATGCCTGATTAATCACTTTGTAAAGAAGGTTTGGCTGTTAGGTTAAATGGAAATTTTAAATCAACCCTTGTGCGTGTGGATACATCGAGCATGAGAGGGTGTTAATGGGGATATTAGAGAGAAGAGGTTAGAGGGTAATAAGTGGAGGATTAAGGTTGATGGGTTTGCACTGAGAGTTGGCCTCTTTCCATTTGTAAAAAAATACAAGATTTGAAATGCAACATGGTAACCAAGTAATACTTGCTTTTTTTTATTGATCGTATTGAAGATATGACAGCTGTTCATTTCAGAGTAGAAACTCTGACAGGTGGCAAATCATCTAACTCCAACAAGCAGATTCTCTTCAAAGTCTGAACAATGAACCACAGCAGTTACCAGGGTTCGGGAAGTCATAGGGACAGGTGCCAATGTTATCATGAGATTTGTTTGCTTCTCACTCTTCTTATTCCTCACTCTGCAAATCCAGTGAATAACCATAGCTTGCAGCAGGGTGCCAAAATTTCCACTATTCACGGACCACTACTTCCCAGCAAACTACAACAACGATGCACATTTTTATTGTACCTTTAAATAAAAATATTTTGTCTTAATGTCCTTTATAGAACATAATTCAATTGGATTATCCAAAACTCAATTTCTCTTTAGAAATCTGCTACTTAAAGGAAACTATTTTGATCAGAAGGGATTAATTGGATCTGTGGTACAATTTAGGGCTTTTTAAGGTTTGGATAATGCTACTTCTGAATAAAATGTTAAGGCCATTTGATGGGAATTTGCTTGAAATTTCTAGATTCAATCTATTCATGATTGTTTGATGCATCTGTTATATGTCTTGTCTTACAGAGCTCCCAAGTGGCAGCCTTGAATGACCCCCTGGCTTAAGGGCAGTAATGACTGTAACAGCTTCCGACAGGTTGGCCCACGTGGTAGAAACTGCCTGCAGTTCTGCCTGCAGAATGTGGCATAAGTTTCTGACAGCTGCCTCTGAGAAACAAAGCATCAACAGTACTTGTAGGTCAATGTTGTAGGAGCACAACTGTCTGTATACCCTGACACGTGATACTGGGGAATTGCAGAGCATACTGTATGTTCAGAGATACAATGTGCAAACAGGCCTTTGCACCCTCCGAGTCCACGCCGACCAGCGATCACCCATAAACTGGTTTTATCCGACACACTAGGAGCAATTTACAGAAACCAATTAACCTACAAACCTCTCATCTTTGGAAGCCAGAACACCCGGAAAAAAAAACGGGTGCTCTGGTCACGGGGAGAACAGACAAACTCCGTACAGACAGCACGATCGAACCTGGGTCTCTGGCGCAGTAAGGTAGCAGCTCTACCACCGTGCGGCAGTGCCGCCTCTACATCTGGGACAGAGACTCCTCTTGTTGCTCCTCTTCTCCCAAACAAAGCTGGACTAGTATTCTCAATGAGAACGACATTGGCCACAAAATCTTGCATTGTAGTGTTGCTGTGGTTTCAAGTTAGGAAATGTAGGTTTACATTTTGTGCCCAGCTCATGCTGCTTAGTAAACTGGATAGAGCAGTTGTAGGGGTCTGTAGAACAATGCGAGCATGTGAATACTGAAGATAGACTCAGCGTGTTAAGCAGCATCTCTGGAGAAAAAGGATGGGTGACGTTTCTGATCGGGACTCTTCTTCAGAGCATGTAATCTGTCTATCTCACAGAGGCCACCAGCTTCTGCTATATGGATCTTCTGTTCTTCCAGAGCAGTTACTAGTAATCCTAGTAATCTGTTGAATATGTGCCTTCTACAATCTCTATGATATGTGCCTTCTACAGTCTCTATGTCGACCTTTAACCATGAGTCAAATGATGTTGCCCATTCACCTTAAGTCAAAGCAGTGAAGCCTCGCGATGATGGGGCCTCAGCAGTGGTGAAGCCTCGCGGCAGTGGCGGAGATGCCTCGCGTGTTGATTCATGGTCGAAGGTTGATCAGGGCGTGGAGGACCACTGTGAGGGGGGAAGGGGAAGAACAATTAAGGATCCGGCGTGGGGGGATCACTGTGAGGGAGCTGGGGGGAGAACAATGGACAATGGGGGGGAGAGCAAAGGTCAATGGAGACCCGGCGTGGGGGATCTGTTGGGGGGGGGGGGAACAAAAGGGGGGGCCGGTTTGTCAGCACCATATGTGGCTGCTATTTGTATACATTGGGTATACAAGCAAAGAATCTCACTGAGCCTAGTCACATGTGACAATAAAGTATTCCTTTCTGTTTGAGCAAGCCAACCATTAATGTGAGTTTCCATTGCCTCAAGATAACATTGTGGGGTTTTGTCTGTGGAACCTCAGATGCAAAGTCATGTTTTTTTTACAGGCATAATTATGGAATTGGCTGCCAATTCTGCAGTGGAAAAGGTGGGATCTAAGGTCCACAGGGATCAGAACCAATACAGGCTATCTGGCAGGTTTCCTAATGGATCAAGTATTTCATGCAATCTCTTCTCATAGTGAGGTTCATCAGTTTTAACTTGAGAAATTGAAGTTGGCCCTCACAAAAAGGAGCCAAGCACAGAACATGATTGAATGGCGGAATAGACTCATGGGCCTTATGGCTTAATTCAGCTCCTATCTTATGAACATCATAATCTCGAAGAATCTCATGGGTTTGGTGCTTCACAAGGTCCGAGCATGAGTTGGCCAAATGCATGAGTTGCTAAGGGCTATTAGGATGAAAAAGGGGCAGCAAGGAAGCAATTTGTGGTGTGCAGTTGAACTGTTCATATTTATGCTCCTTGGCCATGCTTTCAAACATGTTGTCAAAAAATCAGCTCAGCTGAGGTGCAACGAAGAAATGTAACGGAGTCATGGTCTCATAGGCTGCAGCATCGAGTTGTCACTAGCCACCTGCACAATGAGGAGTCTCAGGATGAGAAACTGCATCCAGAGAACTGTCATCAACAGCTCACAGAGAAGGTGAATAAGACTTGAGAACCACCTTAAATGGAAGTACAACAATGATTTTCATCCAAAAATGTGCCGTAACCAACATCCAGATTCCATTAATTTTCTCTTAACCCATTAGCTATGATGGTGAAAAATATTACAAAATGAAACGTGGGTTGATATCTTATGTTCTAGCGGGCCGGCTTACTTTACACAGTAGCTGGTCAATCTGAATCGCTATTGAACCACAATCAGTGAGGATCGGTGACAATACCTCCTCTACAATTTATCTTCAAAATATTACTAAAACTCTCATATCGACCACTTCCTGTCTGCGTTGTAATTAAATTTGCACAAAAACGATCCCCCATAGCGCTACGATTTTTCGCCGCCTTACTCACCATTCTCATCTGCTGCAAGTCAAATAGTTTTGTTCTGATCGATTAAATAGTACAAAAGTTACGAAGGTTTTGAAGATCCCCCCACCCCCCCCCACAGCCCCCTTCCCCTAAACCCCCCTCCCCCACCCCTCCCCACATACCCCCTCCTCCACACCCCCCTCCCCACCCTGTGCACCCCCACACCCCTCCCCCACAACCCCCCCACAGCTCCCCCTCCGTCACACACCCCCTCCTCCACACACACCCCTCCCCCACCCCCCCTCACCCACACTCCCCCTCCCCCACACCCCCCTCCCCCACACCCCCCTCCCCCATCCCCACGCTCCTCCTCCCCCACACCCCCTTACCTCAGAGTGGTGGAACATTGCTTTGGGGCAACAGGATGCGTTGGGGGACCAGGTGAGTGGTGGAATATTGCGTTAGATTGGGGGGTTCCAGGTCTCCCTTGTGACTGGGATCCAATGGGTCCCACTTAGTCTAGTAATTCTTAACACTGGTGACCCACAAGGAAGCATTCTTGGTCCCAAAGTCCTCCTGATACACTCATGACATTCTGGCCAAATTCAGCTCTAACTCCATCCACAAGTTTGCAGATGACACCACAGTGGTGGGCCAGATCACGAACAATGACAAGACAGAGTACAGGAAGGAGACAGAGAACTTAGTATCATTGTATCAGTATAATAAACTCTCCCTCAATGTCAGTAAGACGAAGGAGCTAGTTATAGACATCAGCAAGCATGGTGGAGTACGTACCTAATCAACATCAATGGTGCCCAAGGGGAATAGTTCATCAACCACAATGATGCAACAGCCAGAAGGCACACCAATGCCTCTATTTCCGTTGGAGACTGAGCAAATTCAGCATATCACCTATGACTCTTACAAACTTCTACAGATGCACCATAGAAAGCATAGTGTTGGGTTGCATCATAGCTTGGTTTGGAAACAGATCTGGCCCATGACCGCTAGAAATTGCAGAAGTTGTAGATGTAGCCCAGTCCATCACACAGACCAGACACCCATTGTTGACTCCATCTACATTTCATGCTGCCCTCGAAAAGCAGCCCCAAAATCAAAGACTTGTCTCATGTTGCTCATTCCTTCTTCTCCCCACTCCCGTCTGGTAGAAGTTACAGTAGCTTGAATGCGTGTGCCACCAAACTTAGGAACCTCTTCCCCTCTGCCATCAGGCCTCTAAGCGGTCCTTCTATAAACTTGGGTCCTGTCCTATTCACCTCTACCCCATTGTGGACATTGCACTTTGTGAATGGAACTGATGTGTGACAATGCTGAGAACTATATTCTGCACTCTGTATCTATCCCTTCGCTATTTGACTTGTTTTAACTTGATTGTATTTATGTATACTATTATTTGATATATGGAAAACAATCTGATAGTTGCAAAACAAAGCTTTTCACTGTACCTCGGCAAATGTGACAATAGTTTAGTTTGGTTTAGTTTAGTTTAGTTGATTATTGTCGTGTGCACCGAGAAGTAGCGAAAGGCTATGTATGATTACATCCATGTGGTTAAAAGGTATATAATTTAGTGCAAGATAAAGTCTGATTAAAGATATTTAATTTATCTGCAATTTCTTGTTTAATAAACCTTTGCCTAAACCTAAACGTAAACAGAGTGGGAAAAAAAGGAGCTGAATTGATCCTTTTCCAATCAGCTTTCAGTGCTTCAAGAATATCAAAGTCAGGGAACTTTTGTTTTGTGCAGCTTTGATTATTTTATATTATAGTTGAATCCTAAGGTTTGTTTTCCCAAATGTCTTGTAAATTAGGTAGTTCCATGAAAAGCCAGGAGCAACTGCACAAATATAGGTCATTCAGGAAATTAAAATTACAGTCAGAATGGTTGTGAGCAGTTCAACCTATTCTTGAGGCACTAAAGAAAGAACTCTGAATTGACCTGAGTTATATTGGACTTGGGAAGGTAATTTATAGTGGAAGATGTTTCAATTGGTGGCATTATTGTAACACAAGTACACACATGTCACAATGCGTTAAAGTGCAAACTTCTGTGACACCAAAGTTAGATTAACAGGGGGAAAAATGGATTTAGTAACACACTAATATTCTTGAGTATTCTATTTGCATAAAGTGGAATGGGTTAAAATAAAGACTGCAGATCTGCAGGAGTGACAAAATGGTAACACCCCGGGGAAAACAAGGAGATGAATAAAACTGGGCAAATATGTTACATATAGAATGAAAGAACTCTGCAAAAATGTAGCACACAAACAGGCCATGTCGGCCCTCCTAGTCCATGCTGACTGTGATGCCTATTTATGATAATCCCATTTGTCTTCATTAGGCTGGATCTCTCTATTCCTTTCCTGTCCAGTACCTCTCCAAATGCCTTTTAAATGCCTTTTAAACATAATTGTTTCTGCCTCCACTACCTTCTCTGGATGCTTATTCCAAATTGTCACCACCCTCTGTGTGAAAAAAATATCCCTCATATTTCCTTTAAATTTCCACCCCTCTCGTCTTACCCCTGTACCCTCTTGTTTTAAACCCCTGCCCTGGAGAAAAGATTCTGACAGTCTGTCCTATCTATTTTTAATATCTTTGCCATTCATAATTTTGTGAACCTCTCTAAGGTCACCCCTCATTTTCTTATATTCCAGTGATAATAAACTCATCTTATCCAATCTCTCCTTAGATCTCATTCTTTTCAAGAAATTACCATGTATTTCTATGTTATTGACCACAACTCTCTAAAGCATCAGATGTGAAATATGATACGAACTTCCCCTTTCTTTAAATTTACACCTGGAGACTTTTTTCAGATGAGCAATCTAGCAGGTATTTGGAGAGGTGGGAATTGACTCTATATCGCGATTTTGCATGTCATTGCGATTATTTCAATAATCCATTGGGTCTACATCTTGTGTGAAAAGAAAGAATAACAAATTGTGCTCTTGATTAGTCGTATTTTACAGTTAGAGAGGAAGACATAAAGTGGTGGAATAACTCAACAGATCAGGCATTTGCTGGAGTTACTTACTGGGTATTTTGCAGATTGTACAATATCAGACATTATCAGTGATTAATGCTTCCAGATTACGTCCTGGAAATGCCAGCATATCCCTCACTCTACCATTACAATCAAATCAACAAGTAACGTAGCTTACCAAACATAGACTGGACGATCGTTTTGTGGAACACCTTCACTCAGCCCGCCTGAACCTACCTGATCTCCCGGTTACTAAACACTTTAATTCTCCTTCCCATTCCCACACTGACCTTTCTGTCCTCAGTCTCCTCCATTGTCAGAGTGAGGCTAAACGCAAATTGGAGGAACAACATCTCATATTTTGCCAGGGTAGCTTATAGCCCAGTGGTATGAATATTGATTTCTCTAACTTCAGGTAGCCCCGGCATTCCCTCTCTCTCTCTATCCCTCCCCCACTCAAGTCACACTAGCTTCTTGTTTTCACCTAGCAAACAATTAACAATGGCCTGTTTCCTTTATCATCATTGCTTTTTTGCACATCTTTTAGTCATTGTTCTTTATCTCTCTATATATTCGCCTATATCTCTAGTTTCCCTTATACCTAACCAGTCTGAAGAAGGGTCCCGACCCGAAACGTCACCTATTCCTTCTCTCTGGAGATGCTGCTTGTCCCGCTACATTACTCCAGCTTTTTGTGTCTATCTTCAACAAATAAACCTGACTTTAGAGAGTGATGTCAAGGACATGCTTGGATCAGCAGCAGGCAAGCCTAAAAATGCAATGCAGTTTGGTGAAGCTGCAATATTCCATGCTAAACAGCAACCTTCGATGTCACTATGCAGCTCCTTAAATTGTCATCTTATCACTGACAACTGTGCAACCTGCTCCAACTTATCTATGAGAGATCAGCAGTGATTGTAACCATAACCCAAAAAAAATCCCATGGGAAAAATGTAAAGAGTGTGACTTGTGATGTCTTTAAGTGCATGTTCTAACCTGAATAAAAATTACTTGGATGCACAACTTGCACATAAATAAAATAGATGTTAATGGCTCCAATTTCTACGCAGCAGTTCTCTTTTATCAATTGGTCTTTATTCTCCAGTAACATTCAATGTGCAATACAGTTTGTGCTCCTAGTGTTGGTGTTGCAACATGTCAGTGTAGCAGTATGATAGTGTGTACTCAGTCTGTGCAGGAATTATTTCCAGTGTGTTTCCTTCCTCTTTCAGAGGGATGTAGGTGTTACTGGTCTCATCATTATTTGCCCTTAAGAAGGTAAGCGACCTCCTTAACCAGAGCAGGTGAAGGCATTCCAACAATGCAGTTGGACAAAGACCCAGGATTGATGATGGGGGCAGCAATCTTTGAATGTCAGTGTGGACATTGAGTCATACCATACAAACAAGCCCTTCAGTCCATAATGCCCAAATGGATCATCAATCTACACTAATATTTTTACCCTGCACAGCCCAGCACATTTTCAATCTCTCAATGAGGTCGCCCCTCAGCTTGCTTTGGTCTAAAATGTGTGAACTGGGGAGGAATATAAAGATAGTGACATTTCCATGCACTTGCTCCTATGTTCCAATGGTAAAGTATAGATCTATACAGCATGGAAAAAGGTCCTTCAGTCCATCGAAAATGCTGACCACCACATATCTACACAAATCCTACACCATTCCCTTTTTATTATTGCCAAAATCCACCAATTCACCGCCCCCCCCCCCCCCCCCCCACCTCACCCCTATCTGCAGATTCCACCACTCGCCTACACATGGGCAATTTACAGTGGCTAATTAACTTCCCTACCAGCATATTGTTGGGATGTGGAGAACGCTGAAATACCTGGGGATAATCCACAGTCACAAGGGGAACAAGTAAACTCCACACAGACTGGGCTGGAGATCAGGACTGAGCCAGGTCACTCAAAATGTGCGGTTGCAGCACTACGCCTGTGAGTGTGCTAGTGAAGTTATGGGGCACTTTCTGTGGAGGGCAGAGAGTTAAAATGGGTTAAGCAGGATGTCCCATGGACTGCCGTACAAGTACGGCCACACCTTGCCTTTGCAGACATTGCCTTTGAGGTCTGTGATATTTTACTTTTACATTGACATAGTTGTAATTTTTTTGTGATTTAAATATTTACTGCTTGTCATGAAGTTTGCTATTTCCATTAATAATCGAGTACTTTTGAAGTTATCTGAAAACGTTTTAAGCAAATTAAAGAGTAGCAGCTCAGTCGGCTAAAAACTGTTTTAAAAAAAAGGGAAGGAAAGATGTTCATAAAGATGTGTAGGAAAGGACTGCAGATGCTGGTTTAAATCGAAAATAGACACAGCATGCTGGAGTAACTCGGCAGGACAGGTTGCATCTATGAAGAGAAGGAATGGGTGATGTTCCGGGTCGAGATCCTTCTTCAGTCTGAAGAAGGGTCTTGACCTGAAACACCACCCATTCCTTATCTCCAGAGATGCTGCCTGTCCCGCCGAGTTACTCCAGCATTTTGTGTCAATCTTCATAAAGATGTGGCCTTGCAGCCGACAATGCTGTGAGTGTCTTTTACAGCAATGCTTGTAGACATGGGGAACGGGAGCACTCTTCTGCAAATCATCCAAGATCCTCCATCCATGGCCTCTCACTCTCCTTGTCATGTTCACAGAGCTCTTGAATCTCCGGTTCTGATCTCCTCCGTCACTGTGGCAATATTATCCCCCTCAAAACCTTGCTCCATCTCTCTCACAATGACCTCTTTGCAACCACACTCCTACCCTGCCAGCCTTGAATACTTGCTCCATCCTCCATTCAGAGCACTGAGATTATCTCTTTCCACAAGCTCCATTCCCTCAGTCTGCTGCCTAGTCCCTCATGGCCAGTTGATATTAGTCCCGGGAGTTTACCCATCTGAACACTTGTCGCTAGCTGTGTTGTCAGGTGGCTGCCCTTATACATGACGCAGGACTGGAACCTGAAGAAATAAAAGTTAAATTAAGATCCCAATGCCTATTCCCATAAATAATGAGCTGGGCTACAATTCATGTGCAATTCATGTAGGTTTATTATGCAAATATAAAATAAATCCTCCTTTATCTGGGCACTGGCGTCATGAAAATATTATTTGATTATTCCTTCTGGGAAAGTAATTTCTTTGAAGATTAATGCAGATAATTGTAGGAGCCAATTTAACATATCAGGATCCTTTGGTCATAAGATCATATGATCATATGATAATGTTTTGATCAATGCTACATTGATCAGGATAATTCCTTTCAATAGTTCAATGGGATATTTAATGTTTAGCCAGACAAGACCTGAATTTTAATGCATCGTCCAAAAGATTAAGAATGCAAACACTTGAGATAAATTGATACTTTTGATAACTGGTCTTTATCTAAGGTTGAGATATATTGTGATTTATGTCACACAATTCCATCTTTTAGTCACAAAAAAGTGTTACATTCCCTATAAATTGTTGACTTGTGTTAAACTCTATTCAAATTGGGGCAACTCAAATTCCACACAGTAAGAATAATAATCTCCCTAAAGCACCTGAGTGTAATCCGTGTTCAATTTAAAATCAGTATTGGAAATTTTCATAGACAACTCAAATTACTCTGAGCTGGTTGGATTGTTGGGCATTTTCAGATCTTGACTGAGTCATACAAACATAAAACATATGTTGTAAGAATAAGAAATATTTAGTTTAGGACGGCACGGTAGCGCAGCAGTAGTGTTGCTGCTTTACAGCTCAGAGACCCGGGTTCGATCCAGACTAGGCGCTGAGGCCTAATGGCGGAGCTGACGGCCTCGGGGTCTCGGAGCTGACGGCCTCGGGTGGCGTTCGCGGCAGTGGCAGCTGCAGTTCCGGCAGCGGCAGTGGCCCGACCTGGCAGCAGCAGCAGCCCGACTTGGAGCTGTGGCGGCACTCTGGCGTTCCGGTAGCGGCAGCGGCCCAACTTGGAGCTGTGACCTGACTTTGGAGCTGTGGCGGTGTTCTGGCATTTCGGCGGCTGTGGCGGCGCGGCTTCCGAGGTCCGGCCGCGGGCCCAGTGGACGACATCGTCGGGAGCTCGCAGGTCACAGGTTGGTGACCTGTTTTCTGGAGCTCCCGCAACAACAGCTGCGTCTGCCTCACTGCAGGGCGGCAGCTTCGGCAGCTTTGACCGCCCAGGGCCGCGGACTTTGAATCGGCCCGTTCGCGGATCTGGATTCAGCCGCGGGACTGACTCACTTACCAACAGCCGGCGGGGTCACAACATCAGAGGCCTGGATCGCCTCAGCACAGAAGGAGAACAAGGAGGGAAGAGACAAAGACTGAGACTTTTGCCTTCCATCACAGTTTGGTGAACTCACTGTGGTGGATGTTAAATTTGTGTTACTGTGTGTTTTTGTTACTTTTAATATATTTATGACTGCAGGCACGAAATTGCGTTCAGACCGAAACCCCACTTTTTAAAAAAGGAGGGAGAGAGAAAGCGGGGAATTACAGACCAGTTAGTCTAACATCGGTAGTGGGGAAACTGCTAGAGTCAGTTATTAAAGATGGGATAGCAGCGCATTTGGAAAGTGGTAAAATCATTGGACAAAGTCAGCATGGATTTACGAAAGGTAAATCATGTCTGACAAATCTGATAGAATTTTTCAAGGATGTAACTAGTAGAGTGGATAAGGGAGAACCAGTGGATGTGTTATATCTAGACTTTCAGAAGGCTTTCGACAAGGTCCCACATAAGAGATTAGCATACAAACTTAAAGCACACGGTATTGGGGGTTCAGTATTGATGTGGATAGAGTGGCTAGCAGACAGGAGGCAAAGGGTAGGAGTAAACGGGTCCTTTTCAGAATGGCAGGCAGTGACTAGTGGGGTGCCGCAAGGCTCAGTGCTTGTACCCCAGATATTTACAATATATATTAATGATTTGGACGAGGGAATTCAATGCAACATCTCCAAATTTGCAGATGATACCAAGCTGGGGGGTATAGTTAGGTGTGAGGAGGATGCTTGGAGGCTGCAGGGTGATTTGGATAGGCTGAGTGAATGGGCAGATGCATGGCAGATGCAGTATAATGTGGATAAATGTGAGGTTATCCACTTTGGTGGCAAAAACATGAGGGTAGACTATTATCTGAATGGTGGCAGATTAGGAAAGGGGGAGATGCAACGAGACCTGGGTGTCATGGTACACCAGTCATTGAAAGTAGGCATGCAGGTGCAGCAGGCAGTGAAGAAAGCAAATGGTATGTTAGCATTCATAGCGAAAGGATTTGAGTATAGGAGCAGGGAGGTTCTACTGCAGTTGTACAGGGTTTTGGTGAGGCCACACCTGGAGTATTGCGTACAGTTTTGGTCTCCAAATCTGAGGAAAGACATCCTTGCCATAGAGGGGGTACAGAGAAGATTCACCAGACTGATTCCTGGGATGTCAGGACTTTCATATGAGGAAAGATTGGATAGACTCGGCTTGTACTCACTGGAATTTAGAAGATTGAGGGGGGATCTTATAGAAACTTACAAAATTCTTAAGGGGTTGGACAAGCTCGATGCTGGAAGATTGTTCCCGATGTTGGGGGAGTCCAGAACAAGGGGTCACAGTCTAAGGATAAGGGGGAATTCCTTTAGGACCGAAATGAGGAAAACATTCTTTACACAGAAAGTGGTGAGTCTCTGGAATTTCATTTCGGAGTCACGTGAGTGACTTCGTGAAGAGCCCGCCGGCGCGCATGCTCGACATATCGTCGTAACGCGTTGCTGCGACGGCTGGCGGTGGAGCGCGCTCCTCGCCAGCCCTTCATAAGGGGCCACGGAGGTGAGTATTCCACCTTTAGTTGGTGCTCCTTGTTGTTTGATTATGTCTTGCAGCAAGGACATGGATGGGAGTTCGAAGGGCCGGAGGACGTCAGGACGAGTTCGCCGGTCAACAGTTCTGGGGCCTTTACCATCGGCAGTACCTGCAGCGCAGGCCGGGACTCAGGCGGAGATGTGGGTAAGCCCTGTGTTCACAGGTCCAGATCCGCCAGCACACCACAGCTCGGAGGAGTTCGACGAGGAGGAGTGTGGTGTGCCGCCAGAGCAGGGGGACCCTGCCATGGCAGTCAGGTTGTCAGCGGGCTCGCTGGCGACCTCGAGCAGGGCACGTGCCGTTGCACGGCCTGTTCCACTCAGCCCTCCGAGAAGGGGGAGGGGAGGAGCCCAGAAGCCTAACCCTGTTAGGGCTAAGGCATTGCCTGTCGCGGAGGAGCGGTCAGGTTCCAGGGCGAGACCCGGGGCGGCTGTGAGGTCCAGCCGGCACACCCCGACTCTCGACGCCGGGACGGGTCGGTTGAGTCGGGTCTCGTCGCGGTCGCCGAGCCCCCCATGGATGGGTGGGCGGCACCATGCGTCGGCAACGTCCACGATGTGGGCAGCCGGCAAGACTGCGCGGGCCCCAGGCAGCCATGCTTCGGCTGGTGCCGACACCTCGCCGCATGTGCCCTTAGTGGCAGCGGCTTCAGCTCTCGCTAAACGGAGGCGATTGAACACGCCCGCGCAGGAATCGCGCAGTTTCGCCTCGGCGGCTGTTAGCGACAACTACCGGCACCGGCAGGGCCTCGACGAGGTGCGGGCCGATGACAGGAGCCCGGTTTTCTTTTCAGAGCCGGAGGACTCCGACCACCTGAGTGTTCAGGGTGAAGGGCGTATTGACCGTATGGAGCGGCTGCTGGAGCTCCTGCTTCAACGTCAACAACAGCAGGGCAGCAACAGGCACAGGGCGTCTTCACCAACATCTACTATCAGCCTGGAGCAGCACGAGGAGGAGGTTCTGGTGGATCCCGTACCACCTCCGGTGGAGGTGCCAGCGGAGGAACTTTTGGATGTGGCGACCAAATTCGCGGCCCCACATACGGCTGGTCTTCCTCTCAATTCAAAGCTGGCAGCCACAGTGGACTTTCTTAATAATCAGGTGCTGCAGGAAGAAGTCCTCATCCAGGCTATGAGCCGTCACAAGGCTCCATCAAACTGCAACTCCCTCAACGTGCCTGTGGTCAATACGCCAATATGGGGCAACATCAGTGCGGCTATCCGTCAACAAGAGCTACAATTGCAGCGGATCCTGAAACTCCTCACGGCCGGTATTACCGCCTTTGCGCGGTCGGTGGACGAGGACGAGCTGAATTTGGACCAGGAAGATGCTCTGGCCTTATTGTGCGCGACCCAGCACAAAATCAACGGGTTTCGCAAAAACAGCATCCGCCCAGCACTCAACCCGAAGTTTGCAGGATTGTGCAAACCACCGCCGCCGCCGCCGCCCCGTCAGCTCTTTGGTGAGGACCTCTCGAAGAGAGTCAAAGAGCTTGACGAACAAGCCAAAACGGTGGGGATCATGCGCTCTAAGAGTGCCCCCACACCGTCCGGCTCAAAAGCTCCATACATTCGCTCACGAGGGTCGGCCAGTGCCTCGACGAGGACTCACCCTCTAGCTCCACAACGACAACAACACCAGAACCAGCACCAAGGGTCTTTTTTAGGACAGGGTCGGCAGAGACCTTTTTGGAAATCGAAGACGCCGCGCCCTCAAGCCAACCCAGCACCTCCACGGCCACCCACACGTGTCAAGGACCGCCGGTAACCACGGAGGTGAGGGGGTCTGGTTCTCTCTTTTCTCTCTGTTTAACTTCCCATGTTGGTGGTCGTTTACGGTTGTTTTTGGATGCATGGGGTAATTTTACTGGTGATGAGTATGTGTTGCGGAATATTCAGGGGCATAAAATTGAGTTTATTAATGGCGACATTCCTCCATCCCAGCACATGCCTGGTCGTACGTTCAAATTGTCTGCTGCAGAACAGGCAGCAGGTTACAAGGAAATTTTAGGTTTGGAACAGAAGGGTGTGATTGAGAAAACAGTGCATGAGCCAATTGAATTTGTTTCGAACATATTTACTAGACCTAAGAAGGATGGAGGCTGTCGTGTCATTATTGATCTAACCCGTTTGAATACGTTTGTAACATATACTCATTTTAAAATGGATACGTTTGAAACAGCCAAATCATTGATTTCTCATGGCTGCTTTATGGCATGCATTGATTTGAGGGATGCATATTATTCAGTATCCATCCAGAAAGATGATAGAAGGTTTTTGAAATTTATCTGGATGGGGCAACTTTGGCAGTATAAGGCTTTGCCTAATGGGCTTACTACAGCCCCTAGATTGTTCACTAAATTGGTGAAGCCAATCATGGCTTATTTGAGACAACGACATCATATAGTTATGGCCTATTTAGATGATGTCTTTATTGTGGGCCACACCCTGCAATTGGCTGAACAGGGTGTTGCAGCTGCTGTCAATATATTTCAACAATTAGGATTCATTGTCCATCCAGAGAAATCAAAGTTCTGCCCTGCCCAGGTAATTAATTACCTAGGGTTCACGGTGAACTCAATGAGCATGAGGATAACTATACCAATTAACAAAATTGAGGAAGTCACTAAGGTGTGCAGAGATTTAATTGGCACCAATATACCATCGATTCGGCATACAGCCACAGTAATTGGCAAGTTAGTGGCTTTGTTTCCGGCAGCACGATATGGACCTTTGCATTATCAGAATTTGCAAAGAGCTAAAATTACTGCGTTAAAATGGAACGCTGGTCATTACGATCGATCTATGCAGCTGCCGTCCGAAGCGATAACTGAGTTGCAATGGTGGGTGTGTCACATTAGCAACTCATTTAAGCCTGTCAGGGAGGCTAATCCGGTGGTATATTTACAGACTGATGCAAGCTCCAATGGCTGGGGAGCTACTGATAATTGCTCTAGTTGTGGGGGTAGATGGGACACCCTTGAGGCATCGATGTTGTTGACTCAAGGGATTAACTATTTGGAGTTGCTGGCAGCATTCCACGGACTTCGTGCATATTGTTCCAAGCTTGTTGGAGCACACGTCCGTCTCCAAATAGACAACACCACAGCTGTGGCATATTTAAACCATATGGGTGGTACCAGGTCAGTTTCGTGTGACAAATTGGCTAACTCAATTTGGCTCTGGTGTATTCAAAGAGACATTTGGATTTCAGCTACCTATTTGCCAGGTGAGCTTAATACTGTGGCGGACACCAGGTCACGCAAATTTAATGACAACATTGAATGGATGTTGCATCCTGAGATTTTTGCTAAAGTCACAGCCAAATTTGGTAAACCGGACATTGACCTTTTTGCGTCACGGTTAAACCATCAGGTACCAGCCTACGTTTCATGGGAACCAGATCCTGGGGCAATAGCGCTAGATGCATTCTCGCTGGACTGGGGGAATTGGGTTTTCTATGCCTTCCCTCCGTTTTGCCTCATCAGTCGGGTATTGCGAAAGATTCAGGCAGATGCTGCCAAGGGCATCCTTATTATACCCGACTGGCCCACACAGCCTTGGTATCCGGTGGTCTTTGACATGCTCAACGAACCTTGGGTCCTTTTGAAGGGTTGCCCACAATTGGTTACTCACCCTGTGTCAGGGGAGCCACATCCCTGCCATGGCTATTTAAATTTGTTGGCTTGCAGGTTCTGAACAGGCCGTTAGTCCAATACGGCCTCTCGGCTCGGACCATGGATACCATCGGGGCGTCGTGTCGAGAGTCCACAAGGCGAAGATACCGCTCGCATATTAAGAAGTGGGAAGCCTACTGCAGCCGCTCTCGCATCACGTACGATGACGTGACAATAACCGACGTCCTGGAATTCCTCGCGGGGTTGCACCATGATGAACACTTAAGTTACAGTGCCATCAACAGCGCCAGAAGTGCGCTATCATTCTACCTCAAGATTGGGGTAGGATCCAACAGGCTAGTGTCCAGACTCATGCGGGGTATATTCAATATGAATCCGCCTACACCACGCTATAATATCACCTGGGATGTCAGGGACGTATTAACCCTGCTCAGGACGTGGTCTCCCATGGAAGGGCTCCAACTGGACCAACTCACCATGAAGCTGGTGATGTTACTAGCGCTGACTTCAGCTCAGAGGGTACAGACACTACACAAACTGCGTGTCGACAGAATGACATCTACCCCTACAGAAGTAGTCTTTTTCGTTGACGAGCTACTAAAGCAGCATAGACCTGGGTGCACAGGGCTGCAGCTGAAGTTCCCGGCATACCCCGCAGATGCTAGGCTATGTTTAGCCTCACATATCCGCCACTATGTCAAGGTGACGGCACGCATCAGAGGAATGGAGAGATACCTGCTTGTCACTCATAAGAGACCTCATCATCGAGTGACAGTCCAGACGATATCCAGGTGGCTTCGAGTCGTCTTGGGTAAGTCAGGTATCGACACTAATGTGTTCAAGTCTCATTCCACCAGGGCTGCATCGACGTCAGCGGCGAGGGTCATGGAGGTGCCCATGGACCAAATTCTCGCCACAGCAGGATGGGCGAATGAAGCTGTGTTCCAGCGTTTTTATAACAAGCCTGTTGCTGCTCCTCTACAGTTCGCAGAAGCCGTGCTGAATGCAGGTCAAGAACGTGGAGATGTCCCCGCATGAGGGGTTTTTGATTTGTTATTAATAAATATGCTTTTGTTTTGCAGTATGAGCTATTGAGCCAGTTTGTTCCTCCCATCCATCCCTGGTAGTGGTGTGTCAGCATGGACGTGGTCCAGGGCGTGTAATCACAGAAGCTTTGAAGTCTTCACGAAGTCACTCACGTGACTCCGAAATGAAATAGTAAGATTGAACGAGAACTTACCAGTTCGAAGGTTGATCTTTATTTCATGAGGAGTCGAAGTGAGGGATTTCGTGCCCTCCTCGCCCAACCCTCAATCACCTTCATCTGGTAATCTTAGTCAATTCAATCATACTATGCGAAGTCATTTCTATTGTTGGTTCTGTGATTCCACGCCGCTACTTTGAAGTATGTCGAGCATGCGCGCCGGCGGGCTCTTCACGAAATCCCTCACTTCGACTCCTCATGAAATAAAGATCAACCTTCGAACTGGTAAGTTCTCGTTCAATCTTACTATTCTCTGCCACAGAAGGTAGTTGAGGCCAGTTCATTGGCTATATTTAAGAGGGCGTTAGATGTGGCACTTGTGGCTAAAGGGATCAGGGGGTGTGGAGAGAAGGCAGGTACGGGATACTGAGTTGGATGATCAGCCATGATCACATTGAATGGCGGTGCAGGCTCGAAGGGCCGAATGGCCTACTCCTGCACCTATTTTCTATGTTTCTATTTTTCTAAAGGTAATCTGAATCTAAATCTGAATCTGACTACAGGTGCTGTCTGCACAGAGGAGCTCCGGTTTCCTCCCACATGCCAAAGATATACAGGTTTGTGGGCTAATTGAGTTGATAAAATTGTAAGTTTTCCCTAGTGTGTGTAGGATTGTGTTGATGTGCGAGATTGCTAGTCGGCGCGGACTCGATGAGCGGAATAGCCTGTTTCCGCGCTTTTCCTCCAAAGTAAACAAAAATTAAACTAAACTAAACTAAATTTCCTGAAAGACATCAGGAAATAATTAATTAATTGGGGTTTTAAGGTTGTTCTGGAGTTTCAAGGTCGTCAATACTAATACACGTTTTTATTCCAGAATTTATTTATTTAACTGAATTTAAACGTTGTGGTGGGACTTGAACATGGCTCTGGATCATTAGATCATCCTTCTGAACTTCCAAACCAGCAATGCATTTTGTCCATCCCTATATCAGCCAGTGTTTTCAACTGGCATTGAAGCACCTTACAATTGTCCCTCTCCAAATTCTGGCAAAGCTCATTGTTGGCTTGCACACTGACTTCCCAAAGCTCCAAAATCTTGAGATCATCCTTTTTTGATTGTTCTTAATACATCAGTCTCCTCAATTTTGAAATTGCACATGTTTTCAGGCGAGAGAATAAGGCTACTGCATCACAGCTCTGTCACACTGAGAGTGCAGGATGATGGAATCACACTTAATATTACAAACATGGTCCCTTGGTTAAAATAACTTGTTTGTACTTTTAAGTCCTTGAGATAAAACCTGCTGCTCGATTGGCCTCGTTAATAACTTGATTAGCGTTCTAAACACACCAGCACGTACACGAGGCTTGAACCCTGGCTGGTTTTAAACCTGCGCTGCACTTCTATAGGAATTTTAATGAAGCTTCCTTAAAATAAAATGCTGCCGAGAAGCTTTGCCTGGAGGAATCCCAATGAGAGGTAAATAACAGAGAGAAATAAGTCAATAATCTGTAAAGGCTGAGGTGAATGGTTATATCAAAAAAGACTCAGCAGAGACAGTGAATAGGGAAAGGAGAGATAGATCTGATATTTTTTTTTATGCCATGCTACACTTAGATATTAAGTTCATAAACTCAATATCTAATTAAAAGTATGGCGAAGCTGCCGTATCTGCCTTTCCTACCATATGAGCTTCTCTAAGGTATCATAGTGAAATAACTACACTATCATAGTAAATATAATCATCAAAACCGTTTAGAAGAATGAGGGGGGGACCTCATTGAAACATACAGAATAGTGGATAGTGAATGTGGAGAGGATGTTTTCATTAGTGGGAAAGTCTAGGATTAGAAGTCATAACCTCAGAATTAAAGGACGTTCTTTCAGGAAGGAAATGAGGAGACATTTCTTTAGTGAGAGGGTGGTGAATCTGTGGAATTATTTGCCACAGAAGGCTGTGGAGGCCAAGTCGGTGGATATTTTTTAAGGTATTAATAACTAATTCTTGATTAGTACAGGTGTCAGGTTATTAGGAGAAAGCTTCACCCTACTGTTTATTTGGAGCTCTGCTGGCTCATTTCATCGGAGGCATGGAATGCATGAGGAAAGTTTAGCTCCACGGTGGACCTGTGCTGGTGGACCTGTGCTGTTCCAAATTCGTCTTCTGCATTAATCCTACTGGCTAGACATTGGTGAGCAGTGGACAGTTCACCCATCAACCTGCTGCCAAATTAGGGGCCATGTGCTGGCAAATGGCTTAGCATAGATGGGCACGACCTGGACACCGTGGGCTAAAGGGCTTGTTTCCGTGCTGTTTCACCTCATTTTGATTCTATTAATGTATGCCCAGATTTCCTACCATAGAGAAATAGGCCAAATATATTTCAGAAATAATACCTGAATAGTTTGCATTCAGATTCATGAGATGCAATATGATATGTGTGGTTTTGAGTAGGATCGGCTTTTATTAATTGTACCTCATGACAATTTGGTGAGCATCTATTGAAAACTAATGTCAGCCATTAAAGGAATATTCCTCATGCTATCAACAACAGACATGATAGTTGTCATGGAAAATGCAAGTGAGAGGGCGAGGGAGAAGGGTGTCTGGATTCAGTGAAAGGAATCTGGCAGTCATTAGTATGATACACACCAGGAGATCTTCAGTACTAATGGGACGGAGACCTGCTGGGGCCATCATAGGGAACATCTGGCAGAGAGGTGTCTCATCTGCCTCCAACAGGTGAGAACACCCATTCATTTGTCAAGAGAGAGAGAGAGTCAAGAGTGTTTTATTGTCATATGTCCCAGATAGACAATGAAATTCTTACTTGTAGCTGCACAACAGAATATGTAAACATAATACATTGTAAACAATATAATAAATGAGAAAAAAAAGTTCAGTGTGTGTACATATGCACACACAGACGTACACAAAAGCCAAAGTAACATCATGGCCTCACAAGATATGTCAGGGTGAGCTGCACACAGTTGAAGATTTGTTGTACCAAGCCAAGTAAGTTTAAGAACTCCATTCACTGATGTGTTATGATCAGTGTGCAAAGAGCTTCTGTAAAGGTGGTATGAGGGATTATTAGCAGGACTCTTCTGGCTGATTGCTGGATATCTACTATGGCTTTAAGGCTCGGATTGTAGAAAGGGACAACTTTTCTGAACAGGGGACTGCGATTTAGCAGACACTTTCTGAAACTGTCTCTGTTGTCACCTCCCTTATTGGCCTTTCAGACGATGGTTTTCTCAGACAACGGCTTCCAGCAGGCTGGCCTTCCTCTTCCCCCCGTTCCTTTACCTCCAACTACTGCCTTCAATTTGTGCAGCATGCAGCCCACCACAAAAAGCCTCCACACCACTGGATGTACACAACAGGGGGTCCCAGACCGGTACAGGAGAGCATTGTTTGTTTGGTGCACCACATTCATGCTATATTATTGAAGAACCATTGAAGAACCATCAAGTGCCCATCAACACCAATTCCATTTACCAGCATAAAGTCCAGAGTCTTCCATGCCTCGGCAATCCAAGTGCTTACTAGATACATCTTAAACATTGCATGAGCATTTGATATGTAAGAAGGAACTGCTGATGCTGGTGTATACCGAAGAGGAACACAAAATGCTGGAGTAACTCAGCGGGACAGGCAGAAAGAATGGGTGATGATTCAGGTTGAGACCCTCAGAGTCTGTAGAAGGGTCTCGTAGAAGGAACATAATTGTGTAAGGGGTAAGAGTGTTGTAAAAACAAACCTGAAGGCTCAATGCAATGAGCATTCATAATAAGGTGGATGAGTTGAATATGCAGATAGTTGTTAATGAATATGATATAGTTGGGATCACGGAGACATGGCTCCAGGGTGACCTAGGCTGGGAGCTGAACATCAAGGGATATTCAATATTCAGGAGGGATAGACAGAAAGGAAAAGGAGATGGGGTAGCGTTGCTGGTCAGAGAGGAGATTAACGCAATAGGAAGGAGAGACATTAGCTTGGAGGATGTGGAATCAATATGGGTAGAGCTGTGAAACACTAAGGGGCTGAAAACGCTAGTGGGAGTTGTGTACAGGCCATCTAGCAGTAGTAGTGGAGTTGGGGATGACATCAAACAGGAAATTAGAAATGCATGCTACAAAGGTAAAGCAGTTATAATGGGTGACTTCAATCTACATATAGATTGGGTGAATCAGGGGTGCTGAGGAAGAGGATTTCTTGGAATGTATGCAGGATAGTTTTCTAAACCAACATGTAGAAGAACCAACAAGAGAGCAGGCTATTCTAGACTGGGTATTGAGTAATGAGGCTGGGTTCGTTAGCAGTCTTGTTGTGCGTGGCCCCTTGGTCACGAGTGACCATAATATGGTTGAGTTCTTCATTAGGATGGAGAGTGACATAATTAATTCAGAAACAAGGGTTCTGAACTTAAAGAAAGGTAACTTTGAAGGTATGGGACGTGAATTGGCCAAGATAGACGGGCAATTGATTCTTAAAGGGTTGACAGTGGATATGCAATGGAAGGCATTTAAAGACTGCATGGATGAACTACAACAATTGTTCATCACAATTTGGCAAAATAATAAATCAGGGAAGGTACTGCATCCGTGGATAACAAGGGAAATCAGGGATAGTTTCAAAACAAAAGATGAAGCATACAAATTAGCCAGAAAAAGTAGCCTCCCAGAGGATTGGGAGAAATTCAGCAGAGGAGGACAAAGGGCTTAATTAGGAAAGGGAAAATAGATTATGAAAGAAAACTGGCAGGGAACATAAAAACTGACTGCAAATGTATTTATAGATATGTGAAGAGAAAAATATTAGTTACAACAAATGTAGGTCTCTTGCAGTCAGAAACAGGTGAATTGATCATGGGGATCAAGGACATGGCAGACCAATTGAATAACTACTTTGTTTCTGTCTTCACTAAGGAAGACATAAATAATCTGCCGGAAATAGCAGGGGACCGGGGGTCAAATGAGGAATTGAGTGAAATCCAGTTTAGTCGGGAAGTGGTGTTGGGTAAATTGAATGGGTTAAAGGCCGATAAATCCCCAGGGCCAGATAGGCTGCATCCCAGAGTACTTAAGGAAGTAGCCCCAGAAATAGTGGATGCATTAGTGATAATATTTCAAAACTCTTTAGATTCTGGAGTAGTTCCTGAGCATTGGAGGGTAGCTAATGTAACCCCACTTTTAAAAAAGGGAGGGAGATAGAAAACAGGGAATTACAGACCAGTTAGTCTAACATCGGTAATGGGGAAAATGCTAGAGTCGGTTATTAAAGATGGGATAGAAGAACATTTGGAAAGTAGTGAAATCATTGGACAAAGTCAGCATGGATTTATGAAAGGTAAATCATGTCTTACAAATCTTATAGAATTTTTCGAGGCTTGTACTCGCTAGAATTTAGAAGATTGAAGGGCGATCTTATAGAAACTTACAAAATTCTTAAGGGGTTGGAAGGGCTAGATGCAGGAAGATTGTTCCCAATGTTGGGGAAGTCCAGAACATGGGGTCACAGTTTAAGGATAAGGAGGAAGTGTTTTAGGACCGAGATGAGAAAAACATTTTTCACACAGAGAGTGGTGTATCTGTGTGAATTCTCTGCCACAGAAGGCAGTTGAGGCCAGTTCATTGGCTATATTTAAGAGGGAGCTAGATGTGGCCCTTGTGGCTAAAGGGATCAGGGGGTATGGAGAGAAGGCAGGTTCAGGATACTGAGTTGGATGATCAGCCATGATCATATTGAATGGCGGTGCAGACTCAAAGGGCCGAATGGCCTACTCTTGCACCTATTTTCTATGTTTCTATGTTTCTATGTAAGGGTCTCGACTCAAAACATCATCCATTCCTTCTCTCCATAGATGCTGCCTGTCCCGCTGAGTTACTGTCCTTCCAGCATTTTGTGTCTATCTTCATGAGTATTTGATATTTAGCGACCACTTATGTTTTGAGGGAATGGAAAACTTGGTTGTTGATGAAAGGCCCGAGGAAGGGTCACAACCTGAAAAATCCCCTATCTATTCCTCCACAGATGCTATCTGACCCACCAAATTACTCCACTACTGAAGAGCTCCAGTTATTAATGGGAGATGATACGGGCATGGAAATTGAGTGAATGGTTGCTTCCTCTCCTGGCAATCCAGTAATGTTGGCAAACCCAAGTGCTAATGAAGCAGCCTGGTTATTAATGAAATCAAAGAGGACAAATTCCTCTCAACCACTTGGAAAGATCCTGTTGCTAAGAAATTCAGAGTCATGGAAATTGACCAAGATGGAGAGGACAATCTGGGCATGAAAGTAATTGACGGTCTTCCCGCAGAATTGAGCCTGCAAATGTATTGTCACAAACAAAGTCCGGGTAGGAGGCGGTGGTGGCAAAGAACCCCGAAGCTCCTCTCCCGCCTTGAGCTCCTTGGACTACTCTGCCTAGCAAGTAATATAGAGTGTTCTGACCTTGCATAAAGAAACAAGCTGCACTGGGGCCTTACAATGACTATCTGAGCAGTTAAACACGGCTAATGTACCCCACAGCAGACATTTTAAGATGTTTGAGCAACCTACCATGAGTTCTGCAGCTGCTTGGTCAGGTGACCAGCTGCCAGCAAAGTGTTCCTTTAAATAGACAGACATGCAACCCAGTAATGCGATGTGTTCCTGTGGTTCTGTGGCTCTTCAATGAAGTTCATAGGTTGTACTCCAAAGCCCCAGTTTATGCTGGTACCAGAGGAAGTGAACTGTGCATGATCTTTACGTGTGTATCTGGTTCTGGATAAAACTTCAAATGCAATAAAATGAATTGAAAACAATAAATATCCAGGTCAATTTCCTGACAGACGTGATTTCACACGGAAAAAAATGGGTGCAATCTAACCCAAATTAAATTATTTTTATGCACGACTTGAACATATTAAAAATTTGTTGTAGGATCCAATTTTTAGGCTGTTGTTCTTTTCAGTATGCAATAGCCACAAACACTTTGTGGCTTTCTATTTCAGTGATGGCATTTTATCAACGATTAACATTGATTAGTTCATGACTTGTCTGATAAACAGGTCAAGTTCTTCACTTGTAAACAGCACCAGAATAGTTTAAGGGGAGTTTCTAATTGTAACTGATGAGCAGTCCATCTTATTAATCCTCTGCTATCAGCAGTGCATACCGTCTGTGCAAGAATAGCCCTGATCTCAGCAGCTTTGCATTCAGCTTGGATTTGTTTTTCGACGTATTTGGAAATGCAGCTTCTTTGCCTGAGCCTCTGTGGAGAAGAAAGAGGCATTTGCTGACTTTATATGGTTCGACGGCACAGAATCACAGAATCAACTCAGTATCTGGGGCATTTTGATCAAGATGATAAAGAAACGAAGGTGAAATTTGAAACCTACTGTATGTAACACCACATTTCATTTAAAGTATGCTGTTACGTTAATGCCATAAATAAATTTCAGTACAAGATCTCACAACTGCATAACCCAAAGGCTCGTTGGAGGGTGTAACCAGGAGGGACGTGGAGATGTCGGATGTGAGGAGCAAGGGCTGGTAAGAGGGTGAACCAGGGTAATGCCTTCAGCGCCTTCAAGGTCGGTTGCAGGAGGTGCCCCTGGGACACAAAGATTGGCGGATGAGGAGAGGGATGTGGGTTCGCGGGAACTGCTCCAGTACTTCGAGTGTGTGGGCCGACTGGACTTTGAATAACAGCACCAAAAATGGCGGCGCTGGTGTGCATTGTATGCAAAAAGAATTTCACCGTGCAGTTGCATATATGACAAATAAAGCTCCATTGAACTATAACCCAGGAAACACCGTACATAAATGAAAATGGGCTTATTTGCTTTATAGGTTTCTCACCAGCAGTTTGGTTGAATGCAATATCGCAGGTTTGATTTTCTCTACTTCCCGTTTTCCTTTGTCCCACGCCATCATCTCCATTCCTATTTAATGCCTATCATAGACATTTCTGTTTATTCTTTCTTTCCGCGCTTCCCTTACTTAACCACTTAAAATGTATGTTACAGCTAACTATTCACAGATTGTTTTTAACTCTATTTCATACTACAGAATATTTTCTGAAGAAGGCTTCCGACCTGAAATGCCACCTGTCCATTCCCTCCACAGATGCTGCCTTACCCACCGAGTTCCTCCTGCACTTTCGGTTTTACTCAAGATTCCAGCATCTGCAGTTTCTTGTGTCATCATTATTTTCCGTTCTTTTTCTTTCAAATTTTCAACATTTGCAGTCATCAAGAACATGAGAAGGAGTGGGCCGGAGAGCTCATTAAGCCTGTTCCACCATTCGGTAAGATGACGACTGGTCCAATCTTGGCCCCAACACCATATTCCCACTGTTTTCCATATCCCATGAGTCACTTATTGATCTAATATCTATTGATCGCTGCTTTGAATATATTTGTAGATCTCTGAGATATACAAATATATTCAAAGCAGTGATGGATAGACATCATAGATCTTTGAGGTACGGAATTGAAATGAGTCATAAACAATCAGAGAAAAAAGTTTCCTCATCTCTATGTTGAATGGGCAATAACTTACTTTGGAAACAATGTCACCTGGATTGCTGGAGTTGCAGACAGTGAGAAAGGCAAAGTATACAGCGGAATATAGATCAATTACAGAAATTGGCGGAGAAATGGCAGATGGAGATTAATCTAGCAAGTGTGAGGTATTGCACTTTCGGAGATCGAATTAGGGGATGGTATACGGTTGATGGCACGATCCTTAGCAGCATTGATGTGTACAGGGGTCTTGGGGTCTGGGTCCATTGCTACCTGAAAGTAGCAACAGAAATAGATAGAGTGGGTTAAGGCACTCTATCGACGCACTTCATTAGTCGAGGGATTAGGCATTCTGCATAAGAGTCAGACAAAGCCATAATGTAGCACTATAAGACTTTGGTGAGGCTGCATTGGAGTACTGCATATACTTCTGCTTGCTCCATTTGAGGAAGGATGTGAAGGCTTAGGAGAGGGCGGAGAAGAGGTTTACCAGAATTCTGCCCAGATTAGGGATTATTTGCTACAAGGAGAAGTTGGGCAACTTGGGTTGTTTTCTCTAGAATGGCAGAGATTGAGGGGAGACTTAAAAGAAGTATATAAAATTATGAGAAGCATGGATGGGGTAGACAGTCAGATCCTTTGTTCCATGGGTGGAAATGTCGAAGACAGGGAGGCACAGCTTTATGCTAAAAGGTGGAAAGTTTGAGACGAGATGGGGCAAATTTTTATATTATTGAGGCTGGAGTGGATCACATTACTGGGGGTGGTGGTAAGGCAGATATAATTGTGGTGTTTAAGAGAAATTTTAAATAGGGTCATGAGTATGCTTGGAATGGAAGAATATAGTTCATGTGCAGGCAAATAAGATGAATTAACTTGGCATTATGTTCAGCACATATATTGTGGGCTGAGCAGCCTGATCCTATGCCTCAATTTTCTATGTTCTATGTTCTTTGTCTTCATGATTTTGTTTTGAAAGTTATCCCTTCCTGGGTGCTATTTGGAACTTGTATACACCTACAGCAGTTATCTCAAGAACAACTACACACGGGTATGTTTTAAGTGAAACATAGCTTACAGGGGACAATATCTCACCCAGATTTCTTATCTTGTTGTAAGTTGCACCAATTTCCTTGCTCAGTCAGCATCTTTAACCAAAGTGCAGAACAAGACCCCATAACAATCAGTGACAATAACATGGGTAGACACAAAATGCTGGAGTAACTCAGCGGGACAGGCGGCATCTCTGGAGAGAAAGAATGGGTGATGTTTCGGGTCGAGACCCTTCTTCAGAATTATTCAGACAAATGAATCAAAATGACTGTAGCATCATGGAATTCTCTGGTACCAAAATCCTGGGGGATTCTACTGACCATAAACTCAATTGGGCAACAAAATACAGTGGCTTGCAAAAGTATTCATACCCCTTGAACTTTTCCACATTTTGTCACGTTACAACCACAAACGTTAATGTATTTTATTGGGATTTTATGTGATAGACCAACACAAAGTGGTGCATAATTGTGAAGTGGAAGGAAAATGATACATAGTTTCCAAATTTTATTACAAATAAAAAACTGAAAAGTGTGGCGTGCAAAAGTATTCTGCCCCCCCGAGTCAATACTTCGTAGAATCACCTTTCGCTGCAATTACAGCTGCAAGTCTTTTGGGGTATATCTCTACCAGCTTTGCACATCTAGAGACTGAAATTTTTGCCCATTCTTCTTTGCAAAATAGCTCAAGCTCAGTCAGATTGGATGGAGAGCGTCTGTGAAAAGCAATTTTTAAGTCTTGCCAGAGATTCTCAATTGGATTTAGGTCTGGACTTTGACTGGGCCATTCTAACACATGAATATGCTTTGATCTAAACCATTTCATTGTAGCTCTGTTTAGGCTCGTTGTCCTGCTGGAAGGTGAACCTCCGCCCCAGTCTCAAGTCTTTTTCAGACTCTAACAGGTTTTCTTCTGAAGAAAAGCATCACCACAGCATGATGCTGCCACCACCATGTTTCACAGTGGGGATGGTGTGTTCAGGGTGATGTGCAGTGTTAGTTTTCCGCCACATATAGCGTTTTGCATTTAGGCCAAAAATTTCAATTTTGGTCTCATCAGACCAGAGCACCTTCCTCCACATGTTTGCTGTGTCCCCCACATGGCTTGTGGCTTACTGCAAACGGGACTTCTTATGGCTTTGTTTCAACAATGGCTTTCTTCTTGCCACTGTTCCATAAAGGCCCAATTTGTGGAGTGCACAACTAATAGTTGTCCTGTGGACAGATTCTCCCACCTGAGCTGTGGATCTCTGCAGCTCTTCCAGAGTTACCAGGGGCCTCTTGGCTGTTTCTCTGATCAATGCTCTCCTTGCCCGGCCTGTCAGTTTAGGTGGACGGCCATGTCTTGGTAGGTTTACAGTTGTGCCATACTCTTTCCATTTTCGGATGATGGATTGAACAGTGCTCCGCGAGATGTTCAAAGCTTGGGATTTTTTTTATAACCTAACCCTGCTTTAAACTTCTCCACAACTTTATCCCTGACCTGTCTGGTGTGTTCCTTGGGCTTCGTCATGCTGTTTGTTGACTAAAGTTCTCTAACAAACCTCTGAGGCCTTCAAAGAACAGCTTTATACTGAGATTAGATTACACACAAGTGGACTCTATTTACTAATCAGGTGACTTCTGAAGACAATTGGTTGCACTGGATTTTATTTAGGGGTATGAGAGTAAAGGGGGCTGAATATCTTTGCACGCCACACTTTTCAGTTTATTATTTGTAAAAAAATGTGAAAACCATGTATCATTTTCCTTCTGCTTCACAATTATGCACCACTTTGTGTGGGTCTATCACATAAAATCCCAATAAAATACATTTACGTTTGTGGTTGTAACATGACAAAATGTGGAAAAGTTCAAGGGGTATGAATACTTTTGCAAGCCACTGTAAGTGCTGTGAACATGAGGGAAGATTCTTGAGTGAGAATACTAGCTCAATTTCTGACCATCCTTACCTCTGCTCTCTCTCTTGACGAAGGAGTATAATATTAGTTTTTGATTCACCAATGACCATTTTGCACTTCCCTCAAGCCGATGTACTCATTAGGAGACCGAAACAAATGAAAAGCCAATTGACAAAAATGTATGATGGATCAGTTACCTTAAAGAAAAATGATCACAAACCCATTAAGCAAAATCACAGCACAGTCCCATGACAAAGATCACTAACGCAGAAAACAAAATCAGATCAAAATCATATTAAGAAGAGGCATATCACAATACTGCCAAACATAGAGTTGGACAGGGCAAAGGTACTCCAGTAGGTGCATATTCTAGGTATGTTACAATACCTACCTTTAGCAGCACTGCAGTTCTGCCGCTCCCCATGTGCGCGACTTTGGCGCCTTTCAGAGGGGGGCATGTTTAAAATGCTCCGACATTTCATTCATTAAGGTATTTTTAAACTACGCTAGATTATTTATTAACTAGAGTAGTTTAAAAATAATCTTCTAAAGCTCTGAACGGTGACAGCGGAACGGACCTAAGGTGGGCGATAAAAGAAGCTACACAGTTTATTTTTACATAAAAACTTGGTTTTTAGGAAGGCTTTAATCACATTTTCATGTTGCGAAAAGGGGACAAAAAAAATGTATGAACCGGCTGTATTTTTCATACCGACTTCACCGCAACCCGCAACATTCTAATCCACCGCATTCCACTAAACCCCACTCGCTAGTTGATTTAAATGGCCATTAATTTACAGGCATTAAACACTAAATTCCTTCCATTTGGCCTATATATTCATGAAAATGAGATTTAAAAATTATGTTATATTGTGGATTATTGTGTGAATGTTATTTGGACACTTAGGCAATTTAAAAAAGGTTTATCTTTTCTTAAGAAATGGATAGATGTTTAGATCTACTCATTGAATTTTGTAATTAGCTACAATTAGATAACTAACTAATTATATGCTTTAATTTCAGGTCATCCAAGTAAGATTGTTTCATATTTGTTTCAGAATGCTTCAATCTATAATAACTGAAAATGTCATTGAGTTCTCTTAATTTTGAAGAAAGTTATGGGCTTTTGACTGTTCTAGATCACAGCTTTTGAGTTAAGTCAATTGAAAGGCAATGGGGAACAAGATGCTAATTTCCGACTATGAAAATGGTCATAACTTTCTTAATACTGAAGATAAGAAAGTGAATTCGGTGTCAAATTAAACCTCTTTTTATGCTTTATCTGATGGGATAAATTGCAGACTTGATTTTTAAAATCTCAAAATGTTGTAACATTGCTATATATTCATTTCTTGAAGGAGGTATCAGGAGGAAGTAATATTTTGAAAGAATTATGAAGCAAAATTATGAAGAGGGTTTTTAGTTTGGAGATGCAAAGGTTAAGTGATGATCTAGTTATTAATTGAGAAAGTAATAAGAAGATGAAAGAGATTGATAAAGTTACCGGGAAACCTTTTAGATTGTATAAAAGAGCAGCAGACTGCTCAAAAGGACCACATTGATGCTTATGCTCCATACAGTTTCCCTTCTATTCCCAACAAATATCCTTCTATTTCTTTTTCACTTCATATGTAACCTCGCTCCTATAATGCATCTCTACCATTCACATCAAATGCTCCCTGAGGATGCAAGTTCTATAATCTAAGCACTCTATGGGTAAGGAAGGGCTTGGAGAGAAGGTCAGTGTAGTAAATAATGGATCATATTACTCCACATTGTGTAGTTCTGCAGGTCTCAGAGGGTATACTCCAGAAAGTAACAGAAATAATTAAATGCCTGATAAGATTAGATTTTACAGCAGGTGGTGATTATAATTTTGCTTCAGAATGTTATTAAAGGGGAGACTATAAAAATGTTAAATATTAATTCGACATTTGAAAAAGTACTGAATATTATATTCATTTTTCACTTTGCTGAAGAGAGTGGGGAATGGCTGTTTTCAAATGCATTTAAACATAAGTGAACTGACAGCTGGAAAGAGAAAGAATGGGGGCTAAAAATACATAGAGGCAGTTGGTTCAGGAGAGAATACTTGGTACAGATAAATGGAATTGATGGGCTTGCCCCACTTAGGCGCCTTTTCGGGCAACTACCGGCGACTGTCAAATTGTCAACAGTCGACTGAAAAACCAGCAAATGGTACGGCGACTGTCAGAGACACACACACACGCGCACACACACACACACACACACACACACACACGCGCGCGCACGCACACACACACGCACACGCGCACACGCACACGAACAAACATCGCTTCCTTCACCAGCCTGTTATGCAGGCGGGGGGACAGGGCAAGTGGGGGGAACGTTGTCAGAGTGAAATTCACTCGGTGCAAAGCCAAGGTGATACAGATACACACCGCAATGAACAGGAAGGCTGGTGCTGTAATTAAGATGGCTAAAGCACAGTGTATGGTAAGTCCTTTAAAAGAGGGGAGGGGGGGAGAGGAGGGGGTGGGGGTGGGAGATGAGTGGGGGGGGGGGGGGGGGGGGGGAGAAAGAGGGAGAAGGAGTGGAGACAACTTTTAAGAAGCCAGACAACTTAAGCAGCCAGAGATACACGGCTGTGAAGCTTGACGGACATTTAACATTACCAGTCGGTTATCCTTGGTTCTGAAAACTACTGCTTAGCCAATTAACTTCACCGGTCAGCACCGGCTACAATCTACAAAAACCTACGAGAACCTTCAACCTCCTGGCAACCCACCAGGACCCACCTACGGCATGAGAATTCTCACCTACTGCACCGTAATGAGGCCGCGACTAGTTCCCTGAATGTGGGAACTCCTCACGACCATGAAGACCACTCCCCGGCAACCACCCGTGAACTTGTGGCTCCGGCAGTCGCATAAAAAATCGCCTAAGTGGGACAGGCCCATAAGGATCTTTTAACGATTAAGGCAGTGTCTCTCATCAATATTTATGTGGAATATTTTAAATTCATGCTGCCAATAATGGATTGCCTAGTGTAATCACTCTGGTATTTAAGTTTATATTGTCAAATGAAAATATTTAATTTAATAGAAATGATCACAATGAAATAGAGTGTTCCATATGTAATGTCATCTGAGTTCTGGATTCTCAGTGCTATGGCAAGTTTATACATGAAACAATCCAGGCACAGCATTCAACACATGGTTTGGTGCTTACTTCCATCAAATGCATTTGTCCAGCCTAGCTTTCATTGAGAAGCGGCTATTCATACTCATAACCTTCATGATACACAAGGCCTTCTTCAACATAACTTGGCCGGCCACTTGGATCCACCAACTTCAGTCCCTTTTAAAGTTGTATCCTGGCCTCTTGATCCTACCTTTCTCACCCTCTGCGCTAACGGGTTGTCTTAGGGCCCTCCATCACCAAACACTGGCTCAACAGCAAGCATCATCATTGATGTAATCCTCCCCTGCACTTCTTCATGACCTTGACACATTTCACTATCTAGCAACGCCTCCTACCCAATCCAAAAACTGACCAGGTTATTTAAAAACTGAAGATAGACACAAAAAGCTGGAGTAACTCAGCGGGACAAGCAACATCTCTGGAGAGAATGAATGGGTGACGGGTCGAGGCCATTGGATTGTCACCCATTCCTTTTCTCCAGAGATGCTGCCTGTCCCGCTGAGTTACTCCAGCTTCATGTGTTTATCTTCGGTTTAAACCAGCATCTGCAGTTCCTTTCTACACATACTGTAATACTGAACTCTTTTGCCACGCCTCTCCTCTGGGACCAGGCCTCTATTAATAATACAACAATGCTCAAGAAAGGTTTTGAGCACAATTGATTATTAAAGTAGTCTATACACACACTACACGGCAGCCTAATTCACATTTCATAATGGAAAACATTTTCTGGGCAGTTGTGTTTTGCACTATGTTCTTGTCCCCCTTATTTCACAGGCTACACAGCTCAATTATATGACCCTATCATTTCCGTGAAAGGTTTTTGCATAATAAGAAAATTTGACACACGGAAACAAAAAGTGTGGTTATTCATAATTTTTTTTATAAAGAAAATTATACACTTACAACAGTAACACACTGAGATTGTGTGAAAAATATTAAATAATATTTTTTTCTTAATATTCTGATCCAATAGGTATCTAAGAAATTGCACCAGTACATATGGCACTGTGACCAGAATTTAAATCAAAACTAAAATTGCTTTTTATTGATTTCTTCCCCAGCTTTGCTAGGTGCACGTTACTGTCTTATTACTGCATATTTACATAAGGAAAATGCACCCACCTCAATCCATTTGTTTTTTTTTTCACACCCAAATCAATTATTGCACAATGAGCCTCAAATGGCATGTAATAAAGGAGACCATTTTAATTTAATTCCCGTAATTGTTTTTATCCCTTATAGAAAAATATAACCAGCATCAACAGGACCTGAACACACAAAATAATCAGGTTTCTCTTTACAGGTACATGTCCTCCTTCATTAGCTCGGTGGAAATAAATTGCAACTATGTGGTGTGTTGGGTTCCCTCACAGTGACTACTGACCAATCAGCTTTGGTAACCTTTAGACGAGTTGAAAGGTCATTCCTTGGGAAATCTCCAGACCGCAGCCCCATTACAATTTTCTTCACCTCATTTCCAGTTGTTTGTTGCTGTCTATGAACCTGCACAGACCACCAACTCCATAATTCCCCCATCAATGATGGTACTGTCTTTTTGTTTTAGGTTCTCAGTTCCAGCATACAACAAGATGCCTCAAAGCATCAAGGCGAGATAAATACCTCCTGTCTAAAAGAAAGCTCCTGAAAGTTGACCAAGTCACATTAGACAACCGTCTCCACCCCGATCAGCTTTGGTGTCAGAATTCGTGGAGTGACTCCATTGTTTAAGTCTTCTTCAAACTCTAGTAATTGCCCCATGAAATTGAGGTTCGGGGAGATAATCAGTCTCTTTCCTTTAACAAACTTGTAGGCATCGGTCATGGTCATCCGTGTGTGCTTCATCAGATAGGCTATAACAATCGTAGCAGAACGGGAGACACCAGCTTGACAGTGAATGAGCAGCCCCTTGCCACACTGGTGTGCTTCCTCTGAAAGCAAAGCAAACACAATACATAAGACTTGGTTGGCTGGCAAGGCAGAGAATACAATTACTCTTCCACCAATTTCGGTGGTGACCATAAATAATCAGAATGCAATTTCACCATTGGACGACAAATTAATATGATCAACAGATTAATTCTGTGGAAGGCAGCTGTGGAAGGATATACTGTTTATAAAATAAGTTCCTCATTTTAAAGCGTGTATGATATATTTCAATCGATAATTTCAACTCTATTTGCATTTATTAATGCAAAGCTGGTATCGCTGTCTCGTTGTAGGATATTGATCATTCTTTTTTACTCTGGATTTTAAATCATGTATTGTGTTTTTTAAAATATATATAATGATGCTTTTATGTGATATACTAAGATTTTATATGTATTTTATGGTGTTTTTATATACAATATATTTTTATCTAATGTTGTCCGTTGTCTGGACCTTGAGTCCGAAATAAAGTTTATTATTATTATTATACCACATTGTGACAATTATTTTCCCTATTGATCATCTATTTTTGTGCCTTGGCACAAGTGTAACAGGATTTGTTCCCTTTGTCATAAATGTACATTAAAATAATTAGGTGTCCAAGCACAGATATTTGTGGGACTACATAAAGCTTTTCCCCAGGCAGACATTAATTGTTAAGTCTGTTAATTTAACTATGTATTAACAATTTTATATCCCTATTATACACTGAATTCATACTTTGTTTTTGAAACATCTAATTGAAGCTTAGAATTGCCACAAATCAAATTATCTAACCAAACACAAAGGATTATTGACCCAATACTGCCAGAATTCCCACATTTTTCAGAGAAATGTACAGAGCAATTTCGAAATGGCAGGAATAAGAAAGTGCATACAAGGGAGTGCATAAGCATTCTTGTTTCCCTGATTATGGTGGTCTGTCAATTTTCACTCTCCGTTGTTTCAAATTATTGTTTTCTTGGTTTCCATTATTAATTTTAAACCCTCTTTTGTGTGCACTCTACTGAAAATCAGTTTGTTTCACTTTTCCTACATGTAACAGAGACACTCATGAGGGCGTAGATATAATTTCCTCTGGACTCAACCAGATTGAATTAAATCTGTTGCGTTTGTTGATTCTTTCTTCCCATTGAATATGTTCTCTTATGGCTGAACAAGTATCTCCATACATATCCATATCCTTTTTCATCTAAAATACATCTTCTGCTGGAAGACGCTATTTTTGGCAATTATAAGGGAGTGACGTGAACAGTGCATGATAATTCAATGCACTTGTTCTTTGCTAGATTGAGCTGAGTTAAAGAACAAGCAGGCCACTGGAGCATTGTAAACGCAATCAGTCCTATCCAATTGTTCACAGCAAAGGGCACGGAGGTTAGCTGATAAAAATAAAAACAAAACAAATAATTTAAAGGCTCAATCTTTAGATCAGCTTTCCGTAAAGCTGAACTGTGTGAGGAGAAGTACAAAAATACTTGTCATAGATGTGCTTTGAACCTGCGTAACCTTCCAATGAGCTGGCAAATATTGGATTTTTTACTGCTATATTGATTGTTAGCATGTCTGAGCAGCCACCCTCAGCTTTGGGATTTATTCTTAACTGCCTTCAATTAAAGTAAATGAAATGATAAAGGGCTTGTCCCACTATCACGACCTCTGCCGAGTTTGCCCTTGACTCACACTCGCAGCATGGTCGTCACGAGGTCGTAGGTAGGTCGTAGGTAGGTCGTGATGCTAGCTGTGGGTACTCATGGCATCAAGTAGGTCGGGGCGTTGTTCTAGCCTGATGAAAAATGTCCACGAGTGAAAAAGGTCGTGAATTAGGTCGTGAAAGTGGGACAGGCCCTTTAGGCTTTCACCAAATTTCCCATATCCTGGAATATTTTATGATTGTGACATCATGATTTATTTGCATGTCACTAGAATATGCAAAAAAATTAACAGATAATATCTAATAAAGAGCATGACTGAGGCAAACTGTAAAACCACCTGACTAACCTATAATCACTCGAACTTTAAATATCCTTAAATATTACAAGATTAAACTAAAGAATATAATGAATATCCTAAAGGAAAATAGGCACAAAAAGCTGGAGTAACTCAGCGGGTCAGACAGCATCTCTGGAGAACAGGAATAGGTGATGTTTCAGGTCGAGACCCTTCTTCACAACCCAAAACGTCACCTACCTCCTTTCCCCAGAGATGCTGTCGGACCCGCTGGGTTACTCCACTTTTTGTGTATATCTTCAGTGTAAACCAGCATCTGCATTTCCTTCCTACACATTATCTTGCCACCTTGTTCACTCAGTCTGCCAAACAATTCTCTTTATTGAATTATGCACTTAAATTAAAATAATTTTGTTTTGTCAACATATACAGAGAATATATTTTATTGAGTTGAAAAGAAGATAATGAAGAAGTAATTACCAATAAATTCAAAGGCCTCTTCAAAGTATTGCCTGAGATTCTGCTTGTTGCTATCAGTGGCAGGTAGCCGTTTATAATGGAAGATACCTTTCTCATAATGATACAGAGGCAGGTGGGTCGTTACGTTAATGATGTAGCCGATGTTCATCCGCTGCATTTTCTCTATATCCTGAGCATCCTGCTCATTTCCGAGGAACAGGAAGGGGAGGATGGGGGTCAGCTCGGCATTTTCAATGTCAGGGGTGGTGGGGATAGACTGAGGTAGCTGCGTTGGAATTGCTGAGGCTCCCCCTGCAGCCGGGCACTCCTGAAGCTGCAGGGAGTGATCGCAGAGGTTCTCATGGTGTTGTTTGAAGCTGCTGTGTCCACCTTGAAAAACAAAAGAATTAGAACACAGTTAGCCAGAAGTAGCATGCCTGAGCCTGCTACTGTGCAGTTTTGGTCTCCTAATTTGAGGAGGGACAGTCTTGCTATTGAGGGAGTGCAGCATAAGTTGACTGGGCTTGTATTCACTGGAATTTAGAAGGATGAGAGGGGATCTTATAGAAACATATAAAATTCTTAAGGGATGGACACACTAGATACAGGAAAGATGTTCTCCGATGTTGGGGGAGTCCAGAACCAGGAGTCACAGTTTAAGAATAAAGAGTCGGCCAGTTGGGACTGAGATGAGGAAAAACGTTTTCACCCAGAGAGTTGTGAATCTGTGGAATTCTCTGCCACAGAAGGCAGTGGAGGCCAATTCACTGAACGTTTTCAAGAGAGAGTTAGATTTAGCTCTTAGGGCTAACGGAATCAAGGGATATGGGGAGAAAGCAGGAACGGGGTACTGATTGTGGATGACCAGCCACGATCATATTGAATAGCGGTGGTGGCTCGAAGGGCTGAATGGCCTAATCCTGCACCTGTTTTCTATGCTTCTATGCTTCTAACTGAAATGAGTTACTGTCTTACAGCACCAGAGACCTGGGTTCACTTCTGACCACAGGTACAGTTTGTATGGAGTTTGTATGTTCTTGCTGTGACCTGCATGGGTTTTCTCCGGGAGCTCTGGTTTCCTCCCACACTCCAAAGACCTACAGCTTTGTTGGCTAACTGGCTTCGATAAAATTTGTAAACTGTCCATAGAGTGTGTAGGGTAGTGTTAGTGTGCGAGGATCGCTGGTTGCTGCGGACTCGGTGGGCCAAAATGCCTGTTTCCACTTTGTATGTCTAAACTAAACTAAACTCTTAACTAATTCAAACCTATCAGACTGGCAAAGTGTTTAATGTTTGAATGGAAAGGGCCTGCACTGTACCAGAGGCTTGCGTGACACAAGGAGGTCCTGAACAAGCCGGGCTCACAAAACCCATGTCCCTGTGCATGTCAAAGCTACCGAGTTTGTTGAATACTTGTGATCGTCCCTGTATTTGAAGCCTTCAAGGTCCATTAAACTCAAATAAACAACCAAAAAAAGTTAATACAATTCCTAAAACTATATCATCACCCAGAAACAGAAAATGTTAAAAGTAAGGATAATTAAAGAGATTTTACTTTCGTAATGGTAAATCATCCATTCAAATAAATGTGCTTTTGACCAGCTCCCATCTCTAGGCAGATCAGCTGGTGTTGACACTATGGAATCCTGTCACCCAGTTATACAGTACAGAAGTAGACCCTTCACTGCACAGAAGTTGGACAGAAAATGTTGGAACCTCCGGTCTGAAGAAGGTTCTGACTCGAAATGCCACCTATTCCTTTTCTCCAGAGATGCTGCTTGACCCGCTAATTTGCTCCAGCATTTTGTGTCTATCTTCAGTATAAACCAGCATCTGCAGTTCCTCCCTTGAGTGCACAGAGTCTGTGCTGACCATCAAATATCCATTTACATTTATTCCCCTATATTTTACACATTATTGGCAATTTAAGCAGCCAAATAAGATTATCAGAGGAAACTGGAGCATCCAGATGAAGCACATATGTCATCACAGTGTGAATTGCAAATTCCACGCAGTCAGCATTGGAGATCGGGAGTGAACATGCATTGCTGAAAATGTGAAGCAGCAACTCTATCTGCTATGCCACTCATCCACCCCAGTTGATGGACTTCACGGAAAAAGCAGCAGCAAAACCATGACTGACATATCACCACTGCAGATCAGCCAGTAAGTTCAGGATTTTTCCAAATATTGAGATATAGTGTGGAAACAGGCCACTGAGTCCATACCGACCAGCGATCATCTGGTACACTAGCACTATCCTACACACTAGGGACAATTTCCAATCTACAGAAGCAAATTAACCTACAAACCTGTACATCTTTGGAGTGTGGGAGGAAACCGTAGCACACGGAGGAAACCCGGGGAGAATGTACAAACTCCGTACAGACAGTACTAAAGTCAGGATCGAATCCGGCTCTAAGGGCTGTAAGGCAGCAACTTTCCGTTGTGCCACTATACTGCCCCTAACCTTTTTCCCAAATTTATTTCCCTGTTAACCTATTTGCTTTCACATGAGCATCAATACCACTTGGATTTTCCTACTGCCCATAACATTATGGGATTATACACAATAGCCAATTAAAATACCAGTATGTCTTTGGGGTGCAGGAGGAAACTGGCACACCCAGGGGCAACTTATAATATCATGGTTCTCTGGATACTTTCAAGAGAGCTAGATAGGGCTCTTAAAGATAGCGGAGTTAGGAGATATGGGGAGAAGGCAGGAACGGGGAACTGAGTGGGGATGATCAGCCATGATCACATTGAATGGCGGTGTTGGCTGGAAGGGCCGAATGGCCTACTCCTGCACATTGTCTATTGTCTATCATATGGAGGACATGAAACTTCACAAGGACAATACCCAAGGTCAAAATCAAACCAGGGTTCCCGGTGCTGTAAGGCAGCAGCACTATCTGCTGCACCACTATGCCGCTGGTTAAATGTTAGCTATACACCACTGTCATTTTCCAACAAGATCCAGCCTAACCAATCACATTTCTCCCAAAAAAGGCATACTGTAAGGCAATTGTCAAATAAACCGACTAGTTCTTCTGTTGCATTACCATGCCTGGGTCACAGGATATGTTGCAGAGAAGGAGACCGTTCCATATACCGCTCTTTGCCAATTGTCATAGTGGTTCAGGATTAATCACACTGCCCTGTTTCCTCCTGGCAACCCTTACCCTTCACTGCACAAACATTTATCCAACTACAAATAGATGTTTCCTTATTATGGTACAATTATTTCCCCAATGCTTTCAAATGGATTTCTTTTTCAAAACGAATTGCACTGGTAATTTACTTTTTAAAAAAGTTTTAACGTTTCACAATTAATCCCTGTTGGCCATGATGCTTCAAGTGGATGGGGAAAATAAAGAGTGTAAAAACGAGCAACATCACCTTGAAAATGGTAATGAAACAGGGCACTTCAAATCGCTGTCGCCAAACACATTGTCAAACCCCTCCCCTTCACCACCACTGTTACTCTTGCAGTCTGGCCGATGCCACCATGAGAAGTGTTTTAAAGATGGGTCACTGGACAATCATAGAAACATAGAAGATAGGTGCAGGAGGAGGCCATTCGGCCCTTCTAGCCAGTACCGCCATTCATTTTTCCTGCATCTAGCCTGTCCAGTCCTTTTATAATTTTATAATTATAATAAGATAACCCCTCATCCTTCTAAACTCCAGTGAATACAAGCCTAGTCTTTTCAATCTTTCCTCATATGACAGTCCCGCCATTTCAGGGATCAATCTCATGAACCTACGCTGCACTGCCTCAATCACAAGGATGTCCTTCCTCAAATTAGGAGACCAACACTGTACACAATACTCCAGATGTGGTCTTACCAGGGCCCTATACAACTGCAGAAGAACCTATACTGAAATCCTCTTGTTATGAATCCGCCTTGTTGTGATCCTCCTGTCTTATCTTGAAATGCAAATAATGTATGTCATGCTCTTTTTCACATTTGCAAGGTGTAGCTCGGCACATGGCCGGTTCTGTTCCACAGTGTCAGCGTTAAACGACAAGATAACCTGCATGACCTTCAAGGGAAGCTGATCAACAAAAAAAAACTCCGAAATCATTTGCAAGGCTTATTTGCTTCTCCTGATTCCACAATAGCATGCCAGCTTGCTGCCAGCATTCATATGACTTCCATTTGACATCCTCTCCAGCTGTGCTATGAGATTTAGACTGCCAGCTAGCTCTACGAGAAAGCTGGACAATTTCCGGTTTTCCTATTTTACGTGTGGAAATAGTTAAAATTGGTTGACTGCAGCTTTGGAAGAATGAGCAAGTTAATTGTCCTGCTGCATTATTTTGATTCTTAGTTATATTTCACTTCTTAGTCATAGAATAAATGGTCAAGAACAATTGTATGTTCTGGAAATAGCATCTTATTCCCCCAAATTTCTAATGGTCCCAAACTACTTAACTCAAGTGAAGACCTGGATTTAGCACTATGATTTTTTAACAATGAGGATATTATGTAAAATTTGAGCCCAGAACCAGAGATTTATGTTTGACGACAGCTGTACTCATATTCCTGCATTTGCACTCCTTATTTAATCTGAATAAAACTTACCAAGGGTGCATCAATCGTAAATTAATCATATTTTTTCCCCTCGATCAATTGTGCATCTGTTAAATCCCCAAGAATACCTCTTGAAAAAAGGCCACAACTGAAAGAACTCTCGTCAGCAAAACAACTTCCAGATACAGTTCCCCAGTGTGTAACACAACATGGGAATTGCCTGGAATACAGGTATAGCTTGCAGATCAAAGCCAGTTCTTCAGCTTTAGCTTTCTGTGATGTTATGAATATTAAAGCTAAACAGCAAGCATGCGACATTTCCCCTGGTTTGAATTAAAAAAAATATTATTTCTGTGGTGCAAACTTATAATTCAACTTGGTCAAGCTGTTGCATGAATTTTCCAACAGGCTCCCAGCAATCTTCACACATTGTTAAATACATTTGATAAATACCCCAAACTGGCAACTCTGTGTAGTAAGGAGCTGTCGATGCTGGTTTACACTGAAGTTAGACACATAATGCTGGAGTAACTCAATGGGCCAAGCAGCATATCGGGAGAAAAGGAATAGGTGACGTTTTGGATCAGAAATATTCTTACGACTGCTCTCAAACAGACTGTTTAGAACATTCTTCAGTCTGAAGATGGGTTCCGACCCAAAATGTCACCAATTCATTTTTTCCAGATTTGCTGCCTAACTCGTTGAGTTACTCCAGCGTGTTGTGTCCATCAACTCTCTAGTGGTGGAGTGGCGCAAAATGTAGGTTGAATGCTCCAGCATATGCTCCTAGCCCAACTTGTGCCCTTGCTCCCAGGCCTATGCTGCATTTACGCACAGCGTGCAACAAACCATGACTATTCCATCCCTATGCTCAAATTAGAAAATGGCCCTACCCGGGTAATCTGATTCCAGATGAGTATTTGCATTTCAGCAACTGTACAAAAGGCACGGGAAAGGTAAATTGTGCGTGGACATGCCTCATGCAAGTCCCATTAGATTGTCTTCTATTTCAGTGTATGATCCAACACATGTAGAGCAGGCCTAGCAATTCATTGGTGCTGAAAATGTTGATCATTTTCTGTCACTGGCATGCCACCTGCAAATTCATAGCCTCCAATGCCTGACGGTGAGGGTTGGGGTCACGAATAAGCACAAGAAGAAACAGGGAAGCCTTGAGCCATGGCCTGATGCAGAGACACATGTGGACAGAATCAATCTTTGGAGAGTAGCTGGTTGATCTTGGGGGAAGCTACATTGCTGGTGATCATTAAGTCTGCAATCACTGGTCAAGGGTGGGAGAGTGGTGGCAGACTGAGTAGTGGCAGACTAAGTGGTGGCAGACTGAGTGAAAAATCATAAAGCTTAGCGTAATTGGGCCAGACAAATAAATTCCCTTTATGAAATGTATTTGTGTCTGTTATCCTCCAATGAACAATGTGCTAAATGTTTGGTTTGAAGTAAAATAAAACTCTGAAATATATTTATTTCAATCAACCAACCAACTTGTGAAATGCTTCAGTTTTCAATTATTTTAAGCTGAAAGTGAGGTTACATTGATGCCCGGTGGATTATGGTAGGTTAATGGTAACATAACAACAAACATGAACGACTGTTGAGAAGGAAATGTGCCAACATTTTTTAACACCTTGCAGTTATTTCGTCAATTAAGCAAAGCTGACGTTGTTTACAAGCTCTGCATTAGTACAACACCATTGTAATGTAAAATAACCTTTGAGTCATCCTTTGCAATGATTCTTCATTTTTTTAAAAGCTTGTAGAAATTTTGCATTATGTAAATTGTGCTTCTTTTCCTATCCCTTTTTTGTCACCTCTTGATCCCCTATTCATTTTTCTTAATTTGCTTGCAATTCTAGAGCAAGCTTCCCTGATGATATGGTTAATTTGCACATGCATATCAAATAATGCCTAATTCTATCTCCTGAAGCCTGCCCTACTGCAGTGCTCAACATTCTGTCTGATATGCATCTTCATCTTCATACAACTCATCTGACTAAAGACGGGGAATACTAAAGTCAATATCTTTAAGTCCTGGCAAAAGCTTTGTACACTTTCCACTAATTCAAATAATTCAAAACCTTGTTATTGTATAATTTTTCAGACAGTCTAACATTCTCATCCCAAAGTTACTATTTGATGCTGGCTTCTGGTTCCGCACCCTCACAATTGTAAATCATATCATCTTCTTAAAATCCTTCCATTTTTTTCTGTAGCCTTTGCAGTGCTGTCACTTCCTCCAGTTCTATGATCCTTCCACCGTAGCTTCTGGTGCACCTAGTTTGATTCTATCTGCTCTTTCCTATCCCTGCTTAATCTAAATACATCACATAATCTTAAAATCCTTTTTAAAATAAAACAGTCGTAAATATTCCATAAACAAGATAGTGGCCCAGTGAACTGTATCAACTTTCAGTAAAGGATTTTAAACTTTGTTCAATTCCGCTTTGCCTTACTTCTACTTTTGTTATGCACTTCAGTATGATTTTATGTGAATGTGTATTTGCTTTTAATGTTTCTTATTTTTCTATTTTCAGCAAATTTTAAAGATTTGCCTTTATCATTTTATTGCTTGATGTAAACAATGCTCCTTATTCATTCTAATTAGCTCTTTAAAATCAATAAATACTCAGGTCTCCTCTTAGCATATTCAGCTCATGTGGCAAGAGTGGCAGGTTTGCATGCTTCTCTTTACAGCTATTATTCTTCCCAGCTACTTAATTTACATTGGACTGCATCTTCTGCTGAAACGCTCCTCATCAGCCTGTGCATTAAACGAGCACTGACCTGGAAAGGTTCCTCTGGTGTAAACGTAGAACATAGTACAGCACAGGAACACGCCCTTCAGCCCACAATGTCTATGCTGAGCATGATGCCAAGATCAACGTTTATCTGCCTGTACGTAATACACATCCCTCCATTCCATGCATATACATGTGCCTATCCAAAAGTCTCTTCAATGTCACTATCATATCTGCCTCCACCATGATCCCTGGCAAAGCATTGCAGGCACACACACCACCCTCTGGAAAAGAAAAGCCCTGCACATCTCCTTGAAAATTTGTCCCATTCACTTTAAAGCTATGCTCCCTGGTAGTGGAACAGGTTCTGACTGTCTGTTTGAGATTTGCAAAACCACTAAATGTCACCCATTCAAAATGTTTATTGTTATCCTTTAAAAACCTCATTGGTTTTCATGTAATGGCTTTAAACTATCCAGAATTAGTTTCAGGAATACTCCTTATTCTCCATTTTTTCCCTTTGTGACTATTGTTTCAAAATAATTAAACAATATAACTATTCATTACTTAGTGGGAGAGGGCATTTGCTGGACTCCAGAGTTAAATTTGAGGTACAGGATGCTTTCTCAGAGCCTGGTTAATGTAATCCTCCCTCATCTGTTTGACCCCTGGTAATGATCTGGTGAGCTTTTATTTCTTCTAAGGTGAATATATCTGTTATTAGGGTGTAGCTATTGAAACTACACGCTGTATTCAGAGGAACACAACCTATATTCTAGCTTTCTAAATGCAAGGACTAACATTCAGTTTAAAATGTCAGATGCTAAGGTTAATCTTACTTCTACATGTTGGTATTGTGTGCACATGAACCCTTATCTCTGTTAACTAGTTTCAGCGTTTCATCATTGAATTAATATTCAGATCTACCCTTGTTTTGGCTCAAAATTGATATATTCATAGTTGTGTAAATTAAATCTACCTCCCACAGTTACACCCACACTTAACCAGATAATCTTTAATTATCTGTTCTCAACTTCATTGCAAGCAAGCATAGTTCAGATGTTAGCAGATTATGGGTTCTAGTCCAAATTCAGACCATTGAGGTGAAAAATTAGCTTGACTGTTCAGTGTTGTGCTGAGGGAATGTTGCATATGCTGCTTCTGTTAAATTGTGGTCAAGTTTCCCTTCTCAAGTGTACACGAAAGGTCCACTGAACTCTGAAGGTCACCAGGGGAGTTAAAACGGTGGCATTGACCAATATTTATTTCTTAATCAACACCACTTAAAAACAGAAAATACTGGCAACAATAACTCCTTATGCAACATATGGAGTAATGCTCTCACCCCTGGGAAATTCCATTGGAACTCCACCTTCTCTATTCTACCCACCTCTTCTGCTAATGGAAATTAACTTCTTCTCACTTTCTCAGTTCTGACTAATGGTCACGGGTCTGAAACATTTACCTGTTTCTTTTTCCAATGACTCCACCAAAACTGCTGTGCTGTCAGCACTTCCTTTTTTTATTTCAGATTTCCAACATCTGCAGTTTCATTACCATTGCAATGTTACAACATTTTGAGGTAAAAAAAAATCAAATCTGCAATTTATCCCATCAGACAAAGCATAAAAATAAATTTAATTTGACACCTAATTCACTTTCATATCTTCAGTATTAAAAAAGTTATGGCCATTTTCATACTCGGAAATTAACATCTTGTTCCCTATTGCTTTTCCATTGACTTAACACAAAAGCTGTGATCAAGGACAGTCAAAAGCCCATAACTTTCTTAAAAATTAAGAGAACTGAATGAAATTTTCAGCTATCATAGATTAAAGCATTCTGAAACAAATATGAAACAATCTTACTTGGATGACCTGAAATTAAAGCATATAATTAGTAAGTTACCTAATTGTAGCTAATTACAAAATTCAATTACTAGATCTAAACATCTATCCATTTCTTAAGAAAAGGTTAACATTTTTAAAAAGCCCAAGTGTCCAAATAACATTCACACAAGAATTCACAATATAACATGATATTTAAATCTCAATGTCATGAATTTATAAGGCAAATGGAAGGAATTTAGTGTTTAATTCCCATAAATTAATGGCCATTTAAATCAACTTGCGAGTGGGATTTTGTGGAACGTGATCGATTGGAACAATGCGGTTTGCAGTGAATTTAACCCCCAGTTGGCAGGAAAAACACTGCCGGTTCGTATATTTTCTAAGTCACATTTTCGCAACATGAAATTTTGATTAAAGGCTTCCTAAGAAGCACATTTATATGAAAAAAATAAACGGTGTACCTTCTTTTGTCCCCTACGTGAGATCTGTCCCGTTGTCGGCTTTAGAAGATGATTTTTAATTCACTCTGGCAATTAAATTATTCAGTGTAGTTTAAAAATGACTCCATAAAACAAATGTCAGAGTGATTTCTCTTCAGCAACTAAATCCCCTGAGATGAATCGATTTGAATGGTCTGGAGTAAACGGCATTTTAAACCCGCCCCCCTCTCAAAGGCGCCAAAGTCACGCACACGGGCAGTGGCAGAACTGCAGTGCCGTTAAATGTAGGTTTTGTAACATACCTACTTAACAACAGATGATGATTTGGTCATTAATACGTACATGATGAGAAGCCCACAGTAAACAATATATGACCATAACATTTCTGTAACAGAACAGTGACTTAAAGTAAGAAATAAATTCCTAATCGATTCTCAATTCATCATCCCAAGATTCTGAAAGGCATTCTGTTTTGCCACACAACATTACCTAAAGGAGACAGTGATGTTACATAGACAGAGCTGCTTTATTTCCAAAGCCATTCATTATTTGCCCTTTAAACCCCCTTCATTTTTTTGTTAGCCCAAGCGTATGACATTTTAATCTGAAATTAATTTTCTGGTCCTTAGTCATAGAATGATAGAGCTACACAGCATGGAAACCACCATGCTGACCCAATTTGCCCATGCTGTCAAGAGTTGCCTAACTGAGACAGTCTACTTACCTCTATTTAATTCCTTCAAACCTTTCCCCGTTCATGTGTCTATCGAAGTGCCTTTAAAATGTCATAATTGAACCAGTCTTTTACACTTCCTCTGACAGCTCATTCTATGTCCTCTATAAGATCACCCCTTAACCTCAATGATCCTGGGGATATCATCCAAGCCCATCTAGCCTCTCCATATAACTCAAACCCCCCAGATCTAGTAACGTCCTTGTGACTCTCTCCCTCCAGTTTAATACTGTCCTTCCTACAGTAAAACGTCCAGAACTGTACACGATAATTCTGAGCTTAGCCTTACCAATGTACAGCTGTAACAAAGCGTCCCAACTCCTGTATTCAACAGGGGGTAGACAAAATCCTGGAGAAACTTAGCGGGTGCAGCAGCATCTATGGAGCGAAGGAGATAGGCAACGTTTCGGGCAGAAACCCTTCTTCAGACTGATGGGGGGTGGGGAGAGGCGGAGGAAAGAAAGGAAATAGGAGCCTGAGGGCTGAGGGAGAGGTAGGAAGGGGAGGAGACAGCAAGGGTCAACAGAATTGAGAGAATTCAATGTTCATGCCAAGAGGATGCAGTCTCCCCAAGCGGAATATTAGGTGCTGTTCCTCCAATTTGAGGAGCTGCTCACTCTCGCCGTGGAGGAGGCCCAGGACAGAGAGGTCGGATACGGAATGGGAAGGGGAGTTGTTAGGGAGAAGTCGGATACGGAATGGGAGGGGGAGTCTCCCTCAATAACTTCTCTTTTAACTCCTCCCATTTCCTCCAAATACAAGGCGTAGCTATGGGCACACGCATGGGCCCCATCTTTGCCTGCCTCTTTGTCGGGTACGTTGAACAATCCTTATTCGCGGCGTACCAGGGCCCCATCCTCTACCTCTGTTACATCGACGACTGCTTTGGTGTCACCTCCTGCACCCACACACAACTGACTGACTTCATCCGTTTCACCACCAGCTTCCATCCGGCACTCAAATACACCTGGATTTCTGACACTTCCCTACCATTCCTTGACCTCACCATCTCCATCGCAGGGGATACACTGCTGACCTACATCCACTACAAACCCACTGACTCCCACAGCTACCTGGACTACTCTTCCTCCCACCCTGCTTCCTGTAAGGACTCCATCCCCTATTCCCAATTCCTCCGTCTACGACGCATCTGCTCCCAGGATGAGGTGTTCCACACCAGGGCATCACAAATGTCCTCATTCTTCAGAGAACGGGGATTCCCCTCCCCCACTATAGTTGAGGCTCGCACCAGGGTCTCCTCCGTACCCCGCAACACTGCCCTCTCTCCCCATCCCCCCACTCGCAACAAGTCCCCCCTGGTCCTCACCTTTCACCCCACCAGCCGGCACATACAACACATAGTCCACCGCCAATTTTGCCACTTCCAACGTGACCCCACCACTCGCCACATCTTCCCATCTCCCCCCCATATGCCTTCCGCAAAGACCCCTCCCTCCGCAACTCGCATGTCAATTCTTCCCTTCCCTCCCGCTCCACCCCTTCCCCGGGCACTTTCCCTTGCAACCGCAAGAGATGCTACACTTGTCCCTTTACCTCCCCTCTCCACTCCTTTCAAGGACCCAAGCAGTCCTTCCAAGTCCGACAGAGGTTCACCTGCACCTCCTCCAACCTCATCTATTGCATCCGCTGCTCTAGATGCCAGCTTATCTATATCAGTGAGACCAAGCGGAGGCTTGGCGATCGTTTCGCCGAACACCTCCGCTCGGTCCGCAATAATCAACCCAACCTCCCGGTGGCTCAGCACTTCAACTCCCCCTCCCATTCCGTATCCGACCTCTCTGTCCTTGCCTCCTCCACGGCCAGAGTGAGCAGCACCGCAAATTGGAGGAACAGCACCTCATATTCTGCTTGGGGAGTCTGCATCCTCTTGGCATGAACATTGAATTTTCTCAATTCTGTTTACCCTTGCTGTCTCCTCCCCTTCCTACCTCTCCCTCAGCCCTCGGGCTCCTCCTCCTCCTTTTTCCTTTCTTCTCCCCACCTCCCCCCACCCCCCATCAGACTGAAGAAGGGTTTCGGCCCAAAACATTGCCTATCTCCTTCGCTCCATAGATGCTGCTGCACCCGCTGAGTTTCTCCAGCATTTTGTGTACCCTCGATTTTCCAGCATCTGCAGTTCCCTCTTTAACACTCCTGTATTCAATAACTTGACTGATGAAGGAGAGCATACCAAATGCCTTCACTGACTTAAGGCAAGCATGCCACCGTATCGGAGGTTATGGGGAGAAGGAAGGAGAATGGGGTTAGGAGGGAGAGATAGATCAGCCATGATTGAATGGCGGAGTAGAATTGATGGGCCAAATCATATTTCTTATGACCTTATTAACCTGTGTCACCACCTTCATGAAACAATCTACCTGCACAAATAGATCTCTGTACTATAGTATTACTCAGGACCCTGCTTTTACAATGCAAGTCCAGGTCTGGTCAGTTCTAGCAAATGTAACATCTTGCATTTATCCAAATTAAAATCCATCAGCCATTGATTGGCACATTGGCCAATTTGATCAAGATTCCGTTGTAATTATAGACAATCTTCTTCACTGCCGACAATGCCATCAATTTTAGTGTCATCTTCAAACTTATATGCCACCTATATTTACATCAAAATTGTTAATGAACGAAAGAAACAGCAGAACACCCATCTAGCCCTGGATCCAATGTAACCTAACCTTCCAGACCAGCCTGTCATGTGGTACATTGTCAAAGGCCTTACTAAAGACCATGTAAACAAAGTCTGTCATTCCACCTTCATCATCTTGATCACCCTTCAAAATACACAATTAAATTAGTGAGACATGAGTTCCTGCACTCAAAACTGTGTTAACTATCTTTAATTAGTCCTTGCCTTTCCTAATGCTGTAGATCTTGACTTTTAGAATGCACTCCAATAACGTACTCACCAAAGATGCAAAGTTCACCAGTCCATAGTTCCCATGTATGTCCTTGCAGCCTTTCTTAAACAGAGGCACTATTGAGCCATCTTTCCATTTTCCAGCATCTCATTTATGATATAAATATCTCTCCATGCCCTCACAATTTCTTCCCCAGTTTCCCACAATGTCCTCGGATATACTTTATTCGGTCCTGGGATTTATCTGCCTTAATGCATGTTAAGCTCCTGTAGCATCTCCTTGTCTGTAGTTTAGTTTAGAGATACAGCACAGAAACAGGCCCTTCAACCCACTGAGTCCATGCCAACCAGCAATCCCCGCACATTAACACTATCCTACATGCACTAGGGACAGTTTTATACTCATACCAAGCCAATTAACCTACAAATCCGTACGTCTTTGGATTGTGGGAGAAACCGAAGACCTCGGAGAAATCCCACGCAGGTTAAGGGGAGAACGTACAAACTCCATACAGACGCAGTCGGGATTGATCCCGAGTCTCCGGCGCTGCAAGCGCTGTAAGGCAGTAACTCTACTGCTGCGCCACCGTGACATCCCATGTGGACTCTCTTCAAGACATCACTGTTAAGTTCCTCGAGTTACCTAGCAACCATGTCTTTCTCCAGGGTAAATAAAGATGGGAAATATTCAGGACCAGCTCTGGTGCCTTCACAAGTAGACAACTGTTTTGCTTTTTATGAAGCCTATTCCCTCCCAAGTTACTTTCTCCCTTGATCTACTTGCAGAATCTCTTTGGATTATCTTTCACCATATCTAGCAAATATTTTGCATTCCCCCTTTAGCGCACTTCCCTCTCAAGAGCACTCCAACAACCTCTATATTCTTCAAGGGATTCACTTGATCTCAGCTGCTTATGTGAACTATGTCTTCTTTTTCGTGACCAGTGCATCAATATCTTCTGCCATCCAGCACCCTTACTTCTGCCAGCCTTTGCCTTCACTCCAAAAGGAACATGCTTATCCTGAACACACGCCACCTAATGTTTAAAAGCCTCACACTTACTAGATGCCCATTTACCCATAAGCAGCCTCACACTCGTGAAAGTGAGAAGTTGTGAAAGTTATGGTCTACTCCCTTCGGACATAGTTGAGCAAGCAGTGAGCTCCAGCTTCCATTTCAATAATTTATTTTCAGAGTCATTGTCACCTTTACAATATCATTTGCTCTGGTTAGCTAAAATTAATGGCCCACATAAAACCAGTAGTGAGTAATACTTGGCACTGCAGTTTCGCTTAAATAAAATCCATATGTGTAGAAAAGAGTTCAGATTCATTTGTATATCTAGCTCCACATGGCCAAATCAATGAAACTTGGGTGTTTAGCATCATCTACATAATTGAAATAATCAGGCCACCCTTCCTAAAGACAGCTCACCCAAGATCCAGTGCCTCGCCAGCATCTTCCTCAGGTTAATCCCATGGAACAACTGAGAGAGTTTGCAGAGTTGGAGCAGGTTATTGAGCAACTGATCATCAGTAGTTACCTGTCAAGGCCTTGGGAATCACTCAAGAATCCCAAGTAGGTCAAAATGTGTCAAACGTTTTACTTTAAAAAGACAAACTTATTCATTGCCAAAGCTTAACCTTGGTTTCGAGGAGGGTACTTGGCTTGAACTAGTTTCAATTTTTACATTTTCTGCCTAACTTGCTGCGTTTTTCCAGCTTTTACTGTTTTCATTTCACAGGCCCAAATTGTTGCACCACAAATAGGCCTTCTGAGTTTAACAGTCAGTCCAGTCATTGCTAAAATGTTATGCTTTACCTCTGAAATATGCAGTCAAAAATTTATCAAATACCCCCCAAATGTCTGATTTTCGGTCTTAAAATGAAACAAATGTTTGTGTGGAATCGGGCTAATTTTGAAAGCATATCATCATCTCCTCCTCGTCATCAGCTGCCATGAAAATGGATCTGTGCATACCGATGTACTGAAGCAGTTTCACCTCTGCAAATATCCATGGAGATCAGATGCAACTGTATTTTGCAATGTGCAAAGATAAAAGGCATCTGAATTGTGTTTGAAATTTTCTTAGCAACATAAAAGGTGTGTTCTGTGTAGGGAAGGACTGCAGATGCTGGATTAAATCGAAGATAGACACAAAATGCTGGTGTAACTCAGCGGGACAGAAGACAAGGAATGGGTGACGTTTCGGGTCAAGACCCTTCTTCGGACTGATGTCAGGGGAGTGGCGGTACAGAGATAAAATGTAGTCGGAGACAGTAAGACTGGCAGGAGAACTGGGAAGGGGGAGGGGATGGAGAAAGAGGGAAAGCAAGGGTGACTTGAAGTTAGAGAAGTCAATGTTCATACTGCTGAAGTGTGTTCTGTTGTTTCAAAAATAAATGCATTTTGGCAAAATTTTTGGTTAGAACCAAATTTAATTTGAACGATGTGATTATTGATGACAATTTATTGCAACAAGGTTCATATCCTTTCCTTGGTTGCGTTGTTTTAAATGAATATATAGATTGGATTGCTTTTGCCTGTACTTCTTTGGTAACCAGTGCCTGATACTTCCACCTCAACTCTTTGGATTGGCCAGGGCTCAGGACTGAGGTACTTGAATGCATTTTTTCCCCTTTAGGTTCCTCTTCCCCATCCTTTCAGTTCGGAATGAAACTGCTTCTATTCAAATAATTCTTCCTTTGATGTGGCTCAAATTGAGAACCTATATTTGCAATACTTGTTACCAGTGCACAGTTATGAGTCAGGTTTTGATCCTCTTCTCACTACAAAAATTCCCAGCCACAGAAAACAACCCACATCTTCATCCAACAAAATGAAAGTTTCCAAAACGTACAATTTACAGAGCATATTTTCCGTAGCTCACGAACACTTATATTCATGACAGATATTGGCAAGGCCAGCATTTAATGACCATCCTTATTTCCCCTTAAGCAGGTGGAGCACGTTCTTATTGCAAATAAAGAGAGTGATATTTGGAACGGAAAATTTTAGAGACCGTTTCCTTCAATGACTCAAGTTAAAGATATAGAAATACAAAAACTACAGCTATTTGGAAACTGTGCAAATGATGTACACTATCGTCATAAAAATATGACCCTCCAAAATAATCCTCTTGAAAGCTCTGAAACACTTGCTTTGAAGAGCTACATTTTAAATTCTACAAGAATCATAAACAAAATGAATAAGCTTTGATCTGGGAAAATTAAATGAATTCCTTTGAGCTAAAGCCTGTCGATCTAAAGCTGTTTTAATCTGTGGCACAAAGGCTGTTAATTCAGGCTCATACAGCCATCAATTTGCACGCATGGACTAGGATTTAAGAAGCTGGAGAGGAGACCACACTATTTTACATCCTAAAATAAAGGCTAAGATCTGTGCAACAAAGAGCTCCGATGCCAGCATTGTTTGGGGTAAATTCTTACTGACTGAAAATATACTCCAAGTTAAATACGTTGTGGATGCAAGATGTTCCTCCGGCTTGAGACCCCCGTTCTCTTCTCAATGTGAATAAGACTCTTTGCTCTCTTTCTGTTTCATACTTGGCTATTTCGGCATTATCAACAGAGTGTATGTGACATCTATTTTCCCTTCCAGAAATAAAGTGTTTCACATCTCTTTCAGAATCTCACCAAGTGCCCCTTCAACCAGTGTAGTCGCTGCTGTAAGAGGAAATGTGACATGTCATTTGCACACAGCAAGTTCCCATAAACACCAATGTAAAGAGAGCTGGTAATCTCTTTATTTGAAAGATAAATATTGCCCAGGACATCAAAGGTCCACCTGGTCTTCTTCATAATATAATCCTATGTGGTCTTTTCATCCGAGAAAGGTGGGGATGTAGTTTCATATCTCCACCCAGAAGACTCCAATGATGCATCGTGCTATATTTATGTTCATATAAGTGAAAGGAGTAGGATTAACCCATTCGATCCATCAAGTCTACTCCGCCATTCAGTCATGGCTGATCTATCTATCCACATTCTTCTGCCACCTCCCCATAATCCCTGACTCTCTTAAGGGCCTGTACCACTTACGCGACTTTTCAGCAACTGTCTTCGACCTTCAAGCTTGGGGGCACTCGTCTGAAAAATCACGACCTGGATTGACCGTCATCAATGAAACCGTGAGCTGGATCGATCGTCAGCACACACACACACGAACACATCGCAACGGCAGGGGCCAGGGAAAGCGGGGGAGCGCTGTCTGAAATTCACACGGTGCAAAGCCAAGGTGATACCCACGATGAACAGGAAGGTAAAAGACGGCTGGCACAGTGTATGGTAAGTCCTTTAAAAGAGCGGGGGGGGGGGGGGGTGGGGTGGGGGGGGTAAAGTTTGGCGGGCATTTAACATTACCGATCGGTTTTCTTGGTTCTGAAAACTCGTGCTTATGTTTTTTTTCCCCAATGAGCCAATTAAAATGCCCGGTCAGCAAAGGAGATTGCCAATGGCTACCTCGACTACCCATAACCACATTGCAACCCCACTACTACTGCACTATGAGTTCAAAAGACCAAACTGAGGAACTTCTCTCGAGCATGAAGGGGAGTTACAGTGACCTCCGGGGACCATGCTGCGAATTTGTGGCGAGCGCAAATTCTTCTAAACTCGCAAATTAGGTTGCCATAGTGGAACAGGGCCTTTACTAATCAAGAATCTGTCAATCTGCACCTTAAAAAGACTTAATGACTTGGGCTCCACAGCCACCTGTGGCAATGAAGGCCATAGATTTAACACCCTCCGACTAAAGAAATTCCACCTCATCTCCTTTCTAAAGGTACGTCCTTTTATTCTGAGGATAGGGCCTCTGAATATTTCTAAGTTCAAGGAAGGCAAGAGTTCCAATAACTGAGTCACAGATTACATTTTAAAATTGCTTTCATAACAGTGCAAAACAACTTTAGAACAGTATAGCACAGGAAGAGGCCCTTTAGCCCACAATGTCAGTGTTGAAGGTAGGCACAAGATGCTGGAGTAACTCAGCGGAACGGGCAGCATCTCTGGAGAGAAGGAATGCGTGACGATTCGGGTCGAGATCCTTCTTCAGACTGTCTGTGTTGACCAGGATACCAAAGTAAATTAATTAAATTCCTACTGCCTGTATTTGATCCTGATTCCACTATTCTCGGCATATGCATGTATCTATCAAAAAACTTCTTAGACACCCACTATCATTTTTGATTCTACCACCACTCGAGACAGCTACCGTTATTTGTAAAAAAGTGCTTTGCACCCCTCCTTTAAACTTTCCCCCCACATCTAAAAGGCGTTCTCTCGAGTATTTGATAATTCCACCCCGTGAAAAAAATTCAAAGTTGCCAAATCATGCAGTATTTAGATTGTTTGTATTAAAATTAATTCGCCTCACCTTCTGATGAACTGCTTCATCTTGAATTTAAAACATTACTTATCTTTCAGAAAGTTATGTGGTGAATTTTATGAATGCTTTCATTATTCCAGTTACGTGCCAAACCACACCAATATGCCACCTGTACACAATCACTTTAATTTGCACTCAGATCTTTTACCCAGTTTTAGGGAGCAATGTCGGTATTGTGACACCTGAACAAATCTTAAACACCGTACAGAAAGATCTGGAAGAAGCCTATCTGAATCACAGCTGTCCTTTGGTTAATTCTACTGTGGGTTTTACTACTAAAATTATGGCAACATAACCATAACTTTTGCTTGCAAGTTGAAGTGCAATTCAACTTCTATGGTTCTTAAGTGGGTTTCTGATGCAATACTTAATATTATGTTGCTTCCCGAAAGCTAATATACATGCAAGAGATGGATTCTAGGTCAGATAAGTTAGTTATTTACATTGTAAACTACTTGCTAAACACCAGGGAGAAGATGCAACTGAGAGGATATGATGTCAAAAGCTGTTATTCAAGATAACCCACTATTTTGTCCAGAGTGTCAATTATCATACTACAAAGTCTTTGTGTTCACAGGCTATGTGTTTCCGTAATTGATAACCCAACATATAGAAGAAGATTTTCAAACACCAGTCACTCGTTCCCTTTTTTGAAAATAGATAAAGTAGTGAGCGGCCATGTTGTATATTAATTTCTCCATTAAATACGCATCCATCACTACAATACAAAAGTCAAGGCTAATTAAATATACAAACTGCGTATTGGGTTTGTTGCAGGATCCACATTACAGTGAAAACCAGATGGACAAGAACAGCTATTTTCAGGCTCCCACATATCCCAGAGTTAGTTTTAAGAGTCTGCAGAAGCCATTTCTAATGAGACTCTTGTTTCGAGAAATCCCATGAAGCCATTAGATGACAATGTGCTCAAGGCCTGAAGAGCAGTTTGCCAAAACCTCCACTTTTGGATGATTACCAGCCTGAAGGCCTCTCTAACAAATAGAATGGATTAAGAAGTTTGCATTGCTATTCTTTTTTTTACTGAGGTACTGGCGATCCTTCTCTGTCACGGGAACGAGTGGGGAGAAGGGTAGAGACTTGAAAACTTTGCTTTTGTACAACACCTTTTCAAGTGCCTTTTTTTGAAAATCTCCATATGTACAACAGGCAATGCAGAACATTCGTAATCATACAGTCACTCTACTGATTGCAAGAAACTTTTAGCAAATGATAAACTGGCTGCTCTGCTGAGGTCAGTACATTTTTTTCCTAAATTACAAAGCAATCATGTGATTCAAAATGGAGGAACCATCACAATGTTTAAAACACATTTGGACAAGTACATTGATGGGATAGGTTTAGAGGGATATGGACAAACGCAAGCTGGCGGCAATAGTGTAGTTGGGGCATATTGGTCAGCATGGGGTAGTTGGGCCGAAGGGCCTGTTTCTATGCTGTATGACCTTGACTCTATGACTGACTTCCATACACAAGATAAACCACCACAATGTTGATGTAAATTGCATTGTGAACCAAACAACTCCCTGCCTGCTGCCTTGTATCACCTTAAAGATGACATTCAGTTCTATCACTCTGACACTGGCTTCAGATTATAGAGCTGCCACCCTTGTCTCTTGCCTTGAGTATTTTGATTCCAGTAAAATAGCTGTATGCATGAAGTAATTTATCTCCTGCAACACTTATGCAAGAATCGATTCAGGGCATAAATCTAGCTTCTGAATACCTGATTTGATTAACAAAACAGAGAAATTGAAGGCCCTGCCTGTTTGGAAGCCGATTATGGAGGACAACATCTTATGTCGATTAAAAATTAGCTTGTTGTTAAATCCAATCCAATTTTGAAAATTCATTGTATTAAAGTAAAATACTATTATGTTTGTCTTATGTTTCTTTAATCTATCTTGGTTGAATTCAAGCAGTTATGAACTTACATTCAGAAAGTACATAAGGCGGCTATAAATATTGATTAATAAATCCACCATCCATCACTGTAAATCTTCAGTACTACAATGTTCCTTTCCTGAAGCTATCTTTAATGATGCTTGATGAAACAGAAATAAATATTAAAACATATTGCGAGCCCATGATTTTCCTAGCATATATTACAGTTTAGAAACCCCATCAATTTAAATTTTCTCTTGTAAAATTTTATCTTTACAAATTAAATGGATTGCTATGCGAAAAGATATGATCAAATAATGCAGTTGAAAATTTCCCCAAATATACATAGAATGTCCATGACAAATAATACCTGCACTTTTTTTCATCTTAACAATTATGCCTAGCACCACCTGTTAACATTACATCATCTACCCCAACTTGACACACAACCTAAACAAACCGATATTCCTTGTACTGTTAGTATTCAAAAGTTGATGTCATGCCAACTGATGTCATTGTTGTTATCCAGCTCCACCACATTTCCATGGTGACAAATGAGTGGAGAGTTTCAAGTTAGAGTCAGAGTTTAAGCAGGTGTACATTTCTGAAAAGGTTAAGCACATCTGTTAAGCAAATCATCCTTCTTTGCAAACAACTTTCTCAATAATTCACAAAGGAGTGAAGCTGTACTATCCATTCCTTTGTTAGCATGCACACGCCACACTGGGCACACTGTCTAATGTGCCTTTCATAATTCTCAGTGTAAGCGTTTATGCTTCTCTTTCATGTATATCTGTTTTATTACCTGATGCTTCCCAGCTGTACTAAAAGATACCTTCGTGATTTAATATTTTATTTAAAAAAATTGATTAACTATTAATCAAAACATTTTATAAACTGTCACAATTTGATGCTAGCTGCATTTTTAAAGTGGATTTGTCAATATTCCAGTGTTCGTTTTACGATGCCATTTGGCAACAATTCACTTGTTCAAGTAAAGAACATAGCAGGAAAAGTGCTTAGGTAAGTTAGTAACTTGATTGTTGGGATAATAACAAAAGCTCTTCTCTGGCATCTTTTCCACTGCTAAGTTCACTGTGCTGCCTTTGGTTGGTTCCACATGACTTCCCTTTCTGTATCCACACGGATGCCCTGTCCCACTTAGGTCATTTTTTAGGCGACTAGGCTGTCGCCACATGGTCACCGGGGTGTCGCCTGTATGGTCGTGAGTAGTCTCCTCAGTCGCCCAAAGAATCGTAGCATTTGTCTGGTTGCCACTGGATTTTGAAATGTTCAAAATGTTTCGGCAACAGTTGGCTTGACTTCTCCTGACGTAGATGCTGTCGTAGGTTGTCGCCTGGATGATCTAGGTTGTCGCCAAGATGACGTTGGTTGTTGCCAGGATGAGGTAGGTTGTCGCCGGTGCTGACTTCAGTTATTTTTGTTGCTAAAGTAATGATTCTATTTCAAATTTTATGTTGAAGGGGGGGGTCCAGTCGCCGGTTTTCGGCGACCTGCTACGACTATGACAGTCGCCGGCAGTCGCCTAAAAATAGCCTAAGTGCGACAGGCCCATAAGACTGAAATTCTCAGATCCAATTTTTTAGGATGGGAAGCACCAATAGACGAGGACCAGAAACTCAATGGATAAAGCACCGTACAACTAAAGAAATATTGCAGGAAGAACAGCAACCAATTCCTACAAAATCTGACAATAAGACACTGATCTGCTTTGTTTGAGCAATGATTGGGTGGAAATAACTCTTCTGCTAGTCTAGGAAATAGTGCCATAGATCTATCACATTCATTGGCGAGCATTAAAAGGACCGTGTTACAAAATCCCATCCATAAGAGAATAGCCTAGAAATATCCTGATGGTGTATTTGCTTAGCACGTACTTCAGAGGACAAAACCTTCACAGGTGAGAGCGTCTTGAACAAGGGTACATAACCACAAAAAGAGCAGCCAGTTATTTAAGAGGTGTGTAGAGATGACTAAGTTACTAAAATGTGGGTGAATAAATATTTTAGAATGAAGAATAGTGAGGTATGGTGAAATAATACAGAAGAGCTAGAACCAGCATATTTATACTGAATTCTCTGGACCTTAGAAGAATGAGAGGTGATGTTGTTCATACATATATAATCCTATGGGTGCTTGATAGGGTAGATGTTGTGATGTTTTCACGAGTAGGTTACTCACCCACATGAGGGGAATGATATATTTTCCTAATTTCAGAAGTTTAAAAAAAATATTCAAACAGTTTAACAAAAAAGACAAATAAGTCAAGATACTTCAATAAACGATGAATCGTGATCCTTACCATTTGACATGTCTAATCCAGCACATTTTGATCAAACTGATTTCTCAGTGTAAAATGTTGGTGAATTGCAGCTGCTTTGCTCTCCGCTGTGAGAGTCCAAAGTTGGAGTTTGCTGACAAACAGTTGTGAGAATTTTGGGGCTATTACATCTAGCCAAACATGTACACGAGCTGTGTGCATCTGTAAACAATTGCCTGCTAAACCACTGCAGTTTCCCTCAAAATCTGGATAAATCTTTAAGTGTGCCAAAATATTAATAGATTTAAAGTGTAATACAAATTATTTCTTGCATTTCCTTACATTGGAGGCTGCCCGTCAAGTCGGTGGATACTCTCAGAGCAATCCCAGCAATCCCATTTACCATAACCTGTTCTCTTCCACGTGTTCACCAAGTACCATCTATAACCTGTTCTCTTCCCATGCTCCCTTTTCTCCTACCACCCACCTACACTAGGGGCAATTTACAGGAGCCGATTAATCTACTAACATTCCTTTGGGAAGAAATGGATCACAAGGGTAGATGTGGGATAGAGGGGAACTGACATAGTCATAAGGTCTTAAGTGATAGGAGTAGAATTAGGCCTTTGGCCCACCAAGTCTGCCATTCAATCACGGCTGATCTATCTCTCCTGCCTAATCCCATTCTCCTGCCTTCTCCCCTTAACCTCTGACACCTGTACTAATCAAGAGTCTATTTATCTCTGCCTTAAGGATATCCTCACGGCAAAGACTGCTGTTCAGCCACAGTGAGGTTTCTATGTAAAAGAAAATCTAATGAAGTTGCCAGAAATATGAGCTGAGAATGGCATGATGACATCAGCCAGTTATAAGCAACTGGACAGATGGTGCATCTTCTTAACCAATGAGGTCCACAGATTGAGAAATAAACAAAAAGACTGAGGGAAGGATGTTATTAGAATCAGTAAACTTAATGTCAGATCAGAAAGATAAAAATAAAAGCAAAACAAATGGAGAGAGAAGATTGAACAAAGAAAGTAAGAAAAAATTGAAATGTTTAAAATTTCTTGAAATAATTCACAACATGAAAAAAAGTCTCCACATGACGAATTGTTTATTTTATCTGCAAGAGGTTAAATTGGCATCATAAACACATACCACACCATTAGCTGCTAGACTTAACTTTGTATGGTAGATTTAAGGCAATTAAGGTACAATTGCAGCAACATCATGAACAACAAGGTAATTGCAATGTACTGATTTCATGAAGCTGACAGAACAGCAGAGCAAATTTGCCAGTATTTTGTGTTGATTCCACGTCAAAAGTTGCTTGTTCATGTGTGCATTCGTAGCAGCACGCATCAATCATCCCCAGTAAGGTTTTGCAGCATATCTTGTGTACACACAATTGGCGTTACTCTACATTTGCCAGTGTGTACACAGATTCAAGCAAGCATAGTTGGTGTGAAAGCAGTGCAATCATATATTGGTACGAAAGGGATCTTCTCACAAGCAGCAATATTAATTTCAGCCTGCTTTTCATGCCATTTCCTCTCACCTCCACCCCCCCCCCCCCCCCCCTTCAGCCTACAATGTCTCAACTGAACACAAGGCCATTAAACTAACTCCATCTAACTGCACTTGATCCATATCCCGCCATCCCTGTATGTTTGTGTGCCTAAATGCCTCTTAAATATCTGTATTGTATCTGCCTCCACCTATGCAAAGTGTTTTGTGCACGCACTACTCCCTGTCCTCCACTCTCCCCAGCAGAGTGTTCAACGCACCCACCAATCCCTATGTAAAAAAACAACTCATCTTTATGCTACACCCTGCAGTATTTGACATCCTTCAGCCCACAATATCTGTGTTGAACATGATGCCAGGTTAAGCAAATCTCCTCTGCCTGCATATAATCTACATCCCTCCATAGCCATGTGTCCATCTGAAAGCCTCTTAAAGCCACTATTGTATCTGTTTCCACCACCACCCTTGGCAGCACATTCCAAGCACCCACCACTGTGTAAAGAAAAACACAAAAGGTTTCCCAACACAACATTTTAATTTTTCACTCTCCCACCTTAAGGCTATGCCCTCTAGTCTTTGACAATTCCACCTGATAAAAAAAGATTACAACTATCTATGCCTCTCATAACTTTATACACTTCTTTTAGACCTCCCCTCAACCAGAGAAAATACCATACATTTGTCCAAACTGTCCTTACAGCTAATATCTCTAATCGAGGCAAAATCCGAGAGATTCTCTCCTGCACCCTCTCCGAGTCCTCTACGTACTTTCAGTAACGCGGTGACTAGAAACGCACTCCAAATATGGTTTAACCAAAGTTTTATAAAGCTACAACATGAAATCCTGAGTTTTTTGGTTCAAACCCCAACCAATGAAAGTAAGTATGTCAAATGACTTATTTACTAACCCATCCACTTATGCTGTCACTTTCATGGAGCCATAGACTTGCACCCCACTGGACATCAATGTTCCTCAAGGTCTTGTCATTCACGGTATACCTTTGTACATCCACACACGGACAACTCGAAACACAACACCTCGCATTTATCTGGATTAATTCTTCCACTCTCCAACTGTTCTATAATATGCTGCATCCCATGACAACCTTTCTCACTATCCAAAAATCCACCAATGCCTGTGTCATCTATAAATTTACTACTTTGCCCACTTGTTTTTATCCAGGGCATTTATATTAGAGGTCCCAACACTGATCCCTGTAGAACACCACTGGTTACAGACCTCCAGTCTATAAAAACTAGTCCACCACTACCCTTTGTTTTCTATGGTCATGTCATCGAAAACAGAGGGTGAATCAAATCTACAAAGGTTTGAATCCCTTCTGTCTTCTGGATCAGATTACCATGTGGTACCTTGTCAAATGCCTTACTAAAGTCCTTGATGACAACATCCACTACCCGATCATCAGTCCTCATCAACAAAGGATGACCCGGTTTGGGGGGGGGGGCACTCTAGTTTTAGAATCTTCTGCCCAGGGGATAAGTCTGTGTTTGTTTGCTTGTGTGTTCATTTCTTGCAGTGAAGACGCTGTACACACAGCTGCCAGACAACATTGACTTTTAATTTCAAGTTTTCGTGTACCTTGTTTAGTGTTGTGACTGTTGGCAGACCAATTTCCCTCCAGGAAAAAATATTGTTTTATCGGATCATATCGTATCATTTGTACTTTCTCCCGTGACCATGTAGCTTTTCTCCAACTACTCCGGTTTCCTCCCACATAGCTAATTGGCCTTGGGTAAAATTGTAAATTGTCCAGAGTATGCAGGATAGTGCAAGAGGACGGGGATCGCTGGCTGTCCTGTTTCCGAAAAGGCCTGTTTCTTAGCTGCAACTCCAATTTGAACTTCCTCAAAAAAAAACCCTCAAGATTGTAAGACATGACATGCCATTCTCAAAACCATGGTGACTATTCATTGTGATTAAGTAAAATTTAAAAAATAACTTATTTGCCCTTTCAATCAAAATCCCCATTCATAAATTTCCTTTATGTGGCGGCACACTGGCGCAGAGGTAGTGTTGCTGCCTTACAGCACTTGCAACACCGGAGACCCTGGTTCGATTCCGACTACGGGTGCTATCTGTACAGAGGTTGTACGTTCTCCCTGTGACCTGCGTGGGTTTGTCCGAGATCTTCGGTTTCCTCCCACACTCTAAAGACGTACAGGTATGTAGGTAAATTGACTTGGTGTATGTGCGTGTAGCTTTGTGTTAATGTGCGGGGATCGTTGGTCGGTGTGGACTCGGTGGGCCAAAGGGCCTGTTTCTGCGCTGTACCTCTAATACTAAAACTAAAACATATACCAGCCATGATTGACATAAAATTATGGACTAAACTCACCGCATTAGACCCTTCCCCTCATTATAATTGAAGCAAATGCACTGACTTTCAGCTTCTGGATGGTCTCAGACTTGAGTCAATACATAAGCAAGGGAGTCAAAAATAAGCTGATCCACAAGGAATATCTTGTTGATGGATCTCTCAGAACTACCACAAGAAGGCAAGTACATTTCAGGCAATAAAGTCTTTAATCAGTGTACACACATTAGCAATTATAATTTTTTTTTAATAAGTTTCTCATATGATGGTTTTTCTTAATTTTCTATGCAGGAATGGCCAAAATTTAAAAAAAATGTCTCTACATCATGGGAATGCTTAATCTATTGACTAACTATGTGAAAGTCTATCTTCAACTGTTCAATGTGCATACATAATACAACATCCACACAAAATGTTAACGTTATTTACAGTGAAACAAAGTGCTGGAGTAACTCAGCGGATCAGGCAGCATCTCTGGATGCAGCATCTCTGGAGGTCAGAGATCTCTGATCTACTACAGGCCCCTACTAAAATTAGTTTGAAGAAGAGTCCTAACCCGAAATGTCACCTATCCATATCCTCCCCTCTTCGTGTTTTACTCAAGATTCCAGCATCTGCTGTTCTTTGTGTCTCAATGTTATTTATAGTGTCTGCAGTAATTATATTCTTCATTTTATTTATTATGAAGAACTAAAGAGTAATTTAATATCACAAGTGTATTATGATAATTCAATTAGCTAACACAGTAATGCATAGAATATATCTACAGATGCCCGAATTTGGTGACAAAATGTGATATATCAATTGCTTTTGGGTACAAAGAGTCCCTGAGATACCGTTAATGTCCTGTTGCCTCCTATTGTTCTGCAGCACCAAGGGCATTTTGGCACTGAAACCTCCAATTGTGTGCCCAGAATTTTATCTGTGACTGTTAAAAGGACACTATCTCAATTCCTGCAAGTGTGTTATGCAGTGCATTCTTGACGGCTTTAGGAAACTATATGGATTATTGTCCCATACCCAAAAGAAGACTTGAATGAAAACTTGATACAACAGTGTATAAAATATAATTAGATGATCTTAGGCAATGGAGTGGTAACACCAAAAGAATAGAGCTGCTCGTTATACTTAATTGAATTCAAAAGGTGAACCAAATCTACAATGGCTCGATATTGTTGCAATCTTATTAAATTCTACAGCTTCATTTGTTTGGATTGACTTAGACAAAGTCCATACACAAATCTGATGCAAACAACATTTTTTTGTTAAGTCCTAATACGAGCAAATGATCAGAAACCCTTGCGTCTCAGTAGGTTAAAAGCATATTTGTCTCAAAGCAGCCTCTTTCCCGTTTTGATAATTCCATCGTACTGAACGGTCTATTTCCATTTCATAAAATAAGAGAGTTGTGCAATGCTAACATCTATCATCACCTTTCCAACCGCACTTACTTGCTGAACCATCCTCAATTTAAACAGTAATTCAATCCTGAAAACAACGCTGTGGCCTCCAGATCAATTTATATTCAGAAACCTCCGCACCACAGAAACAGTAATAGGCCTAACTGCCAATACCAAACTTGGAGTGGATATTCAGTCCCAGAGACTGGACATAGACATGCCATCTCTAAGCAACAGTAGTTGCGAACACAAATTGAAACTGAATTCTGGAGTAGCCATTTAGAGTATATGTAAATACGATGAGAGTCTGAAGAAAAGCTAAAACCAATGCAATGTTGTATCACGCACAGAACCATAATTATACGATATTTTCCAATTATATATTTGCATTAAAACTCAATAGGTTTTTCTACCTTTCGCAATCTGTAAGTGTTTTCTACTTGGTTCTGGTTTCCTGTTTTTACACTTTTAATCTTATGTAACTTGAGCCATAAAAATAAACTGCCTTATGATACTTGCAAGCTATTTCCTTTAGATTTGTTTGCCAAAAGCCATTTATTGATTTGCTTAATAAAACTATCAATTTACAAGCCATGCTGACCATTGTCTAGTACAAGTTTCAGATACCAATAGGCAATGCGTAGGTAATCAAGTATTGGAGCGTCTTTATACAAGGATACTAAGCATCTGTTTGATGGACTTCAGAAAGAAGAGTCTGGGACAAAACATCTCATGACACAGACAGAGCTCGGGAAAACTGGGCGAAGTCTGTCACCAATGCAAGATCATTGCCAATACATTTACCCATCTCTATTCTACCTGGATGTTCAACACCCTAGTGTTGAAAGCTAAGCCACACTTTCTAGAAGGTTGCGAGCTGCAAAGGCACAACTGTTTTTCTTTGCTTCAGAATGTAGGATGGAACATGCGTGCATGTGTACAGATCTTTTTCATACACAGGTATGAAAAACATACGTCCACAGGCACCTCTGTCAAGCTTCTCAAGTTTGCGGACTTGATTGGGCAACCCTGATTGGACTGATCCAGGATGGGGAGGAATCTGCCTACAGACAGGAAGTGTCACAGCTGGCATCCTGGTGACGTCACAACAACCTGGAGCTCAATGCTCTTAAGACAGTGGAATTGATTGTAGACTTTAGGAGAGCTCCCCCTCCCCTCACCCCACTCACCATCAACGACACCACAGTTACATCTGTGGAGTCTTTAAAGCTCCTGGGAACCATCATCTCCAAGGAGCTTAAGTGGGGGGCTACCATCGACTCCACAGTCAAAAAGGCACCAACAGAGGATGAACTTCCTATGGCAGATGAGGAAGCACAATCTGCCACAGGTAATGATGGTCCAATTCTACATGGCCATCGTAGTGTCTGTTCTCAGCTTCTCCATCATGGTCTGGTTTGGCTCAGCCACCAAGCACGACACCTGAAGGCTGCAGTGAATCGTCCGATCAGCAGAGAAGGATATTGGCTGCAACCTTTCCTCCATTGATGAACTGTACACTGCAAGGGCCAGGAAGCGAGTGGGCAAGATCATCTCTGACCCCTCTCACCCTGGCCTCTTTGAATCTCTTTCCTCTGGAAGGCGACTCCGAACTGTCAAAGTTGCCACAGCCAGACATAAAAACAGTTTTTATCCACGAGTAGTTGCTCTACTCAACAACCAAAATCTGTAGCCTCCCTTTGATCTGGTATTTTGTTGGTTCACATGCTTGATCAATGTTGTTTTATTATAAATGTTTTATTATTACTAATGTTTAGTGTTTTCTAAGTCATTCATAACTGTCACTGCATGTCATGTTGTTACTTGTGGGCAGAGCACCAAGACAAATTCCTTGTATGTGAATACTTGGCCAATAAACTTACTTACTTAGGTACAGCTAGTACAAATTGCCCATTAGCCACATGCACTGGCAAGTGACTTGTCCCCTTATACCACTGCAATAATTCTATCAAAGATTCCCCTTTCGGGACAAAGTGCTAGAATTTAAATCCAGCAATAAATAATGACGAGTGTGAATGTGCGCAAATATCTTTAAAATTAGGAATTGGTTTGATTGGATAACAAATTGGAGATGCTTCAACATGTCAACTTCAACAAGTGGCCCAAATATTTAACCTAGAAGAACAAAATCTAAATGAACTTGGTCAACGATAAATAATTCACAAGAAACGTCTTTACTCAGAGTGGATTAGAATGTTAAACTCGCTACCCATATGATGTGGGAGTGATGAATAGGTCTTTCTTTAAAGATAACCTGGCACAACACAAATTACAAGAAGATAGAAAAAAAAAGCAAAATTAGGTTAAAGTCAGGTTAATGGGAGGGGTATTGATCAGTTCCCATTGTTGCCATGGGCCTGAATGACCCACTACTGCAGTCAGTTTTATGTAACTGGAGAAAGTGCAAAGATCATATCTGAAGTGCAAAGATTATGTCAGAACTGCGAGATTATAGTTATCAGGAAAGACTGACCAGGTTGGAGGTTTTTGGTATGGAAAAGAGAGGTTTAAACTTGACATAATAAACATCTTTAAAATAATGAGCAAGTTGAAAGGATAGATGCCAGAAAAAGAATTTAGCTCGCAGGAGAATTCAAAATTAGTGACTGTGAATACAAGATAATTATCACTAAATGCTGCGAGGAATAATAGGGAAGCTCCACATGGAAAGAATGTGGATAGAAAGCGAAACTTGCTACTGCGGAAGAAGTTAGAGGAAAATATTTTGGATATTTTAGCAAATGAAACAAAGAAAAATGGGATAGAAAGATATTTAGAAATGGTGATATTTTTTCTTTTTGTTTACAGGGCATGAATAGGATTGGTAAGACCAACATTTATTGTACATTTCTGATTACCCTCTGGGCTATTTCAGAGGGCAGACAAGTCATCCACAATGAAGTCATCTATAGCCACAGTAAGCAAGGGTGGTAAATGTCCTTCCCTGAATAAGATGGGGTTTTAGGACAATCTAACAGTCCGTTGAAATTAGATTTTTTAATTAAAAATTTAAAAGACATTTGTACAGGTACATGGATAGGAAAGGTTTAGAGGAATATAGGCATAATAATCAGGTGGGACATCTAGGTCCGTATGTGCAAATTGGGCCAAAGGGACTGTTTCTGTGCAGTATGACTATCTTGTGATTTTAATACCCAGTGGGGGTTTCAACTCAAGTCCCCAGACCCATGGCTTCAAGTTGCTAATCAATTAACTTAACAACTATGCAACTGAACCCATGTTAGATGTAGTGCAGAAAACGCTGCACTACGTCTAGAGGTGTAGAAGAGGTGAACACCAGCATAGAAGAAATGAAAAAGGTTTGTCCATTTCTATGCTGTATATGTTAGGTAATTTTAATCCACGTTGAGTTAATTCACTCAGGTCAGACTACAGAAAGATGATAAAAAGTGTTATGGTCCAAGTACCTGCTCAAAGATTCATGAAACGAGTAGTTGGCCATTCTGACTATCAAACCAATCTGCATTGACCCAAGTCCATATACTTAATAATATCAACTAATAACAAAAAAAATAACCTTTCTCAAAAAGTTCAATTTGTACAGGCACCCAAAAGACCCAGTTACTATACTTGGGTGAAAAAAACTCATGTTTTCCCTTTTAAATAACTGAAGTTTAATATTAAGACCATGCCTCTTCATTTCCACCCAGATGAAATATTATATAAAAAAAACTATTCTAATGAATCATTCAAATATTTTAAAGACACTGATCATAATGACTTCTCAATGGAAAAGGAAATACAAGCCAACATTTTGCAATCCTCTTTATAATCTCATTTTCTAACATTTATTAACATTCTGGATAATCTACCATGTACTTTTACTAAGTCCAATATATGCTTCCTGAGTAGTTAATTGTTAATGCTGTTCATGGCAAACCATATTAGATTTGACCTAAATTCTATATAAATGATACATCTTTTTATGTATCCAACATTTTAAGATAATGTTTTCAAGACTAAATGTCTACTGGCCGCTAATTGAGGTGTAAATTTCTTTACACCTCATACCTTTTGAAAAAAATGCTCCAGTTTAGTTTTTTTTAGGTCCACAACTTCACACTGCATCTGCTACATTTTGCTCCTACTCAGTCAATGTCTAACTATTCTGACTTCCTGCTCTAAAATGACACAATTTACCATGCCTCCTACACAGTCGAAATATCAAGAAGTCAGGAGGCTTCATTGACATATGCAACAATTAAATTCTTACTTGCTGCTGCTTAACAGGCCACAACAAAACAGTAAATAATAATTCAAGAAGCTAAGAGTTATACAAGATGATAGTGCAAGCCAAAGTATGTAGTGCAACATTACGCAAAGTCTATAGTGGCTCAGTGCTGAGGTAGGGTTGTTGTCAGTGTTAGTTAGTTAGTTAGTTATTGGTGCGCTGCAAATGGCAGCCCAAATTTCACTGCAGCAGAAATGGTGTATGTGACAATAAATGTCCTTTGTCCTTTGTTATAGCAGAGTAGTTCAAGCGCCTGATGGTTGATCTAAAGAAGCCATTCTCAAACCTGATAATAATGTTTTATGTGGCCACATTCCAGAACACATGCAATGTTCCTTTTCTATCGCCGACATCCGTGTATAAGGTTAAAAACAAAGTCCCAGATTTCTGGGAAACATCAATGGAACCAGATAATGTATTATCGCTATTTGTATCTCTTGCTTCCAACATTAGCACTTGTTTTTGCCAATAGTTGCTCTCTATAGACACCCCATGTGCAACACCCTCTCAAATAATGCAATTAAATCGATTTGCACAGCCATGACAAATCTAACCAATTGTCATCAGTTACTATTTGTCCAAGTGTTCAATCATGGTGTCTTACAACATATTCTAGTCATTTCCAAGGCTAATGTTACACACAAAGGTCTGTAATCATCTATTTCCCCCCTCCCCTTTTTAAATTATGGAGCGACTACATTTACGATTTTCCAACCCAAAGGCAGAATCTGAGTAAAGAATGTTTTGGAAAATTACAATTCACACAGTTGTAATTCATTCAACATCCCTTAAATGGTGCTCATCAGGTCCCGTAATCTTGTCCACCTTATGTTCCATGTTTTCTCTATTAACACTTTTAAACATATTCAATGTATTTAGCATATGCATTTATTTTACTTTGAGGTTCCATTATAACATTTCCGTATAAATTATAAAATCATGAGAGAAATAGATCGGGTAGATGCACAGAATCTCTTGTCCGGAGTATGGGAATCGAGGTCCAGAGAACATAGGTTCAAGGTAAAGGGGAAACGATTTAATAGGAATCTGAGGGGTAACTTTTTCACACAAAGGGTGGTGGGTGTATGGAACAAGCTGCCAGAGGAGGCATTTGAGGCTGGGACTATCCCAATGTTTAAGAAACAGTTAGACGTACATGGATAGGATAAGTTTGGAGGGATATGGACCAAGCACAGGCAGGTGGGACTAGTATAGCTGGGACATGTTGGCCAGTGTACCAAGTTGGGCTGAAGGGCCTGTTCCCACACTGTATCATTTTATGGCTCCTTTGTATCAGTTGTATTTACTTCTTCCCTTCCTATATTAGGTACCAAAATATAGTTTTAATTTAGCATGTCCACCATTTAATTATCTGTCATAGTCCTACATTAATTGATCTTCAATGGATAATCATTAATTTTAATGACATTTAACCTTAATATTTTCATAAACATCTTTACCGTTATATCCGATACCTCTCACTGGTTTTATTTGCATGGTTTCGACCTTGCATTGTTGCATTTATCCCATTCTGGTTCCCTTAAGTTTGAAAATGTCCTTACATTTGAACAACCCTTTTCTCTCAACTTGTTATTTCCTCATTTGGCAACTCCAAATTAAAAAAAAGAATCATCCACTCTCATAACTAAAGCTGCTAATCTCTAATTCAGTGTCTTTACAAGATCTTCAAAATGGCAGCGACAATCTTCCCAAAAGGACCCTTAAAACTGACATATCTAGTCTTTGGCTAAACCAATAACTGGTACAGATTTGACATTGTCAGTAAAATCTATTTTCATTCATATTCCTAATACCATGTAATCTCGGCGACTCTCACTGTAATTGTGTTAATAACAAGCTACTCGTCCATCATGTGCTTTCTAATGTGTCTTCTTGCATCTTACAATATTTATACATTTTCCATTGCAGGCCTTTTTGTCTTCCATCCAGGCCTAATGACAATGAAGGTCACACATTGTTCTGCAATTAACCACCAAGAGAAAGAACGTTGGTGGTTAATTGTTGGTGGAAAGAGGGGGGAAAATGTAATTGTATTTCCCTTATATTAACTCTTGGTGAAAAAGTGGTCTATCTAGGAGCTTGCAAAATATGGTAGATTCAATCCCAAATGTTGCCAGAAGATTGGAGTGACAAGATGCGGTGGGATCAATCTGTTTGGAAGATCAATGCTGCAGTAGCCAACCTGATCTGCATTTCATATTGTTGCTGCTCACTTCATCCATGATAATTAACTGCATTGAGATTGAAAAACTGCAATGCATTCAAAACCAAACAAAGTCAATATCATTGTCAAATGTCCTTACTGATGCTGTATCAGAGATTGTGTTTGCCTTGCAATCAGGACCTTTCATAACTTGTTAATATCTGCAGGAAATATCCTTGGTGTACATTTTTCTCACTTTCTCTGCTGAAAGGAGAGACATGCCACACATACTGTATCCTAGATCCGGGCTGCTTTTCTCTCTTCTTGCAAGTGCGTTTTTTTTTCATAACCATGGTTTCTACTCAATACCCAGTTAAAAAAAATACAAGCTAAACTTCCCAATTCAAACTTCATCATTTTATATATTAAAACCGCGCAAATAGCGAATATGTTCAAAGGAATAATAAAATATATAGCTTTGTGGAAATGTTAAACGTAACTGACGAAGTTTCACAGTGTTTGTTTCCGAATTACACTCATCTCTTGTAACTTCCTTTTAACATTTCCACAAAACTCTATTTTACATCATTCTACGCCCTCTCGCAATGCCAATTATTATCTTTTAAAACTTTTATTTTCTCTATATATTAAATAAAAATATTTAAACAATAATACCTTTTAAAACCAATGGATCCTTGCCTTCTCGCTTCAACGATTCCAGGACTATATGCAGAGGTTGGGAGGGCATGACCCGGTTGGGTTCATTAGTGTTCTCATCGTAAACAATGATCTCCTTGGCAAAAATCCTTTTATAGGAGTCCTTGCCTTCCCTGCAAGAGATGAGATCCAAGACCGTGATTTTGCCCTGCTGCAACCGCCGCCTGCTGATCTTGTCCGAGCAGTTAATGTGGACGGCTCCCTGGATATGGCTTTTGTTATACTCCATGAAGGGGCGGCAGTCTATGATCACAGGACCCTGGCTCTGTGACTGGGGGGCCTTGCTGCATTTGGTCAATTTCTTGGCTAACTCGGTGGGGTAAATGGTGCGGACGCCGGCGATGTGCTTGGTGGATCCACTTGATGGAGGAGACAGGAGACCTCCGAGTCCAGCGGCAGAGGCAGAAGAAGGCGGGGGGTTCAGAGTGGCACCATTCTCATTGCTGCTACTGCTGTTGCTCACCATCTGGTTACTGGCACAAGAGGCACAGTTTGCAGAAGTCCCGAGTTTGGAAGCAGAGGCTGGGACGAGGTTGCTGCTGCCGGCTGATCCTTGGGTCTGGTCGCACCCGTTGCCTTTATTATCGTAGGTGGTCACAGTGCAGCAACTAGCGCTGCTGCATCCGCAGGACAGGGAGCGCACCGAGCCGTTGGATGATGGCATATACGTGAAGTTGACGCTTCGGAACGAAACCCCAGCCTCCGGGCTGAGGATCGTGTTCTGGGTCTGGGGCTTGCAAGCAGCAGAGGCAGTGGTCGCAGGAGCAGAAGCCACGTAGGTGCTTTCTAAGCGGAGATGAAGTTCCTGCGGTCGGACCGGCCTCGGCAATGCCACCACACCAACAATCCGTTCGTCGAGAGGGGATGGAGGCATCAGGATGATGGTGCTGGGCGCTGCTGTCGATCCGAGGACTAAATGGACTGAAACGGGATCAAATGTACTGTTAGCATCAGAGCAGGGGGGAGGGAGGGTGTGTGAAGGTTGGGCTGGGGAGGGGAGGGGTGGGGGGTGGTGGTATAAATTAAAAGACACGCTGCTGCAAATAGACAGAGAACTCAACTAAAAATAAACTGGAGCGAAGAGCGAATGCAGTTGGCAAGCAGCAGAGCTGACTTTAAATGCATTCGTTATTTATTATCTTAGTAAAAGTTCAAGATTGATCAGTTTAATGGTAGTTCCAGGCAGAATCACGGCCCCTTGACTCTCTCTCTCTCTCCCTCCCTCCCTCCCTCTCTCCCTCCCTCTGTCCAGTCCACTGCCATTCGCACTCACTCTCACACTTGTCGCCAGCCTGCGCGTCCAGTCTGCAGCGGCTCCTCGCCAGGAACCAGGCAGGGCACGTTCCTGGCTGCAGTGTACTTACATCACAGTGTAATGCTGCTAGACCTCATCGACGTGCGACTCCCTCTAAATTATTCACTTTCTGTTGTTTATTGCGATTTCAATACTTTTTATTTGTGTTGGTCTCTCGGCGTGCAGGCGGGAGCGTTGCCACTTTAATAGGTCAGCACTTATACAGCGCGTTGGTTTAACCTGCGGGAGCTGGCGGGGCCGACCGCCTGATGGACACGGCGGCGGACCAATGGCGAGGTGCGGTGGCAGGCAATGGCTCCGCCCTCTGTAGAACTGGCCAATCGGTGGACGCGGGGGCGAGAGGAGTGACGCGCTGCCGCAAGCATGACATAATCGGCGGCCAATGGTAGGGCGGGGAACGCTGCAAGCGGGCACGCAGTTAAAGGGACCGCTGATACCCACAATATGCTGGAGTAACTCAGCGGGGCAGGCAGAAATCTGACCGCCGCCAGGCAGCGTGCCGGAGGTGTACTTTCCTGCCGCATCGTCCATGTACTGTTTCATTTTCAAATCATTTAGCGCAAACCCCAGTGTTTCACTTTATTTATTTGTGTGGCGGGTGTAGACCGAAGTGAACATGCAAGTATTATGTATAGGAATGAACTGCAGGTTCTGGTTTACACCGAAGATAGACACGAAATGCTAGAGTAACTCCGTGGGACAGGCAGCATCTCTGGATATAAGGAATAGGTGGATTATGTATTATGTTGGTATTTGGACCTCTTTGCCAAGGCTGGAGGGATGCTTTATTTATTTAATCATTTGGCGCAGCCCCCAGTATTTCACATTATTTTTTTATAGGGGTGTAGACTTGCAAGGGAAAGTGAACGTGGAAGTATTGTGAATAGGACAGAACTGCAGCTCCTAGTTTACACCGAAGAGAAACACAAAAATGCTGGTGTAACTCAGAGGGACGGGGGGGGGGGGGGGGGGGGGAGGAATGGGTGACGTTTCGGGTCGAGACCCTTCTTGTGTATTATGTTGGTAATTCCTTGGACTTCTTTGCCTGGGCTGGAGGGATATATGTTTTTTGTGGCTTTATCTTCAAATCATTTATCGCAGGCCACAATGTTTCACATTATTTTTTTGTGGGCGGCTATGTATATTTACAAGGGAAAGTGAAGGTGAAAGTATTATGTTGATAATTCCTTGGACTTCTTTGCCTGGGCTTGAAGGGTTGCTTATTTTTGTTTTTGTTGCTTGTCTGGCAGTAACATCACAAGGTTCACCAGAGATCCGCAGCGTTACGGCCGAGCACAGTGTGCTGCATTAAAAAAAACCCGCCTGTGTTGCGCTGGGACGTAACCCAGACCTGACATGAATGCACAAGTTTAACTTGCGGACCGTGGTAAAATAATAATCTCCGGATGTGGAGCGTTTATGTCAATGCTTCTGTTCAGGTAATTGGAAGGAGCTTTTAATGCCCGGAGCACGATAGCACTGAGAAGCCATGCGGTATTAAAGCAATATATTGTCACTTGTCCTTTGCGCGAATATTTGGGCGTCTTTAACATTTCCTCTGCCATAAGATTATTTGTTTAAACACTAATTGTACATTCACTAGGGGGCAGATTATCCTGCGACTACGCTTGAATGTATATATATGATCAACTAGACGCAGTACCTGACAGACATTAGGGCGGGGGTATCGCATGCTGAGCAGGAGAATCTCTTTGCTTATCCCCGGAAAACCGACCTACTGTTCTCAACACCCGATGTTAAGTGCCCGGGTATAATAAATAGGAAAATATTCCCTGGGGCCGCTGATGTCGCATATGTAACTGCAATTCGAATTACTTTTAACGCCAAAGCCTTTTAGTGCAGATGGTTAAAATAAGGTATTTTCCTGATGCAAGAAGCTGCACGCTCAATTCCCACTCTGGGAATTCGCGCATACAATCCGGGGCGCAGTTTGAATGCAACCCTGAAAGAGTGTTGCACTTTCAGTGTAGGATTATTTCAGGAAAGGCTTTAAAGGGGGAGGTCTCATGAATTTCAAGTTCAGTTTAAATCCCTGCTTGGTAATTCTCTCTCAAGAGTCGATCATGCTTTATTTTCAAACGTACCGACACGGAACAATGAAATTCTCACTTGTGGCACCTAAGTAACAATGGTCCATATGGTCTGGACAATATATTTGTCTTCACCAATATTACAACATCGGATTATCTGGCCAGTAACATTGTGCCAATGGAAATATTAAATTGCTCCTATGTTTCATACATTCCTCCAGTTTTACTGCAGATTCGAAGTGTTATTTATAATTTTGTATATCCTGAAGTTGTGAAAATACTACAGCGATGAATGTCCTTTGTTATTGAAAATAATCAAATATTAGATTGAACCCCCAGCAAACTATAATCATAAACAATTGGAAAAAATAGGGTCATGATATTGTCATTTATAATCTGCTGCCACATTTTCCAGGAAATGCAGTTGAACACGTGTACAGTACGTTGCTGGCACGTTTTACTGATGTGAGAGTAGTAACCGAAGGGAATTTCCTGACCTTCGTTCAAATTATAAACTATTCAACATTTATTTAATGCTACACGAACCTCATGCAATGTATTAAAGAAGGAACTGCAGATGCTGGAGAATCGAGGGTTACTCATGCAATGTAGCTCTGAACCCTTTGGAACATCTTCTATCATATTTTATTTACTGATTTTGCATTTACCAAGAATCACAAGTTTTTTTGCGCAGATGTTCAAGACTGGGAAAACATCTCCGAAAGAGGCGATGTGGCTTATTGGGCCCATGCTGACTCACCGCAGAGCAATCCAATCAGTCTGAAGAAGGGTCTCGACCCGATAAATCACCCATTCCTTCTCTCCGGAGATGCTGCCTGTCCCGCTGAGGTACTCCAGCATTTTGTGTCTATCTTCGATTTAAACCAGCATCTGCAGTTCTTTCCTACACAATCCAATCAGTTCCACCCCTCACCTTATTTCTCTGTAGGTGTACAACCTATTCTCTCTCACATGACCATCAATTTCACTCTTGATCTTTGCCTCTTACTGATACTCGGGGCAATTTGTAGCAGCTGATTAACTACCAGCATGTCCTTGGTGTCTGGGAGGAAGTCGGAGCACCAAGAGGAAAGCCATTTGTGAATTAAGAATGTCATTTGAGAGTGCACACACACAGATAGAGGTCACGATCACACTTGGGTGCCTGTGGGCATGAGGTAGCACTGTTAACTGCTGCATCGCCATCCCATCCAAATTGCATGTACTCAAGATTCATGGCCTCTGAGGTGGCTGATGTGATTAAAAGCAACACAGTGGTACAGCAGTAGAGCTGCTGCCTTACAACGCCAGAGACTTGGGATCGATCTTGACTATGGGTGCTGTCGATTAGGAATCTGTACCTTCTCATTGTGACCACGTGGGTTTTCTCCGGGTCCTCCGGCTCCTTCCACACTCAAACGACGTACACGTTTGTAGGATAATTGGCTTCAGCAAAATTATAAATTGTGTATTATCCCCCGAGTGTAGGTGGTGTTAGCGTATGGGGTGTTTGCTGGTCAGAGTGGACTCGGTGGGCCAAAGGGATTTTCTCCATGCTGTATCTCTAAAGTCTAATGTTCTGCTAGAGTTGGGACAGAAGCTCCAAATTGGATTAGGTAGGTGGGCGATATGGGGGGGGGGGGGGGGGGGGGCTGGGGGATGTTTCTTTAGTCATTTTTACTAGTTGTGTGCTCCCAACAATGAGAATAGAGGCTCCCAAACGTTCCTTCTTTGTCTTGATCACTCACAATAGACAATAGGTACAGGAGTAGGTCATTTAGCCCTTCAAGCCAGCACCACCATTCAATGTGATCATGGCTGATCATCCCCAATAAGTACCCCGTTCCTGCCTTCTCCCCATATATCCTGACTCCGCTATTTTTAAGAGCCCTATCTAGCTCTCTCTTGAAAGCATCCAGATAACCTGCTTCCACTGCCCTCTGAGGCAGAGAATTCCACAGACTCACGACTGTGAGAAAAAGTGGTTCCGTCTTCACTAAGGAAGACATAAATAATCTGCCGGAAATAGCAGGGGACCGCAGGTCAAAGGAGTACTTGAGTGAAATCCAGGTTAGTCGGGAAGTGGTGTTGGGTAAATTGAATGGATTAAAGGCCGATAAATCCCCAGGGCCAGATAGGCTGCATCCCAGAGTACTTAAGGAAGTAGCTCCGGAAATAGTGGATGCATTAGTGATAATCTTTCAAAACTCTTTAGATTCTGGAGTAGTTCCTGAGGATTGGCGGGTAGCAAACCTAACCCCTCTTTTTAAGAAGGGGGGGAGAGAGAAAACGGGGAATTACAGACCAGTTAGTCTAACACCGGTAGTGGGGAAACTGCTAGAGTCAGTTATTAAAGATGGGATAGCAGCACATTTGGAAAGTGGTGAAATCATTGGACAAAGTCAGCATGGATTTACGAAAGGTAAATCATGTCTGACGAATCTTGTGGAATTTTTCGAGGATGTAACTAGTAGCGTGGATGGGGGAGAACCAGTGGATGTGGTGTATCTGGACTTCCAGAAGGCTTTCGACAAGGTCCCACATAAGCGATTAGTATATAAACTTAAAGCATATGGCATTGGGGGTTCAGTATTGATGTGGATAGAGAACTGGCTGGCAAACAGGAAGCAAAGAGAAGGAGTAAACGGGTCGTTTTCACAATGGCAGGCAGTGACTAGTGGGGTACCGCAAGGCTCAGTGCTGGGACCCCAGCTATTTACAATATACATAAATGATCTGGATGAGGGAATTTAAGGCAATATCTCCAAGTTTGCGGATGACACTAAGCTGGGGGACAGTGTTAGCTGTGAGGAGGATGCTAGGAGACTGCATCCTCCTCACAGCAAGGTGACTTGGATAGGCTGGGTGAGTGGGCAAATGTTTGGCAGATGCAGTATAATGTGGATAAATGTGAGGTTATCCACTTTGGTGGCAAAAATAAGAAAACCGACTACTATCTAAATGGTGGCCAATTAGGAAAAGGGGAGATGCAGCGCGACCTGGGTGTCATGGTACACCAGTCATTGAAAGTAGGCATGCAGGTACAGCAGGCAGTGAAGAAAGCCAATGGTATGTTAGCTTTTATAGCAAAAGGATTTGAGTATAGGACCAGGGAGGTTCTACTTCAGTTGTATAGGGTCTTGGTGAGGCAACACCTGGAGTATTGCGTACAGTTCTGGTCTCCAAATCTGAGGAAGGACATTATTGCCATAGAGGGAGTGCAGCGAAGGTTCACCAGACTGATTCCTGGGATGTCAGGACTGTCTTATGAACAAAGACTGCATAGACTCGGTTTATACTCTCTAGAATTTAGGAGATTGAGAGGGGATCTTATAGAAACTTACAAGATTCTTAAGGGGTTGGACAGGCTAGATGCAGGAAGATTGTTCCCGATGTTGGGGAGGTCCAGGACAAGGGGTCACAGCTTAAGGATAAGGGGGAAATCCTTTAGGACCGAGTTGAGAAGGAATTTTTTCACACAGAGAGTGGTGGGTCTCTGGAACTCTCTGCCACAGAGGGTAGTTGAGGCCAGTTCATTGGCTATATTTAAGAGGGTTAGATGTGGCCCTTGTGGCTAAGGGGATCAGAGGGTATGGAGAGAAGGCAGGTACGGGATACTGAGTTGGATGATCGGCCATGATCATATTGAATGGTGGTGCAGGCTTGAAGGGCCGAATGGCCTACTCCTGCACCTAATTTCTATGTTTCTATGTTTCTATGTTTCTCCGTTCTAAATGGCTTACTCCTTATTCTTAAACTGTGGCACCTGGTTCTGGACTCCCCCAACATCGGGAACATGTTTCCTGCCTCTAGCGTGTCCAACCCCTTAACAAACTTATATGTTTCAATGAGATTCCCTCTCATCCTTCTAAACTCCAGAGTGTACAAGCCCAGCTGCTCCATTCTCTCAGCATATGACAGTCCCGCCATCCGGGGAATTAACCTTGTAAACGTTACGAGATTGATCCCTGGGATGGCGGGACTGTCATATGAGGAAAGATTGAAAAGACTAGGCTTGTATTCACTGGAGTTTAGAAGGATGAGGGGGTTTCTTATAGAAACATATAAAATTATAAAAGGACTGGACAAGCTAGATGAAGGAAAAATGTTCCCAATGTTGGGTGAGTCCAGAACCAGGGGCCACAGTTCCAGGAATCAGTCTGGTGAACCTTCTCTGCACTCCCTCTATGGCAATAATGTCCTTCCTCAGATTTGGAGACCAAAACTGTTTGTAATACTCCAGGTGTGGTCTCACCAAGACCCAGTACAACTGAAGTAGAACCTCCCTGCTCCTACACTCAAATCGTTTTGCTATGAAAGATAACATACCATTCGCTTTCTTCACTGCCTGCTGCACCTGCATGCCTACTTTCAATGACTGGTGTACCATGACACCCAGGTCTTGCTGCATCTCCCCTTTGCCTAATCGACCACCATTTAGATAATAGTCTGCTTTCCTATTTTTGCCACCAAAGTGGATAACCTCACATTTATCCACATTATACTGCAACTGCCAAACATTTGCCCACTCACCAAGCCTATCCAAGTCACTTTGCAATCTCCTAGCATCCTCCTCACAGCTAACACTGCCCCCCACCTTTGCGTCATCCGCAAACATGGAGATATTGCCTTCAATTCCCTTATCCAGATCATTGATATATATTGTAAATAGCTGGGGTTTATTGGGAACCTTAATAACGGCCTTGCCGCAAGGCACCTCGGCTAGCCTAAGGCCGGAATCGACATCTTGTTAGCCTGCCATGCTGGCATCAGCATGTTGGGCCACTGCCAGCTCACCATAGTCGACGCCCTGGTCCAGAGGCGAGATGGATGGAATTGCAGGACGGGACAAAGCGTCGGCCATGATGTTAAGTTTCCCACTCACATGCCGTATATCAATTGTGAACTCGGATATGTAGGCGAGGTGCCACTGCTGCCTAGCGGACCACGGCAATTTTGTTCAGTGCAAAAGTGAGCGGTTTGTGGTCCGTGAAAGTAGTGAAAGCGCGGACCTCGAGGAAATAACGGAAGTGTCTAGGTAGAGCGCGAGGAGTTCCCTGTCGAATATGCTCTACTTGCATTCCGGAGCCCACAGCTGCTTGCTGAAAAACCCCAGTGGTTGCCAGCGGTCATCAACCAGCTGCTCCAGGACTGCACCTGCAGCGATCCGAAGCATCAACGGTGAGCGCGGTGGGAGCAGACGCCCTTGGGTGTACCAGCATGGTGGCATTAGCCAGCGCTGCCTTAGCAACCTCGAACACCATGTCGGCCAAGTCTGATCACACCCGTCAGGCACTGGAACAGATATCGCATGATGGCAGCGGCCGACGGCACAAATCGGTGGTAAATAATAGCCATACCGATGAACCCCTGTAGACCCTTGACGGTCAACGGCCTAGAGAACTGTCGAATAGCATCTACCTTAACGGGAAGTGGCTCAGCATCCTGTGGGGTGACCAAAGAACAAAATGGAGCGCAGGCCGAACTGGCACTTCTCAGGGTTAATCACCAGGCCGTGTTAGCGCAGGCGCTCGAACAAAAGGCGAAGGTACTTAACATGTCCTGCCTGTGAACCGCTAGCCAGCAGAATGTCATCCAAATAAATGAAGACTAAAGGCAGGCCCCCGCCCGACCTGAGTGGCGTTCTTTAGGCCGAACGGCATTCAAAGACATTCGAAAAGGCAGAATGGGGTGATGGTGGCCGTCTTGGGAACGTCATCGGGATCTGATTATAACCCTGGACCAGGTCCACTTTCGAGTAGAAAGTGGCACGCTCGAAATGTGTCGAAAAATCCTGTATATGGGGCACCGGGTAACGGTTAACAGCGTTGAGTCGCCTGTAATCACCGCACAGCCTCCACCCTCCAGACGCCTTCGGGACCATATGGAGCGGGGCAGCCCACGGATTATCGGACCGCCGGACAATGCCCATGTCTTCCATCAACTGGAACTCATCGCGGGAGATGTGCAGCTTGTCCGGTGGCAGGCAGCGCGCGCAGTGAGCCTTTGGTAGGAATATGATGCACTACATCGTGACGTGGTGCTGCCCCACTGAAACGGGCTGTAAGGAGCTTGGGAAACTCGGAGAGCAGGGCTCACGACTTCCACGATGTCGTTGGGTTGCGAGTCGGGCGGGGGTAAGATGCGCAAAGTGGCGGGACAGAAGCCTGACAATGGGACCATACGACCGCCACACATGTTGACGATAAGGGAGAACGCGCACAGGAAGTCAACCCCCAAGATCGGCTGGGCAACATTAGCGACGCCAAACTTCCAGCTGTATGGGTGGCAGTCGAAAATTAGATTAAGGGTCCGCGTACCGTGTGTTCGAATGTCACTCCCGATCACAGCCGAGAGGATGGGACCCATCTTAACAGCACGGGTATCGCGGCCGGTCGGGGGAAGGATGTTGATGATGGCACCGGAGTTCATGAGGAAACGATGGCCAGTATGGTGGTCACGGACGTAGAGGCATTCTTTCAGGCCGATCGCGCTCGCCTTTACGGTCGAGGCATTTCCCTGCAACATGCAGGGATTTCGGCAGCGTGACGCCACCACGCCGAAACGGAGGTGATAGTAACACCGGTGGTGCCTACTGCTTGTCTCGGGACGTTGCGGCGGCTCCTCAGAGGGAAGCTGTGCAGGGTCCTCCTCGCGTGGCTGCCGTGGCGGTAATTGAGCCAGTGCAGTCGGGCGGCTGAAGGCGCAGACATCCTGATGTCGTGTCATCCACTGCTCATCGGCCCTCTCCGTGAGCTGTTGAGGATCATTAAAATCGGCGCCGGCGAGCATCAGGCGGACATCATCGGGTATCTGTTCAAGAAAAGCCTGTTCGAAAAGCAGGCAGGGGTGCTGCCCATCCATTAAGGCCAGCATCCGGGCCATCAGGGTGGAGGGTCTTCGATCACCCATGGCGTCCATGTGAAGGATCCTTGCGGCACGGTCACAACGACTGAGCCCGAACGTGTGCAGTACAGGGCCTTCAGGCCGTCATACTTGGCTGTTGCAGGTGGGTCTCGCAGGTAGGGCAGCAAATGGGAGGCAGACTCCTGTGGCAGGGCTCCCACCACGTGGAAGTACCTTGTCTCATCCACGACGACGTGGTGCAGGTGGAACTGCGCCTCCACATGCGCAAACCATACCTGGGGCTGATCGGGCCAAAACGGGGGCAGTCTGAGGCTGACCGTGTCCTGCTGGGTGACCGCAGCGCCGGCGGGAAGGTTATTGTCCTGCATGGTCTCTTCGTCTAACTCCAGTTAGACGCGTCAGGGTCACCAATTAGCAGATGAAGCCAACAGACGGCTGATTTGAATCAGGTTTATTCACAATGTGATTCACCGCAAACGTGTCTTAACAATTGCCGCTATCACAACTAACCACAACGGTGGTCTCACAACGACTGAAGGACAGAGCCCTGAAAACCGTGCGAAAACACGACCCCTCCCAGTCACGTGCGCGCGGATTCCGACCGCAGGGTCCGATACTTGCGAGCACCAGCAGGTGCCGCTACACTGTTATCATTCCTGGATTTATTAATGCCTTATTTTGGGAGAGGGGAAGGGGGGGGGGGGGGAGAGGGGGGGAGGGGGCGGGGTAAGGGGGGAGGGTGGTACATTTTTTTAAACATCCTTCAACTGTTTTTTTACAATTTAATTTCACTGCATTGGTTGCCTGGTGAGGATTGTGGACTCCAAGAATCCACGACTCACGGATTGATGGGAATGGCTGATGAAACACATTTCTAAGAAAAGCCTGGGAGTGAATTAGAGACATGGGGATTATTTTCAGATACACGGAGAATAAAAATGGAATGCAGCACTGAAGAAAATAAGCAACATGGCATTGATGGAATACAGATGGCAGTAAGTGGGAAGCAAGGATGGAATTAACACTACATGCATTTTTTATCCTGTTTTTTCACCTCGTTCCTCAGGCTATATTTCTGGTTCAAGCCACCCAAACCCATGCCTTGTTACCCGAATATCTTGGTTTAGATCCTACCAATTAGGTTTCTGCTGCTGCAAAGGTTCCAAGATTGATCTCATCACTGTCCCTGGGTGGAACTGAAATCCAGCTGATTGGGCCTGAAATGGCTCAGTCTTTTATTTTACTAAATCATGAGACTGTTTCCCCAACATCTTGTCTTGAATGAAGAGGAGGTTTTTTTTCAAAGAATTGGAAATTCCAAAGCCGTCATCATTGGTTCCAGTTGCAAACTGTTCCTGACAGCCAAGTCCATCTCTCTCCCTGGCAACCATCCAAAGTAGAGCCAGATAGTTTGCAATGTTGGAGTTTATATTTGACCACTATGTTTTGGACACTGTATTTGTGTCATCACAATGGATACCTATTTGTATATCTGTAACATTGCTTGACACTGTTTCTACCTTATTTTAACTGCTGTTAACATTCTCATCTGTGCCTCTAACCTCTAGACATGGCTACACCCATGCCACCATGGCTGTTTTTATTGTTCATTATTCCCAATAGTTGAGAAAGTCTAAAACTTTGCTGCCAGAGCCCTAACTCTTACTAAGCCCCCATTCATTCACTTTATTTAACCTTCACTGGCTCATTCTCATCTTTCTTCAGGAAGGGAAAAGCAAGGGACCAGGCAACCATCCTTATCTGCCAGACGGCAGTGGAGAGAGTTAACAGCTACAAGTTCCTGGAAGTAAACATTTTTGATGATCTGTCCTGGGCCCAGTACAATAATACAATCACAAATAAAGTTCACCCATGACCATGCATCATGGTCTGGTTTGTTAACTCAAATGGCCAAGAATGAAGGCGGCTACAGAAAATAGTGGGCATTGCCCATGCTCCATCAACGGTATTGATCGTCACACCATCAAAGGGATCTCCAGGAAGTGTTGCCTCAAGAAGACAGTTACTAACATTTAAGACCCACACCACCCTGGCTATGGTCTCATCTCACTGCTACCATCAGGAAGAATGTACGGGAGCACTAGAACTGTTACTTTCAAGTTGAAACCAGTTTCTTACCATCAACCATCAGGCTCTTGAACCACCCAGCACAACCCTAACCACAATCCTACTTCAGCACTAACCTACTATGGACTTTGTACAACTAAGTTTGCACCATGTACATAACTTCCATTGTTATGATCTGGAATAACTGATGCTTTATTATTACATTTATTTGTTGTGTTTTTGCCTTTAATTTTCAATATGACTCTTGGTCTCTTGACTCTTGTTTTAACATCCCTCCACATTGTCACCCTTTCTTATTTCTGTAATCTCCTACGCCCTTAAACACATTCAAGAAATTGGTGCTTTTCCAATTCAGAGCTGAGCATTGCTGAACTGCTGTCTACGTGAAGTTTGTACGTTTTCCCTGTGACCACATTGGTTTCCGCTGGGTACACACATCATCTCACATTCCAAAGAAGCTGGTTTGTAGGTTAATTTGCCTCTACAAATTGCCCCTAGTGTGTAGGGAGTGAGTGAGAAAATAGAATAACATAGAACTAGTGTGAATGGGTGATCAATGGTTGGCATAGTGGTCGACAATGGTGGGCCGAATGCCTGTTTCCATGCCGTATCTGTCAATTAGTCAAAAAGACATAAGCCCCACATGCCTGATCTGCTGAGCAGTGGCACCACAGCTGACCTTCCTGTACTAATCCATACCCTTGATCTACTAAAGCTTAAAAATCTGTGTCAAATGGCACATGTCTTGAAAATGCAATTCTTTCATTAACGCAATTGCAGACCAAGTATTCAATACAACAAAAATCTGAGCAAGACAAAGGAATGGCCAGGGCTTCTCTGATCTCAGTTACAGATATCACAGTAGGAGACCTTTCCCCATCAATATACAGTACGTGCAACCTAAGGCAATCCTTAACAATCATTGATTTAATTTTCCAATTACGTGTACACTTGTAGAATAGAAACTCATAAAGATGTCAGTAGAAAAAAAACGTAACCTTAAATACTTTCCATCTTTTCATATATTTTAAGATATAATATTGTATTATTTTTGTGCCTCTGGACTTGGATAACCTTAATATATATTTTTATGGTAAATAGTTCTTGAATTCTTGAAAGAAATTCATTCAGATTTAATGTTAGCATTTTAATTCACCCACTGCAATCTCTGTTGGATTTGACAGAATATAATCATGATATGTAGAGCCTTAGGATGTAATTGAGTGCCGTGTATAGTTGATTTTACTTCGGAGTCACATGAGTGACTACGTGAAGAACCCGTCAGCCATGCATGCGCATCATTACGTCAAACGCATGGCGCTCTGACTGGCTGGTGGCGCGTCGCTCCACCACCGGTAAGTTTAAAAGGCCCCCAGTTAAGTCTTGAACTTTGTCTGCGGTCATTTTTTCTTCTGTCATACAGCAAGAACATTTGTGCTTAAGCTCTCTGACCATGGCGTCCTCTTGCAGAAAGCCCGCACAGCTTGTCTTTGATGCTGACATCTCTGAGCGCTGGGTCACGTTTGAATTTGATTTCACCCACTTTGTCAACGCCGCACACCGCACTGATCCTGATTCCCTCAAAGCCTCCCTCCTACTCAACCTTGTCGGACCTGATGCCATGAAGAGAGCCAGAACTTTCACCTACGCTCCAGCGGTCCTGGACGACAACAACGTGGTGATCACTCCTGCAGAATCTGCCAGTGACCCCGCTTGCCTGCTACGTAAGTTCAGGGAGATTTGTGACCTGCCCTTGAACCGCATTCTAGAGAGGGCACAGTTCTTTACAAGGAGACTGTTGCCGGATTAACCTGTTGAATGTTTTATTGCCGATTTGCGTTATCTCGCCCAGCGGTGCCGTTTTGGTGACATGACAGACCAGCTCACTAGAGACATTTTAGTAACTGGAATGCTTGACCAGAAGCTGCGATGTGAGCTTCTAAGTGATCCGGATCTAACGTTGGAAAAAGTCATGCATGCCTGCAGATTGTCTGAGGTCGTTGTTTTGCCAGATGAACACTGGGACTTGGGTAATAAATCTGTCAACCTGGCTGGGTTTAGGAGACCACAGCCTCGGATGGAAAACAATGTTTTTCTGCCGCGTGCCAACCCAGGCCCTGGTGAAGTGCCCCCAAAAAGGTGCCCAAACTGTAACTACATGCACCACAGACTGTCGACGTGCCCCGCCTATGGCAAGGCCTGTAACTTTTGTAAAAAACTGAATCACTTCTCTGCCGCCTGTCATTCCTTCCGTTCCCGTGGGAGACAGGTACAGATTTCCAGACCCAGTCTAAACATGCTGAGACAATCTGATAGCTGTTACGACTCACAGCCCGACATAGCTGGATCCTATGATGCAGATCCAATTAATTCTCCCGAGGATTCGAATGTGTTTACCCTCCACCAGGCACCTGGCCAACGTTCTGATCCCTCCGTATCTGTGACTGTCAATAATGTAACCTTCCTTGCAAAGTTAGACACTGGTGTGAAGGTCGACGTTTTGTCAATAAATCTTTTCAACAAGATAAGGAATAATGAGGCCCTGGTCGCTGACAATGCTACTCTGCATGCCTATGGTGGAGAAATTCTCAGGCCTGTGGGGAGGGCCACTTTAACTTGCGTGCTGCAAAAGGCCACGAGAAACCTGATTTTCTATGTTTTGAACTCTGACTGTGTTACCCTGCTGGGCAACCATGCGTGCCAAGATCTTGGCCTTGTGTTCTTCAACCGCACGGTCCACAAAGTGCAACTGTCATTTAACCCGGTTGCAGAATACCAGGACCTGTTCAACGATGACCTGGGAAAGTTACCACTGACATACCATATTTCCATTGACCCAAATGTACAACCCATGGTCCGCGCACCTCACAGGGTGTCTCACGCCATGAAAGACAGGGTCGAGGCGATGCTTAACAACATGGTCGAAAAGGGGGTGCTAGAAGCGGTTAGCGAGCCCACCGATTGGGTCTCCACCATGGTTGCCACGATAAAGAAAGACAAGAACGAAATACGTGTGTATCAACCCTAAGGACTTAAACCTTGCCATCAGGCGACCACACTACCCCATGCGGTCTGTTGAGGACGTGGCGGCTCAGGTCGGGCAAGCCACCATCTTTTCGGTCCTAGACGCTAAGAACTCATTTTGGCAGATCCCATTGGACAAAGCGTCTTCTGACCTGACGACCTTCTCCACACCGTTTGGCAGATTCAAGCTCCTGCGAATGCCATTCGGCATCAATTCCGCTAGCGAGGTGTTCCAGCGAACGATGGAGCAGATATTCTCGGACCTGCCATGTGCCATCATCGTGGATGATATCCTAGTTTATGGGAAGGACATTGCCGAGCACGACCTGAACCTCCGCCGCGTCCTGGATCGGGCACGAAAGGCCAACCTGAAGCTGAATCCAAAGAAGTGCCGGTTTCGTGTCTCAGAAGTCACGTATGTTGGACACGTTTTCACCTCCAAACGTCTTCACCTCCAGGACTAAAACCGGATCCTTTGAAGGCAGCTGCCATCTCCGAGATGGTAGCCCCCACCGACGTGCCAGGTCTACAATGATTCTTGGGCATGGTGAACTACCTTGGGAAGTTTATACCAAACCTCAATGAGCTGAGTGCTCCCCTGCGGCAGCTGACAAAAAAGGATATCGCCTGGGTCTGGTTCCCACATCACCAGCTGGCCTTTGACTGCCTCAAGTTGAAACTGATTAACACTCCAACATTGCGGTTCTTCGATGCGAGTCGCCCCATCACCGTCACCTGTGATACTTCTAAGTTCGGTCTGGGTGCGGCTTGCCTTCAGTCTGTCGATGGATCGTTACATCCTGTCTCCTATGCCTCCCGCACCATGACGGACACCGAGCAGCGGTACGCTCACATCGAGAAGGAGCTGCTCACGGTGGTGTTTGCCTGCTCCAAGTTCAGAGACTTCCTGTTTGGCAGCAGATTTACGGTCGAAACCGACCACCAGCCGCTGGTGACAATCCTGAACAAGCCGATTCACGCTGCCCCTGCCAGGCTGCAGCGTATGATGCTGCAGCTCCAGCGGTTTGATTTCGACGTCATCTACAAGAAAGGCACCGAGATGCACATTGCGGACACCCTATCGCGCGCCCCGCGAACCTCCTGTGCTCACCACCCCTACAAAACAGAGGACTTGCTCGTACTGGGCGTTAAGTTTATTCCCACCAAGCAGCTATAGCTTTTGGCCGAGCACACCGCTGCCGATCCAGTTTTGCAGCGGCTTGCCTCTGTGATTAAATCAGGGTGGCCAACAAAGCGCTCCGCTGCGCCGTCTGAAACACAGCCTTTCTTCCTGGTCCGCGACGAACTGGTGCTCCAGAATGGCGTTATCATTAAGGGACATAAAGTGGTAGTCCCGTCCTCCATGTTCGAATTTTACTATTGCGCAGCCCATAGCAGACACCCTGGGGTCGACGCAACACTCGCCCAGGCTCAGTGCCAATTCTACTGGCCTGGAATCCGAGACCGAGCTTCTGCCTGCTCCACGTGCAACAATCTTGCTCCACACCAGCAGCGACAGCCCCTGCTGCACAGCCCGCCCTTGCCGTGGCCTGGTCCTCGTTGGCTGCCAACATCTTCGAGTGGCGTGGTAACCACTACCTTGTCCTGGTCGACTCGTACTCAAATTGGTTTGAAGTGGATTTACTGACATCCCTCACGTCGGAGATGGTGATCCGGAAGCTGCGGAAACACTTCTCCACTTTTGGGTCCCCTGTCAGGCTGCAGACTGACAATGGCAGGCAGTTTACCAGCTGAGAGTTCAAGAGTTTTGCTGACAAATGGAATTTTGTGCATTTCACCAGCAGCCCGGAGTACCCACAGAGCAACGGCTTTGCTGAAAGGGCCGTCCGCAGCGCCAAGCTTCTGATGGAGCAGGCGAGACGGTCCGACTCTGATTTGTATTTGGATCTCCTGAACCTCAGTTTCCAGGGATCCGGCCATGGGGTCCCCTGCTCAGCGTCTGATGTCCAGAACAACCAGATCTACCATCCCGATTGCCCAGCACCAGCTGAAACCTCGGGTGCTGGAGCCCGCCTCCGTGCAGAGGCGCATTCAAGAGAAACATGACAGCCAGCGACGTTCCCACAATCGGTCGTGCAGACCACTCGATCCTCTGTTGCCTGGACAGGTTGTTCGGTTGCAGACCGCCGGTGGTCACTCCCGTCTGGCTACCATGGTTGGGGTGGCCGACTCACCTCGTTCGTATCTGGTCGACTATGAGGGAACCATCTACCGTAGAAGCCGACAACACCTGCTTGCGGTTAATGAGCCGAAGCCTCAGCCCCCGGGAGCCTATGCCGCACCACTCTCATACCAGCAGCCAGCTGCTGTCCCAGCCAGTGTTCCCTGCATGCCTCGATCCCCATATCGAGCGCCCGATCCCCTCCGCGTGGGTCACCTGTTGCCGGTCGCGGTTCTCCCTCTCCTGTTTCTCCAACCCCACCACCCTTCCCTGGTTCCCCTGCTGCCTCATGTCCTCCTGCTTTTTCTGCTCCTCCGGGGGAAGGGGGAGACATCCGTACGCGCTCGGGCCGGATTAGTAAACCACCTGTTCGTTATGGCGATTTTGTTTAATTCTGCTGTTTAATTCTGTTGTTGTGACAAAAGTCTGTTTTGATTTTTCAAGGGGAAGGATGTAGATGGTTTTTATATGCAACCAATAACATAGTTACCTCAGTATCATTAACCCCGTCTAGTTAACATCAATCATAATGCCTTCCCCTTCCTGGGTACAGTTCAGTAGAAGAATGTAGCCAGTGCTTGAGGATGTATGTAATACCCTGTGCTATCATTAAAAGATGTTGCACGCTTTAAGAGTTTGTGAATTGCTTATTTACAGTCTCCGCCAACTTTCCTGTCTCTACTCCGACTCACGCACAAGGTGGCAATGCTGAAGGTGTTAGTTTCAACGCAAAGAGTCCAGTCCTTGCAAAAACTTTGATTGGACAAAATGCTCATCTCTGCTGGTAGTTTCACCCTTATTGTGTACGACCCTATAAAACTCTGACCAGGTACCTTGGGATTGAAATTACAGTTCATGGCACATCCTTTGGATCCCAATTTGTGTGCAGTTGCTCACCTCCGACAATACATTACCCTCACCAAGGGGCTTTGGGGGTCTGAGTTAGCATTACTGATTAGCCACAAGAAACCACATAAGCAGGTCTCAACTCAGACCATTTGCAGGTGGTTAAAGCAAGTTTTAACAGAGGCTGGGATTGATACTAAAATGTTTAAATCTCATTCCACCAGGGCTGCAGCTACGTGGGCGGCGAGGATCATGGACGTCCCGCTAGACCAGATTTTATCGGCTGCAGGGTCCTCAGCAGGCACATTTCAGACGTTTTATAACAAACCTTTAGCTGGAACATGCGTGTTTGCTAACTCAGTTTTAAGTTCGCGTTAATGGCCCTCTCAGGTAGAGGGGGAACTGTTGTTGTTTTGTTATTTTTAACTACGCATTAAATTGTCAATTTGTTCATTATGTCATGACTGAACAGTTTTGTCCACTCTTCTTGGTCAACTATACAGTGTGTGATGCATGGATTTGTTCCACGGCATGGAGTCACAGAACTTTAAAATCTTCACGTAGCCACTCACGTGACTCCGAAGTAAAATAGTAAGTTTAAATGAGAACTTACCAGTTTGAAGTTTGATCTTTATTTTATGAGGAGTTACGTGTCCTCCGCTCCCAATCCCTCCTCATAAAACCAGCTGGTAGTTCTAGTTTCTTCGATCTTACAGTGTTTCTTGTCTGTGACTCCACACCGCTGCTTTGAAGCTTGACGAGCATGCGTGGCTGACGGGTTCTTCACGTAATCCCTCATCGTAACTCCTCATAAAATAAAGGTTAAACTTCAAACTGGTAAGTTCTCGTTTAATCTTACTATTAAACCTGAACTCAACTCCTGAAACATGAGAAATTATAATGGCCTGCTCCTGCACCTGTTGTCTATTGTCTATTGTCTATAGCGGATTACAGTTCATTCATAGCAAGTTTGACATCGCCCAGATATAGTTTGCTGTCAGGATAACTGGGGTGAAATCCCTTGACAGGTAGTAGGCACAGCACTTCACAGTCAGATATTCCAGGTCCACGTGGCATGGGCATGCCATGTCTGAGCACGACTAGGTATTGATTAAGAAACAGACCCTACCGCCTTTAATAAGAACTTTAAGGAAAAGGGAGTAATGAGAGAGAGAATAGGGTCCCTCAGAAATCCAAGCGCTCATCTATGTGATGTGCACAGGAGATTAATAAGGTCTTCAATAAGTGTTTCTCTTCTGTTTATTCTGTGCAGAAAAACATAAAGACTGGGGAAGTTGGGACAGTTGAGGGAGATGTTTTGAGGACAGTCTGTATCACACTTGAGGAGGTGCTGGACGTTTTCAGACATATGAAAGTAGATGCATACGTAACAGAGATATATGAATCATCATTAGACACAGGTGAGTTCCCAGATGACTGGAGGGTGGCTAATGTTGTGCCTCTGTTTAGGAAGGGTTGCAAGGAAAAACCTGAGAAATCTAGACCTGTCAGCTTGACATTTATCATAGGTAAGTTACTGGAGAGGATTCTGACACCTAAGATATATGGATAGACAGTGACAGATTAGCGATAGTCAATGTAGTTTTGTACATGAGAGATAATGTCTCACAAATATGATTGAGATTTTAAAGAAGTGACCAACAGTGTTGACTAGGGCAGGGCCATAGACCTTGTCTATATGGACTTCGACATGGCCTTTGATAAGGTTTCGCAAGGTAGGTTGCTCTCAAACTTTAGATCACATGGCATCCAGGGAGAGCTAGCTGCCTGGATACAGAGTTGGCGTCATAGAAGGAGGTAGAGGGTGGTGGTGGTAGGTTGTTTTTCGGACAGGAGATCTGTGACTTCTTGTGTGCCTCAGGGATTGGTGCTGAGCCTATTACTGTTTGCGGTTTATATCTTCAAGGTCTATAATAACACTTTGGTGTCATCCACAAACTTACTAATCATGCCTTACACATTCTCATCTAAATTGATTTAGTTGAGAATGAGCAAGGCATGATTAGTAAGTTTACAGATGAAACCAAAGTGGTATTATAGACAGTGAAGAGAGTTATTAAAAATCAGATAAGTGTGATGTGTTGCATTTTGGCAATTCAAACTAGGACAGGACCTTCACAGTGAATGAATGTTAGGGTCCTGGGAAGAAGAAGAAGGTTCTAGGAGTACAGATGCACAGTTCCCTGAAATTGACGTCACAGGTACATAGGGTTGTAAAGAAGGCTTTTGGTACATTGGCCTTCATCAATCAAGGTACTGAATATAGAAGTTGGGACATTATGTTGCAATTCTACAAGACATTGACCTGCATTTGCAAACCTGCATTTGGAGAATTATGTTCTGGTTTGGAACGATTGTTTAAGCTGGAAAGAGTGTAGAGAAGCTTTTGGGTCTGTCCCACACAGCCGATTTTTCAGGCGACTGCTGGCGACTGTCAAGTCGTAGCAGGTCGTTGAAAAACTGGCGATTGAAATGGCGACTGGAACAGCGACTGTCAGAGTGCAACACACACATACATTCACACATTGCTCCCTTCCCCAGCCAGTTATGCAGGCGGGGGACAGGACAAATGGGGGGAGCGCTGTCTGAGTGATCCTTGGTTCTGAAAACTACTGTTTACGTTTTTTTTCCCCAATTAGCCAATGAAATTCACCGGTCAGCACCGGCGACAACCTACGAGAACCTACAAGAACCTACAACCTCCTGGCGACCCACAATAACTGCACCTACATCACGAGAATTCTCACTACTCGCTATGGCATCGAAATTCTGGTTGCCGCTAATTTTTCTACTCAAGGGAACTACTCACGACCTTGCAGGCGACACCCCGGCAACCTCCAGCGAACATGTGGCGACCTTGTGGTGACCTCATAGTCTCCTGTAGTCACCTAAAAAGTCACGTAAGTGGGACAGGCCCAAAACAAGAATGTTGCCAGGACTAGAGAGAATTAATGCTGCGACTTTATGCCTTGAGGTGTCGGAGACTAAGCGGTGATCTTATAGAAGTGTATAAAATTGTGAGGGGAATTGATAGGGTGAATAAATCTTTTACCCAGGGTATGGGAATCAAAACTAGAGGACATAGGTTTAAGGTGTGAAAGGAAAGATTTAGAGGAACAGTGGCAACTTTTTCACTCAGAGGGTGGTGGGTATATGGAATGAGCTGCCAGATTAGGTAGTTGAGGCAGGTAAAATAACACCATTTAAAAGACACTTGGACAGGTATGTGCATGGGAAACGTTTAGGGGGATATGGACCAAATGCATGCAAATAGGTCTAGCTTTGAGGGGCATGGATGTGGGCTGAAGAACCTGTTTCTGGGCTGTATGATTCTCTGACTTTATCACTCAGACAATAGCGAACAGACGTCCTGTTGTCCAATGAAGAGCAGAGGTTCTTCCAGGCAATCTTGTGCAGGTTTCCCAGCAGCGGTCACGGTGGGCTAAGAGGTCCAAGCCATTGGTGAGCAGAAACCCCGGCAATCATCAGTGATTGGAGATCACAAGATAATGGTAAGATAAAGTCAAAAGTCAAAAAGTCAAAGTCAAACAAACTTTATTGTCATTTAGAAATACATTGATATATGCAGTTCCAAACGAAATTACGTTGCATTTGTCTCCCTGTGCAACACAATAAATATAAATTAACCGAAGGATAGGTATGTATGAAAAGGGTAAATAGACAATAGTGGCAGCCCATTTACATGGCATTCAGGAGTCTGATGGCTCGAGGGAAGAAGCTGTTGCGGAACCTTGATGTTCTGCTCCTTATGCTGCGGTATCTTTTTCCCGAGGGCAGCAGAGTGAACAGTCCGTGATGGAGATGTGTGGGGTCTTTTATAATACTGCTGGCCTTAGACACACAACGTTTGGTCGCAATATCCCCGATTGAGGGGAGATAGGTCCCGATGATTTTTTCCGCTGTCCTCACCACTCTCTGCACAGACTTCCAGTCGGAGGCTCTACAGTCCCCAAACCAGACAGAGATACAGCTGGTCAAAATACTCTCTATGGTGCCCCTGTAGAAAGTAGTGAGGATGGGATGGGGGAGATGAGCTCTTCTCATCCGGCGCAGAAAGTGCAACCGCTGCTGCGCTCTCTTAACAGTTGATGAGATGTTAGTCGACCAGGTCAGACTGTTAGTGATCTGCACCCCCAGGAACTTTGTGCTACTGACCACCTCCACATCGCTGTCATTGATGTGAAGTGGTGTGGGACTGTGCCGGGTTTTCCTGAAGTCGACGATAATCTCCTTTGTTTTCTTGACATTCAGGATCAGGTTGTTCGTATTGCACCAGTCCACCAGTTGTTTTACCTCCTCCCTGTAAGCCGGCTCATTGTCGTCCCTGATGAGGCCCACCACTGTTGTGTCATCTGCGTACTTCATGATGTGTTTTATACTAAACTTGGCACAACAGTCGTGAGTCATCAGGGTGAACAGCAGTGGACTCAGGACACAGCCCTGAGGGGAGCCGGTGCTTAGAGAGATGGTATTGGAGGTGTTATTTTCAACCCTCACAGACTGAGGTCTGTCAGTGAGGAAGTCCAGTAGCCAGTTACACATGGGGGTGCCGAGGCCCAATGGAACCAGTTTGCTTATCAGGTGCTGTGGGATAATGGTGTTGAATGCTGAACTGAAATCCACGAACAGCATTCGCACATAGGTGTTTTTCTCCTCTAAATGTTCCAGGCTCAGATGGAGCACGGAGGATATAGCGTCCTCTGTGGAGCGGTTTGGCCTGTAAGCAAACTGGTATGGGTCGAGTGTGGAGGGGAGTCTGGAGGTGATGTGGTCCCTGACCAGCCTCTCGAAGCACTTCATCATTATGGGGGTGAGTGCTACAGGGCGGTAGTCATTGAGACATTGTATGTTGATTTTTTTGGCACAGGTATGATGGTGGCAGTCTTGAAACATAATGGGACCACCGCCTGGTTCAGCGAGGTGTTAAATATGTCCGTAAGGACATGTGCCAGCTGATCAGCACATTCCCTGAGCACCCGCCCTGGTATGTTATCAGGGCCTGCCGCCTTTCGCGCGTTCACTCCTTTTAGGGACCTCCGAACATCCACTATGTCAAGACTGAGTGCCTTTTCCTCACAATGAGGAATACCTTTGCTCGCGGGTGTGTTATTTAGCGCCTCGAACCGACCAAAATAGTTGTTGAGTTCTTTGAGGAACTCAATGTTGTCATCACAGGGTGGTGAAGCAGTCTTATAGTCCGTGATTGATTTGATTCCCTGCCACATGCGCTTGGTGTTCTTGGGGTCATGGAAGAAGCTCTGGATTTTCTGACCATGGGCACGCTTGGCCAGCCTGACGACTCGGTTCAGGTTGGCTCTTGCGGATCTGAGTGCCACCACGTCACCGGATTTAAACGCGGCATTACGTGCTCTCAGCATTCCACGTACCTCTGTGGTCATCCAGGGTTTCTGGTTGGCCCGTACAGTGATGGTCTTGGTGACACAGACATCCTCAATGCACTTCTCCATGTAAGCAGACACGGACGCAGCATACTCCTCTAGGTTGATGTGTTGGCTGACAGTTGCAGCCTTCTTGAACACGTCCCAGTCCGTGCATTCAAAACAGTCCTGTAGTGTTGCCATAGATCCCTCTGGCCAGACCCTAACCTGCTTCACAGTAGGTTTTTCTCGGGTCAGCAGGGGCCTGTATGCAGGGATTAGCATCACAGAGATATGGTCTGAGGAGCCAAGGTGGGGGCGGGGGACTGCCTTGAATGCCTTCTTGATGTTAGTGTAGGCTAGGTCCAGTGTATTGATTCCCCTGGTTGCAAAGTCTACATGCTGGTAGTAATGTGGGAGAACAGTCTTCATGTTGGCCTGGTTAAAATCCCCAGCAACAATGAAGACACCATCTGGATGTGTAGATTGTAGGTCACTAATGGAGCAATAAAGAGCATTCAGGGCCTCCTTAGTGTTAGCACTGGGTGGGATGTACACAGCTGTGATGGTTATAATGGTGAATTCCCTGGGCATATAGAAGGGTCTGCATTTTATTGTCAAAAACTCAATGTCTGGGGAGCAATAGTTTGACACCACTGTGGCATTTTTACACCAGCTGTTATTAGTGTAAATGCACACACCACCACCCCGGGATTTCCCACTGAGAGCAGAGCTTCTGTCCAACCTGAATGCTGTTAACCCCTCTATGCTTATGGCGCCGTCGGGAACAGAGGAGTTTAACCACGTCTCTGTTAGAATCAGGGCGCAGCAATCTCTCACCTCCCGTTTGGTTACCAGGTCCAGCCTCAGGTAGTCCAGCTTATTCTCCAGGGAGCGGACGTTGGCGAGCAGAATAGATGGAAGTGGTGTCCTACAGGGGTTAGCCTTCAGTTTCGCCGTTAGCCCCCCGCGAGTGCCGCGCTTCTGCTTCCTGTCGCACCGTCTCCTCCTCCTCCGAGTGCGGCCAGTGCTGGTAGGAGACTCCGCGGCTTCGTAGGCCGCTGGCTCCAGCCGACGCAGCAGTCCGAGACTCCGTAGAGTCTCCAGAGTAATTCGATCAACGGCCGGGGAACTGCTGGACGCACGCAGTTTCAACCTGGACTGACAGTCGCACTGAAAAGCGACCGTCAGATTCTTAACTGAACACGTAAGTTTGTGGGTTTTTCCTTTAAAATTCTGTTTCTGTCGGGAGCCAATGCAGCCGCAGCCGCACAGGGCGCCGCCATCTTGGAAAAAAAAAAAATAATAATAATATATCCCATAATCTCTGATAATATCCCATTGGGACTGGAGAGCAGAGATCCTGTGGAGTAATGGCGAGGAGATGACTTGTGGGCAGTTATGACGAGAAGTTTCAGAGGGCAATGATGAAGAGCGGTGGAAGTTCTGCAGGGTTATATTGTGGAGACTTCTTGGAGGCAATTGGTGTGTAGAGTCAATTCCCTATCTTTAACACATTCCTTTCTTCCATCTCTAATAATGAAACATTTCTGTAACTAACCTTGGCTTTTCCAATACAGTTATTGATTTTCTTTCATTTTGTAAATTATTCCAAGTACTAAACTGAAAAAAATGGACTGCCTTGCTATTGAACACTATGTGTTACATATTGACAGTTGCCGTTTTGAAAACTGACGACCATTTTATGCTCTTTTTTGGTATTTTCTCAAATTTAATTTGGAAAAACTCAGAACTCAGGAGTGTCTGTGATATCATAGAAACATAGAAATTAGGTGCAGGAGTAGGCCATTCGGCCCTTCGAGCCTGCACCGCCATTCAATATGATCATGGCTGATCATCCAACCCAGTATCCCATACCTGCCTTCTCTCCATACCCTCTGATCCCTTTAGCCACAAGGGCCACATCTAACGCCCTCTTAAATATAGCCAATGAACTGGCCTCAACTACCCTCTGTGGCAGAGAGTTCCAGAGACTCACCACTCTCTGTGTGAAAAAAGTCTTTCTGATCTTGGTCTTAAAGGATTTCCCCCTTATCCTTAAGCTGTGACCCCTTGTCTTGGATGACATATCCCCACTGTAGTCATGAAATTGCTGAAGTACATTGTCCTTCTTTGCTCTGAAAGAGTTTTATTTATTTTAGTGATGTGTATTGTGTGCACACTGTCAAGGCAAATTTAGGTCAGTTTACATTTAGTATTTTATTTGTTTTATTGGAGTGTTGTTTACCAAAATCAATATTAATGACAAGTTAATACAATGTATCATTTACCAATGTTTAACCTAGAAAGAAGTATGCATACAATTATGGGACCTGGAGGCTCTGGTGCCATAATGAGGCTTTGAGATTCAGCATAAAATTGGGAAGAACATCTTTGTATACTAAACCCGCCATATCCCAGGATTACTGCCAGTCTGAAGAAGGGTTCTGACCTGTGATGTCACACATCCTTTTTTCCCCCAGAGATGCAGCCTGACTCGCTGAGTTACTCCAGCACATTGTGTTTATCTTTGGTATATATCAGCAACTGCAGTTCCTTTCTGCACATATCCCAGGGTTCCTTCTAGGATTTCTGAGAGATGGTTGGAACAAATTTACAAATGTTTAATAGAAATGACAAGCCACAAGCCACAATAGACAAGCCACATGCTCCGTGTAAACCTGCTTACCTAAGAAAATTGACTTCTACGAGGTCAGTGAAACCCCAATTCTGCGGACACATGATTGTAGACCATCCTTGAACAGGTGCTTCACAAAAAAAAAATGGTTTGTTGCGTTTGATTGATTTTTGAAATCTGTTTTCCTGATGGAGACATTAGAATATTTTTTCCGCCATTTTTTCCAGGTCTTTCATTTATTTGCCAGTGATGTCAACATTTATTGATTATCATCATTTACCCCAGACTTCTTGCCTTGTTAGGCACTTGCATAGGGTAGTTGCAAGTAAACCATGATAATGGGTCTCGAGCTACCAGTCGGCCAGTTTGCGTGAGGATGGTAGGTTTCCTTCCCTCCATCATTCTTCAACATGATCGTTTTTTATGATGATCCAAGTACATAATTCCTTGAAAGTTGCATCACAGGTTGATAGGATGGTGAAGATCGTTTTTGGCACATTGGGTTTCATAAGTCTAGGAATTGAGTATAGAGGTTGTTTCATTTTGATACAGTTGTAGAAGACAATGGTGAGGCTGCATTTGTAGTATTGTGTTCAGTTTTGATCATCTTGCTCTAGAAAGGATGTCATTAAGCTGGAAAGAGTGCAGAGAAAATTTACATGGATGTAGCCAGGACTCAGAGGCCTGGCCCATAGGGAGAGGTTCGGTAGGCTACGACTTTACTCCTTGGAGCACAGGAGGCTGAAGAAGTTAATTTATAGAGGCATATAAGATTATGAGAGGAATAGTGTGAGTACAAATTCATGTGGTAGGATCTCCTCAACACAGTTTAGAGATGCAGCATGGAAACAGGCCCCTCAGCCCACCGAGTCCACATTGACCAACGATCCCCACAGACTAACACTATCCGACACACCCTAAGGACAATTTGCAATTTTACCAAGCCAACTAGCCTATAAACCTTTATATCTTTGGAGTGTGGGAAGAAACTGGAGCTCCCAGGGAAAACCCACGCAGATCACAGGGAGAACTTATAAACTCCATACAGACAGCACCCATAGTCAGTGTTGAACCTGGGTCCCTAGCACTGTCATGCAGCAATTGTACTGATGCACAACCATGCCACCCAAATCTCCGTTGTTAATCCTGTTTTGCTTCTGCCTTTCTGAAGGTACATAAATTCTCTCCACTATTTTTCTCCACTAATTTATCTTCCACTGATGTAAGACTCATCAGCCTAGAGTTAACCTGACATCCCCACTGCCCATCTATATTACTAAAAGTTTGACCTTGACCACTTCCGGTTGTTTTGTATATTGATTTTAGAAATAACGCTGCCACTTACGGCTGTGATTTTTGGCCATCTTACTCAGAGACCCCCTCCGCTGCGCAGGTCAAGAGTTGTTAATTGCAAGAGTAATTAGTGTTTAAAAAATGTTGAGATTCTCTCTCCTGAAGGCCACGCCCCGTCCAGAGGACTATAAAACCTATAACTGCCTCAGTCAGTCTCTGCAAGATGGGGGAGTGAGAGGGTTACATCTATCAGAGCTGTGTATAACACTGAACACATGTCTACTAAAATGTGAGTGGTTTTACTGACCTGTCAGTGCACTTAATGTGGTTTGAAAATGTAGTTTGGAAATACTAAAGCTGTGTTGCCTTTGGTTTGGAAATGCTAAAGCAGTGTTGCCTTTGGTTTGGAAGTGCTAAAGCTGCCTTGCCTTATTAAAGTTGCCTTGCCTAATTAAATTTGCCTTGTCTAATTAAATTTGCCTTGCCTTTTTTATAATTAAAAGTCTAACCTTGACTACTTCCAGTTTGCTCTTTATATTGATTTTAGAAAACACGCTACCACGTATGGCTGTGATTTTTGGCCGTTTTACTCAGAGTCCCCCTCCACGCATCAGGTGCGGAGGAATTTTCCCATCGTTGAAAAATAAAAGAGTTATTAGTGATTAAAAAATGTTCATATTATCTCTCCTGTCAATCACGCCATGAAGGCCAGGCCCCTTCTAGTGGGAGAGGGGGAGGGACTATAAAACCCAGAACTGTGGGTGTGGCTTGGTCTCTGCAAGGTGGAGGAGGGAGAGGTCACAACTTGCGGTCTTTTGTGGTCTTGCACCCTGCTTGAAATGGTATGAAACTGCACTTGAATTTGGTGGCCTTGCTTGAAGTGGTAAGAAACTGCACTTGAATTTGGTGGCCCTGCTTGATGTGGGAAGAAACTGCACTCGAATTTGGTGGCTTTGCACCCTGCTTGAAATGAAATTTCAAGGAAAAGCCATGAGTCAACTGCCAGCCCACCAGCCGTGATTGAGTGAGCTGCCAGCACAACAGGCTTGAGTGACTGAGCCACCAGCCCACAATGTCCATACTAGCCCTCTGGAAACCAGTCCCTTCAGCCCACAACACCCATACTAGCGCTCCGGAAAGCCCCCCCCCCACTGGTCACCAATGTTGAAATTGGTGGAGAGATGGAATATTGCATTGGGGACCAGCCCTCCCATGTGATGCTGGGACCCAACAGGCCCCACTTAGTCTAGTCTTAAATAAAGGAACAATATCTGCTATCCTGCAGTCCTCTGGCATCTCAGAATTTGCAAAAATGTTGGTCAGTGCCCTTGGCAACCCGAGATGTACCACATCTGGTTCTGGGGATTTATCAGCATAATTGTCCCATGACATTTAACACCTCCTTCTACTTAATAATGACCTGTCCCAGATTAACCATGAAACCCTTCCTGAACTCTTACCTTCCATTTCCTTCTGTGAAAATATTTATTTGGGACCTCCACATAATGTGACAGCATACATCGATTATCCCTTTCATACCAAAGGGGACCTCCCAGGCTACCCTCTTGCATCTGATCTACGAAAGGAAAACCGTGCAAAAACAAGCAGCCCCTCCCAAGTGACGTGACCGCGGCTTCCGAACGCCGGGTTCGATACCTGCGTGCACCAATAGGTGCCGCTACAATGGTGAATTTTGCCATTAATGTCCACCTTGAAGGAGTGGTGGCTCCCCATATGGAAGAAGTATCTTTTCCAGACTCCTGTCATGAATCTTGTGCAATGTTATATAGTGGTGAATATTGGTAGAGAGCTTTAGTTACGCGGATGTCCATGCTGTTGTATGCTTTAGTGATCGTCTCGAGGATGACATGGAACTTGGCCTCTAAATGTTTGCGACTGTAAGTGTCCACTATACACTGAGGTCCAACTACTGAGGTTTGAGTGATCGTTAGGTAGAAAAAATGCTGGAGAAACCCAGCGGGTGAGGCAGCATCTATGGAACTAAGGAAATAGGCAACGTTTCGGGTTCTGTTACATAGTGCAGGTTAACCTACTATCCAAATAATCTTTGTCAAGCCGTGTCAAATCTTTTGGAAACTTTTAATTGGATGTCAAAATTGTAAATCCTTAAGAATAAAAAACATAAATTAATCTAAAACATAATCACGTGTAAAAAAATTAAAACATTTAACTAAAGCCAATCAATGAACCAAGGTGCAGTTTTCTTAATGCTTGCCATGACCCAGGCAGCTGCTTCTCTTTATTCAAGAAGTTGGGTGTGCAGATTCCCCATTGTAAGCATTTGGAAATGGCTGCAATCTCATGATCTACATCTGGTCTCACTGAGGGCTTCAATATTGGATCGCAGTCAGGACATTCAAAGAGCAGCCAGCAATTTTGTAACTTCCACCCTTGCCTGGGAATAGTACATCTGATGGTACTTATGCTGGAAAATATCGCCTATTGATTCTGGGGGGGAAAAACATAACTCAGACTGGATAGGTCCCTGGTCTGCAAATAGCGTGCACTTTAAATTGCTGAAATACATGAGGAGACCCACAAGGCAGGGTCACAACTTTATTATCTTGCAGCAAACCTGGGTTCAATGTATGTGTTGTTATTCTCTACAAACACAGAGAAGGATTTAGTAATATGTCTAATAGTGGATATTGGATGCATGAAGTCTCAGATAAACTTATAGGACTTGATGTCACAAGGGGTTGTAAGTTGGCTGGTCCTTATTTTATCTTCATAAAGCAACAATATACTTTCTGACTGCAATCTAGAGCAAGAACCCAGGTTATTTTTACCTCCTTTCTGTTACATCAGTCATTCTGTTGTTCTGACAGAGATAAACAATCAGCAAATTAAATCTGGGACTTACCTCGTTTCAAAGGCTCTATACCACACTGGGTAATACATCTCCCACTGATTCATTAAAGAAGATGATATCGTTCAAATTTAACTATTCCATTGTATCCCTACCCACTTAACTTGGAACAATAGAAAACAAAAGACTTGATCAGGTGATTATGTTGCTTAAGTCTCAGTTTATTTTAGACCTTCCTATCTGATTGTAACAGGTCAATGCATTTAAAATTCATTCTTGCTGGGTGGTGACCAAGGAATTGCTTTCAACTTAATCATTTGCCCCCAGCTTTGCTGTTACATAGGAACACAGGAGTACAATAAGTAACTTTGGAGAAGTTCTGAAACACAGGGTGTCACTGAAAGCTATTCTATTACAAGATTGCAAATTATAGGCTAGGTTTTTGTACTATTTTTGCACAATATAATTTCAGGTGTTTGCATCAAGTAGCAGTGACTGTTCAAACATTGTTTATTCTGTCTTTTAAACTGCAGTACTGTTTAACCAGAATAGATTGCTAACCAATATTTTGAGGACTACGGAAAGTTATGGATCAAAGTCTCATGTAAAATTACAAAGATAAATAAAATCTCAGCGGGTAATTTTACCTGGGATGATAGCGTGCGACGAGCATTTCGAAATTGGCTATTATATTCCCACCATTCATCCTTTCAATAGATTTCAATAGAACATCATGTACAATGAGTGATTAATATGGTCCCAGTCATTGTATGATGTTGCTCACAGTTAAAATGATCCCTAGTCATATTTTAATCATTATTCTTAGCAATCCTTTGAAGAAAAGGTAAAACTAAGACAACTATTTAGTGGAAATTATCATTTATCTGAATTTTGGTAAGGCAGAAATTAAATTGACACCCACATGGGCCTGAAGTGTGTATGATGACATGGGCATCAGGCACAAAGACAATTCAGTTTCATGTTCATCCTTCATTTGTCTATGATGGGTGAGTTGCAGGCACGTGCCGTCAGGGTAGGCAAGGTAGGCATTGCCTACCCTGACTAAAATTATGAAATGGGAATTATTAAATATAAATAGTAAAGGCATGGGAGAATTATGCCTATGTAAGAGACTGATCTCTTAGGTAGGCATAATTCCCTGTGCCTTTCACCCGCAGCGCTTGTAACACGGGAAGCTCTGTGCAGCCCCCGTGCCGTCAGCGCTGCCTGAAGCCGTCAATTTTAATCGGGGCTGAAGGCAGCAGAAATCCTGCCTTTGTAGCACTGCGCATGCGCAGCATCATACTGCGCATGCGCATCAGTCTACCGCGCATGCGCAGCGCAAGTTTATTGGTGGGGTTTTCAGCCATGGTTTGTCGTGTCCCAATGATATGGTAAGTACATTTTGTGATTTCTTTTTTTTAATACCGTATTTGCCGGGGTGTGGGATTCGGAGTGGGGAGAGAGCTCCTTTCACAGCGTGTGGGGAGTCTGGCCCGGGGTAACGTTGCGGGGTGGGCACAAATGTTATGAATGAGGGGTCGGGGGCATCCACTTGCGACGTTCCTTGCAAGGGGGCATGAAATGACACTGCTCTGAGGCCGGGGGGGGGGGGGTGGGGGGGAGAGAGAGAGAGAAGTAGCTCGAGCGGCCGCCGGGCCGGACAGCGGAACCAGCCGCCACCTTAGCTCCAGAACCACCCGCCCACCTCTGGCAGCTCTCCATCTAAAAACCTCTCTCCTGCCGCTCGCTGGCCTCACTCATGTCCTTAAATTCCAACAGCGCGATTGAGGTTACTCAGCTGTGGGAATTTAAGGATTTGCAGGAAGCCGCTGACATGAGTGAAGTCGGCGAACGGCAGGTGACAGGTGTTCAGACAGAGAACACTGCCAAAGGTGAGCGGGCCGGCAGAAGGCGCTGAAGTGGTGGCCAGTTCAGCGGTGGCCACTCTCCGAGCTGCTTCTATCCCCAGCTACAGTCCGTGGCTTCGCACCCGGAGAGCTGCGGCAGCGGTGAGGCAGTGAAGATTCAGCACTTTGTGATAAGTCACTGTTTTTATTTATTTAACGGGGAGAACAATCTGCGCATGCGCGGTTTACATTTTTTTAAAAGCGGACTGAGTGCCTACCCAGAGTAATTACTCACGGCACGTGCCTGGTGAGTTGTCAGTTTTAATACACTGGTTAATGGCAACTTACCCCTTGAGGTTAATTTAGTGTTTGGGTAGCAAGGATAACATTTTAAAATTGATCTGTTCTGCATTAACCTCCTCCTGCTATGAAAGTTGAGAATACTCTCTGAATGGTGAATTCAATAGCAATGTGAAGGTCAGCGGGAGGAATGAGAGCCTGCGGAGAGCCTGCTTCCATCTGTTGGGACACTAACTCAAGACTGATAGTATTCAAGAGTGAACGGAGGTGGCTGATTAGGAAAATACAAGGAACAGATGTCTTGGCTGGGAAGCAGAAGAAAAGCTAGTGATCTGAACGGAGCTGCTAACGTAATGCTTGAGCTCTCTTGCACGATCAGAACACTCTCTTGTAACTTGCACGTTCAGAACATCCCACTGTTATCACAATTGTATTCCTCATAAAGCTGCATCTGTGGCACCAGCCTCACATTCTTGTGTTCCCACTTTCTCAATAATCTGCACAATTTATTGCTTCAATTTATTGATATGGAATAGGTTATCACACAATCTGAGAGAGGAAAGCCATGAAGATTGAGAGTTATTATGTAAGTGGCTATTCTTGATGCAGCAAGTTGAAGATTGATGAAGAGAGCCATAGCAGATGAGTCTGGAGGAGGTTTCAAAATTTACATACCCTTTTTCCCTCACCTTGGTTTGGCAGCAGCTCCACCCAAGACACATAAAATTGCAGAGAGACCATTTACACCCCGGTCATTCCCTCTACTCCCTTCTCCTATCGGGCAGAAGATACAAAAGCTTAAAACCACATAATGGTAGATTCAGGAACAGATTATTTCCTGCTGTTATCAGACTACTGATCGGTTCTTTCATAAACTCGGGCATAGTACCAGTCTCCCAATCTACCTCAATGCGGCTTCACATTTTTTAAATTTGTACTTTCACTGTAGCTGCAAGATTATAGTGCTATAGCACTAATCCTGCACTCTTTTCTTTTTGCACTATCCATTGTACTTGTGAATAATTTCACTGTAAACATAGAAACATAGAAAATAGGTGCAGGAGTAGGCCATTTGGCCCTTCGAGCCTGCACCGCCATTCAATATATGATCATGGCTGATCATCCAACTCAGTATCCTGTACCTGCCTTCTCTCCATACCCCCTGATCCCTTTAGCCACAAGGGCCACATCTAACCTCCTCTTAAACATAGCCAATGAACTGGCCTCAACTACCTTCTGTGGCAGAGAATTCCACAGATTCACCACTCTCTGTGTGAAAAATGATTTTCTCATCTTGGTCCTAAAAGACTTCCCCCTTATCCTTAAACTGTGACCCCTTGTTCTGGAGTTCCCCAACATCGGGAACAATCTTCCTGCATCTAGCCTGTCCAACCCCTTAAGAATTTTGTAAGTCTCTATAAGATCCCCCCTCAATCTTCTAAATTCCAGCGAGCACACTGTACTTACGTATAATGTGATTTGACTGGATAGCACACAAACAAAATCTTTCACTGCTTCTCCATGAATGCCACTATATTAAACCATTACCAATGGTCTGGTTGGAGAAGGGAGAATTATGACTGGCTCCAGATGGGGTTGTCAGGATTTCACTGGAAACTGGATTGTAGGTTAATTGGCTTCAGTAAATTGTAAATTATCCCAGCATGTATGATAGTGCTAGTGTATGGGGTGTTGACTGGTTGGCGTCGACTTGGTAGGCTGTATCCATGCTGTATCACTAAATTCCAAAGTCTAAATTGGCCCCATTAAATTTTTGAATCAGATTATACAGTTTTACCAACGAGGAGCGGATGTGTAGCAGCAATATTCACCTATAAAGTAGCTTTAGTGTAGCCATTCAAATTTTAATTTCACCCTGGTTTTGAATTGTAACCCTATATTAAATTGTGAGTTTGCCTGAGGTGACACACCCAAAAACATACCCTGATTTACTCTAGGGTTCCAACCAGGATTATAGGCAATTAATTCTTATTTTCATCAGTGTGCAAGGATATGCTGGGTAAATTAGAATCCATGAGCTTGTGGACTGATTTGACAAAAGTGGAAATTCACACATATTTTCAAGAGAGAGTTAGATTTAACTCTTTGAGCTAAATGAATCAAGGGATATGGGGAAAAAGTAGGAAATTGGTACTGATTTTAGATGATCAGCCATGATCATATTGAATGGTGGTGCTGGCTCAAGGGCCCTACTCCTGCACCTATTTTCTATGTTTATATTGTTCCATTGGCCACCAATTGTTGCTGGTAATAGCTGGTTATTTTTGATTCACTCAATGGCAGCTATTGGAGGCTTTCAATGAAATTCCCTGCCATGGTGTACCCAAGTTGCTTTTCTATGAACAATTGTTTGAGTTGGTTAGTTCAAATCTTTTTATGATGTTTACCGTTATTAAATCTGGCTTCATTGTTCAACTAATGGAGTCACAGTCCAGTCTCTTATGTTGCTTCTGGCATTAGTACAAAGTGGTCAACTTTAATTATGCTGTGAATGCTGGCCTCCAAACTCTATTTGAACTAACTTCACGATACAGCTTGATTGAAGGCCACAAGATAATTCACCAAAATTCATGCACCAATTACTAAAAAAAAATAAAATCACCCGTCTTAACCCATTGTAGTAAACATGCAATGTTTAGAAGAGTGGTGAAAAGCTCCTTAAAAGCTTCAGTGCTATTAGGTAACATATTAAACTGTGATAGAGTAGAAATTGCTGGTCAGGTAGAATCAGTTGAAGGAGCAACAGAGTTAGCATTTTGGGTTGAAGAATTTTCAATAGAACTAGGAATATGAGGAAACAGAAGATAGGCACAAAATACTGGAGTAACTCAATGGGACAGGCAGCATCTCTGGAGAGAAGGAATGGGTGACATTTCAGGTCGAGACCCTTCTTCAGAGGTTAGGTTTAAGTTACAGACAGTGTGGGGGAGGGACCGATAGAACAAAGGGAACATCTCCGAAAAGGCAAAGCCAGTGTTACCAAACAGATCCTGCTGTGAAGCTCCACTTAAAGATGTTTGATGCCTGAATTAGGAAGTAGAATTTGGTACTAAGCAGAATGAGTCAGAGTTATGTACAATTGAATTGGGTGCGAGCAGTTTTTAAACTCCAGTATCGATAACAATAGAAACAAAGTTGTTAGGTGTAAGAAGGCACTGCAGATGCTGGTTTAAACCCGAAGATAGACACAAAATGTTGGAGTAACTCAGCGGGACAGGCAGCATCTCTGGAGAGAAGGAATAGGTGATGTTTCGGGTTGAGACCCTTTGTGGTTTATATTTACAATGGTCAAGCACAATGCTCCTGGCAGCAGACAGTTACACAAAGTGTGCAGCAAATCAAAAAGGTTCATCTTCCTTGGCACATTGGGGTAAATTCAAGAGTTGTCCTTACAATGGAAACCAATGAAGAACAAAGAAAAACAGTGACCAGCAGCGAGCACCAATGATGCAGATTGTTTGCTGCCAAATCTTCTGTTGTTTTGGATGGCTTGAGAAATTGGTCAATTTAGACAGAATTAATTTTGTGAATAAATATCAGTTCAACCCCTCATGTAGACCAGCCATGCTATTTTCAATTGATGATCAGTATGGATCTCCCCCTCCAAAAAAAACAGGAATTTAGGGATTCAAGAAGTCAAATGCTGACTTTTAAAATGCATACACCTCTGCCGCCTTAGAGCATAATGAATAGTTTAGTCTTGTTGTAGTTAAAAGATACAACATGGAAATAGGCCCATCGGCTCATCGAGTCCATGCCGACCAGCGATCCCCATACATTAGCACTATCGTACACATTAGGAACTAATCACAATTTTTACCAAAGCCAATTAGCCTACAAACCTGTACTTCTTTGGTATGTGGGAGGAAATCCCAGCACCTGGTGAAAACCCAGGCGGTCATAGGGAGAACGTACAATCTCCGTGCAGACACCACCCATAGTCAGAATTGAACCCGGGCCTTTGCAGCTATAGGGCAGCAACCCTACCGCTGCACCACCGTGCCGCTAAGAACAGCAATTTCTCCTTTTCCCTTCATAAAATCTATGGTGAATTCATGGAAAATACACATATCCACTCAATGTGCTCTGAAATTTTATATTCCCCTTATATCCATCAGAAAATCTATTGGGTAAATAAAATAAAATTTACAATTCAACAAAATAGTTAAATTTATTACTTTACTGCTTTTCCAACAATCACTACGATTAGAAACAAGCCCTAAGTGAGGTGAAGTGCTGGGCATTGGACTGACAATGCAAGGGCATCGATTAGTTGAAAGAGTAAGTCGAATGAAGGGTCTTGACCCGAAACATCACCCATTCCTTCTCTCCAGAGATTCTGCCTGTCCTACTGAGTTACTCCAAGATTTTGTGTCTATCATTGATTAGTTGCTCTTGTTATGGCTCATGTTGTTTCTCTAATGGTGGCTTGAGTGAGCAGCACTAATTAAAGCAAAGAGAAAGTTGGAGCTCTATGTCTTAATCATTAAGTCAAAAATATGATAAAAAATTAGTGTAGAACAATGTTTATTTACAGTTAACCTATCACAGCTGCTCCTTGCACAGAAGCAATACTTAATGAGGGAAGACTTCAGCTCTAGACATGTGGCATGCTTACGCAACAAACACTGATTCAATTAATCTTCTGGCTCTGTCACAACAAATTGAACACTTTTCATTCAAATTACAGAGTTAATACATGTGTTAGGAATTATAATTTGCCATGATGTAGATAGTGAACCAGGCCATTGCACTATGCCCAAAGATGTCACCATAAGCACTAAACATTATGGCTGATGGAGTATTGTAGGGTAAAATAATCAGGTCATAGCCATACATTTTACGCAAGAAAAGAAAAGAATCAAACCTCCTGGGCCCCACTTCCATTTTGAACCACAGCAAGCTACCACTGAGTAATAAAAATGAACTAAAAATAAAAATGGACACAAAATGTTGGAGTGACTCAGCGGGTCAGGCATGAGATGTTGCTTGACCCACTGAGTCACTCCAGCATTTTGAAGCTGTCACTGAGTCTTTTTGATCTTGTTTCATTTCTTGCAGTTGTAGCAGTTTAGCAATTGCCCTGTCATTATCTGAAACTGGCCACTGTAACAATATACTGTTAAAAATAAATTCAAATCAATGATTAGATAGAAATATAGAGCCAGCTGAACATGAATCTGTCAACTGTACACAAATTAGACACAAAAAGCTGGAGTAACTCAGCGGGACAGGCAGCATCTCTGGAGAGAAGGAGAGGGTGATGCGATCTTACTGGCTCTCCACTCCGCTCTGGACCACTTGGATAACAAAAACTCATATGTCAGGCTGTTATTCATTGACTACAGCTTGGCATTTAATACCATCATCCCCTCCAAGCTGGTTACCAAGCTCTCAGATCTGGGTCTCTGAGCATCCCTCTGCAATTGAATCCTCGACTTCCTCATTCACAGACCACAGTCTGTCCGTATTGGTGGAAATGTGTGCCACCTCGATAACAATCAGCACAGGAGCACTTCAAGGCTGCATGCACAGCCCCCTGCTGTACTCACTCTATACTCATGACTACATAGCTGGACATAGTGCAAACTCCATCATCAAGTTCGCCGATGACACCACTGTTGTGCATGGCCATCCAAAGGGGGGGTGCGTTGGGTGCGACCGCACCCCCCTTTTTTTCCAGAGAAAAAAATATATATATACTTGCGACTGCGCAGTGGGGGGGAAGCTGGTGACCAAAGACGCAGAAGCGACGCAAACAGACGCCTTCTCTCTGCGCGTGCGCCGTGGGCGGGATCCAATCACCGCCATTTTCAATGCATCGCCTCGATGCTCCGGGCCCAGTTTGGGTTAGTGGGACCGTGAAATATTGCGTTGCGGGGAGGGGGAATCTGTTTGTTTTCTATCAGGGGTGTTAAACTACCCACGAAGGGTCCAATCCGACCTGCGGGATGGTGTGGAAAAAAGGAGTTCCCGTTTCTCCGGGGGGGGGGGGGGGGGGGTGTTTGCCCGCCCGGTTCATCGGCTACATCCGCGGCGTTGGAGCCTCACCAGCGGGTACCGTCCGCTGCTGCCTGGGCGGGAAGCGGGAACGACTGAATCTGAACCCAGTCCTGGCAGTGGCCAGGACCCGGCACCAGGCACTGGGTCCTCACCCCCTCCCCCCCCCCCACCACCGGCCCCTCGCACCCCACCCCCCACCGCCGGGCCCTCGCCTTTCCCACCCCCCGCTGGGCCCACGCCGCAGGACCTCGCACCCCCCCCATCGTTTCTGGTCGACGGCTGAAGTGCGGGGTGACGGAGGGTCGGAGTGAATGATGGGCCCCGCACAGCAGCAGCAGTGGGGACGGCGGTCCACCTCCTCATGCACCCTGCCAGCCCTCATAGCGGCCGCTGCTTGCCACTCCGCCAACGACGACAACCACTTTCAGAACAAACCCTCCTGCACGCCGAGGCTGGGAGGAGGGAGGGAGCGAGGAAAGAATTGAGAGGCCCCCTTTTTCCATTTGAAGCACCTGCACCACTCGGCCCCGCACCTTCCTGTTGGCTGGCGGAGGAGTGGAGACGGTAGTGACTCGGGCGTTCCCAACAGTCTCCCCCTTTGGCGGTGGCACTTGGCAGTGGACAGGGATGGCCAAGGCTGCGGGGCGATGATGCCATCCCTGACCTTCCTTCCTCACCACCTCCTCTGCCCCTTCCCCTCTCTGTCTCTTTCTCTTGTACGCCCCCCTCCATCCCCCCTTATCCTGGGACCCCTCCTCTCCACCCCACACTGATCCCCATGCCCCACTCTATTCAGTCCTCACTGGCATCCCCTGTGCTCCCCTCCCCATCTACCACCCCCCCCATCTATTTATCCTGATCTCTCTATCAACCTTGCATTGATTCTCCTGCCACCTCCACATCCATCCTACACTCTTTCCCCAATTCATCCTGTACTGACCCCCTTCCTATCCATCCTGCACTGCTCCCCACCATTCATCCTGTACTGAACCCCCCATTCATCCTGCACAGCCCCCCCCCAATCCACACTGCACTGACCCACCCCCATTCATCCTGTACTGATCCCCTCATTCATCCTGTACTGATTTCACCCCCCCATCCATCCTGTACTGATTCCCCCCCATCCATCCTGTACTGATTCCCCCCCCCCATCCATCCCGTATTCCCCCACTCCAACCAACACACACTAATTCCCCAGCCTCAATCCATCCATTCCGCACCGATTGCCTTTTCAAACCCCCCCCGCCATCTATCCATCCCACACTGATTCACCCAGCCCCCCCACACCCCCCCCACCCCCCCCAAAAGAAATAATAGAATAAGGGAAGTGGGGGGTGGAGGGGAGAGGGGAGTTCAGTCTACACTCGCTGAATCCATCCCTGTGAAAAGTTAGAGATGGTGATTGGATCTGGAAGCGGACCAATCCATCTGTAAATAAAACTGGACAGACATCTTTTGATTTGCACAATTGATTTTATTGTATTAATTTTAATATATTAATGTTTAAAATCCATGCATTGAAGGAAGAAAAGTTTACAGCCCATCCGTGGTTCCTAACCCCTTAACCCTAACCGGTCGTCACCTGCAGGACAGCATATGTCAGCGTATGACAGGGCGCACGACATGATGAGACACCCAGATGTCGCCCCTGGATTTTGAACATTCCAAAATCCAGAGGTGATAGGGAGTCACCGCACGTCACTACATGTGTCACCACGCATCAGGCCGCGTCACGACCTGACCATGACTCAACCACCTTTTTTCAGGCTGTTGCCGAAAATATTACCCACGTGGGATAGGCCTTTCACGCTGCGAAATATGAGGGCAAGGCTTTCGAAGGCGGCGTCGGTGGCAAACCTCTCCCTGGCCAGGTTCTCGATCACCTCGGGCTCGAGTCAGCAGTGCTCGAAGATACTGTCCTAGCCCGAGCAGGCTCGGGACAACCGGCAGCTGAGGTCAGAGTGCACCATAATCTGCCTTCACCAACCTGCCGCCTGAGGGGCTCCTTGGGGCGACCTGCTGCTGCTTCTCTTGGCGCTGCTGGCGTAGTTACTTGTGCACCCTGGGATGCTGCTGGTGTGGCGACTGGTCCTTCCTGGGGCGCTGCTGGAGTGGTTACTTGTGCACCCTTGGGTGCTGCTGGTGTAGTTACTTGTGCACCCTGGGGTGTTGCTGGTGAGGCTGCAGTTTCTCCCTGGAATGCTGCTCGTTGTTACTTGTGAACCCTGGAGTGCTGCTGGTGTGGTTACTTGTGCACCCTGGGGTGCTGCAGCCTCTGTACCCTCTGCTAATTCTCCCCTTCTGACATTGCTGCTCCTGTTGCCAGCCCTTGCTGCTTGTCGCCCCAGCCGCTAGAGCCGGGCTGCAGCCAATGGACCAGGCTGCCACGGCTCTTGAAACTGCGGGTGGCCGCCGCTCCTAGCACAAACTCACACTTCTGCCGGTACATGACTAGCGAATCGGGCCTGAGCTGCCTCTTGGAGCTCGAGCGACGCACAATGTCAGGCGGGAGCCCCAGCTGCCCACTCTGCTGGGGGTTGCTGGAGGCCAGGTAAGTCTTCATGCCGCTGCTGGCCCTGCTGTCGCTGCCTTCCTTGGGGGCAGAGCTGCCCAAACCATTGGGCTCCACTTTGCGCCCCCTCGCCGTCTGGCTCTTCAGGTTCTTGGCCTTGCCGGCAGCCAGTCTCTCCACAGCGCTCTGCCGACCCCGCCTGTCCCCCTCCATTTGACTGCGGAGGTAGCCAGGGCCCTTAGACATGAGCCTGAGCGGCAGAGAGATGCTCGTCTCAGGCGGCATGCTTGCAGTAGGTGCGATTTCGCTCGGCACCTTACTTTGATCCAGCCAACGAGGACAAACACATTTTCACATCCGTAACGAAGGAAAGACCAGGACTTCCATGAGCAATGACAGGCTGTCTGCACTCGCCTTAGTGCACATTCACTATGGCTTTGCCCATGACTTGGACAAAGTGATGAGTAGGTTTGCACAGTTGCATTCTCAGAAAACCGAACTATTTCATGTTGAGGCTGATGTGATGTGAAGTTGTTAGGTCAGGAGGACTATTAAAGGTGCACTGCACACACCAACACAGTCTAAAAGTAACAGGCAATCAAATCAACACACAAAGCATTTTCTAAAAAAAAGGTTTTCTTTACTGCAAAAACTTACAGTATTTTATTTGCAGTTTTTGCATGTTTTAGAACATTTTACATAACATTTTACAACAGTAAAACTTGATTATTAAAACAAGGACAACAAATCTTAATTTAAATAAAAGGATACAACAATGATCCCAATCATCCCATTCCACTGACTCATTACTCTTGACTCAACCAAAATTATTTCTGAAATATTGGTCATACATTTGGTGCAAAAAGCTCAAAAATAAGGCACAGAATGCACCAGAGAGCATCTAAAACCCCAGAGCTCACTAAGCAGGCCCTGAAACCCGGACGCGGGGGGCTTCCCGCTTGTGATGTGCGCTGCATTTACATTATTTCACATAACATTTTTGGAATCCTGTCATGCCACCCCCCTTTTTGAAAAGCTTTGTACGGGCCTGGTTGTGGGACGAACCACTGATGGGGACGAGTCAGAGTATAGAAGTGAGATCGACCGATTGACCAAATGGTGCCAGCACAATAACCTGTCTCTCAACACCAGCAAAACCAAGGAACTGATTGTGGACTTTGGAAGGGGTAGGATGGGGACCCACAGTCCCGTTTATATCAACGGGTCGATGGTTAAAAGGGTCAAGAACTTCAAATTCCTGGGCGTGCATATTTCCGAAGATATCTCCTGGTCCCAGAACACTAATGCAATCATAAAGAAAGCACGTCAGCGCCTCTACTTCCTGAGAAGATTACGGAGAGTTGGTATGTCAAGGAGGTCTTTCTCAAACTTCTACAGGTGCACAGTAGAGAGCATGCTAACCGGTTACATCATGGCTTGGTACAGCAACCTGAGCGTCCAGGAGTGGAAAAGGCAGCAAAAGGTTGTAAACACTGCCCTGTCCATCATCGGCTCTGATCTCACTACCATCGAGGGGATCTATCGCAGGTGCTGCCTCAAGAAGGCTGCCAGCATCATCAAGGACGCACACCATCCTGGCCACACATTCATCTCTCCGCTGCCATCAGGTAGAAGGTACAGAAGCCTGAAATCTGCAACATCCAGGTTCAGGAACAGCTTCTTCCACACAGCCATCAGACTATTAAACACAACTTCAAACAAACTATGAACTATAAAAGCTTATTGCACTTTATCTGTGTATTTATGTGTGTATACATATATTCTATGGTATATATATTCACTCTTGCTGTCTCCTCCCCTTCCCACCTCTCACTCAGCCCTCGGGCCCTGGCATTCCCTCTCTATCTCTCCCCCACCCAAGTCGCACTAGCTTCTCATTTTCACACTACAAACAGCATACAATGGCCTGTTTCCTTTATCATCGATACTTTTTTACATATCTTTCATTCATTGTTCTTTATCTCTCCACATCACCGTCTATATCTCTCATTTCCCTGATCCCTAACCAGTCTGAAGAAGGGTCTCGACCCGAAACGTCGCCTATCTCCTTCGCTCCTTAGATGCTGCTGCACCCGCTGAGTTTCTCCAGCCTTTTGTATACCTCCGACTCTCCAGCATCTGCAGTTCCTTCTTTAACACTATATTCTATGGTATATGGTCACACTGATCTGATCTGTATTTATGCTTAAAATATTTTGTCGTGCTGCAGCAAGCAAGAATGTCATTGTCCTATCTGGGACACATGACAATAAACTCTTGACTCTTAACTTAATGTTTCAGGTTGAGATCATCCAGAGGTACTTATAGTGGCCATTTGGCTTCATTTTGTGTGTCATTAATTATGGGATTTGCCTTTAAATTTTAGTAATTATGTGGGTGGGATTTATTAGGTAGTCGGTGGCATGTTTTCTTCTGGGCATCTTGCGCAAAAGCTGTTAGCGAGTTAGCTTAGTTCGGAGGACCATGGCTGAGAGTTTAGCTTTTGACCATGAGAAGTTTTCTAACGTTTCTAGGCAATAAGCTGAAGTTTAAAATGTATGAGTAAAAGAATAAGGTTGGATGGATATCTTACTGTTTTTCTTCAACAATAAAGAAACTATTAATCAAAAGACTGTGTTATGAAGATTTATCTTTCAAGAAGCTTTGATCCTGAAGGACGTGGAGAGCTTACATGCCATATCGAAACGACATTCTCCTAATACCATGTTTTCTCCAGAGTGGCTAGAGAGATAACGGAGCAATATAAAACAATATAATAATTTGCCATAACAGTACTGCCTGTCCCGCTGTGGTACTCCAGCTTTCTGTGTCTATCTTCGGTTTAAATGAGCATCTGCAGTTCCTTCCTTTACACAAATTAGATCTGTGCCTTCGAATCAAGGGTGCGGGAATCTTAACACTGCAACTCATGGACAAATGTTTTGTAATTGTTTGAACTGGTATTAAACTTGGATCACTAAATAGGTCATGGTCTTTATGTTCAGGCTCAGATTTATTTAAGATTAACATTTAATTTTTTCTGAACATCTCCAAAATAAAAGACCAACAACTGAAATTCAGGTTGAAACTCAGACCGTGTGTGTTGGCCACATATTTCATAAATTTCTATACCTCTAAACACTGCTGACTATGGTTTCCCTCCCATCCACCCAAACCTCCTCAAAGTGAAATCAAGTGCTAAGGCCATCCCTGGGTGGCCTTGGTCATCAAAGTTTGTTGTCGTTTTGAGGATACAAATTCCAGACTTAGCTGGAGTCTTGAGGCAATGACACGGATACCTGTAGATTGTGGCAAGGCTTGTGCTCTAGAAGGTGGGCAGTATCACTGGCAACAATGGGTCCCTCCCCTGTGAACTCAATGCATTCTATGCCCTTGCTGAACAGAAGGTTGGTGGTGGAATGCCAGCATCCTGACAGTGTCACATGCGTCTGTACGAATGGTTACTGTGGCAGACGAAAGATTGGCTTTCCTGAGAGTGAATCCGCGGAAAACAACTGGTCCGGATGGAGTCCCAGGCTGCGTCCTCAGGACCTGTGTGGATCAGCTGGCAGAGGTATTCATAGATATGTTTAACCTCTCCCTACTCCATTCCATGTCAGTGGGCTCAGAAATGGAAAGGACTCGAATGCAGGTTCCCTGACAAGTACTGAAGAATACCCAAAATCCAAACGCGAATGGAACCGAAAGATATAGACCTGGAACCGAAAGACATACACCTGGAACGGACTGCTATTGAACCAACAGAATGCAGAACTGATTGGTCGGCACCCAATTGGTGATGATATCAGGTATTTATACCAAGTGATAGATTATGGGAGCAGATTAAATGCAGGTGTAATGCAGGTGTAATTCAGGGAATAGTTCAGGGAGGGAGTGTGGAAAGAGTATCAAATGTCTGGAGGCATGGCAAGTGTGACAGGAGCCCTCCCTTCCACGGATGCTACCTGGCATTCTCTTTGGCTGGTCCGGATACTGCTGATGAAAGTCACGGATCCGGAAGGGGTCCAGGATTTCACGGGCAGGAATCCAGCTCCTCTCCTCTGGACCGTAGCCCTCCCAGTCAACCAGCGACTGGATCCCTCTGCCATGCCGCCGGGACTTCAATAGTTGCTTCACCATGTACACCGGACCACCACCAATGATGCGGGGTGGCGGAGGTAGCAGAGGAGCGGGAGACAGGGAGCTGGAGGATACCGACTTAACCCGGGATACGTGGAACGTGGGTGAACCCGCATAGACCGGGGCAGTCTCAGCCAGACAGCAGAGCGGTTAATGATCTTGAGAATCGAGAATGGGCCAATAAACTGGGGTGCCAACTTACAGGACTCAACGTGGAGGGGGATATCTCGGGTGGACAGCCATACCCCCTGACCTGGGCAATAGCGAGGGGCAGGGGTTCGGTGATGATCCACCTGTTGTCTGTACGTGGTAGCATTGCGCAGCAGTGAAGAATAGGCCTCCCTCGAGGTCCGACGACCGTGGCGCAGAAACACCTGGACAGAGGGAACGGAGACCTCCTCCTCGTGGTCTGGGAACAGATGTGGCTGATAACCAAGGTAGCAGTGGAGTGGAGACAGACCGGTGGCAGAACTGTGCAGATAATTGGGGGCATATTCGATCCATACCAATTTGCTGGTGGTAGGATTGGCAGACATCAGGCAACGCAGGGTGGTCTCCAGGGCTTGGTTCGCTCTCTCCGACTGACAATTAGATTGTGGATGGAACCCAGATGAGAGGCCGGTGGAGGAGCCAACCAGGGAGTAGAAAGCCTTCCAAAGGTGAACTGCGGACCGCTGTCAGAGACGATGTCTTGAGAGAAACCATGGAGTCTGATGACCTGGTTTATGATGAAATGAGTGATGTCTACAGCAGATGGGAGCTTAGGAAGAGGAAGGAAATGAACAGCCTTGGAGAAACGGTCCACAATGGTAAAAATAACCGTATTACCCCTGGACAGAGGCAAGCTGGTGATGAAGTCCAGGGCCGTGTGGGACCAGGCATGGCGGGGAACAGGCAGGGGATGAAGGAGACCAGAGGGAGGCTGCCGGGACATCTTATTCTGTGCACAGTTAGAGCAGGCGAAGACAAAAGACTGGGTGTCGGCCTCCACGGTGGGCCACCAGAACCGCTGGCGCAGCAAGTAGAGGGTGTGGCCGATGGGAGGTGAGATTAGAGGGATGGGCCCACTGGAGTACTTCAGAGCGGGCAGAGACTGGGACAAATAACTTATTGGGGTGTCCAGAGCCAGGATCGGGGTGATGATGCTGGGTATTGTGAACTGTGGTCTCAATCTCCCAGGTGTTGGAGCCCACCAGGCAGGTGGGAGGCAGAATGGGTTCCTGGGAATGGTTGTCCTGGTTGGAACTAAACTGGCGGGAGAAGTAGTCGGGCTTGACATTCTTGGACTCAGGATGGTATGACAAGGTGAAGTTAAACCGGGTGAAAAACAGGGCCCAACTGGCTTGACGGGGATTGAGCCGCGTTGCCGAATGCAGGTACTCCAGGTTCTTGTGGTCTGTCCAGACTTGGAATGGCTGCTCAGTGTGGGGACCACAGACATTCTGAGGTCCCCAACTGCTTCAAATAGATCACTATCATCCCGATGCCAAAGAAAGGTAAGGTGGCATGTCTTAATATCTACCATCTAATGGCTCTGACATGCACCATCATGAACAGCTTTGAGAGACTAGTGATGGTGCACATTAACTCCAGCTTCTCAGCCAGCCTTGATCCACTGCAGTTTGCATACTGCCGCAACAGGTCCATAACTGGCCCTAAACTTAACTCCAGAACACCTAGACAACAAGGACTCCAACGTTAAAATCTTATTTATTGACTATGGCTCTGCTTTCAGCGCCATAATCCCATCCAAATCCATCTTCACAATCCGGGACCTGGGTATCAGCTACACCCTCTGCTACTGGATCCTTTCTGAACCACAGACCTAAGTCAGAATAGGTGACAACACCTCCTCCACAGAAACTCTCAGCGCCAATTGGTTCTGTTCTCAGGCCTCTACCATGCTTCCTCTACACTCATGACTATATGGTTACATTTGGCTACAATTTCATCTACAAGTTTGCAGACGACACGATGGCCAAATCATGAACAATGATAAGACGGAGTACAGGAAGTTGATAAAGAACTTAGTGACATGGCGTTAGGACAATAATCTCTCCCTCAATGTCAGCAAGATGAAGAAGCTAGTTACTGACTTCAAAAGTATGGGGGAGTATATGCCCGACATAGCATCAATGATGTATATGTGGAAAAAGTTCAGAGCTTCACGTTCCTTGGCCTTTATATTATCAATGATCTGTTGTGGATCATCCACATTGATGTGACATCATAAAAGTACACCAATGCCTCTATATCCTGAAGGGACTGAGGAAATTCATCATGTCTACAGTGACTCTCACAAACGTCTAAAAATGCATCATCGAAAGCATACTATTGGGTTGCATCACAACCAGGTTTGGGAACAGCCCTGTCGAAAACTGTGAGAAATTGCAGAAAGTGGATGGATGTAGCTGAGTCCAGCACACAGACCAGACTTCCCACGATTGACTCCTTCTACATGTCACACTGCCTTGGAAAAGCAGCAAACATAATCAAAAAAGTACCATCCTGGCCATTCCTTCTTCTCCCTACTTCTGTCGAACAGAAGGTACAGAAAGCGTACAGCACCGGACTCAGGAACAGATCTGTTATCAGCCTTCTTAACGGTCCTTCCATAAGCAGGGGTACCGTTCAATTCAACTCTACCCCAGTGAGGACAATGGACTTTGTCTAAGGAACTGGTGTGCTGCAACGCTGAGAACTATATTCTGCACTCTGTTTCCTCCCCTTTGCTCTTGTATTTGAACTAATTGTACATCTGATTTGTTTGGATAGCAAACAAAACAATGTTTTTCACTGTACCTTGATGCATGTGACAATAATAAATCTAAACCTAAAGAGATGAAGCTATATATATTTTGATGGTTCAGGTAGCTTTGTAGGTCATTGACATTCTGTAAACCGTGGGATGAATTTATCTTCGTTGACAATTGTAACACAGTTTAGTATAATGAAAACATTGTTGAATTGCCATTGATTTAAAGCTATTAGACACACTGTGGTGTTAGTCCTGCTGCATGATGATTGTCAGAAAGGTAAAATAAAATCATTATTTTGCTGTGCTAAGTAGAATTAAAAGGGAATTAAGGGCCTAGTATATATTATACAGCATCATTGTTTATGTGAACTATCTTTCTTGCTCCTATGCATGTCCTGAATTGAATTGTTTCAATGGGTGATCTCATTTGTAGAGTGATGAGTTGTATGCACCAGACTGACAATGGTAGCGATAGTGGATAAGAAGAAAGGATAAGCAACCAAACAAGATAATTACAGTGAAAATGGCCTCCACTGTATTAACTAAAGCTTCTTTATTGAATGTATTTTTTTCAAGAGGACATTCTGTGAACTTTGGTATCAAAGTGTTCACATAAAGAGTGAATCACCAGCAGAATCACTTTAATTGTTCTTCTCAGTGAGGTCATCTGCTGTCACCTAAGGTCACCAGCTTGGTAGAGGAGTCAGCTTTAAATCAATTTTCAAAAAAACAGAATGGAAAAGACAATGCAGTCCACTTGCACAGACCCATAGCCCAGTATTTCTGCAAAATAAAGCTGGTTGTTCTGTGTGGAACAATACGATTTTACGTCCATAGCCGCGTATAAATTTAAGGGGCCCAGTGAGCAAGTGTGTGCAAGAGTAGGGGGAAGGCAACTGAATCATCCTACCTTAACCAGAGAGCAGCGTTGAACTACGTTCTACCTCTTTGGTGACACTCGGACTATCCTTGATCAGACTTTGCTGCCTTTTCCTTGCACTAAACGTTGTTCCCTTATCATGTATCATCGATACACTGTAAAAGGCTCGATTGTAATTGTGTATTGCCTTTCTGCTGACTGGATAGCACGGAACAAAAGCTTTTCACTGTACCTTGGTACACGTGACAATAAACTAAACTGAAGTCTTTAACGACCTCAAATTTGACAGTTGGTGTGCATCTTGAAAGGACTTTTGACATTTTGTAGAAAACAGCAGCAGAATAACAAAAATCCTGCTGTTCCCATCAATTGCACTGGAAAGTCAGGTCCACTGAACCTGTAGCATGGAGACACAAGAGAGTCTGGTACTAGAAACTGGAGCTTAAAACAAACTGCTGGAGGAAGTCAGCAGGTCAGGCAGCATCTATGGAGGGAAATAGACAACCAACATTTCAGGTCGTGACCTGTGAAATGTCTGACTTGTGGGTTCAGTGATTGCAGACATTTCAACAGAGAGGAACAAATGTCAGGGAGAGAGGCGTTTTTGTATGAATGAATGTTTTTGAGTTAAGCAAGTTAAATATTTTCACATATACTTAAAAAAATTGTAATGGTTTTAGAAATTGTTTGTAGTATGTTTAATTTCTGGTAGATATTTAGTGCTTGTGAGTGTCAGAAACGGCATGAGGAAAGGATTTGAGTGAAAAGACTACTCTGTGCTAGGCTCTACCAAACTGTTGGAAAGTTTTTGTGATGGGATCTGCTCAAGATAAGAATGGTTTAGCAGGTAGGCACATTACTACCTTAATTCGTTTAATATCCATAAATCAATCTCTGTTTTCAATGGACTTAATAATTGCGTTTCCACAGCCATCTATGGGAAATAATTCCAAAGATTAACCACTATCTGAGAGTAGAAATCCAACCTCTTCTCTCAGCCCTAAATGTTCACTCCTTAGCCTGAGAATGTCATCCTTTATCTATTATGTTAAGCACTGTATTCATTTCGTAGATTTCAATTAGGTTACTTTTCATTCTTCTAAACTCTACAGAATATAAGGATGATTAACTTAACCTTTCATCATACACCAAACTCACCATCACGGAAGCCAGTCTGGTGAATTTTTGTTGCAGTCTCCCTATGATAACCATATCTTTTTTTAAGGTATGGAGATCAAAACTGTACACAATAGTACAGTGCAGAGCCTTTATATTGGCAGTATAGGGCAGCACAGTGGTGCAGCGGTATAGTTGCTGCCTTACAGTGCCAGAGACCCTGGTTCGATCCTGACTACGGGTGCTATCTGTATAGAGTTTGTACGTTCTCCCTGTGATCACGTGGGTTTCCTCAGGGTGCTTCCTTCCACATTCCAAAGATGTACTGGTTTATAGGTTAATTGGCTTTGGTAAAATTGTAAATTGTCCCCAATGTGTAGGATAATGTTAGTGTACGGGGTAATTGCTGATCGGCAGAGACTCGGTGGGCTAAAGGGCCTGTTTCCGCGCTGTTTCCAAAGTTTAAAGTCTAAAGGCTTTACTCCTGTACCAAAATCTTCTCATAATGTAAACCAGCACTTTGCTTGCTTTTCTAATTGCTTGGTGCATTTGCATATTTGCTTTCAGTGACAAGAGCACAGGACCTACTGTAAACCCCTTGAACGTCAGGGGTGCCTGGGAGATGGCTGCCCTGCTGGCAGTCTGTTCGTTTTTTCTTTCTTTTTGATATTTTTTCATTTGTTAAAAGTTTGTTTTAATGTTCTTCTGTTTGTTTTATGTGGTGGGGGGGGGGGGGAGGGGATCGGGGGAAACTTTTTTTCAAGTTCTTACCTTCCCGGAGATGTGATCAATTTTTGGATCCCATTCTCCGGGCTCTGCGGCCTACCATCGATGGAGCTGGAAACCTCCTCGGACTGTCATGAGCCCCACCGCAGGGCACGGACTAAACATCAGAGCTGATCCCTTGCCTGGGATCACTCCCACTGCGACCACCGCAGAATCACCATCAAGGGCTCGCAGTCTCGGATGCGGCTAGTCGGGAGCTCCAACGTCGCGGAATGTTCGACCAGCCCCGATGCGAGGTTCGATCGCCCGGCTAGGGGGAGTTGACATCCCCCCGATGCGGGAACTTGATCGCCTCGACGCGGAGGGCTCGAACGCCACCGGCTATGGGAGTTAAGATCATCCCGTCAACGGGGGCTCGAAATACACGACTGAGGAAGAGACTTGAACTTTATTTCACCTTCCATCACAGTGAGGAATGTGTAGGAGTCACTGTGGTGGATGTTCAGGTTAAAATGTGTTTTTTTGAGTGACCTGTTGTTTTTAATTGTATGACTGACCTGGCCAATGAAATTCCTCGTACGTTGCAAAACATACTTGGTGAATAAAGTGTGATTCTGATTCTGATTTTGATCCTGATTCTGATCAACATTTCCCAATCTATCACTATTTACCTTTGTTTCCTGTACTAAAGCAGGTGACTTCATATTGTTCCACGTTACATTCATCTGCCATTTTCTCACCCATTCCCTTCCCATGGCTTTGTGTCACTGAAGCCTCTTTACATCTTCCCAATTCACAATCCCATCTAGAAATTTTTATCGTCAGTGGACCTGGAAATAGGATACGGATTGCCTCACCCGTTGAGTTACTCCACCATTTTGTGTCTACCCTGGAAATAGGACATTTGGGCCTGGCAGCCAAATCACAGAGAGTGAGTGTGAATAACTGAGCCACAATCACCATTATATGATTATGAGAGGCATAGCTTGGAAAGCTTGTAAAACTCAAATCGCAGAGGGCGTAGATTTAAGGAGAGGGAGGAAAAGTTTAAACAATAAATACCCAATGTTCAGCTTATGCTCTCTTGCCCGTCTTGATCGTCTGGGTCCATTTTGAAATATTGTGATGAAGTTGAAATGTTCCTGACCTCTGGCCAGCTTGAACTTGTCAATCATTGCATCTCACTCATGTGGTATTATGGGAATAATAGTGTAAGGAATGCAGTGGCTGGAGGTGATGTGGGAACCCGGGGGTGTGGCAGTTAGGGAGTTGCCCGGGTATGCACACAAGCAGGCGGCTGCTGTACAGAGTTGCTAACTAAAGATAAACTCCGTTTATGTTGTGGTACGATCTTTATTATACAAATAAATGCAACATGGTGTCAGAAGAGGGATCCTTGTAAGCAAAAAAAAAAAAGAAGAGGAAGGGGTATCGTTTTGGCGCGAAATGGGAGACGAGCCTGCAGATATGGCGCAACCCACATCAACTGCTACGTTCACAATACAACCTCCAGAGCCATTCGATTTCACCAAGCCTCAAGAATGGGAGCGTTGGATCAGGAGATTCGACTGCTTTCGGCTTGCAAGCAATTTAAACGCGAAGTCGGGAGAAAACCAGGAGAACACGTTAGTGTATTGCATGGGCGAGGAAGCTGAAGATGTGCTAAAGTGGCTAACGCTAACTGCAGATGAGAGGAGGGAGTACACGGATGTCAAAGCGGGCTTTGATGCATTTTTTGTACCTAAAAAGAATGTAATCTATGAAAGAGCCAAGTTCAATCAGCGTGTGCAACTGCCAGGAGAAACGGTGGATTCCTTCATCACTGCTCTATACGGGTTAGCTGAACACTGCAAATATGGACAGTTACAGAACGAGCAAATCCGCGACAGGTTAGTGGTCGGGCTGAGAAACGTCTCATTGTCAGAAAAGCTACAGCTAGACAGAGACCTAACCCTTGCAGCTGCAATAACAAAAACAAGGCAGTCTGCAGAAGTTAGATGACAGTGGTCTGACTTAAGAGGAGAAAATAGCGGTGCTAGCAAGTGCTCTAATGTCGATGCTGTGCATGCTAAAAGCTACAGAAAACCCAAATTTCCCTGAAAGCCTCAGCCACAAGCACAAACACCAAGCAAAAATAGACTTAATACACGGCACCCTCAGCCAGGTTCAAAGGCCTGTTACAGATGTTGAAAAATGCCCTCGCATGGGAAATGGAAATGCCCTGCTAAAGATGCTGTGTGTCACAACTGTTGCAAAAAGGGACATTATGGTAGAGTGTGCAGAAACAGTGCAAAATCTCTCAATGCTGTCACTACAGAGGAAGAAGAGAACTTTTTCCTGGGAGCCGTGGATGCTGGAAAAGACCCGTGGATGGTGCAGCTGGAAGTGAGACAAAAAAAATGTGCTTTAAAATAGACACTGGTGCTGATGTCACCGCCATGCCAGCCGAGGTGTACCATGACATTACAGGGAGGCATGATGTGAAGGGCCTGGCAGTGTCGACACACCCATTGTTTGGGCCAGGGGGCAATGCAATCTCTGTCCTGGGTGTAGCCAGAGAAACACTGCACAGAGGCAAAAAGACAGCCATAGAGAACATTTATGTAGTAAAAGACCTGCACACTGCAGTGTTGGGAAGGCCTGCCATAGAACAGCTTCAGCTTGTATGCAGGGTTAACGGCATCACCGTGGAATCAGTGAAACAACGATGTCCGAAGCTGTGTAGCGGCTTGGGTCTTGTTCGGAGGCCATACTCAATTAAATTGAAGCCAGAGTCTGTGCCTTTCTCTCTCCACATGCCACACAGAGTCCCTCTGCCGCTTAAGGGAAAAGTGAGGAAGGAGATAGACCGTATGGAGAAGATGGGCATAATCACCAAGATTGAAGAGCCGACTGATTGGTGTGCTGGGACAGTGGTGGTGCCGAAGAAAACAGGTGATGTTCGCATTTGTGTGGACTTCACAATGATGAATGGATCAGTATGCAGAGAAAGGTTTATCCTGCCTTCTGTCGAGCACACTCTGGGCATGCTAGCTGGCGGAACAGTATTCAGCAAATTAGATGCCAACATGGGCTTTTGGCAAGTACCATTGACAAAAGAGTCTGCCAAATACACCACCTTCATCACGCCTTTTGGGCGCTACTATTTTCACCATCTACCCTTTGGCATAGCATCAGCCCCAAGGACTTTCAAAGGATGATGATGACAGAAGTGACCAGTGGCCTGGAGGGGGTACTGTGTCACATGGTACTGGTCTGGGGACAGACGCAGGAGGAGCATGATGTGCGGCTGCATGCGGTGCTAGAGAAGGCACATAAGGCCGGCATTACGCTCAACATGGACAAATGTGAGCTCACACGCCACACAGTCAGATTCCTGGGTCATGTGATTTCAGCAGATGGAGTGAAGCCAGATCCAGAGAAGATGAGAGCAGTACAAGAAATGGATGCACCCAAAAATGTCAGCGAACTCAGGAGTATTCTGGGCATTGTCAATCAGTTGGGCCGCTTCTTGCCTAACCTGGCTGAAAAAGACAAAGTGTTACAAGACCTGCTGTCCAAGAAGAACCACTGGTATTGGGGGACAGAGCAGCAGGCCGCCTTTGATCAGTTAAAAACAGAGCTGTCATCCACACCAGTGCTCACATTATGCAACCCAAACAGTGCTCTAAAGATCTCTGCTGATGCCTCTTCCTTTGGCCTGGGGGGAGTCCTGCTGCAGAAAAGCGATGCCATGTGGTCACCTGTGGCATATGCGTCCAGGTCAATGACACCAACAGAGCAGCGTTATGCTCAAGTAGAGAAGGAGGCATTGGCTGCGACGTGGGCATGTGAAAGGTTTCATCCTGGGAAGACCATTCGAGCTGGAAAATGACCACAAGCCATTGGTGAGTCTGCTGGAAGGGAAAGCTTTGGATGACCTCCCACCAAGTGTCCAAAGATTTAGGATGAGACTCATGAGGTACAACTATACAGTCAATCATATCCCTGGCAAAAGCCTGGGGACAGCCGACACCTTATCGCGTGCTCCTCTGAGAGCCGCAAAAACACACACAGACACAAGCCTATTAGAGGACACCAACATCTATGTAGACTCCGTCATCAGCAACATTCCTGTCAGTGGAGATTATCTGAGCAGCCTACGTGAGCACCTGTGGGCAGACAGCACATGCTCTGCACTGATGGAGTACTGCACAGACGGCTGGCCTGACAAAAGCCAACTGCAGGGAGTGCTGAGACATTACTGGGCTAATAGAGCAGTGCTGACTGTGCACGATGGGCTGCTGCTGCGGGGCACGAGGCTCGTCATCCCATCAGCCTTACAAGGTGATGTGCTGCAGAGACTACATGAGGGACACCTGGGGGTGACAAAGTGCAGGGGCCGGGCCAAACAGATGGTATGGTGGCCAGGACTCAGCAGCCAGTTGAATGACATGGTGCTGAAATATAGAACCTGCATCCAAGAGAAAAGGAATGTCAAAGAGCCGCTGATGCCAACGGAGATGCCAGACAGGCCTTGGCAAACCTTGGGAGCTGACCTATTCACGCTGAAAGACAAGATTTATCTACTAGTAGTAGATTATTTCTCAAGGTATGTGGAAGTTGTGCTGCTGTCACCCACAAGGTCCAGAGATGTGGTGGTACACCTGAAATCCATGTTTTCTCGTCATGGAATTGGTGAAGTTCTTAAAAGTGACAATGGGCCCCAGTTCTCAGGTAGCCACTTTAAAGCCTTTGCAGCAGAGTATGGCTTTGTGCACATCATGAGCAGCCCAGGTTTCCTCAGAGCAATGGTGAGGCGGAACGCACTGTACAAACCGTGAAAAACCTGCTAACAAAGGCGTCAGACCCATATCTTGCATTGCTGGCCTACAGAGCAACCCCTCTACAGAACGGCTATAGCCCGGCCGAGCTGTTGATGGGGCGCCGCTTCCGCACTACTGTTCCTGCCCTTCCAACCCTGCTGAATCCAGTTTTGCCTGACTACAACGCGCTGCGGGCCAAAGAAAGGGAGAAGAGGTGGAACAACGCAAGATCCTTCGACAAGAGGCACGGAGCGAGAAATCTGGAGCCACTAGTACCTGGGGAGGAGGTGTGGATCACCGATGCAAAGTGCTACCTACACACAATACCCCACGCTCTTATATCGCCTCAGGGCACACTGAGGAGGAACCGGCAGCACTTGGTGCCGCTGCAGACCAACAGTGGGGTAGTTGACGCTGATGAGCCACCGGTGGGAGAAGATTCAGCTCCACCAGAGCTAGCTCTACCAGAGCCAGCTCCACCAGTGACAACATCACCCAGCAGAGAGGGCCCCACCACAGTGACTGTGTGGACCAGGTGTGGGAGAGAGGTTAGAAAGCCGAAGAGACTTGATTTGTGATTTATTGATCTGTTTTCTACAATAAAGAAAAAGAGAGAGTGAAATGTGATGTGAAATTGTTCTGTAAATCTGGTACATTTACCTGAAACCTGAAAGTTTAAGTTTTGAAGAACACAGCCTGCTAAAGTAATAGTTCACAGTATGGTAACGCGGAAGTTATTCTATTTCTATTTTGCATGCTTGAATCAGGGACAGGTCTTCCAGCAAAAGGGCAGAATAAACCCCTTAACACCTGCAGAGACAAAGGTAGTCCACCCTTTGTTCTCAAAGAAAGGGAGATGTGGTATTATGGGAATAATAGTGTAAGGAATGCGGTGGCCGGAGGTGACGTGGGAACCCGGGGGTGTGGCAGTTAGGGAGTTGCCCAGGCATGCACACAAGCAGGCGGCTGCTGTACAGAGTTGCCAACTAAAGATATAGTCCGTTTGCGTCATGGTACAAGCTTTATTATACAAATAAACGCGACAACTCATACACTTGCAAAAATCAATGCTTCATGTTAGGATGAGACTGAGAGACTTGGCTCACATTTCAACGCAATAGCTCTTCAAGTTGTAAGGAAATAAAAATGAAAAATTCAGCAAACCAAAGCTTCCCTCTGGAACATTCCAGTGTTATGACCAATAAAGGGCAGGTGTTGGTCAGTCCTTTTAAGAAAGCCTCCAAAGCTCTGGCAATGCAGTAGGCAGCTGGTAGAGCTGCTGCCTCTCAAGGCCAGAGACCTCGGTTCGATCCTGACCTCGAGTGTTGTTGGTGTCAAGTTTGCATATTCTCCTTGTGACCATGTGGTTCCAGTTTCCTCCCATATCCCAAAACAAAGTGTGTATTTGTAGGTTAAATGGCCTCCGCAAATTGCCCCTAGTGAGTAGGGAATGGATGAAACTGTGGGATAGCATAGAACTATTGTGAATGGGTGATCGATGATTGGCATCGAGTTGGTCGGCCGAAGGGCCTATTTCCACAGTGAAATTAAAAGTACAGAATCCTGAAATACTGAATAGCTCCTGTTATTCAAGTAACAATTTATCAGGATACTAGACAAAGTGCAGACCCATTGGGTCTGTTTCCCCAATGCAAGATTCCTCCACTCACCCAATCCCCCAATGCAAGCCCTTCCCCCAACGCAATATTGCACCACTCACGCATAGCCCCCAAATGCGCAGGCACGGCTAATTTCTCAACATCCCCAACACTCCCTCCTCCTCTTCCTCCTTCTCTTCACCCCCCCTCTTCAATCCCTAGAGAGGGAGGGGGAGGTAGAGAGGGAGGGGGGCAGAGGGAGAGGGTAGAGAGGAAGGAGGAGGGGGTAGAGAGGGAGGGGGAAGAGGTAGAGAGGGAGAGGGGAGGGGTGGAGAGGGAGAGGAAGAGGGTAGAGAGGGAGAGGGGAGGGGTGGAGAGGGAGGGGAAGAGGGTAGAGAGGGAGAGGGAGGGGAGGGGAATAGAGAGAGGGTAGAGGGGGAGGGGGTAGAGAGGGAGAGGGGCAGAGTGGAAGGAGGTAGAGACAGAGAGGGAGGGGGTAGAGGGAGATGGAGGGGGTGGAGTAGGGAGGAGGGTAGAGAGGGAGTGGGCGAGGGGGGGAGAGGGAGGGAGCTAGAGAGGGAGGAGGTAGAGAGGATGGAAGTGAGGGTTGACAGGGAGGAGGCATTTCCCCCCTCCACCCCTGCCCATCTCCCTCCTCCACCAACCCCCCCCCCCCCCCCCCCCGTCTCCCTCTACCACCCCACTCACCACTTCATCTACCTCCTCCTCATTTTCCTCATCCTCCTCCCCTAACTCCCTTTCCCTGCCCCAGGACCTTCCCAGTTTGTAGGGCAGAGTTAGGGACTGGAACTCAGCCTAGTTCTCATACTCGGCCCGGCCAGCCATCAGCTTGGCCGCCGCCTAGGCTCCAGTCCAGGCCCTGACTTCATCTCATCCCTGACCCCGGACCCAGGCTCGTCCTTGGTTCCAGCGTCGGCCCAGTCACAGCCCCATTCCAAGCTCCGGCCTCGGCATTTACTCCAGCTCCCGCACCACTCTCCCCAATGAGCATCGGGCGTCAGATGCCAGCAGCCGCTGCCACTCCTCATTCACCGCAAGCGATGGAGTGCCCCTCCCTCCCGGAATGTTCTGTCCTGCCTTGCAAGTGCATTGTGACGTCACTCACATTTTGTTCCCGAAATGGGTGAGATGTCGGGCTGTTTTTAAAACTTTAAATGATTATTAACTTTGGAAATATAGGTGGGAATGCGACGGGAGTAGGATGTGTGAAAATGGGAAGGTTGTGGCCTAGCATTTGGAAGAAAATAGGAATTAACCGCACGCGCACACACACACACACACACACACACACACACACACACACACACACACACACACACACACACACACACACACACACACACACACACACACACACACACACACACACACACACACACAATACTTTTACTATTATAGAGATGCTCTTTATTATTTATTTTAAATGCATGATTCTGACAATGTCAGAGATTAGAGTTGTAGAGTCATACATTATGGAACCAGGCCCTTTGGCCCAAGTTGCCCGTGCTGACCTAAATGCTCCATCTATAATAGTCCCTGCTGCCCATATTAGACCCATATCCCTCTAAGACTTTCCTATCCATGTACCTCTCCAAATGCCTTTTAAATGTGGTCAAAGAACGTGCCTCAACAACCTCCTCTGCAGCTTGTTCCACATACCCACCACCCACTGTGTGAAAAAGTTACCCTTCAGGTTGCTATTAAATTGAAAGAATTGTTAGGGGAAAGCTGACCCATAAGTATTCCATTTGTTTTCTTTCAACACATATCAATCAGAATGTCACATGAATATACAATTTTGCATTGTGTTAATTATTACCAAGATTTTTAAGCATCCGTCTTATTTTCAGTCATTGTTCCATCAGCAGCAGCTGCCTTCTGTAGCTCATCGAAGAGATTTCTTTACTTCATTTGGAAGCCTGGAGAAAGCGTATATTGGATTACGATCATAACAACCAAACAAGTTTTTGACCATGACCACTGAAAGCTTCCCTTTCTGTGATTGATTATGGTTGGGAATGAAAAACCTAGCTGACCCCTTCTCTCCTGTGTCTGAGAATACCAAGGTTTAATTTAACACCTGCTTCTGCCTATGTAGAAACTGACATTTACCATTTAAGAGGTGCAATCAAAGATAGAATGTTGGAGTAACTCAGCGGGCCAGGCAACAGCTCTGGAGAGAAGGAATGGGTGACGTTTCGGGATGAGACCCTTCTTCAGACTAGAGTCTAAGGAAAGGGAAACAAGAGATACTGACAGGGATGTAGAGATATAGAACAAATGAATAAAAGATATGCAAAAAAAGTAACAATGATAAAGGAAACAGGCCATTATTAGCTGTTTGCTAGGTGAGAATGAGCAGCTGGTGCGACTTAGGTGGGGGAGGGATGGACAAAGAGGGCATGCAGGGGTTACTTGAAGTTAAAGAAATCAATTTCATACCATTGAATTGTAAGCCGCCCAAGCAAAATATGAGTTGCTGTACCTCCAATTTGCCTCACTCTGACAATGGAGGAGACCAAGGTAAGAAAGGTCAATGTGGGAAATATTAAAGAGTTAAAGTATTAATTAGCTATTCAATGGGCGCGTCATGTGCAAACATTGTCATTCTGACAAGATTACCTTTTCCAAAGATTTAGAAAGGTTGGTATTGTTGTAATCTATTCACCACTGATGACAGGTGTTTCAGAGCCTTTTACATTGCACAAGGAAATGGTAATTATGTGAGAAACCTCACGATATGTCAGGCAGCGATTGAGGACAGAGGAAGGGGCATTTCCCCCTCCCCAAACGCTCAGTCTGAAGAAGGGTCTCGACCCAAAACGTCACCTATTCCTTTTATTCAGAGATGCTGTCTGCCCCTAGCTTTTTGTGTCTATCTTCGAGGTAATCTGTTGCATCTGCTACGAGTGTTTGAGGAACATTTTCCAATTTATTGGGTAATTTGTATACGTTATTGACAATATTCTGTTTAAGCACAATGCAGTGTTAAAGTCAATAAAGATGGGTAATTATTGTATAGATGTTCCACTTCTAGACTGAAATCTCAGGTATTATAATGCCCCTGTCCCACTTAGGAAACCTGAACGGAAACCTCTGGAGACTTTGCACCCCACCCAAGATTTCCGTGCGGTTCCCGGAGGATTTTGTCAGTCTCCCTAATGGTCGAAAGTGGTTTTCGCTTCTTCTATGTTCCGGCGATTATTTCAAAAAATTCAATACCGGCCGCGACTAAAAATAGGTTGCCGTTTTAAAAATCGGTAATTATTTAGTTGAAGCTGGTTGCGATGCTAGTTGAAGGTGGTTGCCGGAAGTTGCAGGTAGTGGAAGGTAAGACCTTTTTTTCACCCAGTTTTATTTTACCAGGGAAGGGTTTCGGCCCGAAACGTTGCCTATTTCCTTCGCTCCATAGATACTGCCTCACCCGTTGAGTTTCTCCTGCATTTTTTTTTTTGTTTTTTTTTTGGTTGAATATTTTTTATTAGAAGTATAAGTACAGGTATAAGTACAAGTATAAGTACATATAAAAACAACGTTCTTGATAAAGAGATAGGTAATAATTACCATGTTTTCTTATATATACTTCTAAACATTTTATTGTAGTTTTTTTATATAGTGAAAAGTAGGAAAGTGTGAAAAATGATTAACATAAAGATAGTTATAAAATAACCAAAAGAAAAAAGTAAATAAAATGACCTGCATTTTTGTCTACTTTCTTCAACAAAGTGATTATACATGGTTCCAACTCCTCCTCTACATTTTTGTCTACTTTACATTTTCCAGCATCTGCAGTTCCTTCTTAAACACTTGAAGAGGCATTTTAACAGGTACATAAGCAGGCAAGGCACTGAAGAATATGGTCCCAATATGAGCAAATGGCACTAATATAGGTGTGCAAAGGACTGCAAAGGTGCAGCGAAGGGCCTACATGTATTTCTATGCTTTGCAACTATATGACGTAGGGTTCTTGAATTTTCCAGAAATAAATTAGTCGAAACATTAAAGAGTTAAAGTGTTAATTAGCTATTCAATGGGATTGACATGTGCAAACATTGTCAATCTGACAGATTACCTTTTCCAAAGCTTTAGAAAGGTTGGTATTGTTGTAATCTATTCACCACTGATGACAGGTGTTTCAGAGCCTTTTACATCGCACAACAAAATTGTAATTATGCGATAAAGCTCTCGGCATGTCAGGCAGCGATCGAGGAGAGAGAAAGGGGCATTTCCCTCTCCCCTAACTCCCCTAAATATGAAGAAGGGTCCCGACCCGAAACATCACCTATTCCTTTTCTCCAGAGATGCTGTCTGGCCTACTGAGTTATTAACTTTTTGTGTCTATTTTCATCAATAACTGAAAACTCGGGCATAGAGATACATTATTGACAATATTCTGTTTAAGCACATGTAGTGGTAAGTCAATAAAGATTTGTAATTATTGAATAGACAGTGCACTTTTTGGGTTCACTATTTACTGAAATTTCAGGTATTATAATAATTACATAATTTTGAATTGGGCCAAATCAGCTTGGATTCATCGGTACAGCGGGACATTTATACACCAAAAAAGATAACAACTGAGGAAGTAGAGATATGTTAATTACAAGAATTGTGCTTTACTCTTACATTGTACAAATTTCACAACTTCTTGGTTCTGAATGCAACAAGGTACAAAGGTAAGGGCAAGGTGTCAAGGTTAATCAAGGTGTTAATGGCGAGTCTGCGAGAACCGGGGTATAGTGAAACCGACAGTTCATCTGTTAATGACAGACACGAGCTGGCAACTTGAACTAATATATTAATAAACACCAACAGTCCAACAGTTTTTGCGACTTCCACAATGGCTAAGATTACAATATAATTTTATAAAGTATATCATAGATGACACTCAGCAGTGAGAACTGCTGGCAATTAGTCACAAACAATGTCACTGAAGGAATAAACCAATAGTTTTAAGCAGGATCAAAACAGGCCCTCCAGACCACCAAAACAAAACTTTGCATCAACAATTTGGATGAGAATATACAAGACATTGATAAGTTTGCAAATTACACTGGAATGAGGGATATCATAGACTGTGAAGATGGCTATCAACAATTACAGCGGGACTGATCATTTGGGCAAGTAGGCCTAGGAATGGCAAAAAGAGTTTAATTCAGATAAGTGTGAGGAGTCCCATGTTGCATTTCTGTTCCACTGTAAATGATAGGATCCTGGGAAATGTTGGAGAGTAAAGGGATCTAGTAGTACAAGAATATAGATGAGTGTAGCATCACAGGTAATGAGAATTGTGTAGAGGCTTTTAGTATGCTGCCCTTCATCAATCAGGGAATTATGATTTTGACTGTTATGTTACAGTTCTACAATATGTTGTTGAGGCTGCACTTGGAGCATTGTGTTCAGTTTTGGTCACCCTGCTGTCGGAAATGTACCATTAAACAGGAAAGAGTGGAGAGCTGATTTACGAGGACTAGAAGGTATAAGCTATAGGGAGAGGTTGAGCAGGCCAGGAATTCATTCCTTAAAGCCCAAGGGACTGATGAGTGATCCTGAAGCGTGTATACAATCATGAGGGTCACAGATATGGTGAATGCACAAAATCTTTTTTACCCAGGGTAGGGGTCAAGAACTAGATGGGATATATTTAAGGAGAGCAAAAAAAGATTCAATAAGAAGCTGAGGAGTAGCTTTAACACACACAGGATGGTGGATATAAGGAATGAGCTGCCAGAGGAAGAAGTTGAGGCAAGTACTATAACGACATTTAAATGTCATTTAGACAGGTACATAGATAGGAAAGGCTTAAGGGCCTGTCCCACTTAGGCGATTTTTTCGGCAGCTGCCGGCGACTGTCACAGTCGTAGCAGGTCGCCAAAAAAGCAGTGACTGGACCCCACCCTCCCATACCACAATGGCTACGACAAGCTACGACAACCTACCACCTATTCAACGTCAAGCTACCGACAACCGGCGACAGCACCTACAACAGGAGAAGACAAGCTGCGACAAGCCCACAATCGCCAAAATGTTTTGAACATTTCAAAATCCAGCGGCAACCAGAAAAACGTTACAACTCTTTAGGTGACTTGAGGAGACCCTGCTCACAACCATACAGGCAACACCCCGGAGAACATGTGGCGACAGCCTAATCGCCTGTAGTCGCCAAAATATTCGCCTAAGTGGGACAAGGGCTTTAAAGGAGCATGGGCCAAACATGGCCAAATGGCTCTAGTTTAGAAGAGTATCTTTTGTCGGCGTGGACTAGTTGGGATGAAAAGCCTGTTTCCGTGCTGTATGACCATGACAATGACCTGTAGGAAACCTAAATGATCACAGGAAGAATTCCATAAAGAGAACATCGGAGGTCAGGGTTGAACATGAGTCCCTGGAGTTCTGAATTAATTGATGCTCCATGGTGCCTCTGCTTGTGAGATGTCTTTGTATCACATTGTAATCATTCTTCCTCATGGTTTTCTTTCGGAATCATTTAGCTAACCTGAAGTGTATGCTAACATTTTCCACTGATTGTTTTCTCTCTGTCCTTAGGACTTTGCCTTGTTGACTCATCACATTCTCCCTTTGAATTGCCCATTCTAACTCAGCATGATGTGACGTTACCAAACAAGGAAGTCTTTGGATCAAATTTTACAAACTTTATTTCACCAGATATTCTGGAAGATTTTAGTACAACTGGAGAAATCAGTGAGAGGATAGCAAGGAGACATGTCTATTATAAATTGCCAGCAAATGATAATATTAAGTGTTATAAAGAAAATATGTTCTTTCTTGAACCTTCAGAAAGAACTGAGTTTTTGTCTCACACCTCTCCAGACACCCTGGACCTACAGTTTCAAGATTCATTTAACACACATTATTTCCTATTGTGCTAGTTATGCTGTGTCAGTGGTGGCTCTGTTGATTGCATTCCCAGTTCTGAGTCAGAAAGTTGTGGGTTTAACTCATTCTTCTTGTGACCCAAGTGTGCACTTTTAGTCTGACACTGATTGTGCTGCCTCTCCCTTCAAAATGCAAAAGGTCCCATGCTAGAATTCAAAGAGGTTTCTTTTTGTTGGTTTTCTATTTAATATTTAACAACATCTGACATTATTAGCAAAAATAAATCTGGTATTCTTCTCATTACGGTTTGCAAGAGCTTACTGTGCACAAAATGACTGCCATCTTTCCTGTAATATAATGGTCATTGCACCATATTAAATATGATATAATTGTCATTACTAGATCTTTAGATAAATACTTTCCATTTTGTATAATCTAATGCCCTCTTCTCTCTAATTTCTATAATTTCCTGCATTTCAAACATGACTTTTCCCTTAAAAAAGTGCAACAGCCTCCATCTTGATGACTCATGCAGAGAAACTGAACCCTGACCTCCCCTCTCTCCAAATGACACTTAAAAATAGATGACTTTCTCCATTTATGATTCCCCAAACAAAAATAAAAGTGTTTTGGCATTTCTAGTCACGTAAGTACTTATTCCGTAATTGGAAATCAACCTCTCACAGGTCTTCTCAGTCCTTGAATTTCATTCTATTCTCATTGCAACTTGGGAGGAAGAACCTCAGAGCTTGACATTTCTATTTACACCTTTTCACAAACTACATGGTGAAACTCGTCACAATTTAATATATTTTGCTACACTTACCATAGAGATAAATTGTTTTATTCTTTTTTATCACTATGCTTACTGCGCTCAAGCATCAATCATTTATGAATACAACAGAAGGGCTCTTCCCAGGAATATAACATTTTCAATTACATTCAAACTTGATCCTGTGTCTCTTCTCCTTTGAGAAATCTTATATCTGTGCTGCCATTTCTCCAAAACTTTCTACAAGACATCTTACTGAACATTTTATGAAAATCCATACACTTCATTCCATATCTTATTTTCAAAGAAAATTAATTAAATTTGGCAAATGTATCTCACCTTCATCCTACTTGCTCTTTCACCTTTCATGTCTTTGAACAGTGCAATAATTTAAACAATTGAAAGTACGTCTGTAACAAAAAAAGCTGAAAACTTTACATTGTAGACCAGTCTTTGACTCTTTATTGTCACTCTTCATGTGGTTTATCATACTGCCATCATAGCTAATAATTCACAGCTCTGGATTACATTGGGCCAGTTGGATTTTATTTAAAACTAGACCAAGCGCGGACCCATTGGGTCCCCATTCCCCAACGCAATATTCCACCACTCACCCATAGCCTCCACTGCATAGGTGCGGCTGATGGGTTCCTATCGTGATGCCACGGCAACCCTCTCCCAACTGTGCAGGTGCGGCCGGCAAGTGGGAGCGCGACTGGCAGGTTTATTAAAGTTTAAAATGTCAATAACTTTTAAAATATAACAACAATTTGAACAAAACTTGCTATTGCACATCCCAGGACAATGCTGAGTAAGGTCGGCCTAAAATGGTGGCGCTATTGTGTACCATTTTGGCTGTACTTTGGGATCGAACAAACAAATATATATACAAACAAATATACAAACAAACAAACAAGATGAGAGTTTTAATTATATACTAGACCAAATGCAGACCCGTTGGGTCTGTTCCCCTAACGTGTGGTTGCGGGGGAGGGAGGGGGCTGGGGGGCGGCATGCAGCGTCACACACACTAACTACATCCCTGCACACACGCTAACTACCCCTCTTGATATATTAATATTATTAATTTGCTCCTTTTACCCCATAACCGGCCTATCCACTGACTCGTACCCCCCAACTCGCAGGCGTGTCTGGGGAGGGGGGGGGGGGGGGTAGAGAGTGACAGCAGAGAGAGAATGGGGAGAGACAGAGAGAAAGGGGCAGAGACAGAAGGTAAAGAGACAGAGGGAGGGGGGGGGACGAGGGGACGATGGGAGGAGGAGAGGGAGGGTGGGGGAGGAAGGGGAAGAGAGAGATGGGAGAGAGAGAGGGGAGGAGAGAGAGGGGGAGAGAGAGGGAGGGGGAAGGGGAAAGGGGGAATGGAGGGGGAGAGGTGGGGGGGAAGGGGGCAAGGGAGGGGGAGGGGGAGGGAGGGGATGGGGTGGAGGTAAGGGGTAGGGGAGTGGTGGGGGGGAGGGGGGAAGGGGGTTTAGGGGAGGGAGGGTGGGGGAGGGCGGGGGGGTGAGGGAGAGGAAGGGGGAGAGAGAGGGAGGGGGGAGAGAGAGGGAGGGGGAGAGAGATGGGGAGAGAGAGAGAGAGATGGGGAGAGAGAGATAGGAGAGAGAGAGAGAGGGGGAGAGACAGGGAGAGCGAAATGCAACCATGCGTCACGCGTTCAGATGTTCTGGAAATGAAGCGTCCGAGTCTCATGCACGAAAGCTGTCGGCAGCTCTATGGAATTCAGGGGAGAACCCCCCCACACACACAGTGGGTCTGATCTAAGCTGTCTAAGCGGGGCCAGCAGCCTGGCTGGAGGGGCAGGCCGGGCGGGGCCAGGAAGCAGTTGGGCCAGGTGCAAAGGTGTTGTGAGGTCAGCAGCTGGGCAACCTTAATATATTTTTTAAATGGTTTGGTGATAAATTTTAGTAAATATCTCAGGAAATAATCGATCAAATTGATAGAGGATTGGATTTTTGAAATCATAAGGACATTTTCTACCAGAAGATGTAAAAATTACACTGTTATTGTAACGTCAGCAGCTGGGCAGTGGTCAGATTTTTTAATAAAAGGTTAGATTGGTCAACAATTTTAATTAAAAAGTCAAGAAAATAATGGAAAGACAATTCTGGCCGCAATTCCGTGCTTGGAACCCTAGCACGAGGAGACCCGTGGGTATAAAGCTCCTCGTGCTGAAGCATATCGTGATTGAGCATCCTCTCCATCAGGAGCTCTTCCCAGACAGCCCTTCCACAGGTGCTGCTGCCACAGGCCCCTGAGGAGACCCGCGGATATAAAGCTCCACCTGCTGGAGCATCTTTTCTGGAAAGCCCGGAAACAGGTGCTGCTGCCACGGACTCCCGAGGAGACCCGAGCTGATAGCTCCCTCCTTTGGAGCATATCATTGTGGAGCCGCCTCTCCATGAGGTGCTCCATGTGGGCCAAACGTTCGAAGATGCTACCCATTGAAGGAGGGGAACCCTCCTGGCCTGACTCCCCGAGTCCATAGGCCTGACCGACTTACTGTTGGATTTACCTTTTTTCATGGGCACACCATCGGTCTGGGACCCGCTGACCGCACTGTCAGCGACTCTGGTGGTGACACTGCTCCTGTATTTATCTCCTCCATGGGAAACACAGCTGTCTGGAGGCTGCTGACACACTGTCAGCGACTCTGGTGGCGATACCGCTGCTGGATTCACCCCTCCACGGGAACCACAGCAGTCACTGTGGTAGCGAACCCTGACGGCTGCCTCACGACGAACCCTGTTACCCGCGCTTCCGCGGTGCTGACCGGAGTATCAATTCCCCACGGTCCAACAGGTTTCCCACGGTCCGTCCGGACTTCGCTCCGACATCCAGCAGGAAAACTCGTATAAAGAGATTCCTGCAAGAAAAAATACCTGGATAAAAATAGAAACTTACCTGCAGGTTTAAACTTACTGCTGGCAGGAGCGATGCTCCTGCCAGTTTGGTGCGTCGCCATGTGAACGACGTAATGACGCACATGCGGACTGGCCTCACGTGACTCCTAAGTAAAATTGGTGAAGGTTTCCGTTGTTTCATTTTAGTGGAGGTGTTTATGAAGTAAACGCTTGGCAGTGGCAACATGGGGTCTTGTCCTTCAAGTATTATAGACGAACCCCTGACGTTCATTGCTTCCAGGTCAGGAGTTTTGCTTATAGCAAGAAACACAACAAAATTGAGCTCTTGGCTTCTTCTGGCATTTGAGGCAACAGAAGGCTGCAGCAGGGTGATGCCATCCAGTTCGACATCCGTAGGTGCCCGCCCAAAAAAGGGCGCATGCTCCAGGTTGGCGCCAAGCTGCGGCGCTGCTGCTGTCTCTGTTTGCTGTCGTACGTCTGACTGAGGTCAGTTGACAGGGCTCACCACGGGGAGGTCGACAACATGAGCCCCAGCTCTTGGCTTACATTTATACTCAGTGGTATGGAGAAATTCAGCATTGTGTAGTGTTTTAATCAATGCTTTTATCTTACAGGCATTTTAAATTTAGTGCCGAGTACAATATATAAGAATAATAGACAACAGGCATTAGCAATTATGTTGGTAGGGAGCCTGTATACTATGATAATTATCATCAGAATCCAGCTCAGCCTTCTTAAATACTCCCTGACTGTCTCTCACCCAAAACAGTGAGATTAAGGCTGGGGAGCATGGTTGAAATTTTGCCTGCACTCCAAGAATATCATGAGCCCTTATGAGGAGTCATTGGCATGGTTAGTGTGCGGTAGAGTGGGGAAGTTCCTACTGCCAATGTCATTGGTGGGGAGTACAGTCAAATGGGGTAAATTGAACCAGAGCACCCATAGGAAACCCACGCACGTCTCGGGGGAGAGCGTACAAACTCTGTACAGGCAGCACCCCACGTAGTCAGGATCGAACCCGGGTTTCTGCCACAGTAAGGAAGCAAGTCTACCACGGCCGCCCTTCTTCTTCAAATGTAAGTCTTCTTCAAATTTAGGTATTAATGCATTTAAAAGCTTCAGATTTCATTAATTAAGACTATTATTAAGACGGCTAGCACAGTGTATGGTAAGGCCTTTGAAAGAGGGGAGAACGGGGGAGAGGGGGGGAGAAAACTTTTAAGAAGACAGACAACTTTTAATAAGCCAGAGATACACAGCTGTGTGGTTCGGCGGACATTTAACATTACCGGTCGGTAATCCTTGGTTCGGAAAACTCCTGCTTACTTTTTTTCCTGCAATGAGCCAATGAAAATGACTGGTCAGCAAAGGTGATTAACTAAAACTCCCTACGACTACCCATAACTACATGGCAACACCACTACAACTGCACCTACGACCACAGGATTATCGATTTTCACCATGGGGACCAATTTGTGGTCGCTGAAAATGTTTCAAAATGTTGAAAAATTTGCGGCGACCATATTGAGGCCGTGACTAGTTCCAGAATGCGGGAACTCCTCATGACCATGAGACCATGTGACCATGAGATTCACCAGAGACCATCAGCGAACATGTGGTGACCATGTGGCGAGCATGTGGCGAGCACAGAGTCTCCTGCACTCGCCTAAAAAGTCGCCTAAGTGGGACAGGCCCATTAATCACGGACTCCTAGGTTGTCATGAACTAACTGGAGGGCTGGCACGGAGGCTTATTTCTGCATGTTGGCAGGACAGATATATCACACGCAGAGTGAAATGCCAGGAGGTTATGAAAGATTATGAAAGGAGGTTATGAAAGATCACCAGACTGATTCCTGGGATGTCAGGACTTTCATATGAGGAAAGATTGGATAGACTCGGTTTGTACTCGATGGAATTTAGAAGATTGAGGGGGGATCTTATAGAAACCTACAAAATTCTTAAGGGGTTGGACAAGCTAGATGCTGGAAGATTGTTCCCGATGTTGGGGGAGTCCAGAACAAGGGGTCACAGTCTAAGGATAAGGGGGAATTCCTTTAGGACCGAAATGAGGAAAACATTCTTTACACAGAGAGTGGTGAGTCTCTGGAATTCTCTGCCACAGAAGGTAGTTGAGGCCAGTTCATTGGCTATATTTAAGAGGGCGTTAGATGTGGCACTTGTGGCTAAAGGGATCAGGGGGTATGGAGAGAAGGCAGGTACGGGATACTGAGTTGGATGATCAGCCATGATCACATTGAATGGCGGTGCAGGCTCGAAGGGCCGAATGGCCTACTCCTGCACCTATTTTCTATGTTTCTATGTTTCTATGTTGCTCAATCAGTTTTTGTAGAGATGCTTCACTTTTGACTGAAAAATCCCCCAATGTACTAAATTGCAGATAACAACATATATCAACTTGCAAGAAGTACTTTACAATTTCATAACTGAAATATAATGGAAAAAATGATTCAAGTCAGTTGGAGAATTTTATAGTTTACATGTTTTTGTCAGTGTGGGTTAATGTTTTTCTGAGAAATAGACTAGCTTTAAAACATTAAAGAACTTGTGATAGTCTTAATATCATTAATCATCACTGCAGAAAATCAAAATTGCAGATATCGACCACAAATTTTGATATGGCTTAGATAATCGTGTTCTCTTTTAAAAATAGCTATGCGGTGTTGAACAAATTAAAGATGTATTTTAACACAAACTGCATGCTCAGCATTGTAAGTAAAATCACTATTTGATAAAAGTCAACTCTTTAGAGGTAATAAAGATCACTGGATTAGCATCCATAGAAAGATTAATAATCGAGTTTACTGAAATAGTGTGATAATGCAATTGAAATTTATTTACTCATTTAAAAATCAATGAAATAGATTATTTCTAAAACAATGGTGACTATTTGTATCCTTGCCACTCTTAGTAGAACTGCACTTTATTTGATAATTTGTTCACAAGATGCTAGCATCGCTGACAAGACCAACACCTATTGTTTCTCTAAATGTGTGACTTGCTAATTTATTTCATGGGCCATTTAAAAAACAACTACCTTATTGACACTTTACAAAGCTTTCCATCATAAATATTAGACTTTTTGGTTTATAATTTCCTACGTGCTTCATTTAGTAAACGTCAGGTTTTTGGAACAATAAAATTATTTATGGAGTTTCTGAAAATATTTTCAAGTGATATTGCTTTCGAAGCCCTGTGGATAATTATGATTCTTCTCAAAAATTAATCTTTCTAGTATATCTTGACTCCTTTCCATGGCATTGGAGCATGCAGATACAAAGCATCCTCTGAACTCCAGGATTACATAAGAACACCAACTTACCTCAGTCATCACTCAAACATTCAGAGAAACTCCCAAGAAACCACTAACCTACGGATATAAATTCCATATATGGGTTCACCAAAAAATGCAATAAATCCTCTTGAACCATTTGCCTCGGTAAACCAATTGACAGTAAGATATAAACACAAAATGCTGGAGTAACTCAGCGGGAGAGGCAGCATCTCTGAAGAAGTCTGAAGAGGTGTCTCGATCCGAAACATCACCCATTCCTTCTCTCTAGACATGCTGAGTTACTCCAGCATTTTATGTCTATCTTTGGTTTAAACCAGCATCTGCAGTTCCTCCTGCACATTATGATATAGTTTGCAGTCATGAATTAGATTGCTGTCAGTGTGATCCAAAGCATGTTGCTGCACACGCATCTCCCAAAAAACTATAATTCCCTATCAACCCTATAAAGACTGAGCAGGAGACCTACGCTTATTATATCTGAGTTGTGAGTACCAGCTATGGCCTCAAAGGCAGTTTATAGATCATTGGCAGACAATAAATTGGATTGCCACTGGATTGCCAATGGTGTTTGGAGATGCCAGCAATTGACAGAGGTTGGTGAAAAGGGGAATGGCATTGGGGATGAACTGACATCCTTGACTTTGATGTGTAACTGAGAAACCTCTGGGCCATCAGGCAATGATCTTCAATGGTCAATAAGGAACATCCTGCAGACCCTACAGGAGAAGAACATGATGGATCATGTGGACTGGTTTCTCAAGCAGATTTTCAAAACCATTTGGTAGAATATCTCATCATCAGAACTAATCAACAAGTATAAGGCCTCACTTGACTGGCAGTGAATGAGGCCTCCCTATTAGGGAACATATTTCCTGTATGGTTGGAGTCTCAATGGACACTTTCTTCTAGATGGCTGTGATGAGGAAGAAGCAATTATAAACCCATTTGTAGACTTGTGTTTGCAAAGAAGGTCTGGAATAGAATACAATAATTATTGTTGAGGTGCTTCACAGGAAGCTGTGCAAAAGAGTACTCCCCGGTCTACAGGTTGTTCCCAAGGATGCATACCAAGATAAATATCAAATGCTGCTGGAAGATCATTAACTCGATGAAAGTAACTTTTGCCTATTTGAAAACTGTTGGCCTTCCAGTACAATGAGATGAAGTATTTGAATGCTGCCATTTGACACATTCCAAACTTCAGGAGTATATTCTAAGGGATGCACTGACACTTGATGGAGCCAGAACAAAAGCGTTGTGAGGAACAACTGCAGTCTAAGATCTTGCCAACATTAGTCACTAAGGATTGGGTCCTGTGTAACAACCTACAAACACTCAAAGAGTATATTGTTCAAAGAGGCCACATGGGTAGCATGAGTGCTTTGTACATTGAACACAAGAACATAGGAGCAGGTGATGGCCACTCAGCCCCTCAAGCCTATTCTGCCGTTCAACCTGATCATGGCTGAATATACTGGCCTCAACAACTCTTCTGTGCTGTTTCCCCATAACCATTAATTCATAGAATCATGGAAAATATGTGCAGGAGAAGGCCATTTGGCCCTTCGAGCCTGCACCGCCATTCTTGTGATCATGGCTGATGAATCAGTAACCTGTGCCTGCCTTCTCCCCGTATCCTTTGATTCTGCTAGCCCCTAGATCTCTATCTAACTCTCTTTTAAATTCATCCAGTGAATTGGCCTTCTATGCAGAGAATTCCACAAATTCACAACTCTGAGCGAAAACTTTTTTTTCTCATCTCAGTTTTAAATGGCCTCCCCATTATTATTAGACTGTGGCCACTGGTTCTGGACTACCCCAACATTGGGACCATACTTCCTGCATCTAGCTTGTCCAGTCCTTTTATAATTGTATATGTTTCTATAAGAACCCCTCTCATCCTTCTAAATTCCAGTGAATACAAGCCAATCTTTTCTCTTTGACAGTCCCACCATCCCGGGGATTAACCTCATGAACTTACGCTGCACTGCCTCAATAGCAAAGATGTCCTTCCTCAGATTAGGAGAACAAAACTGCACATAATACTCCAGATGTGGTTCTCACCAGGGTCTTATACAATACAGTAGGACCTCTTTACTCATATACTCCAATCCCCTCGCTATGAAGGCTCGATCTTTCAAATATTTATTGTTCTACCTTAAAAATATGTAATGATCTGATCTCCACCACACTTGGAAGCAGAGAATTCCAGGGACTCACTACTCTCTGGAGAAATATATTTATACGCACCTCAGTTTTAAATGTCTGACACTTTATTTTGAGGCTGTGTTTCCTAATTTAGGACTCTCCCACAAGTGCAAACATTACAACATCAACCCTATTAAGCTCCATTAAGATCTTATATGTTCACCTTTAATTTTTCTGATTACCTCAGTATACCTCAAACTATCTAGCCTTCCTTGATGTGGCAACCCTCTCATTCCAGGAATTACCCTGATGAATCTCCTTGGGGCTGCCTCCAATGTTCCCAGGGCCTTTTCCAGATAAAGGGACCAAGATGGTGTGCAGTATTGCAGGTGTAGCCTCACCAATATATTGTACAACTGTAACTAAACCTTCCTGCTCTTAAACTCCAATCCCTTTGTACTAATGTATTAACTTGATCATAATACAAATGTATTGACAATACATATAGATATATTGGATGGCATTATGAATGTAAAGAAAGCCATCTACTGTTTTGTATTTCTTGTAAATACTTTTTATGAATACAATTTATTATCAAAAATAAAATTGGGTAACTGCTCTGCGGAGTACCTGTATTTGCATGAGTAACCCAGAGCTTCCAGTTACTGTGATATGGAAGCACGGTGGTGCAACGGTAGAGTCGCTGCTTCACAGTGACGGAAACTCGGGTTTGATCCTGACTACGGATGTTGTCTGTATGGAATTTGCACATTCTCCCCCTGACTACATGAGTTTCGTGCGGGTGCTCCGCTTTCCTCCCACACTCCAAAGAAATACAGGTTTGTCGGTCAATTGGCTTTGGTAAAAACTGTAAATTGTCCCTAATGTTTAGGATAGTGCTGGTGTATGCGGATTACCACGGACTTGGTGGGCCGAATGGCCTGTTTCCTGTATCTCTAAACTAAACTAAACTAAAATAAACTAAACCTATCACTTTAATTCTCCATCCTGCTCTGACATCTCTGCCGTAGACATCCTGCACTATTATAATAAGGCTCAACATAGGTGTAATGAACAACACTGCATCTTCTGTCTGGGCTCATTACAGCCTCTGGGACTTCATGTTGAATTCAACAATTTCAAGTAATTTGCTTTCTGTGTTTCCAACAGAACTGTCAGTTGTGCTGTCCATCATCCATCTGTTATGTTGACTCAGTTTTTCTCTTTCCACTCGTTTCTCTCATCTAATCTTATGTTCTGCATTCCGCAGTTTTTACATGTACCCATGTGCTGTTCTCATTCTTTAACTTCCTCATTCATCCATCAATCTGATGTTTCATCTACCGCTTATCATGACAACTTGGATCTCAACCCTCTCAGATATATTTGCTTTGCCCTATCACTCCCTCCTACCGCACCATCTCTCCAACTTAAAATTACTTGTTTTCTCTCTTTTCTAATTCTAAAATCTAAAACATTATTGTTCGTTCTATTTCCATATATGCTGCCTGACCAGCTGCATGTTTCCTGCATTTTACATTTTTTATTTGACATCTTCAATGTCTTCAGGCCATCCCAAAATGCATTAAATCCAATTAAATACTTAAGATGGACACAAGGTGCTGGAGCAACTCAGCGGCTCAGTCAGCATCTCTGGAGAAACTAAATTCTTAGTTTGATGAATACGTTTTTTTTTTTTTTTTGGTTTTAGAGATACAGTGTGGAAACAGGTCCTTCGGCTTATCAAGCTTGCGTCACCAACGATTGCCGGTACGCTAGTTCTTTGTTATCCCAGTTTTGAATACTACACACGAGGGGCAATTTACAGAAGCCAATTAACCTACAAACCTGAAAGTCATTTGCATGTGGCAGGAAGCACCAGGAGAAAACCCACGTGGTCACAGTGAGAACATACAAAACTCCTCACAGACAGCAATGGTAGTCAGGATCGATTTGGGTCCCTGACGCTGTAAGGCAGTGACTCAACTGTTGCGTCACTGTGCCGCCCATAAATACTTTTCAAGCTCAGTCACTGTTGTCATACAACTCCAGCAACACTCAGCTAACTCACTTAATTTCAATCCCTATCAACTTCAAGTAATCAAAAATGCTGTCTTCACCAAGTCCTGCACATCCACTAACTTTTTGTTTGCTGAAGTATGTTGATTCCCAGTTAAGTACTTCATATAACATTATTTAACCTTTGTTTTCATCTCTCAGTGGTCTCACTTTTTCCCTATCCCTGTCATCTGCTGCATTTCCATGATAACTAACAACTGCCCTATGTGACTCCAACTCCTTGATCATCCCTGAACTTAATCATCTCTTCTTTCCAATTATCAAGCCACATGATTCCATATTGAAACATCTCTGTCTTTGCTTTTCCTTTGACATTGGTTACAATTGACTTATTTGCCAAAGTTTTGATTATTTACCATCAACTCAACTTGATGTCAATTTTTGTTTGATGGCATTTCCTTGGAGTTTTGCCTGGGAGTTTTGCTATTCTAAAAGTATCCATATAGATAGACACTGTTGTTGTTGCAGGAAGAGAACTCTCAGTCCTTTGACTCCATGTCAACTTAATTTTTAGTGTTTCCAGTTTAGGTTCCAGCAAAAGTTTAAAAAAAGGCAGAAAGTGCATGAGTAACTCAGTCGGTCAGGCAGCAACTCTGGAGGACATGGATAGGTGGATGTTTCCTTAGATTGTCTTTGAGGAAGTGTCCTTACTAAACATATCACCTATCTATGTCATGCTGGGATGCTGCCTGACCTGTAAAGTTACTCCAACACTTTGTGCTGAGTCTGAAGAAGGGTGCTGACCCGAAATATCACAGATGTTGGCCGTTGTGGGTAAGTTGGGCCAAAGGGCCTGTTTGCACAGTCTATGACTCTATGACTCTATGTTGCCTGACCTGCTGACTTAATCCAGCAATTTGGGTCTTTTTTTGTAATTGTAAATGGAGGGATATGGATAACATGCAGGCAGAGGAGTTTAACTTGATATTAGAGTGAAGGATCCGTTCCTGTTCTATGCGTGGCACAAACCTTTATTGCTCATTATTACGAGCATAAAGCACTGGCATTCCCTTAAACTGACCTCCTTAATATCAAGGTCAGAACTCAATGCCTCTTGGACGTGCACTACCAGGATTTAATGCTGATGTTCACAGTGTTAGTCAGCAAAAGTGCATCTGTACTTGATTTCTCTTTGGGCCCCTGCAGAAGATCTTGACAATTCTCCAAGCTAGACTGCAGGTTGCACATATGTTGAAGCTCTGCTGGTATTTCTTTCACAATATTTCATGCAGGGAACTCCTGACATTTGCAAAGCCAAGCGCAAAGCACTTGTAATGAATATATTTTGCAACACCTGTAGGCCCTTTGCCAAATGCTTACTTAGCCTAAACTCACCTTTGCCCTTGTTGATGCATGTATGGCATATGCTGGTATCTCTATGCCCAGGCAGATGATTGAAATTTGAGCAAAGAAATAAAAACAAATAATGGATATTTATTACACTCGCAGAACATAAAACAATACAGTACAGAAACAGACCCTTTGGCCTATAATGTCCATGCCGGACATGATGCCATGTTAAAGTAATCTCCACTGCCATGCAAGTGATTCCTATCCCTCCACTCCCTGCATATCCATGTGCCCATCTTAAAAGACTCAGGCAGGTGTGTGGATTGAGAAAGAGAGATACCATTTCATATCAATGGAATACTTTTGGAACTATTTAATCGGGAAGCCTGGAATACTAGGAAGTCCCCTGTGCCTGGGCATCATGGCTTTGGTTGGACTGGGGCTTTCATCATGGCTGTTTAAAATTTGTAATGATTCTAACATCAAATCCAATGTGAGCTGGCTAATTGGAGCCTAGAACCAGTGGATGTGTTATATCTAGACTTTCAGAAGGCTTTCGACAAGGTCCCGCATAAGAGATTAGCATACAAACTTAAAGCACACAGTATTGGGGGTTCAGTACTGATGTGGATAGAGAACTGGCTAGCAGACAGGAGGCAAAGGGTAGGAGTAAACGGGTCCTTTTCAGAATGGCAGGCAGTGACTAGTGGGGTGCCGCAAGGCTCAGTCTTCCCGTGGATTTTGAAGCAACAGCAACAAAGAGAAGCAGGAGAAAGCACTGATTGGCTCTAGCCCAAGTGGGAGGAGAGTTCTCAGTGAGTCAGAGGGGGAAAACAGTTGAAAGTGAGGAATTTGGTTTGTAAAGTAGGTAATTGAACAGTCAATATAAGCAAGGCAGCTCTTGGGGAGTGGCAGTGAGGGAAGTGCCCTGGGAGTAAAGTGTGAGTCTTTGGCTCGAGAGTCTTCAGAGAGGAGGCTGCGCAATACACTGGATAGGGAGAGACCGAGGCAAAAGAAGGAGATGTCAAGCAAGCTGATGCAGTGTGATGCTTGCAGTATGTGGGAGGTCAAGGGCACTGCTGGTGCCTCTGGCTGCCACAAGTGTGAGAAGTGCATCCAGGTACAGCTCCTGAAGGACCGTGTTGGGGAACTGGAGAAACAAGTGGATGACCTCAGGTTCATCCGAGAAACTGAGTCGTTCCTCGACAAGTCCTTCAGTAAGATTGTTACACCCAAGGCACTAGAAGAGAGAAGGTGGGTGACGGTGAGAAAGGGAGGAAAACATGGAATGCAAAGGTCCCCGGGTGTTGTGCCTCTTGTGAACAGGTTCACCCACGTGGAAGCTGCCGGGACAGAAGACGGTATCTCACTGAGCGGCGGACTGGCTTGCCAAACAAAAAGGGCTGATGAGCCAAAACCAAAGAGGCCAAAGTCGGGCAACGCCATTGTAGTTGGAGACTCCATTGTGAGAGGTACGGACAGGGGTTTTTGCGGCAACAGACGGGATTCCAGGATGGTGTGCTGCCTTCCTGGTGCCAGGATCCAGGATGTTACGGACAGAGTGCAGACAATCCTCAAGGGCGAAGGTGAACAGCCGGAAGTGGTCGTGCATGTTGGCACAAATGATGTTGGAAAGAAGGGGATGAATATTTTGCAGCGGGACTTCAGAGAGCTTGGAAAAATGCTGAAAAGCAGGACTTCCAGGGTTGTTATCTCCGGTTTGCTTCCAGTTCCTCGTGCTGGCGAGAGCAGGAACAGGGAGATACGGGACCTGAATGTGTGGCTGAGGAACTGGTGCAGGGGGCAGGGATTTAGATTCTTAGATCACTGGGATCTGTTTTGGAGTAAGGGGGAACTGTACAAAAGGGACGGATTGCATCTTAACAGGTGGGGGACCAGCATTCTGGCCGGCAGGTTTGCCACTGCTACACGGATGGTTTTAAACTGAATAAGGGGGGTGGGGTGTCAAATGGGATAATCGAAAACAGAGTTAAAGGGAAAGAGAGTAAAGGGTTGGTTAATGACCCCAGAATTAACGGGAAAGAAAGCTCACAAAGGGATAGGAGAGTATGGCCAAGTGTAATAGGGATCGATGTGAAAGGGGCCACTTGTCAACATAATTGTATAAGGAGTAAGAGTGTTGTAAAAACAAGCCTGAAGGCTTTGTGTCTCAATGCGAGGAGCATTCGTAATAAGATGGATGAGTTGAAGGTGCAGATAGCAATTAATGACTATGCTATAGTTGGGATCACGGAGACATGGCTCCAGGATGACCAAGGCTGGGAGCTGAACATCCAGGGATATTCAATATTCAGGAGGGATAGACGAAAAGGAAAAGGAGGTGGGGTAGTGTTGCTGGTGAGAGAGGAGATTAATGCAATAGAAAGGAAGGACATTAGCGTGGAGGATGTGGAATCGATATGGGTAGAGCTGCGAAACTCTAAGGGGCAGAAAACGCTAGTGGGAGCTGTGTACAGGCCACCTAACAGTAGTATTGGAGTTGGGGATGGCATCAAACAGGAAATTAGAAATGCGTGCAACAAGGGTAACATGGTTATAATGGGTGACTTCAATCTGCATGTAGATTGGGTGAATCAAATTGGCAGGGGTGCTGAGGAAGAGGATTTCCTGGAATGTATGCGGGATAGTTTTCTGAACCAACATGTGGAGGAACCAACGAGAGAGCAGGCTATTCTAGACTGGGTATTGAGTAATGAGGAAGGGTTAGTTAGCAGTCTTGTTGTGCGTGGCCCCTTGGGCAAGAGTGACCATAATATGGTTGAGTTCTTCATTAGGATGGAGAGTGACAAAATTAAGTCAGAAACAAGGGTTCTGATCTTGAACAAAGGTAACTTTGAAGGTATGAGATGTGAATTGACCAAGGTAGACTGGCAGGTGATTCTTAAAGGGTTGACAGTGGATGTGCAATGGAAGGTATTTAAAGACTGCATGGATGAAGTACAAAAGTTGTTCATACCAGTTTGGCAAAAGAATAAATCAGGGAAGGTGGTGCATCCATGGATAACAAGGGAAATCAGGGATAGTATAAAAACAAAAGATGAGGCATACAAATTTGCCAGAAAAAGCAGCCTACCGGAGGACTGGGAGAAATTCAGAATGCAGCAGAGGAGGACAAAGGGCTTAATTAGGAAAGGGAAAATAGATTATGAAAGGAAACTGGCAGGGAACATAAAAACTGACTGCAAAAGTTTTTATAGATATGTGAAGAGAAAGAGACTAGTTAAAACAAATGTTGGTCCCTTGCAGTCAGAAACAGGTGAATTGATCATGGGGAACAAGGACATGGCAGACCAATTGAATAACTACTTTGGTTCTGTCTTCACTAAGGAAGACATAAATAATCTGCCGGAAATAGCAGTGGAACGCGAGTCAAATAAGATGGAGGAACTGAGTGAAATCCAGGTTAGCCGGGAGGTGGTGTTGGGTAAATTGAACGGATTGAAGGCCGATAAATCCCCAGGGCCAGATAGTCTGCATCCCAGAGTACTCAAGGAGGTAGCCACAGAAATAGTGGATGCATTAGTGATAATTTTTCAAAATTCCTTAGATTCTGGAGTAGTTCCTGAGGATTGGAGGGTAGCTAATGTAACCCCACTTTTTAAAAAAGGAGGGAGAGAGAAAGCGGGGAATTACAGACCAGTTAGTCTAACATCGGTAGTGGGGAAACTGCTAGAGTCAGTTATTAAAGATGGGATAGCAGCGCATTTGGAAAGTGGTGAAATCATTGGACAAAGTCAGCATGGATTTACGAAAGGTAAATCATGTCTGACAAATCTGATAGAATTTTTTGAGGATGTAACTAGTAGAGTGGATAAGGGAGAACCAGTGGATGTGTTATATCTAGACTTTCAGAAGGCTTTCGACAAGGTCCCGCATAAGAGATTAGCATACAAACTTAAAGCACACGGTATTGGGGGTTCAGTATTGATGTGGATAGAGAACTGGCTAGCAGACAGGAGGCAAAGGGTAGGGGTAAACGGGTCCTTTTCAGAATGGCAGGCAGTGACTAGTGGGGTGCCGCAAGGCTCAGTGCTGGGACCCCAGCTATTTACAATATATATTAATGATTTGGACGAGGGAATTCAATGCAACATCTCCAAATTTGCAGATGATACCAAGCTGGGGGGTATAGTTAGGTGTGAGGAGGATGCTTGGAAGCTGCAGGGTGATTTGGATAGGCTGAGTGAATGGGCAGATGCATAGCAGATGCAGTATAATGTGGATAAATGTGAGGTTATCCACTTTGGTGGCAAAATCATGAGGGTAGACTATTATCTGAATGGTGGCAGATTAGGAAAGGGGGAGATGCAACGAGACCTGGGTGTCATGGTACACCAGTCATTGAAAGTAGGCATGCAGGTGCAGCAGGCAGTGAAGAAAGCAAATGGTATGTTAGCATTCATAGCGAAAGGATTTGAGTATAGGAGCAGGGAGGTTCTACTGCAGTTGTACAGGGTTTTGGTGAGGCCACACCTGGAGTATTGCGTACAGTTTTGGTCTCCAAATCTGAGGAAAGACATCCTTGCCATAGAGGGGGTTCAGAGAAGATTCACCAGACTGATTCCTGGGATGTCAGGACTTTCATATGAGGAAAGATTGGATAGACTCGGCTTGTACTCGCTGGAATTTAGAAGATTGAGGGGGGATCTTATAGAAACTTACAAAATTCTTAAGGGGTTGGACAAGCTAGATGCTGGAAGATTGTTCCCGATGCTGGGGGAGTCCAGAACAAGGGGTCACAGTCTAAGGATAAGGGGGAATTCCTTTAGGACCGAAATGAGGAAAACATTCTTTACACAGAGAGTCATGAGTCTCTGGAATTCTCTGCCACAGAAGGTAGTTGAGGCCAGTTCATTGGCTATATTTAAGAGGGCGTGAGATGTGGCACTTGTGGCTAAAGTGATCAGGGGGTATGGAGAGAAGGCAGGTACGGGATACTGAGTTGGATGTTCAGCCATGATCACATTGAATGGCGGTGCAGGCTCGAAGGGCCGAATGGCCTACTCCTGCACCTATTTTCTATGTTTCTATGTTTCTAGATTGGATTGATGACAATCTAGGAGAATATTTTTAGTTACCTCCTCAGAAAATTCAATCCGATCTGTGACAGGATTTCCCCTGCACAAAGCCATTACAGCTAGTGCCTTTACTAATTACCTAACTTATATCTCTTAGACTTTTCTCCAGTAGTTTCCCTACTGATAAGGTTCACCACCCTGTAAGTGCCTGGCTTACTCCTAGTGCTCTTAAAATAAAAGAACAGCATTAATATCCTCCAGTCCCATGGTACACCACAAATGCCGAACCAAGATGCAAAAATCTTTGTGCGGCCCATCTATCTGTGCCCTTGTTTGCAGGAGCATCCTAGGATAGAACCTGTTCAGGCATGCAATTTATTCACCCTTGTGTGCTTGAAGATAGATAACACCACTGCATTCTTAATATTAATTTTTCCCAGACTATCAATGTAACTGTCATCAAGGATCGTGATCAAACATCCTGGCCATGTCCTCTTGTCACTGCCACCATCGGGCCAGAGGTACAGAAGCCTGATGTCACACACCATCAGGTTCAGGAACATCTATTTCCCTATAACCATCAGCTTCTTGAACTGACTTGCACAACTTATCAAGGGTTATGGGGAGAAGCCAGGAGAATGGAGTTAATAGGGAAATGGTGGATTTAATAGTAAATGGGGTTAATAGGGAAATGGTTAATGGTGGAGTAGACTTGATGGGCTGAATGGCCAAATTCTACTTCGATCACTTATACATTTATGAACTTATGAACCCTAATCCTACCTTGACAATGGAATGCTGGGCTCCATCACTTGCACTATCAAATACATTTTTTTCCCTCTCATAATGTTTTTGCACTAGTGTCTTGATTTTTGCAGTCATCTTTCTTTTTGAAACTCTGCATGTGATTTTTGTGTAATTTCTGTACAATTTGGTTTGTCTGTTATCTATGTGACTGTGATGTTGCTGCAAGCAAGGTTATTCATTGTAGCTTTACTTCACCATTCTTGTGCATTTGTCAATAAACTTGACTTGGAAATCACTATCTTTCATGTCCTTGTCCTTGCTGAATGCCGATGCGAGATGTTTATTCCCCAACTCCAGACATAAATTACCCCTGTTGTCTTATCAAAGATGAACTGAGATGAAAATTAATTTCTTATTCAGAGAAGAGTAAAGACATTTTACTACCATGTGGAGACAAAATTACTGAGTATTTTAGGAAGAAGTTAAACTTCTCAATACAAAATAATTCATGAGTACGGGGAAAGAGAACGTACTTTTGTGTTGATTTAGAGAATCAGCCATGGTAACTGAACACTGGGCCTGTACTCGCTAGAATTTAGAAAGATGAGGGGGAGCCTCAATGAAACTAAAGGGCCTGTCCCACTTAGACAACCTAATCCACGAGTTTAGAAGACCCAAGACAAGTTGAAAAAAATGTCAAGGTCGTATTGACTCGCCGAAGTAAAAGGTCTCCTACGACCTCCTGCAACTATGTCTCCGACCTCCTACGACTCTGTCTACGACCTCCTATGACCCCCCCCTCGACCTCAGTTTTCCACACCTAAGACCAACTACAACTAGCTACGAGTGGGAAATGATCACATAATAAAATGATGTCATGTTTGCATTTTTTTCTCGGGCCAGTTACCGACCTACGACCACCCACAACTATTTATGACTACCTATGACTACCTATGACTACCATCACTACCTACTACGACCCACCTACGACCTACCTACGAGTAAAAAGTATCAATTTTTTCCATGCTGACCTTTTTTTTTAACGTGGACATTTTTTATCAGGCTGGAAAAAACTGCGTGATCTACTTGAGGCCATGAGTACGCGGAGACCACTCACGAGCACGAGGAAGAGTTCCGAAGACCTCCTACGACCTCGTGACGACCATGCTGCGAGTATGAGTCAAGGGCAAACTCGGCAGAGGTCGCCAATTAGGTTGTGAAAGTGGGGCAGGGGCTTTACCGACTAGTGAAAGGCCTGGATAGAGTGGATGTGGAGAGGATGTTTCCACCAGTGGGTGAGTCTAGGACCAGAGGCCACAGCCTCAGAATAAAAGGATGTTCCTTTAGAAAGAAGATGGGAGGAATTTCTCAAGTCAGAGGGTGGTGAATCTGTGGAATTCATTGCTACAGAAAGATGTGGACACCATCATTAGACATTTTTAAAGTAAGATTTACACATTCTTGATTAATACAGGTCTCAGGGATTATGGGGAGAAGGTGAGAGAATGGGTTTGAGAGGGAAATATAGATCAGCCATGATTGAATGATGGAGTACACTTGATGGGTCGAATGGTCTAATTCTGCTCCTATAACTTATGAATGGCAGAGCAGGTTCAAAGAACATATATCTGCTCTTATTTGTCTCGATTGAACCTGAAGAGCAAATACGGTGTGATTGAAAAAATACATACCTTAAAGCAATAACATGAGACCAGCATGGTTTCCCTACCTTGAGCTTCACTGGAATTCATCTATACTTGCTGCAACCCAGAGGAGGCCATTTTGACTGTTGGTGCCCATGGAAGCTTCTAGTAACTCCACAGAGTCCCATTCCTTATTTCATTGAACCTTGAAACAGTCTCTCTCATATGTTCATCAACTCTCAAAAAGAGAACTATTGAACCTTTTTCTGTTTCGTTTTTGTTCACCTAATGCCTAACCTAAAGATCTGTTTTTTATTTAGGGACATTAACACATCATGCAAGACATTGTGGATGCTATGTGGATTCACTCTAATATAAACTTGAGATAACCACTAAATCTATGAATTTGGTTGCTAAGGGGCCAAAATGTCAAAGCTTTTGTTTCCATTCACCTTGTGATTTCCAGCCTGCTGTAGCTCTCTTAATTGCTGGACTTCATCATGCAGTCTGTTAAATACTGTAAAGATGTGAGAATGATACTTCCAAGCACCTGCAGCTGAATTACCTTTCAGATGAATTGCCTTGGTGCTTTTCCCAATGTGCCACAATAGTCTTGATGAAAATACCCCTTTTGAGCATAAACAAGGTTTTCTGCCTAATTGCAGCCCCAATGCACTTGGCACTATAATAACATGCTCAGCCTCGTCCGAATTGGTCTTGTTGAACCATGGGTGATGTTCCTTACTTAGTTTAGTTTAGTTTCATTTGGTTTAGAGATACAGAGCAAGAACAGGCCCTTTGGCCCATCGAGTCCGCATCGACTAGCAACCCCCGCACATTAACCCTATTCTACATACACTCGGGACAATTTACACTTATACCAAGCCAATTAATCTACAAGCCAGTATGCCTTTGAAAACTGAAGATCTCGGAGAAAGCTCACGTGATCATGGGGAGAACGTACAAACTCTATACAGACAGCATCTGTAGTCAGTATCGAACCCGGGTCTCTGGTGCTGCAAACGCTATGAGGCAGCAAAACTACCGCTGTGCCACTGTGCCGCCCGTAAGATCTCAGAGAAAACCCATGCGGTTACAGGGAGAACGTACAAACTCCGTACAGTCAAGCACACCTAGTAGGGATCAAACCCGCTTCTCTGGCGCAGAAAGCGCTGTAAGGCAGCGACTCTACCGCTACCATGCGCCACCATGCCGCACTTACTCAAGGATGGACTTTATTGCCAGACTGACTTTGCAGTGGACTGATGCAGGGTCTTGACCTGAACACAGACAACTCCATTCCTCACAATCGACCCATTGAGTTCCCCCAGCAGCTTGATTTTGCTGGATAGTATTGCTAATTTTACTATCCCAAGTACACTGTGGGCCGAGATCAGTTAACTGAACTGTGCCTAAGGAATCAAGCTTAGACTCTCCACAGCTGCTGACTATTGCTCCAAATAACCTTAGGTATTTTCTTGATGAGCATTTGCCAACCACCAGCTATAATTTGATGAATGTTTATCTATCTACATTATCTCCAGCTGCAACCTGTTGCTATGGCACCGATTATATACACCAGTTTTCTCTTACTGTAGATGCCACTGAGGCTTTATAGACATTCACATCTGCCAAGAGTAGCTATAAAAAGGCTGTTAATATGAATCATGTGATCACAGACTGGTGTAGTATGATATCATGGTTTATTGAAAGTGTTGAAGAAGAATTAATAGCTGACATCAAGTTGCACTAAGGAGTCAGGCTACCAGCTTATTCCCCATTGTAATGTTATATTAGTCTTCAAGTTCTAGAAACTGTTATACGAACAGCTAAACATTTAGTAAAAGGCCAATAACTAAAGTGGGAATCATTCTTCAGACTTTTGTGTATCACATTTGTCACTCCTGCATCATTAAACATGTTGTTCTCTAACTGATTGCAACTGTGTCCCCAGTCATGTGTGCAAAGTGCTTTATAAATGGAATCCTTTCAAGGCAACGATAAATGGCCAAAAAAGGTAATGTCATGTTTGAATTCTCCAAAAAGGATGTGGATTGCCTTTGATATGTGATTCCTTAGCAGTTATGGCCATATTTAGTGATATTGTGTTATCTTGAGCCAGAATTGAGTTTAACCCCTCAGCTATTTATTTATTTTTAAGCAGTTTCATTGATTCTTCATTTTTTGCCCGATAATTATCGTAAATTCAACCAAAGGCGAATTCTCCATATTTTATCTTCTTCAATGTGCCTTATGTCAGACAAATATAGACCTAAAGGAGTAGTTACATATTTCTATTCATAGAGTCATGGTCATACAGTGATACAGTGTGGAAACAGACCTTTCATCCCAACTTGCCGACACCGGCCAATGTGTCCCAGCTACACTGGTCCCACCTGCCTGCGCTTGGTCCATATCCCTCCAAACCTGTCCTCTCCATGTACCTGTCTAACTATTTCTTAACCATTGGGATAGTCTCAGATTCAACTACCTCCTCTGGCAGCTTGTTCCATACACGCACCATCCTTTGAAAAAGTGACCCCTCAGATTCCTATGAAATCTTTTCCCCTTCACCTTAAATCTATGTCCTCTGGTCCTCGATTCATCTACTCTGCGCAAGAGACTCTGTGCATCTACCCCTGATCTATTCCTCTCATGATTTTTTTCACCTCTATAAGATCACCCCTCATCCTCCTGCGCTCCAAGGAATAGTGTCCCAGCCTGCTCAACCACTCCCTACAGCTCAGACCCTCTAGTCCTGGCAACATCCTTGTAAATCTTCTTTGCACCATAGAAACATAGAAAATAGGTGCAGGAGGAGGCCATTTGGCTCTTCGAGCCAGCACCGCCATTCATTGTGATCATGGCTGATCATCCACTATCAATAACCCGTGCCTGCCTTCTCCCCATATACCTTGACTCCACTAGCCCCTAGAGCTCTTTCCAACTCTCTCTTAAATCCATCCAGTGATTTGGCCTCCACTGCCCTCTGTGGCAGGGAATTCCATAAATTCACAACTCTCTGGGTGAAAAAGTTTTTTCTCACCTCAGTCTTAAATTACCTCCCCTTTATTCTAAGACTGTGGCACCTTGGTTCTGGACTCACCCAACATTGGGAACATTTTTCCTGCATCTGGCTTGTCCAGTCCTTTTATAATGTTATATGTTGTTCCAGTTTGACAACATCTTTCCCATAACATGTTTTCCAGAACACAATACTCTAAATGCTGTCTCACCAACATCTTATACAGTTGCAACATGACCTCCCAACTTCTATGCTCAATACTCTGACTGATGAAGGCCAATGTGCCAAATATTTTATTGGTTGTTCCAGAATTTCATTAGTTTGGGTGCAAGTCAAGTCAAGTTTATTTGTCACATACAAGATGTGCAGTAAAATGAATGTGGCAATGCCTGTGGATTGTGCAAAAAACTACAGAACAGAATAGAACAGAATCAGTATTTACATATTCGGAAAAAACCCAGCAATTTTAAAAAGACACAACACAACAGTAAATTGGTACAGTGAACTAGTCCCTGGTGAGATAAGAGTTTACAGTCCTAATGGACTGAGGGAAGAAACTCCATCTCATCCTCTCTGTTTTCACAGCGGAAGCGTTTGCCTGACCGTAGCAGCTGGACCAGTCCGTTGCTGGGGTGGTAGGGGTGTCCCATAACATTGCTGGCTCTGGATCAGCATCTCCTGGTGTATATGTCCTGCAGGGGGGTGAATGTAGTTCCCATAGGCCGAACGCACTACTCTCTGCAGAGCCTTCTTGTCCTGGGCAGAGCAGTTCCCAAACCAGATTGAGATGTTGCCGGACAAGATGATTTCTACAGCCCCTGAGTAGAAGCACTGAAGAATCCTCAGAGAGACTCTGAATTTCCTCAGCTGCCTGAGGTTGATCATATTGAATGGCAGTGCTGGCTCGAAGGGCCAATGGCCTGCTCCTGCACCTATTTTCTATGTTTCTATGCTTGAGTATATGGCAATAAAACTCGATCACTTGATTTTGAAGCATTCATGCATGGTGGAGGTATAATGTAGTCCTAGAGTGATACAGTGTGAAAACAGGCCCTTCGGCGCAACTTGTCCACACCCACCAACATGTCCCAGCTATGCTGCCTGCTTTTGGTCCATACCTCCAAACCTGTCCTATCCATGTATCAGTCTAACTGTTTCTTAAATGTTGGGATGGTCCCTGCCAGGTAAGTTAAAAGAGTCGCTACAGTATGCACCATATTTCAAGCTGAAAAATGCAAAAGTTACGACATCCTCCTCCCACCCTAATCCCCCCCCCCCCCCCCCCCCCACACACGCTACGCTACGCTCCCTTGGGTTTGGTCTCTTGCAATTTCTCACTCCCAACTCTCACCCAATGTTGGCAGCCCTGCATAATCTTTTGTTGTATGAGGTCTTTAGAACCAGATGATCTTGTCCCTATACCATGTGTTTTTCTAGAAACCCGATGAATGTATTTAAAATTATGATAGACATGGACTGGGTTGATAGTCAGAACCATTCTCCCAGAGTGGAAATGTCAAATACTAGAGGGTATAGGTTTAAGGTGAAAGGGGCAAAGTTTAAATGAAATTTACAATGGAAGTTTTTACACAGTATACAGAAACATGGAACTGCAGATGCTGTCAAAGGTGGCGGGTTGATAGATGCAATCACTATGTTCAGGAGACATTTTGATAGTCACTTAATTAGGCAAAAAATTTAAACATACAGTGTATGTATCTAATATGGGCAGATGGGATTTCTGCAAATGGCCAAATGAAACCTGTGACACTTTGTTTATAATATTAATACAAAAATTGAATCTATTTCACTGTATATATTTGTACAGTAACAAACAATTTCTAACCAGTAGGTTTTCTGAATGTCGAATAGAATTTCCAAATGCCTGGTTTTCTTTTCGTTCCAGAGCACTCGATACCTTAGTGTGTTTTTCTAATGGAAGAAAGTCCCTGACCAAAAATGTTGCCTCTTCATGTCTTCCAGAGAGGCTGCCAGACCAGCTGAGTTATTCCAGCATTCTGTGTCCTGCACAAGATTCCAGCATCTGCAGTTCCTTTTGTCTCTGTTTTTTCTTTAGTTGTAGTTTTCTTTAGCATAAGTTCTTGCACATGCCCGTCTGTGGAATTAAGATTATCCGTTATTGTCATTCAGACCTTTTGGTCTGAAAGAAATTTCGTTACCTTCCAGTCATAACATATAATAAAAAACAAAACAAACAATAAACACATATTTAACATCCACCACAGTGAGTTCACCTGGCACCTCCTCACTGTGATGGAAGGCAAAAGTTTTAGAGTCTCTGTCTTCCTCTCTCTTTGTTCTCTCTCTGCGCTGAGGAGATCCAGGCCTCCGATGTTGCCGTCCACCAGGCCCACGGCCGAGCCTCCAAAGCCGGGCTGCCGCAATCGCCGTCGCCGGAATGCCAGAACACCGCCACAGGGCCCGCCGCTGGAACGCTGGAGCACCGCAGCCCCGAAAGCCAGGTCGCCGCTGGAGCACCGCAGCCCCGAAAGCCAGGTCGTCGCTGGAGCACCGCAGCCCCGAAAGCCAGGCCGCCGCTGGAGCAACGTAGCCCTGAAAGCCAGGCCATCGCTGGAGCACCGCAGCCCCAAAAGCCAGGTCGTCGCTGGAGCACCGCAGCCACGAAAGCCAGGTTGCCGCTGGAGCACCGCAGCCTCGAAAGCCAGGTCGCCGCTGGAGCACCGCAGCCCCGAAAGCCAGGTCGCCGCTGCAGCACCGCAGCCCCAAAGCCAGGCCGCCGCCGGAGCGCCGCTGGAGCACCGCAGCTCCGAAGTCAGGTCGCCGCTGAAGCTCCGAAGCCGTGCCGCCGCTCCTCTAAGCTGGAAGGCCGCCATAGCTCCAAGGCCGCTAGCTCCGCCATTAGGGCCTCAGCACAGAAGGAGATGGTGACGGGGGACACAACAAGAAAAGTTGCATCCCCCCGAGGGGAGAGACTAAAACCCTGTTTCTCCCCCCCCCCCCCCCCCCCCCCACACACACACACACACACACACACACACAGCCTAATAAACCAAAATAATCACTAAAACAGACACAAGACTAAAATATAATAAAAAACAGACGGACTGCAGGTGAGCCGCAGCTGCCAGGCAGCGCCGCCACTTCTGGACAGAGGCCAGGCTAATTGGTTACAGTAAATAAGGTTATTAAAAGCTGATTGGTGTAAGACAAGGGAAAGGATAATCACTACTGATATGGATGCTCACAGTAATATCCAAATTAGTTCCAGTTTACTATAGCTGAAGCATGTGTTGGAAAAGCAATGTCTTCACAACCAATGTGGCTAAATCTGGTTCACATGTCCACCATGATGCTATTTAGTGCATTTAATGCCCCATTACCTATATTTAACATAATCATGTTATTTGATGAAGCCTCCTCTGAATAGACACAATTCCTAAACTCTGATATTCATGTTACTCCAGAATTTTTGCTCCTTCCAAATGTGGAGGATGCAAATTTGCAAAATTGATGTCCTGGCTCTGACCTTGCTTAGTAGGAATTTCAGACCAAGTGATCCAAGCTAAAATATAACAATTCCTCCAGTTTGATGACCTTGAAAAGATCATCCGCACATTTATCTCCTCTCGCCTAGATTACTGCAAGTCCCTTTACACTGCCATCAGCCAATCTTCCCTGTCCCACCTGCAACTGGCTCAAAACGCACCAGCGAGACTCCTGACGGGCACGCGAAAAAGGGACCACATCACCCCGATCCTGGCCTCTCTCCGCTGGCTCCCTGTGCGGTTCCGAATAAATTTCAAGATCCTCCTTCATGTCTACAAAGCCCTGAATGGGCTTGCCCCCACCTACATTAAAAGTCTGCTCACCCACCACACCACCTCCAGGTCCCTCAGATCGGCCAACTTGGGGTTGCTGAACATCCCACGGTCTGGGCATAAGCTCAGGGGCGACCATGCCTTTGCGGTTGCAGCTCCTAGACTGTGGAACAGAATCCCTCTTCCCATCAGAACCACCCCCTCCATCGACTCCTTTAAGTCGAGACTAAAAACTCATCTCTACTCCCAAGCCTGTCTTGATGTCCTCTGAGTGAGGGCTATATGTATATAGTAATGTTTGTTTTTAATTTACGAACCACTGTTGTTTGTTATACTATTCTTATACCAATGTTAAGCACTTTGGCCAATGAGAGTTGTTTTTTAAAACGTGTTATATAAATAAAGTGACGACTTGACTTGACTTGACCCAAGGAAACCTCAGCAGCAATTTGATTTCAGAAAATTGTCTCCACAATGCCAACAGCAAAATTGAATTGAACTCTTTAAAATGGAATTCCAATTAATGCAGCCATACAACAAATCATTTTATACAGATTCATTTAATCATAATTCAGCTTCCTGTCCTTTCAATTGTATCATCCCCTGTGTGGTTGAGTAACAAAATATATTGGTTTCAGCTTTGTGTAAATGCATTGCTTATGAATAAATATTTTTACTTTTAACCAGGTTATTGTTTCCATGGGAGTTGAGACAGTGCCTGAGCAATTGTCTCTTATAATGAATATTGCTTATTGATTGAAAATTTACCGGGAATGCCCTGCAATGGAGATGAATTCCTCTCAAGCAGTACGACAAATCATCCCATTGTCTTTGGTTTGGAAGATGATTACGGGTTTTCTACGACTCTACATAATATTTTTGCAGCAAGCTAAAATGTTGATGTCCTGAAGATGGAATCAAAAAAAGGTACTAAGGGTAGACACAAAGTGCTCAGCGGGTAACTCAGCAGGCCAGACACCATCTCTGGTGAAAAAGGATGGGTGTCATCTTGGATCAGAACCCTTCAGAACCCTTCAGATCAGATCAAAAAAATCCGAAGCACAATTTTAACTTGGACATACTGCCTTTACTATGAATGCAACTTTGCTACTTCAAAATGAAAATCAACATTATACTTTTTACTAGGAAAGAACTGCAGATGCTGCTTTAAATCATAGGTATTGCTTCGAGAGGCTGGTCCTGGCACACCTCAAAAGCTGCCTACCCCCCACACTGGATCCCTATCAGTTTGCCTACCGCAAGAACAGGAGTACGGAGGATGCCATCTCAACGGCACTTCACTCCGCCCTCTCCCACCTCGACAACAGAGACACTTACGTAAGAATGCTGTTCATCGATTACAGCTCAGCATTCAACACCATTATACCATCAAAATTGATCGCCAAACTCGGTAATCTGTGCATCGCTCCTTCCCTCTGCAACTGGATACTGGACTTTCTAACCAACAGACCCCAGTCTGTTAGGTTAGACAAGCACACCTCTTCAACCCTCACCCTGAACACCGGCGTTCCACAGGGCTGTGTGCTGAGCCCCCTCCTCTACTCCCTCTTCACCTATGACTGCATACCTGTACATGGTACTAACACCATCATCAAGTATGCAGATGATACAACGGTAATTGGCCTCATCAGCAACAACGATGAGTCGGCCCACAGGGAGGAGGTCCAGCACTTAGCAGCATGGTGCGCTGACAACAACCTGGCCCTTAACTCCAAGAAGACCAAGGAGCTCATTGTAGACTTCAGGAAGTCCAGGGGCGGCACGCACACCCCCATCCACATTAACGGTATGGAGGTAGAACGTGTTTCTAGCTTCAGGTTCCTGGGAGTCAACCTCTCCGAAGACCTCTCTTGGACCCACAATACCTCAACTCTGATCAAGAAGGCTCACCAGCGTCTCTTCTTCCTGAGGAGACTGAAGAAGGTCCATCTGTCTCCTCAGATCCTGGTGAACTTCTACCGCTGCACCATCGAGAGCATCCTTACCAACTGCATCACAGTTTGGTATGGCAACTGCTCTGTCTCCGACCGGAAGGCATTGCAGAGGGTGGTGAAAATTGCCCAACGCATCACCGGTTCCTCGCTCCCCTCCATTGAGTCTGTCCAAAGCAAGCGTTGTCTGCGGAGGGCGCTCAGCATCGCCAAGGACCTCTCTCACCCCAACCATGGACTGTTTACCCTCCTACCATCCGGGAGGTGCTACAGGTCTCTCCGTTGCCGAACCAGCAGGTCCAGGAACAGCTTCTTTCCGGCGGCTGTCACGCTACTCAACAACGTACCTCGGTGACTGCCAATCACCCCCCCCCCCCGGACACTTATTGTTATTTATTCAAATCATTTGCTGTGTCGCTCTTCCAGGGAGATGCTAAATGCATTTTGTTGTCTCTGTACTGTACACTGACAATGACAATTAAAATTGAATCTGAATCTGAATCTGAATCTGAGGTAGACACAAAATGCTGGAGTAACACAGCGGGACAGGCAGCATCTCTGGAAGAATGGAATGGGTGACGTTTCGACCCGAAACATCACCCGCTCCTTCTCTCCAGAGATGCTGCCTGACCCGCTGAGTTACTCCAGCATTTTGTGTTTATCTTATACTTTTTACTGTTGTAATTCCCTTGTGGAGACAAGAGAAAGTTGTAAAGAAATGATAAAACCACAAAAATACACATTTTGTGTTTCAACCCAGTTCTTATGCTAACATATAGGCCTCTGAGAATAGGTCAGGCAGCCTTCCCAAATGTCCTGCCATCCAGCAAGATCATGAATTATCTTTAATTTAGTTCCTTCTTCATATCCCTCCATTGTCTTTTTTTGTTAAAGAAAGAATAGATCAATCTCTTTTTAAAACTATTAAACCACCACTTACTGCATGTGATTACTCTCAGTGCCAAGGCTGTTCCACAGTTTTGGTTTCCTTGACAGGAAGAAGTGTTTCCTAATGTTCATCCTGAGTGGCATTCTCAAATTTAAAGGTTAGGTCTCTTTGTCCTGGACATTCACATCAATAGAAACAAAAGCACTATTTATCCTAATAATTCCATTCAGAAAAATAAAGATGTGAATCAAACAATTCCTTGAACTGCAATGAGACAGTGACCAGATAGCCTGTTTTAGTAAGGTCAGCTTGGAGGGTTATTTCCTGTGCCAGATATTGAGGATAACTTCCTTCTTTTCTCAAAAATAATGCCCCAGGATTCTTTGCACTCACTTGATGGAACATGTACTATCTCGGTTTTAATATTTTCTCCAAAATGGATCTTTGCCCATTAGTTTTCTTTTCATCCTTTCAGCCAAGTATTGAAGTGTCAGCCGAGTCTATATTGCTCAAGTCACTGAGGTGGAATTTGAACTTACAGCCTCTGACTTGGGCAAAAGTGTTACCGTCATTTAGAATCATTCAGCGTGGAATCAGGTCCTAACTTGCCCACACTGACCAACGTCCCGTCTACACTAGTCCCACCTTTTGCAGACCCAATACAAAATTAAATGGCTTGCATGGACCTGGCTAATGTTGGCTATTCAATGTAATCTAGTCATCCGAGTTGGAACTTTATTCCACTTAGTTGCTTCATTCTTAAATTTTAAGGTAGCAATCTGCTTCACTTTTAAATGATGCTGGAAAGAGTCATTATCAAACTGTCTTTCTACTGCAGATTAATATTGGAAATTTCACTGCATGATTTTCAATCCCTTGTAGCGGCGCCTACTGGCGCACGCAGGTATAGAACCCAGCGTTCGGAAGCCGCGGTCATGTGGCTCGTGAGGGGCTGCTTGTTTCCGCGCAGTTTTGCTTTCGTGCGGTTAGTTCAGCGCTGACCACCGATGTAGCCAGACGTGTCTAGAGAACCTGTGCACTGAAAACCAAACTTTTGAATAAAGATCCGTTTGAAACTTCAGTTGTCATTCTTTAGACCGCCAAATTGGTGACCCCGACCTGTCTAGCCATCATTAGACAAGAGAATTATGCAGGAAGACAGCGTTCCCGCAGAAGCAGCCAGCACGCGGCAGGACTCACCGGCCTGCAATTGCCATCATTTTGGCCTGACCAACCTCAGGTGTGGTTCGCCCACGTTGAGGCACAGTTTCACCTCCATCGCATCGTAGCGAATGACACAATGTATTTCCATGTGGTGGGGGCATTGCCGCAGGACTGTGCCTCGAGGCTGTTGCCCTACATCAGGGACCTGCCATACATCGCCAAATACAAAGGGCTGAAGACCCTGCTGCTCCACGCTTATGGTCTCAGTCGCAGAGACAGGGCAGCGAAGCTGCTGCACATGGACTGTGTCGGCGAGCGGCGGCCATCCACTATCATGGCGAAGATGTTAGCTCTGATGGACAGGCACCGCCCAAGTTTGCTTTTTGAACAGGCGATCCTGGAGCAGATGCCTGACGAAGTCCAACTAGTGCTCGCCGGAGCCGATTTCAACGACCCCCAACAACTCACGGAGAGAGCTGATGAACTGTGGGCACACAGATGGCGGGACGTGTTTGCTTTCACCCACCCCCTGGTCACACAGCGGGTGCCGCCAAACTGACATCGGGATGAAGAAGCAGCCCAGCCCAGTGCCGAAGAAGAATCGCCGCGGCAAGTGGTCTACAGCCAACGTTGCTGGTGTTGCTACCATCAACGATATGGACCCGAAGCCCGAAGATGTCGGAGCCCCAGCTCATACCCGGGAAATGCCTCAGCCGATCGTCTATAGAGGCGAACGCAATCAGCCCAAACAAATGCCTCTACGTCCGCGATCGCCATTCCGGCCACCGTTTCCTGGTGGACTCCGGTGCCTATGCGAGCTTCCTGCCTCCGAGCATCCGAGATATTTGCGCCGGTAAGGTAGGACCCGTCCTCTCGGTTGTTAACGGGAGCGACATTAGCACTTACGGTACGCGGACCATGAACTTAAATTTCGACTCCCGCCAGTACAGGTGGAAGTTTATCGTCGCTGACAACGCCAAACCGATCCTGGGGGCCGATTTCATGTGTGCGTTCTCCCTGCTAGTCAATGTGCGAGGTGAACGCATGGTCCCTGTGTTGGACCTGTGCCCTGCCAAGCCGCACGTTCCATCCACGCCCCTACAGCAACTCGACGAGGTTCCCCAATGAGGTAGAGAGTAGTTCAGGCCTGCTCTCTAGTTGTGGTAGGATGGTTCAGTTGCCTGATAACAGCTGGGAAGAATCTGGCACTGCATCTGGAATCTTAATAAAAATTTAACATCACCCACATGCTTCCAGGAATATCTCTTGATCTAACATTCATTCACCTAGTTTAAACTCAACAATCAGAGCCTTATATTTATCCTTGGTTGGCAGGACATTGGCCCTAGTTCGGATGGATTTGATATCCTTGTACAACCAATTTCACACGTAAAATTGATCCAGTAACACACAAACTTGAAACCATCCTTCTTATGTCATTCTTCTGACTGGGCGATCATTCACTTAATCTGTCTCTGTCTGGCTGACCTAATATATGGCAAGAGGTTGTGTTTCTGAGAACATGAGCCTTGATGCTTTGCATCCTCGCATTCTTCCCAGATTCTTATATTCCGTGAATAGGCCCACTTTCGTCGTTTTTTACTAATTAATTCCTATGCGGAGGGAGCATCTAATAAATCAGTTGTTTTTCCAAAGCTGTTCTATGTCATACATCCATTATTATTGCCTTTTAATCTATTTTGTACACATAACCACACACTTGCTAAACTTCTATCAGGAAGTGCAATGTTTGTCTGTGCTCTGTTATACAATAACTAGGAACAAATCGTTACTGGAGAAATTCAGAGTGAAAAATTTTACTTTGCATTTCTCACTAGTTCAGGTGTTAGTAATTGCATATATGCAGTTATATTGCCATCAATCTCGCCTACTTTGTGAACTCTACTGCTTAATCCAACTGCAACCTGAAATCCAAGACCCATCCCCTATTTATTCGCAATCTGATTTTAATTTCTTCCTCCCTCCTCCTCATCTCAGCTGCCAACAGTACCATTTCAACCACTAACACCCCAACTAACTCTTGAGGACGATTCATCTAAATGAACATGCTAATCTTTCTTGCCCACACCCCAAGCATCTTTGCTATGTGACTTGCGATTGGGCCTTCCACCATGTTGGGATGCATGCACAAAGAAAAGGCTTCAAAGTGCACACTGTTTAAGGTAATCCTGCTGTGCCTTATCCTTAAGGGCCTGTCCCACTTGGGCGTTATTTGTGCGTCATTTACGCGACATCATTAAGCGTCACGACGCACGATGCAACATCATTTACGCGTCACGCGTCATGGGATGCATTACGCATGCATGGCGCGTGGTGAGACATGGTGGCGTAGGCAGTGACGCGCGATCGCACGAGGCGCCCCAGGATTTTGGGATTCACAAAATCATCGCGCGCCACCTGCGAGGTGTGCAAATGACGCCCAAGTGGGACAGGCCCTTTACATGCTGTGGGACTTTTCAGTGTCAGGCCATTGAAATAGATATTTGTTGGCCTGCCAATGCTGCCAATTCAATGTATTTTTCCCGATGCCCCAGAATTTCTCATTTTCCTATTGAAGAGGAGGTAAGTTGCTATTTACTAATTGTGGGATTGAAAATCCATAATTTGCTGACCATAATTCCCAAAGTCTACCAGTGACTGGCAGTGTGCAGAGACTGAGATATGGATGTGAAGCTTGAGTGTATGAGGGTATGAATATGACAAAGAGACAGCAAGATGAAATTTGTTTGAAAGGACACAAAATGCTGGATTAATTCAGTGGGTCAGGCAGCACCTCTGAAGAACATGGATAGGGGACGCTTCAAGTTGAGACCTTACTTTATGTAAGTTAGGCAATGCAGTCCCAGTGCATATTTTCAAATCTACCCTTTAAATATTTCGCAATATCAAAATTCCCACTGAGAGCAGGATAATGTGCAAATCTTCTGGGAAAATGTTATAGTTCTTGTGGTTAATTGCCCTTGTGACTCCTGCTGCCAAACTTCTCCTTTAATTTGAGCTCTATATTAAACACCACTGTAATTTGGATACCATACACTGATTACCACACTTCAAAGAACAAATGGAAAAAAAAAAGGATGAATCCATGTTGGAATGGGGAAGGTGAGATCTCTTAGTCATTCTCAGAGAGGAGTTCCATTGGAACAAAGCAGATGAAAAGCAACTTAGGTCTCTACCTCACGCTATTGTGTAGGGATTGCTGAGAGGTGGGAGGATGTGCAACTTAATAAAACAGTTCATATTTAAAAAAAGGCATATTCCAGTTAACATTATGACACCATGCTCAAAACATTATAATGCTATAACATTGATGGATATAAGGACACACACCAGCACATTTTTAAGTGCACTTCATGTAACACTATTAGTGAAAAGTGCCACATGGTGTCAAACAAATCCCAAGGTTAAATTTGTGGTCAAACAATCATCTAATTTTTTCTGTGGGTTGACATTTATTGATTTTATACTACTGGAAGCAGTCTGATATTTTTCAAACTGTTCTAGAAATATGTGCTGACCTTAGTTGGCTGACACCACAGAGCACATGAGATGATCTTTTTTTGAGCTAACATAGTTATTGTAATCTGGTTATCAGACCTTTTTACTCAACAATACGGTTTGCAGTTTTGCCTTCGTGCTGATGTGAAAGATGCTTTGGGAAGGCCATTGCTAGAAAAGGAGTAAAACTAGAAACATATAAAAACTGAAAACAGGTGCAGGAGTAGGCCATCCACTGCCACAGATTCACAACACCGATTCCACAGATTCATAACTCTCTGGGTGAAAAGGTTTTTCATCATCTCAGTCCTAAATGACCTACCCCTTCTTAAATCGTGACCCATGAAGAGATGTAGAAACAAAGAAACATATTTTAGACATAAGCCATAGTAAAGACATCTCTCACTGTAATTATCTATGAATAATAACTTACAGATGTCTGAGGGTTACGGCTAAAGTGTGTAGAGAATAACTCATTTAAACAAAATTGAATTTTATACACACAAAGATCAAGATATATTTTGTTCAGAGGCGCTTCAGCTCAACTCCTACGATCAGCATTTAACGCCGTTTAGTCATGTGGGACGATGAATAAAAAGTGCTATTTATCATTTAAGGTTAAATTCAGATATTCAGAATAACCCTCAGTGAAAATTTGGATTTAATAATAAATTCATAATATTTCATGACACATTTAACGATTTTTGACACCATGAACATTTCTAAATGTCTGAATAATAACTTTGCTATGAATATAAAATGGTTTATACGATGAAACCAAGCCTAAATATATTGAAATACCAGATGGATGATAAAGTGGTTATGAGACTATTCATGAACATTTTCAAGTGTCCATGCTCTCCTGTTGTTTTCTGTGGTCTTGGTCATGTCTTGAAGCTATGATAAACCTGTGACATCCTAAATTCTTGATATTAATCTGATTTGTTAGATTACTGTAGTTCTGCTGTATTTACTCAACCCAGCCATGTGAATGACACATTTCACACCTCAATGAAGGAGGACTTACGTAACTTCAAAACTTTTTTTTTGAAGGTGTTACCCAGTTTATATTTACTGACAAGCCAGTGATGACATTTTTCCATTCAGACATGGAAAAGGTACATGTCTGTGGTCTAACTTTATTGTAGAGATGAAACCACTTCCTCTACTGTGCTGCGAAGATTTCAAGACAGCGCATGTTTTTGTTGGCGAAACCAAGACTGATCTTTCTGATAGCTCATTCTTTCGAAAAGCGGAGGTTGATCAGTCAAAGGCAATCATATTCTACCACCTCCTTGTCTGGGTGTTTGGTATTTTGGAACTTTAATATTTTGAAAAAAAATCATGGTCAAGAAATCTCTTTAGCTAAATATGTTGATTAACAAATGAGATTGAAGGTTTGATCAGGAAAAGGAAGAAAATGTACAGTATGTCAGGTATAGGAAATTGTTATAATGCGAGTTCTTTCTCCTCTGAGTACTCTTTTCTCCTTTCTCCCACCTTCAATTAGTATTTCTCTGCTGTTTTCACCATGGAGAAAGACATGAAGGCTAGGGAACTTGGGACAGTTAATGGAAGTATCTTGAGAACAGTCAGCAGTAAGACTGAGGGGATGCTGAATGTCCTAAAGTGTATGAAGTTAGGCAAATCTCTTGGGCCCGATCGGATATGTCCAAGTACATGTGTGAAGCTAGAGAAGACATTGCAGGTGCCACGGCAGAGATATATGTATCATCATTAGATACGGGTGAAGTGCCGCAAGCGTGGCTAATATTGATTCTCTATTTAAAACGGACTGCTAGGAAAAGCCAGTGAGCCTAACACCTGTGGTAGTCATGTTACTGGAGAGTATTTTGAAGGATAAAATAGATTTGCATTTTCATAGGCAGGGCCGATTTGGGATAGCCAACATGCATTTTGGACATATTGGAGATCGTGTCCCACGAATTTGATTGAGTTTTTTGAAGATAGATTGTCTAAGAAACAACTGCAGATGCTGGAAAATCGAAGGTAGCCAAAAATGCTGGAGAAACTCAACAGGTCAGGCAGCATCTATGGAGCGAAGGAAATAGGCAACGTTTCGGGTCGGGGCGTTTTTTCAGTTTTTTGAAGAAGTCACCACAAACGTTGATGCGGGCAAGGTTGTAGCCATTATCTATATGGACTTCAGCAAGGCATTTGATAAGTATCCATATGGCAGGCTGCTCAAGAAGGTTAGATCACATGAAAGCCAGGGACAGCTGGCCAGCTGCATGGAAAACTGACCATGCAAGGAAGCAGAGGGTGATGGTGGAAGGTAGCTTTGCAGACTGCAAGCTTGTGACTGGTCTGGTCAGTCTGAAGAAGGGTCTCAACCTGAAACGTCACCCATTCCTTCTCTCCAGGGATGCTGCATGACCCGCTGAATTACTCCAGCATTTTGTGTCTATCTTCGATTTTAACCAACATCTGCAGTTCTTTCCCACACAGCTTGTGACTGGTGGTGTGCCTCAGCTGGCGAAGATCAATGTCTGCAGGAGGCATGTTCTTTATGCAGGCAGCCATGAAACTTCTCATCTGGCAGCAAGTTCTCAGGATGATCATGGTCAGAATATATGCAGTCTCCCAGTGTCTATGCCTCAGGGAAGCCTATAATGCAGGCATGTGGTTGTGCTTGCTCGACTTTCTGCTCCACTGGGCTGAAGGAGATGTGGATTCATCTCATCATTTTAAGTATAGACTTTGGGGTGATCTTCCTACCACAGTAGTGAATTGACAGAGATCAGGAGATGTGGAGTCAGTATGGATAGAACTAAGGAATTGTAAGGGTAAAAATACCCTAATGGGACTAATCTACAAGCCCCCAAACAGTAGCCTGGACATAGGGTGCAAGTTGAATCAGGAGTTAAAATTGGCATGTAGTAAAAGTAATGCTGTGGTTGTTATGGGAGATTCCAACATGCAGCTTGATTGGGAAAAGCAGGTTGGTACTGGACCCCAAGAAAGGGACTTTGTAGAGTGCCTTCTTGATAGATTCTTTTGAACAGCTTGTATTGGAGCCTACCAGGGAGAACGCAATTCTGGATTTAGTGTTATGTAATGAACCGGATTTGATAAAGGACCTTGAGGTTAATGAGCCATTAGGAGGCAGTGACCATAACATGGTCAGGTTTAATCTACAATTGGAGAGGGAGAAGAGTAGATCGGAGGTGTCAGTGTTGCAGTTGAATAAAGGGGACTATGGGGCCCTGAGGGAGGAGCTGGCCAAAGTTGACTGGAAAGGTACACAAGCAGGGATGACAGTGGAACAAAAATGGCAGGTGTTTGCAGGAATAACACAGAAGGTGCAGGATAAGTTCATTCCTAGGAGGATGAAAGAATCCAAGGGGAGAAAGGGACGTCCATGGCTGACAAGGGACATCAGGGACAGTATAAAAATTAAAGAGAAGAAGTACAACGTAGCACAGATGAGCGGATTGGGTAATGTTTAAAGAACAGAAGAAAACCAAAAAGACAATACGGGCAGAAAGGATGAGGTACGAAGGTAAGCTAGCCAAGAATATAAAGCAGGATAGTAAAAGCTTCTTTAGGTATGTGAAGAGGAAAAAATTAGTTAAGACCAAAGTTGGACCCTTGAAGACTGAAAGAAGTGAATGTATTATGGGGAACAAGGAAATGGCAGATGAGTTGAACAGGTACTTTGGATCTGTCTTCACTAATGAGGACATAAAAACAATCTTCCTGATATAGTAGTGACCAGAGAATCTGGGGTGACAGAGGAACTGAAGGAAATCCACATTAGGCAGGAAATGGTGTTGGATAGGCTGATGGGACTGAAGGCTGATACATCCCCAGGGCCTGATGGTGTGTATCCCAGGGTACTTAAGGAAGTGTCTCTAGAAATTGTTGATGCATTGGTGATCATTTTCCAATGTTCTATAGACTCAGGATCAGTTCCTGTGGATTGGAACTTTTTAAGAAAGGCTGGAGAGCGAAAACGGGGAATTATAGACCAGTTATCCTGACATCGGTGGTGGGGAAGATGCTGGTGTCAATTATAAAAGATGAGATAGCCACACACTTGGATAGCTGTGACAGGATCGGTCCAAGTCAGCATGGATTTACGAAGGGGAAATCATGCTTGACTAATCTTCTGGAATTTTTTAAAGATGTAACTAGGAAAATGGACAAGGGGATTGGGTAATGTTTAAAGAACCACAGAAGATAACCAAAAAGACAATACGGGCAGAAAAGTTGAGGTATGAAGGTAAGCTAGCCAAGAATATAAAGCAGGATAGTAAAAGCTTCTTTAGGTATGTGAAGAGGAAAAAATTAGTTAAGACCAAAGTTGGACCCTTGAAGACAGAAAGGGGTGAATGTATTATGGGGAACAAGGAAATGGCAGATGAGTTGAACAGGTACTTTGGATTTGTCTTCACTAATGAGGACACAAAAACAACTTTCCTGATATAGTAGTGGCCAGAGGATCTGGGGTGACAGAGGAACTGAAGGAAATCCACATTAGGCAGGAAAATGGGGAATTATAGACCAGTTATCCTGACATCGGTGGTGCGGAAGATGCTGGAGTCAATTATAAAAGATGAGATAGCCACACATTTGGATAGCTGTGACAGGCTCGGTGGAAGTCAGCATGGATTTACGAAGAGGAAATCATGCTTGACTAATCTTCTGGGATTTTTTAAAGATGTAACTAGGAAAATGGACAAGGGAGAACAAGTGGATATAGTGTACCTGGACTTTCAGAAAGCATTTGATGAGGTCCCACATAGGGGATTAGTGGGCAAAATTAGGGCACATTGTATTGGGGGTAGAGTGCTGACATGGATAGAGAAGTGGTTGGCTGACAGGAAACAAAGAGTAGGGATTAACGGGTCCCTTTCAGAATGGCAGGCAGTCACTAGTGGGGTACCGCAAGGCTCGGTGCTGAGACCGCAGCTATTTACAATATACATCAATGATTTGGATGAAGGGATTCAAAGTAACATTAGCAAATTTGCAGATGACACAAAGCTGGGTGGCAGTGTGAACTGTGAGGAGGATGCTATGAGAATGCAGGGTAACTTGGACAGGTTGGGGGAGTGGGCAGATGCATGGCAGATGACGTCTAATGCGGAGAAATGTGAGGTTATCCACTTTGGTAGCAGAAACAGGAAGGCAGATTACTATCTGAATGGCATCAAGTTGGGAAAAGGTGAAGTACAATGGGATCTAGGGGTCCTTGTACATCAGTCTATGAAAGTAAGCATGCAGGTACAGCAGGCAGTGAAGAAAGCGAATGGCATGTTGGCCTTTATAACAAGAGGAATCGAATATAGGAGCAAAGAGGTCCTTCTGCAGTTGTACAGAGCCCTTGTGGGATACCACACCTGGAGTATCGTGTGCAGTGTTGGTCCCCTAATTTGAGGAAGGACATTCTTGCTATTGAGGGAGTGCAGCGTAGGTTTACAAGGTTAATTCCTGGGATGGCGGGACTGTTATATGCTGAGAGAATGGAGCAGCTGGGCTTGTACACTCTGGAGTTTAGAAGGATGAGAGGCTATCTCATTGAAACATATAAGATTGTTAAAGGCTTGGACACACTAGAGGCAGGAAACATGTTCCCGATGTTGGGGCAGTCCAGAACCAGGAGCCACAGTTTGAGAATAAGGAGTAGGCCATTTAGAACGGAGACGAGGAAACACTTTTTCTCACAGAGAGTGGTGAGTCTGTGGAATTTTCTGCCTCAGAGGGCGGTGGTGGCAGGTTCTCTGGATGCTTTAAAGAGAGAGCTAGATAGGGCTCTTAAAGATAGCAGAGTCAGGGGATATGGGGAGAAGGCAGGAACGGGGTACTGATTGGGGATAATCAGCCATGATCACAGTGATTGGCGGTGCTGGCTCGAAGGGCCAAATGGCACCTATTGTCTATTGTCTATTGTCTATTATCATCAGCAACTTCAATGATCCCGAGGCCGGGAAACTGAGCGTGGTGATGACATTGACATCCTTGGGCAAAACCTGTACGGCTTTACATGTGAGGTTATATTTGAAGTAGTAGGAGCAAGGAGAAATAATGCAGTTTATAAATCTGAATAAACCTGGCTGGCAGATTGTCCAACAGTAATTAAGAATGGCAACAGTGCAGAAAGGACAACGTGGCTATTTGGACATTTAGTCAAATTTACACAAGAAGAGATGAACTTCTTGAGTGTTTTTATCATCTGCAATGCTTTAATTTTTTGCAGTTACTTTAGTATCTTTCTACCTCAGTGTGCAGTGCAGGTACACAGAATTGGCCATGCCTTTAATGAAGCTTATCTCAGCAATGTAAATATCATTATAAAATCACACCCTCACACTCTCTCCATATCCTCACGTGCTTTTACAAATTCCTTTCGAAGTTACTGATTGATTGTGTTTCCGCAACTCTTCCACCAATTCCAAATCCCCTCTGCATATAAAAAGGTGTTCTTCACATTTTTCTTGCATTTCCTTACCGCACCCCCCCCTCCCCCCCCAATTTTTAAACCCGTGATCCCTGAAACTATCTAGTTTCTACAAACAGGACTAATTGAAACTAACAGGACTAATTATCCTCTATGTATTCATTTAAATTGACTTTTATTTAAATGGATTCTAATTTATTTTTCATCCCGCAACTCTCTCCACTCCAAAGAAAATCATAAGATTAAACGAGAACTTACCAGTTTGAAGTTTGATCTTTATTTTATGAGTTACGATGAGCGATTACGTGAAGAAGGCAGTCACCATGCATGCTCGTCAATCTTCAAAGCAGCGGTGTGAAATCACAGAGAAGAGTTGTTGAACCAAAATAGTAAGATTAGAGTTGACTAGAACTTACAGAAAGATCTTTATGTTACGAGGGTCGGGAGCGGAGGGCACGTAATCGCTCATCGTAACTCCTCATAAAATAAAGATCAAACTTCAAACTGGTAAGTTCTCATTTAATCTTAATATTTTACTTCAGAGTCACGTGAGTGACTACGTGAAGATTTTGAAGCTCTGTGATTTCATGCCGAGGAACGAATCCACGCGTGACAACTGCACCAAATGACCAGGACGAGTGAGAAAAATTAATGCATTCAAACATGACATGGTTAAACAATACTGATGCTTTAATAACAAAATAAATTAACAGTGACCCCTCTCACCCAGGGGGAAACTGTGAAACAGAACTTAAAACAGAATCAGCAAAAATCCCCGGTCTGGCGATAGGCTTGTTACAAAACCTTTGGTACATCCGCTCATTCGACCATCCCGCAGCCGCTAGAATGTGGTCCATATCCCGTGCTGCTGATGTCGATGCAGCCCTGGTGGAATGAGGTTTAAAAGTGTCAGTGTCCACTCCTGCACACACCAGAACCTGTTTTATCCATCTAGAGATGGTCTGCACCGTAACCTTTTTATGAGGTTGGGTATAACTAACAAAGAAGGAGAGTTCCGAGCCTCTCAGGCTCTTGGTGACCTTTATGTATTGAAGTATGTGTGACACTACACACAATCATGGATCTGAGGGGTATGCCATAAAACTCAATTTGAGCCCCAGTATCCCTGGCCTGCTCTGCTTAATGAGGTCATGAACAAAAAAGGTGATGCTATTACAAGATGTACCCATACTGTCCAGTCTGAGTATGTAATGTCTAGACCCGTTATGCTGAGGCCAGTGCCATGTGCATGACTACTTTGAGTGTAAGATGGTGCAGAGACAGAGATGAAGCTGGTGCCCTCTGACGGAGCAGCATGAGAACCATGCTCACATCCCATATATGTGAATACCTGGGCCTAGGGGGAGTGTAGGTAAAAATGCCCTTCATAAACTTAGTTATTGAAGGGTGAGATCCATCCCTGACCCCAGCCATAAATAATTTGACAAAGTGCTCTGGGCACTGTTAATGGCACTGTAACTGAGCTTGTTATTATGAAAAAGTAACAAAAGAAATACCAAAACGTCCGTGATAGAAGCTGTGTCATATGAAATATTAGAGCGGGAACAGTACATCTCCCATTTCCTTATGTGAGTGATGTACTGTTTCTGTGTGCTCTTCCTCCAGGCCGCAGTGATGACATCTATCATGCGCTCTGAAAGCCCGAGCCCCAGGGACGAATCTGCAAACCAATAAATTTATACGGTCATGAAGAGGGTGGCTTTCCCCTGTCACCGGGTGTACCAGCAGATTTCTGCTCTTGGGCACTGCCATAAAAGGCTGTGTAATTAAAGCTAAAACCAGTGGGAACCAATACTGAGCAGGCCAGTCTGGTACTACCAATATGCCAGAGGCGGAGTCTTGCCCTATTTTGGCCAAACATCGACTAATGGAGCAGAATGGGGGAAAAACATACAAACATTTCCCACCCCAGTGTAGCGAGAATGCATCTACTACTACTGCCCCTGGGTCTGGCTCCCATGACATATAAATTGGTAACTGATGATTGAGCCTGGATGCAAACAGATCAATGTCTGGTACACCATAACGAAGGACAATGTCATTAAACACTTTGTGATTCAACATGCATTCTTTGCTGTTATTGAACTCGCGTGACCTGGTGTCTGCCACCATGTTATATCTACCTGGTAAGTAGATAGCTGAAACCCAGAGGTATCTCGCAATACACCAGTGCCAGATGAGATTAGACAATTTATCACAGGATATAGACTTACTTCCACCCATGTGATTAATGTACGCTACTGCTGTAGTGTTGTCAATCTGAAGTTGGACATGCACATGATGCATGTTGGTACAAAAAGCCTTTAACCCATAGAGTGCTCCCAACAAGTCTACGTAGTTAATACCATGTGACTGAAGCATCGATGATTCCTGCAGATCCCATCTGCCACTGCAGCTCGAGACGGTATCGGTAGCCCTACAACCTAACACACTGGCATCAGTCTGCAGGATAATTGATGGCGTATCGACTAAAATAGTACTAGCACAGCACTGAATATTGGTAACCCACCATTGTAACTCAGCCAGGGCTTCAGCTGCCAATTGTATGGGTCTATCGAAGTGACCTCTATGAAGCTTGAGTGCCCATTCCTTTACACACTGTAAGTTTTGGTAGTACAAAGGCCCGAACTGAGCAGCTGGGAAAGCAGCCACTCATTTTCCAATTATACTAGCCACATGTCTAATAGAAGGTTGATTATTAACAATGAGTTTCCTGCAGGCTTCAAATAATCTAATTGCTTGCCCCGAGGCAGAGTCACTGACATGCATACTGAGTTAATGGTAAATCCCAAAGAGCCATCTATGATAATTATCATAGATGGCACCAATTTAGACTTAACTGGATGGATTAAGAACCCCAGTTTCTCAAAAAACGAGTTTTGAAGCTGACACAGATAATTCAGCTAATTCCAATGTCCTCCCAATGACTAAGATGTCGTCCAAATATGCCATGACTATATGATTCTGTGCCCTGAGTAGTCCCAGGACTGGTTTTAGCAATTTAGTGAATAGTCTGGGGGCTGAGTTTAATCCATTAGGCAATGCTTTAAACCACCCAGTGGTTTAACTGCTCCATCCAGTTAAACTTCAAAAATCTCCTGTGATCTTCATGAATGGCCACTGAATAGTAAGCATCTTTGAGGTCAATGCTCGCCATGTAGCATCCCTTGGAAAGCAGTTGTTTCACAGTGACAAAAGTTTCCATTTTGAAGTGTTTATACTGCACAAGGGTGTTAAGCTCTGTCAATTCAAGGATAATTCGACATCCTCCATCCTTCTTTTGCCTAGTAAATATATTGGACACAAACTGGTGACGCTCACGACTCGACCTCTCAATTACCCCTTTCTTGAGTTCTCAAGTTATCCTTGTGCACTCATACACTCCTGTTGTGAAAACACAAAAGTGCAGCTAGGTATTTGCTGAGTGGGTGGAGGCGAGTCAGAAATGAACTCAATTTCGAAACCTTGAATACTGTGCAGTATAAACGGGTCAGATGTTATCCAATGCCATTCATGTAAGAAAAATTGCAATCTCCTCCCAACTTGTAATTGATCCATCGCAGGCTCACTTAACTTAGTGGTTACCGGTGGTATGGTCTCTGCTTCTGCCCCTGAGGTCTGGTGGGTAGGGCTGTTGGATGACGCCATCCCCGCATCTTGAACATGGCCCGGTTTGGGCCCTTCACCGGAAAGATGATACCTTGGGAGGTCCTTCATAAGGCCAATGGTTTTAGCCTCCTCATCCAACTCTTTTACCCGTTTAAACAGGTCTTCTCTGAACAGGAGGTTTGAGGGTTGGACATTCCCTGGCTTGCACAGCCAGCAAATTTTGGGTTTACAGCAGGACGGATGGCATTCTTCCTGAGGCAACTGATTTCAAAATGTGCATTGCACATTAATGCCACTGCGTCCTGCTGGGTATCAGAGAGGGGCGCCCCATCCACTGACCTGGCAAAGGCCATGATGCCCGAGGCAAGTAGCCTGAGGATTTTTTGAATTTCTACCTCTTAGGCTCTGACGCCCCCTCCAATGTGTCCCCAGATAGATTGGTTTACAACCGGGCCACTTAGTGAGGCACAGTTCAGTAGAGTATTATATTTGGCAGTAGTATCCTCCATAGTTTGGTCTTGGAGTTGATGGGAGGCCAGATAATTTATGCTCATGGCGAGCTCTTCTTCCAATGGCTCCCCTGTTAGGGCAGGGATAGCAAATCTGGATGCCATAGGGGGTACATCCGATGTTTGCCCCTCATGCCATGAAGCATGCTGCCCAACTGTGCCTCCGTACTCTGGGTCAGTGTAACACTGGCCTCATATGCTTCTCTCATCAGAGAGGGAGATATTCTGCATCTCTGACACAGGTGCTGGTGCCTCGGTTTCTCTGTAATCCCTGGGCTCTGATAGCTCCCTCCTTTGGAGCATATCTCTCTGGAGTAACATCTCCACTAGGTTCTCCATGTGGGTCAGCCTGTCATTAACGCTGCCCATAGAAGGAGGGGAAATTTCCACCTCCTGGCCCGACTCATCTGAGTCCAGGGCCCTCACAGACTTGCTGGTGGCTTTCTTCCCCCATGGAGTAGCCAAGGCGCTTTCTGGCAGCACCAAGTTTGTAGCCGCTGGCTGCTCTGCCAGCAACCCTGAAGGCGAATTCGGCGGCCGGCCGCTGCCCGCAGGCTGGTCTTCCGCAACCGGTTTGGTGGTGGCTCGCCTCTTTACCTTGGACATGTTCTCCTGAAGTCCGATTCTGAAAGGTAAGCAAAAAACCACGAACCGGGGCAACAATCTCAGCTAAGTTATGAACACTTACCTGAGCGTTTTAAAACTTACCGCTGGAAGGAGCAATGCGCCGGCAGTCAGTCATTGCGCAATACGTCAGACGTAATGATGTGCATGCATGGTGACGGCCTTCTTCACGTAGTCACTCAGGTGATTCCGAAGTAAAATTACCTCAGCTTCATTAATCTGACACTTCAAGTGAAATTCTTTATCCTTGAACATCGTAACAAATACTTTACAAAAGTGCACTTTACAAAAGACCCTTATATCCTTCCTCAAGGATGATGACCTGAATTAAACACAATACTCCTGGCATAATATAATACTAATCCAAAACAGCTTCAACATAGCTTCCCTATTATTGTACATGCCATCCCGGGTTCCGAATGCCCAACTATCGATATCTGCTCCCATAATATTATTTGATTCGACAGTCTGACATAGGAAAATAGGTTTGTTCCAACAAACGGCAGAACAGATTTCCTCTATCTCCACTTTTAGTATTTGTTCTTTCTTATCAGCTATCTATATTTTTGATAATGCTGTGGAATAATGGCTATCATTTGAGTCATTTTCTGTATTTTTCAATTTGTGGCCAAAATAACTAAATTATGGAACCTGTTCATAACCCAGGAATGGCCTGTTAGGTATGTTTCAATTTAGGAGTGCATGATCCAACATGCTTTACTCTCTTCTATTTTTATGGATTTATACACATGTACATGTCCCTCTGTTCCTATATACTCACAAGAGCTGCACCTTTTGGTCTTTATTGTCTCATTATTGTTTCTTGACTACTACGGGTGTCAGCGATTATGGGGAGAAGGTAGGAGAATGGCGTTAGGAGGGGGAGATATATTGGCCATAATTGAATGGCGGAGTAGACTAGATGGGCCAAATGGCCTAATTCTGCTCCTAACCAATCTTCCCTGTCCCGCCTACAACTGGTCCAAAACGCTGCAGCGAGACTCCTGACGGGCAGCCGAAAAAGGGACCACATCACCCCGATTCTGGCCTCTCTCCCCTGGCTCCCTGTGCAGTTCCGAATAAATTTCAAGATCCATCTTTATGTTTACAAAGCCCTTAACGGGCTTGCCCCCACCTACATCAAAAGTCTGCTTACCCACCACACCACCTCCAGGTCCCTCAGATTGGCTGACTTGGCAGTTACTGAACATCCCACGGTCTAGGCATAAGCTCAGGGGCGACCGCGTATCAAGATAAAAAATATCCAATTTTTTTTTATCTTGATACCTACCTCCTGGGAACACATTTGTCTCTTCTCAGCAAATGTGAAAGACAATTGTTTACCACTACTTTTATCTTCTGACCTGTGAGCCAATTTCTTATTCATGCTCTAAGTAATATTTTGGGCTTAATTTTGCTCACTAATCTTTAATGTTGAGGTTTTCGATAAGTGCCTTCTAAAAATCGATACCAATTAGCATCCTCTGCACTCCCTTTACAAACCTACGCTTTTGTAAATGTTCTATTTTCTCCAACCTGTTGCTGAAATATCTGCTCTTTAAAGGTCATCAATGCTCTGTTGCAGCTTTGACCACCAACATTTAGTTCCACTCTATACTTGCAGAAATCTTCTTATAGAACATAGAAGATATAATAATACAGCACAAGAACAGGCCCTTCAGCCCACATTGTCTGTGCTGAACATAATACCAAGTTCAGCTCTTCCTGCTTGCATTTGATCCACATCAAGGTTTCAAGGTTTCAAGGTCAGTTTATTTTCACATGTACCAGTTAAGGTTCAGTGAAATTTGAGTTATCATACAGCCATACTAAGTGAAAAGCAACAAGACACCCAACCACATAAAATAAAAGTTAACATAAACATCCACCACAGCGGATTCCCCACATTCCTCACTGTGATGGAAGGCAATACTGTTCAACCTTCTTCCTCTTGTTCTCCCGTGGTTGGGTCAGTCAAGCCACCGGCAATCGGGGCAATCAAAGCCCCCGCAGCCGACGATCGTAGCCCACGTCTGGGAGATCGGAACTACCGCGTCTGTCCATATCCGTCCATTTGCTGCATAACCATATGCTGAGCCAAAAGTCATTTGAATGCCACTATACTATCTGCCTCAAGCACAACCCCTGGCACCACATTCCAAATACCCTCAATGTGAAAAAACTGCCCTGTACATCTACTTTAAGCTTTGCCCCTCTGGTCTTAAAACTACACCCTCAAGTACTTGATTTTTCCATCCTGGGAAAAAGGTTATGACTGCCTCCCCTAATTTTATATAATTCTATCAAGTCTCCTCACAACCCTCATCGAAGTTCCAGAGGAAACAATCCTAGCCTGTCTAACCACTCCATGTTGTTAATACTCCCTAATTCAGGAATCTTTCTGGTCAACCTCTTCTTCACCCCTTCCAAACCCTTCACAACCCTCCAGTAATGGGGCAACCAGAACTGCGCATAATACTTCAAATGTAGCCTAACCAAAGTCCTATAAAGCTGCATCATGTATCTACCAGACTGATTCCTGGGATGTCAGGACTTTCATATGAGGAAAGATTGGATAGACTCGGTTTGTACTCGATGGAATTTAGAAGATTGAGGGGGGATCTTATAGAAACCTACAAAATTCTTAAGGGGTTGGACAAGCTAGATGCTGGAAGATTGTTCCCGATGTTGGGGGAGTCCAGAACAAGGGGTCACAGTCTAAGGATAAGGGGGAATTCCTTTAGGACCGAAATGAGGAAAACATTCTTTACACAGAGAGTGGTGAGTCTCTGGAATTCTCTGCCACAGAAGGTAGTTGAGGCCAGTTCATTGGCTATATTTAAGAGGGCGTTAGATGTGGCACTTGTGGCTAAAGGGATCAGGGGGTATGGAGAGAAGGCAGGTACGGGATACTGAGTTGGATGATCAGCCATGATCACATTGAATGGCGGTGCAGGCTCGAAGGGCCGAATGGCCTACTCCTGCACCTATTTTCTATGTTTCTATGTTTCTATGTTTCTACACTTAATGCCCCTAGCTATGAAAGCAATCATATCATATGTCTTCCTTACCAGTCTATCTACTTGTGCCTCCAATTTCAGGGAGTTACGGACTTGGGCCACAAGACCCCTCTGTACATCAATGTTACGATTCATGCCATTAATTATATTTTTTCTCCTTACATTTGACCTCCAAAAGTGTAACATCACACACTTGCTCAGACTAAACTTCATCTACAATTTCTCTGCCCATTTGTGTAGCTGATCTATATCTCACTATGTAGTTTGACAGTCTTCCTCACCATCCAAAACCCCAGCATTTTTCGTGCCATCTGCAAACTGACTAATCAATCCATTTACGTCCAATTCATTTACACTGTATATATATAACAAACAGCAGAAGTCATAGCACGGATCTCTGTGTAACTCCACTGGTCACAGAATCTCCAGCCTAAATATTGTCATTCCACCACAACCCTCTGTCTTCTGTCAGTATGCCAGTTCTGAGTATATATGACCAAGTCACTGTTAATCCCGTGCTTCTTACTTTTCTGGTTCAGCTACCATGGGGGACTTTATCGTGCTTTACCATAATCCATGTCAACAACATCCACTGCCGACCATCATTGATCACTTTCATCATCTCCTCAAAAAACTAAATCGAGTCAGTAAAACAGAACTTGCGGTATACAAAGCCATGCTGACTGTCCTTAATTAACCCATTCTCTTCCAAATGAGAGTAATTCCATTCCTGAAGTATCCTCTCCAACAGCTTTCTTACCACTATTGTGAAGCCTCCCTAGATTCTCTCTCCTTGCCTTCTTAAATAAAGGAACAATATTAGCTGCTCTCCAGTCCTTCTGGACCTCGCTTTTAGCTAGAAAATATGTAAAGATCTTTGCAAAGGCGCCCGTATTCTACTCTCTTGTCTCTCTCAATAACCTGGGACAGATCCCATCAGTTCCTGGGGATATGTTTACCTTAATGCTATTCAATAATCCCAGCGCCTCCTCATTCTTAACCTGAAACTGCCCTTGCATATTAGTACTTTCCACACTGGTCTCTCTGTCCTCCATGTCCTGCTCCTTGGTGAAAACAGATGCAAAGTACTCATTTATACCTCAGCCTCCAAGCAGAACTTCCCTCCTTTATCCGCCTGCTTTCTCCCTAGTTACCTTCTTGATCTTAATGTATGTATGAAAATCTTTGGGATTTTCCTAAATCCGACTCACTAAACCCATTTCATGATCCCTTTTCATCCTTCTAATCGTCGCTTGAGTCCTGCCTTTTTTATATTCCTCAAAGACCCTGTCTGATCTTATTAAAGATAACCCTCCTCCACGTTAGAAGTTGTACTTTCAAGTGCCTGTCCCACTTGCATGCGATTGCATGCGTCTGGCGCGACCAAGCTTGGTCGCTTGACGCGTATGGGCCACGCGGGGTCGGCCCCACTTCCAAGCGCGGAGGCGTATGGAGTTGTGCGGGGCTGGTCCCGACATTGCGCGTGGGTCCGAAAATCCCGCACTGTCCAAACATTTTGCGCGCCAATGGCCTGTCGGCCTGCAGTCGCATTGAAGGCGTCTTGATGGCGTATGCAGCATTTTAACGTCGTACGCAGCATTTTGACGGCGTACGCCTAGCGTGTGGCATGCGCGATGATGTCGCCGCCCAGCATGGCGTTGCGCGTTGACGCCACCGACCAACGGCGTGCGACGCCCAAATAGAGTCGGCCCGCCTCTTGCCCAGCTGATTGGTGAGTATGACGCGAATTACATCATGCACGATCTTAGCGCGTACTTACCGCGAAGTTACCGCAAACCTACCACAAACTTAGCGCGAACTCCTCTTCAGTTTGGCCGCGCCAAACGCATGTAATCGCATGCAAGTGGGACAGGCCCTTCAGTTTCTCTTTGTTCCGAATGGATTGACTGCTCTAAAGAATGGATCAACTGGGCTTATATTCACTGTGACCCTTACAGCACCAGAGACCCGGGTTCGATCCCTACTATAGATGCTGTCCGTATAAAATTTGTACGTTCTCCCCGTGACGTGCGTGGGTTTTCTCTGAGATCTTCGGTTTCCTCCCACATTCCAAGACATGTAGGTTTTGTAGGTTAATTGTGATGTTATATAAGTGTAAATTGGCTTGGTATAAGTGTAAAAATGTCCCTAGTTTGTGTTAATGTGAAGGGATCGTTGATTGGTGTGGATTCGGTGGGGTGAAGGGCCACTTTCCATGCTGTATCTCAAAACTAAACTAAGCTACTGGTATTTCATCATCTGAATAACAAACCAAGATGGAATGTCCTGGCCTTTTTGATGGGTAACTCTCCTGCCCGCCTTCTGGTCCTTTCCATCCTGTGCTGTCTCTCATGTAATTTACCCCAGGCATCACATTTTACCCTCCAGTAGTGGTAAACACATTGTTTATGAGCAGCAGCTCATTGCACTCTGCTTCTGAAATTCAGTTCCATTGTTGTCAACAGGCAAAGCCACTATTTCCACATAATCTCGCATAGTTTAATGACTATCTCATACCTAAACAACTACCGTCCAGTGACCTTGATATCCAACATCATGAAATGCTTTGAGAGGCTAGCTATGGAATGCATTAAACGGAGCCTTGACCTACTGCAGTTCATCTACTGCTCTGCAATGGAAAATAATAGTGAGCAGAACAACAATATAAAAAACAAATTAACAAACTGAAATATAATGTCACCAGTTAAATCTGAATTCAATGGTGATATTGGCAAGCATTTGTAGAAGTGCTCCTACTCTCCTGGTAATATGTTGAAGGTGTAGAGGGATTTCCATGGTACAGCTAGCAAACCTGGGTATAAATATCACCAAGAATTTACCCTAGTCCAACCACACAGAAGCTCAGATGAAGAAAACACATCTACATCTGAAGATTAAGGAAAGCCAGCAGGTCTTCAATCCTCTGCAGATGCACCAGAGAAAACATCCTAACGGGATGCATCATAGCCTGGTTTGTCAACAGCTCTGTCCAAAACTGCAGAGGATTGTGGATGCAGCCTAGTCCATCACACAAACCAGCCTCCCCCTATACTCTATCTATACTGCTCTCTATCTCGGGAGTGCAGCAAAAATAATCAAGGACCATTTATACCTGCTCATTCCCTCTTCTCCTCTCTCCTGTGGGGGTGAAGTTACACCAGCTTAAAAGCACTTTGCACCAAATTCAAGAGCAACAAAACACATCCCCGCTGTTAACAGACTCTTGAATGTTTTTTTAAGTTAAGTATGTAGTTATCCCATTCTAATACATTGTTGCTCTTGACATTTTTTATCTGCACTTTCTCTGTAGCTGTAATACTATATTCTGCACTTGGTTTTCTTACATGTTTTTGCACTACCTCTTGTACTTGTGTATGGCGGACAAAAGAAGAGATTCAGATGCCTTAAGAGCCAGCATGAAGAAATGTGAAATCGACATTGACAATTGGGAAACCAATGCCAAGGACAGGAAACTCTGGCAAACCATCATCCAAGAAGGAACAGCGACCTTCGAAGCCAAGAGATGTGCAGAATTAGAAGAAAAGATAAGAAAACGGGAAGAGAGGCAGCACCAACCAAAGCCGGATCGGTCATCTGGAAATAACTGTCCTGAATTCCAAAGAACTTTGAAAGCCAGCATTGGACTCATTAGCCACCTGAGAGTCCATAAAAATAACAGAACGTAGACCATCATCCTCGACCTCCAAGGATAGCCACGACGACGACAGTATGATTGTACTCTGGTACTGTATGATTTATTTACACTGGATAGCACATAAAACAAAGTTTTCACTGTATCTCGATGCACAATAATAAATCAATACTGACAATTTTAATGGTGGCAGCTGGGAAGAAATTCTCAGCTTTATATTCAAAATGTTCTCTTTTATGTACAAGGTCAATTCAAAAGATGAACCAGGGCTAAAGAGTAGGACAGAGGATCAAAATGGGGGTAATCAATTTGCTTGTAGAGTACGATGAGGTGGCACAGTGGCGCAGCAATAGAGTTGCTGTTTTAAGTGCCAGAGATCCTAATACTGGTTAAATCTCTATGGAGGTTGTATGTTCTCCCTGTGATTAAATTTAAAAAAAAAAATGTTTATTTAATTAATTAATTTCTTTCTTTCTTTATTTATTGTTAGAAGTAAATACAGTAATGTGGTACCTAAGTACCTGATGCACACAACCATATTACAGTTCTTGTACAACTTCTTATTTTTAATTTAATAATAAAAGAACTGTGATAGAAAGAAGAAAATAGAGAGTGTCGTAGGCAATGATGATCGTGCTAATTCATGATATAATAAGAAGAGCCCGAAATAGATAGACAGAGTAGAAACGAATAGCGATAGAAACAGAAAGAAGAAAGAAGCTAAAGAGATGTTTTTAAAAAGAAAGAAGGAAAGACATTAGGAGAGAATTGCCTATTTAATATCTTTACCCACCCGTCACCCGGTTCTGAACCATTTAATTTCTAAGGTTATGTTGCACCATATGCTTGTAAGAAGTCGCTAAAAGGAGACCAAATCGTTAAGAATTGGTCTACTTTGCCTAATACGAGGAATCTCATTTCTTCAAGATGTAACGTTTCCGACATATTTGAAATCCACATTTTAAATGTGGGCGTGGATGCGTTTTTCCAAAACCTAAGTTTTTTTGCTGTTATTAAACCATAATTAAAGAGAGATTCTTGGAACGTAGTTAGCTTACGTCCCTCTTCCATTGATCTGAAGATAATCAGTTCTGTATTGGGGTTCAATTTTATATTAAATAGTTTTGTAAAAGTTCCAAAGATTTCATTCCAAAATTTATGAAGTTTTGTACAGGAGACAGTATGTACAGTACAGTATGTGCTATAGTGGCATTTTGAGTTAGACATTTATCACAAATGGGGGAAACGTTTTGGAAATATTTTATTCAGTCTAGTTTTCGAGTAATATAATCTATGTAAAATTTTTAATTGAATTAAGTTAAGCCTTTTATGTACATATGTACATTTATGTACATATGTACATTTATGTACATAAAATAGGTTTTTTTCCCCATCTGTCTTTCAGAATTTTAATCAATAATTCTTGTTCCCAGTCCCTTCTAATAGCCTCTGTCATTGGTGTTTCTATATTTAAAATTATATTTTATAAATATGATATTAAATTGCTTGATTCTGCCTTTCTGTTCATTCCTTCATCTAATAAATCTGAGGTTAGAGTTTGATATACTTGTATGTGTTTTTTCAAATAATCTTGAATTTGAAGGTATTTGAAATATTGATTACTTTTCAGATTGTATTTTAGCTGTAGTTGTTGGAATGATAGAAGTTTTCCCATTTGATACATATTTCCAATCATTTTAATTCCAGTGAAGTAATGTTAACATTACGTCTATGTCGCATACTTCCGTGGTACTGGGCCTGGGAGAACTTGTATTAAAGATATCCTCATATTCTGGAGGTCGGAGCGTGAGGCCCGACAGTGTGGGTCCCACTGCTGCAGCAAATATGATGAGAAACCACGTAGGCCTAGTGAATGGCACTTTTCTTAATTATTGTCATGGACCCATTTGAAAATGAACTGTAAGACATCAGTATCCATGCTGTGTTGTATGTAACATGTATATTAGAACAAAAAACGGTTCCCATCTGCTGAAGTGGAATGTACTGCCATGTGGTGCCTCCCCTGCACTGCAGTGTGCACTACATGGATCGGTCGGACAACCCAAGCCGTAGGCATAGTCGTCTCAGAGTCCGCAAGTCAATTAATTGATTTTCTTGCAGTGGCTGGTTCCCCATGTCCAATCAATAATTGGACAGTAACGATGTATCCCATTTTGAAAGTCTATACTGCACATAGGGGTTAAATCTGGATGAAGTGACATCCTGGATCTTCCACCCTGTCCTGACAGACAATCCAGCCCATTATACTGGGCCTGTCTCGAAAGACAACTCCGGCCCCAATTCCAAGCCTGCTTGGAACCTAGTATGTTGTGCAGTATAAAGTAATCACATGTTATCATCAGTTTATTAAACCCAGATCTAAATCTCATGCAAGCATGGTCACTTGTAGAAAAACAAGTGTAAATATTAACAACATGTAAATGGTCCACAACCCCATGTTTTGGAAGAACCAGACCCACCTACCTCCATGGCCACCTGAAAACAGGTGCTGCCGCAGGCCCCCGAGGCACCTGCGCTGACATGGCCCCTCCAGCGGCCCTATATCAGGTTTTTGCTGTGGGTCAGACTGAAACTGACCCTGAATGCTCCCCTCCTCAGAGAGGGATGCATTGTGCAGCCCTGAAAACAGGTGCCGCTGCATGCGGGTTCTCCATACAGGAGAAATAGCTGGCCCCTGTATGTTGGGGGGGGGAACCCTCCTTGCCTGACTTCCTAGACTTTGCCGGCCTGTGGTTTGTTTTACCCCCTACCTGGGAACCACAGCCGGCCTGGAAGCAGACGTCCCCTGTAGTCGGGTGATGGGACCCTCCTGGCCTGGCTTGCAGACCTTGCCGGTGTGTGGTTGACTTAACCCCCTTCCGGGGTGCCACAGCCGGTCTGGAAAGCACTGACTGCGATGTCAGTGACTTTAACGGGGAGTGGGGCGTCCAATGGCCGCCGGCTACCTGCACTTCCGTGGTCTCTGTAGCCGGTTTCCCCTTGGTCCCGGTATCCATGGTCGAGATCGGGATTCCACGCGGTACCTCTCTGAACAGAGAGTCCTGCAAAAATAAAACAGAAGGAACCTGGAAAAAAGGTAATACCATCGGGTAGAACTTACCGTTGGACAGAGCGAAGCTGTTTTTACTTCACGAAGTCACTCACGTGACTCGTGAAGTAAAATTCTCTTCCATATTAAATTTTTGCAATACTTTAAATAGATATTGCCATGCTACCTGATTAAATGCTTTTTCTGCATCCAGTGAAATAATTGATAAGTCTTGCTCTTCAGTTTTATGTGAGTACATTATATTAAACAGACGTCTCAAATTGTTGAATAAGTATCTCTTGGGTATAAACCCCGTTTGATCCAGGTTTATTAGTTTGCTAACATATTTACTCAATCTTCTCACTAGGGTCTTTGCTAATATTTTTTGATCTGTATTTACGAGTGCTATGGTTCTATACGAGGCTGGGTCTTCTAGATCTTTATTCTTTTTCGGTATAAGTGTAATAGTTGACTAGGTTAGTGTTTCTGGTAGTATATTTTCTTTAAAAGCATGTATATATAAATTTTGTAAGCGTGGTGAAATTATCTCATAGAATCTTTTATAGAATTCATTACTAAAGCCATCTGGTCCTGGCGTTTTATAATTCTTCAACAAATTTATTGTTTATTCTATTCCCTTAAGTGTAATCTGAACTCCTAATTCCTCTTGTTCCAACGTATTGAGTTTTGGAAGATTACAATTGTCTAAGAAGTTTGTAATTTTAATATTATCAGCTGAGGTTTTAGATGTATATAGATTTTGCTAAAATTGAGCAAATCCTTTGTTAATGTCTTTAGGTAATGTTAATAATTCACCTTTTTCTGATTTAATTTTAGTAATTGTATTTTTCGTTTCCTGTTTTTTCAGTTGACGTGCTAAGAGTTTATGTGATTTATCACCGAATTCGAAGTTTTCCTATTTTGTAATTTGAAAGAATTTTATTATTCTTGCCCAAAAAATTGTATTTAATTTGTATTTCAGTATTGTTATCTTATTATGTTTATCGATGGTTGGTTCTTTGGCATTATCTAGATCTAAATGTCTAATTTGTTGTCTAGCTGCAATTGTTCAGTGTTGTTCTTTTTATTTTGGAAAGCTTGATATGAAAATATAGTTCCTCTAATGAATGCCTTAAAAGTTTCCCATAATAAGGATGGCGTGATCCCTGGTGTATCATTAGTCTCAAAGAAGAATTTCATCTGCTGTTTCAAATATGTACAACCTTGTGAGTTGTTTAAAATTTGGGAGTTATACCTCCAGAACGATTTTTTATCAGACATCCCTTCTAATTTTACGAAACAAGTTAACGGGGAGTGATTAGAAATAACACTATTATGAAATTTAGAGTTGTATGTGTACGGAATTAATTTTGTGTCCACTAAAAGATAGTCGATACGTGAATACGTTTTATGTACCGTTGAATAAAATGAGTATTCCCTTCCAACTGGATTAGCGATTCTCCATACATCTGTTATGTTTGTGTTTTTTATGTATGTATTTAATAGTTCACTAGTTTTTGATTTTCATGGTATGTACATCCTCGGATGATGTGCCCTCCTAAAGTCCACGATCAGCTCCTTCATTTTTTTGATGTTCAAGAGGAGGCTGTTGCCTGAGACCAGTGTGCCAGATCAGCCACCTCCTCATCATATGCCTTCTCATCGTTGTCTGAGATCAGGCCCACCACCACAGTGTCATTAGCAAACTTGATAATCGAGTTGGAGCTGAACCTAGCCACACAGTCATGTGTGTACAGGGAGTACAATAGGGGACTGAGGACGCAACCCTGGGGGGTTCCTGTGCTCAGGATGAGGGACTTCGATGTATTCCCTCCCATCTTGACTACCTGGGGTATGGCAGTGAGAAAGTCCAGGGCTCAGGCACACAGGGGGGTGTTGAGCCCTAATTCCAGTAGCTTCGCGGCCAGTCTGGTGGGGACTATCGTGTTGAAGGCTGAACTGGAGTCTATGAACAGCATCCTCATGTAGCCCCCCTTCTGGCTGTCAAGATGAGAGAGAGTGGGGAATCTTGGGGAATGTAGCATGGCAAATGATTGGGGTGACGGTGGAAGAGCATTTCACAGATGGTAACCATAACTTTTAACAAGCAATTTATAGAAAGAGGTAAGAATGGTCTGGAAATTATGGTCCTGGATGGGGAAAGACATGCTTCAATATCATAAGATAAGACCTGGCAAAACCTGACCGGGCGCAGCTACCTGCCGTCAACAATCAACACGAGGGCAGCGTTTAAGTGTGAAATGGTGAGAATTCTGTTTAGTTTAGTTTAAAGATACAGTGTGGAAACAGTCCCTTCGGCCCACCGGGTCCACGCCGACCAGCGATCCACGCACATTAACACTATCCTACAGCCACTAGGAACAATTGTTACATTTACCAAGCCAATGAATCTACAAACCTGTACGTCTTTGGAGTGTGGGTGAAAACCCGACGATCTCGTAGAAAACTTACACGGATCACGGGGAGAAAGTACAGACTCTGTACAGACAGCACCCATAGTCAGGATCAAACCCGGGTCTCTGGTGCTGCATTCGCTGTAAGGCAGCAATTCTATCGCAGCGCCACCGTCACCACGCATTCTGCATTAATACAAGGACAGAAGAAAATTAGAGTGAGTCATGTGAACTTTGGTTGCCAAAAGATATTGAGGTCTGGATAAAGAAAAATAAACTAATGAGTAATGACACATAAAGAGAACTGGAAACAGGGAGGCCATGCAGGCGTATGGTACTCATCTGTTATGGGGCCTGGGGGCGGGCGTTGACAGCTTGACTGTAATCGTATATAGTCTTTCCGCTGACTGGATTTTATGCAATCAAAAAGCTTTTCACTGTATCTCGGTACATGTGACAATAAATAAAACCAATAAACTAATCTAAAGAATTCAATAAAAAGTGATCAAGACTGAAAAGAGGGGACATGAAATATCACTGCCGGGCAAGATTATGGAAAGTCTAAAAATTCCAATGTCACTTAAAAATATGTAAAGGGCAGGCTTCCGGTGGCGCTATGGAGGGCTAGAGACCAGCGCCAGCTAGCTCCACGCAAAAATTGCTGAAAACGGGGAAAAAGAACGGGACTTACCTGCTGTCATCGCACCGAGTGAGTGACATCATCAGGCGCGCGACTCCGGTGGTATGTCTACCCAACATACCCACCCACCCCCCCAACCAAGATGAAACAGACCATTAAGCCCAGGCAAGTGGCGGAAGAAGTAGGCCCGGCTGAAGCCTTGGGCTCAGGTACAACGTCGACTCAAGAAGATGTGTCAAGGAAACCAAAGACCAAAAAAACAGAGATAGAAGTGCTTCGGAATTTTCTATCACAAGAAATCATAAATATAAAGGAGCAATTGAAAAATGTCAATAAAAAACTGAACTTTAAAGAAGAATTTCAATCTTTTAAAGAAGAAATTAAAGAAAAAATCACTGCCACTGTTCATGAAGGATTGGATGTATGAAAGAAAGAAACGGAAGAATATCTTGCTCAACAGATTGAAGAGGTAAATGTTAAAATCAACGCGATGGAATCCAGCTTTAACGATAGGTTGGATCCCATCAATAAGACATTAGACCAATAAAATACAGCAATAACTCATTTAGAGGAAATTGCGGCAACAAGTGCTGAAGCTACAAAACAGTTTCTCAAAGAGAATCAACGTTTATCAGACTTATTGAGTAAAATAACTGAAAAATGTATTGACTTAGAAGGATGTCAGAGACGTCAGAATTTAAAAATTATCGGCGTCTAAGAAGGAAGAGAGGGGAACTGAGACCCCCGCAAATTCACTGCAGAGTTATTGCAAAAAGTCTTAAATCTGGATCAAAAACCTTTACTAGGTCGAGTACATAGAGCAGTGAGACGCCGCCCACGGGTAGATGCCCCACCAAGACAACTGATAGTGAAGGTGCAATACGACCATGTATTGGATGACATGATAAAGAAAATTGTTCGTACCAGAAATCTCATATTTGAAGGAGATAAGATCAGCATTTATAGAGATTATCCTGTGGTGGTCTCCAGGAAGAGAGCGTTGTTTAAGAGTCACGTACAAGAAGAAGGAACATCTCTTCACTAACCATAATGAAACACTTGATTTCGCCCAGAACATCGAGAATATGACAGATGACTGAACATTACTAATTAATTATCTGACGTCACCGAACATCGTGACTTTGTAAAGATCTGATGGAACTTAAACTGTTATACTTAAGACAAATGAAATTGGATAATGATAGTTGTGCAAGGTTTATCCTAATGACATACTACATTTATATTTTAGTATTATTATTAATAACTGACCAATACTAATCATAATTACTCGTTATTACCCAAAAAGTTATTACTAATTACTTTTTATTGGATTACTTAGAATTAGTTAAAATGTGAATTAGAAGTAGGGTTTCATTTAAAGTTTGATTTAGGCAATTTATCAATAAGGGTTTGGGGTCTTCTTTTTTTTTATTTTCGATTAAATAAATAAAATAAAATAAACCTTTTTTTCTCTCTCAGATATATATGAGATTTATACTGTATCTTGAGAATAATAGTTTTTTTATTAACGGATTATGAATACTTTGGAACTTAAAATGTTTTCCTCTTCCCCTGTAAAATGCTGTTATTGAAGTTTTATTTTAAGGAAAGCATGGAGATAGTAAAAACATTTTTTTTCCAAAGGCTCCAATGTCTGTAGATGGCTAGCTACGTTAGTGTGGCTATCACTAACTGCACTCATTATAGATGTGGTTTTTTTCCTTTTTTTTGCACTTTACTAACCACCTACCCTATCACCTTTTTTACTTAACATCGTATTATAATTTTAAGTTTGAATGGAATTATAAGTTTTACCAAGGGAGATATGTACGGGAGAAAGATCTACGAGATTTAAAATTCATCTATCTGATGTTCAGGTGTAATGTCGGGCTTATTGTGCTGAGCCATCTGTTGTCTTATAGACCACCCTAAACATAAGATGCAAGACGTGAATATGAAGATTGGGGGTGAAGGAATCACATTTTGTAGCTGGAATGTTAAGGGAATTAATGAACCAATCAAGAGTGGTAAAGTATTAGCACATTTAAAATCACTTAAAACGGATATAATATTCCTTCAGGAAACTCACCTTAAAAACGAAGCACAGCATAAAAGCACGAAACAACGAAGCACGAAAGCAAAATGGATTGCTAAAACGTATCATTCCTCATTTTCACACAAATCCAGAGGAGTTGCAATATTAATCCGTAAAGGGATGCCTTTTAAACATACATTAACTATAACGGACATTGATGGTAGATATATTGTATTAATAGGCGAGTTATATGCAAAAAAAGTGATTCTTCTTAATGTTTATGGACCAAATATTGATGGTCCCTTGTTTTTCAAGAAAATATTCAATACAATTCCAGAACTTACGCAACACAATTTAATAGATGGAGGAGACTTAAATTGTACACTAGACCCCTATTTAGACAGATCATCAAGACAATGAAAAGTAAAATCTCAGTCAAGTGAATTTATAAATGCATATATTGATACTACTAATATTAAGGACGTCTGGAGAATCGAAAACCCAACCGGATGAGAATACTAATTTTACTCATCGGTGCATAAAACCTATTCAAGGATAGACTATTTTTTAGTAGACTCCAAGCCCATTCCATTTACCCACAACTCGAAATAACATAACAACATAATCTCGGACTATGCACCCTTAACATTTATGATTAAACTAAATGGAAGGACCGAGAAACAGACACAATGGAGACTCAATCCACAAATTTTAAATGAAAAATTATGTCAGGAATATCTTATTAAACAGATTAATATGTTTTTTGAGGCCAATTATCACCCTGGAACATCTGCCTCCCTTCTCTGGGAAACATTTAAAGCTTGAGGAGCATTGATCTCCTCCGAAGCATTTCACAATAAAGAGAACCGGGTTAAGCAACAGATACTGGAAAGGGAAATAAGGCAATTAGATATAGAAAACGTGGCTGCGCCAACTACGATAAAACACAACAAAATTGCAGTATTTAAATATAAATTAAATAAAATATACTCAGACCAAGTTATAAAACTTTATCAGCATACTAAACAATTACATTTTGAATTCGGTGACAAACCACAAAAACTATAAGCACGCCAACTTCGAGAGCTGGACGGGGAAAAAAACAATTCACAAAATTAGATCAGATATGGGAGAACTACTAATACAGCCCAATGAAATAAATGAGAGATTTCTGCAATATAATCAAAATTTTTACTCAGCCAAAATGATAGAACACTCGACAGGAATGGAAGCATTCTTATAAAAATGTATCCTTAAAGTTTACATTTGAAAGAGAGAGAATTACTAGGCGCTGAAATAACATTAAAAGAAATTGAAGAGTCTATTAGATCTCTAAAAAACGGTAAGGCCCCAGGCCCTGACAGTATAAGCTCTGAATTTTATTAAAACATTTATGATCTGATCTCCCCACGTTTACATACATTGTATGAGTACATTTATACTCAACAGAAATGACCAGAAACACTAAACGAATCTATAATAACACTTATACCAAAAACAGATAAGGACTTTGAAGACCCAGGTTCATATAGAGTTATAGCTCTCTTAAATACTGATCATAAAATATTGAATGAAATCCTAGCACAAAGATTAAGTACAGTGATTAATAAATTAATACACCCTGACCAAACAGGATCTTTCCCAAAACGTTCCTCATCTTATAACCTGAGACGATTATTCAATATTATATACTCAAAGAGAATTACTAACGCAGACTTAGCAATTATTTTGTTAGATGCTAAGAAAGCATTTGATCAGGTGAGATGGCCCTATTTATTTTCGGTGATGGAAACATTTCAATTGGGCGAGAAGTTTAGTACAAATGTAAAACTTTTATATACTAACCCAACAGCTAGAATATTAACAAACCAACTGTTATCAACTAAATTTAACTTATCTAGAGGTCGTAGACAAGGATGCCCGTTATCCCCATTATTATTTGCACGCACAATTGAGCCACTAGCAGAACGTGTTAGGGCCCATCTAGAAATATATGGGTATAATACTAAAGACACTGAGAATAAAATCTCTTTATATGCAGACGATGTATTAATCTACATTACAAAACCTGAAATTAGTATTCCAAACCTATTAAATTTAATAATTCAATTTGGTTTGTTTTCGGGATACAGAATTCATTGGAATAAAAGTGAAATCATGCCAATAATGGAAATCAATCTATATATATATCACAACCATCCCCCTTCAAAATAGTTAATGAAAAATTTAAATATCTAGGAATTTATGTAACTAAGACATGTGCTTCTTTATTTAAATTAAACTTTCCTCCTTTACTGAATAAATTGCATAAGAATATTCAATTATTGGAAAACACTCCCTACCTTAATGTTTGGTAGAATTAATGATTTTTCTCAGCCAAAATGACAGAACACTCATAAAATGATTTTTCTTTCGCGATTATTGTACCTCTTTCAATCAATCCTGATATATCTTCCAAAAATTCCACCTTTAGATTTTTTTTAAAATAAACTAAAAACATTTATTTAAATCAAAGACAAATGGAGGTTTAGCTTTACCGAAATTCATGTTTTATTTCTGGGCAGTTAACATTAAAAATATGAACTTCTGGTTGGAAGAAATCAACCAGCAACCAGACTGGTTAAAGATGGAAAAGGAAGACTGCTTACCCTTTGAAATTGACTCGATTCTGTTTGCTACCACTAAATTGAACAAAAAAACCTATAGTGAAAACCCTATAATATACAGTGGTATACAAATTTGGAAACAATTAAAAAAGACTTTAAAATTGGATAATATATCACTCTTTCTTCCCATTGTGATTTAAACCTTCAATGTTGGATAAAGGTTTTTACAATGGAAAAATTACGGAATTAAAAAGATGGGTCATCTCTATAGGAAAGGTACATTTCTTTCGTTTCAGGAGTTACAACAAACTTATGGACTCCACTCAAATGACTATTTCAGATATTTACAACTTAGAGATTATGCTAAATCAAATACACAGGACTACAGAACTAGAGATCCAGAAACTCTTGATGAATGTTTGAATAAACACCCTAATACGGAAAAATTAATATCTCATATCTACAATATCCTATTAGATAGTGAGGCACCACCGACGGAATTATATAGGCAAACATGGGAAAATGAACTAGACCTATCTGGCATTTAACGAGCATTGATGTATATACAATGGCTTGCAAAAGTTTTCATACCCCTTGAACTTTTCCACATTTTGTCATGTTACAACCACAAACCTAAATGTATTTTATTGGGATTTTATGTGATAGACCAACATAAAGTGGTGCATAATTGTGAAGTGAAAGGAAAATGATACATGGTTTCTAAATTTTTTAACAAATAAAGAACTGAAAAGTGTGGCGTGCAAAAGTATACAGCCCCCCTGAGTCAATACTTTGTAGAACCACCTTTCGCTGCAATTACAGCTGCAAGTCTTTTGGGGTATGTGCTTTGCACATCTAGAGACTGACATTTTTTCCCATTCTTCTTTGCAAAATAGCTCAAGCTCAGTCAGATTGGATGGAGAACGTCTGTGAAGAGCAATTTTCAAGCCTTGCCAGAGATTCTCAATTGGATTTAGGTCTGGACTTTGATTGGGCCATTCTAACACATGAATATGCTTTGATCTAAACCATTCCACTGTAGCTCTGGCTGTATGTTTAGGGTCGTTGTCCTGCTGGAAGGTGAACCTCCACCCCAGTCTCAAGTCTTTTGCAGACTCTAACAGGTTTTCTTCCAAGATTGCTCTGTATTTTGCTCCATTCATCTTCCCATCAACTCTGACCAGCTTCCCTGTCCCTGCTGAAGAAAAGCATCCCCACAGCATGATGCTGCCACCACCATGTTTCACAGTGGGGATGGTGTGTTCAGGGTGATGTTCAGTATTAGTTTTCCGCCACACATAGTGTTTTGCATTTAGGCCAAAAACTTCAATTTTGGTCTCATCAGACCAGAGCATCTTCCTCCACATGTTTGGTGTGTCCCCCACATGGCTTGTGCAAACTGCAAACGGGACTTCTTATGGCTTTGTTTCAACAATGGCTTTCTTCTTGCCACTCTTCCATAAAGGCCCGATTTGTGGAGTGCACGACTAATAGTCGTCCTGTGGACAGATTCTCCCACTTGAGCTGTGGATCTCTTCAGCTCCTCCAGAGTTACCATGGGCCTCTTGGCTGCTTCTCTGATCAATGCTCTCCTTGCCCGGCCAGTCAGTTTAGGTGGACAGCCATGTCTTGGTAGGTTTGCAGTTGTGCCATACTCTTTCCATTTTCGGATGATGGATTGAACAGTGCTCCGTGAGATGTTCAAAGCTTGGGATATTTTTCTATAACCTAACCCCTGTTTTAAACTTCACCACAACTTTATCCCTCACCTGTCTGGTGTGTTCCTTGAGCTGTTTGTTCACTAATGATCTCTAACAAACCTCTGAGGCCTTCACAGAACAGCTGTATTTATACTGAGATTAGATTACTAACAAGTGGGCTCTATTTACTAATTAGGCGACTTCTGAAGGCAATTAGATGCACTGGATTTTATTAAGGGGTATCAGAGTAAAGTGGGCTGAATCTTTTGCACGCCACACTTTTCAGTTTTTTATTTGTTAAAAAAATTTGAAAACCATGTATCATTTTCCTCCCACTTCACAATTATGCGCCACTTTGTGTTGGTCTATCACATAAAATCACAATAAAATACATTTACATTTGTGGTTGTAACGTGACAAAATGTGGAAAAGTTCAAGGGGTATGAAAACTTTTACATGCCACTGTATATAGAAAGATATTTGGGACGAATGTTTACAACATATACATCAATGCTCGTTAAATGCCAGACATTCTTTAATACAATTAGAATCTTCCCACATATATCTCCTATTTGTGAAAAATGTCAGCATTTAGAGGCTAACTTAACTCATACATTTGTAAATTGTATAAAACTTAAAAACGTTTGGACGGAAATGTTTAAGATAATTTCGGAAGTTGTCAACACCCAATTGGATCCCGACTCAAAACTAATAATATCAGGAATGTCAGAACAAAGTCTAACACTAACTACAAGCCAAAGAAACCTTCTCGACCATAGTATAATAATAACTGAGAAAAAAATAATATTAACGTTTTGTAAAAGCCCTATAACCTCCACAATTAAAATGTAGATTATGGAAATGTCAGAGATCTTACATTTGGAAAGAATTAGACTTGTCTTAATGGCCATACAAGAACTCTTTGTCAGAATATGGTCTCCATTTATTGACTACTTGAAGGGGTAGAATGGTTCGGCACGGAAAGCTGACTGAAGTTCGAACTCAGGACTAGATGAAAAGTTATACTTAATAATTTTCGAATCAATCTTCAATGTTGTATTATTCGTAAATTATTTAATTCTTCTTTATCATGCTTTTTTTTTTTCTCTTTCTTTATTATTTTCTATGTATATAAAAAATATATAGAAGCAGAGTCATTAAATAATATTAGCAATGTATGACTGATATACACAAAATGTTCTTATTATGTACTTGCTTCTAATTAAAAAATCCTTTAAAAAATATATATATAAAGGGCAAGGAGAGGACAATGGTGAGGTAATCTCATCAATGGTGAATACATCTCATCAGTTTTACTACTACCAAGAAGAAGGACAATATAGGTGGACAACTCAGAGAAGGTAACAGATGACATTCTAGACAGTTGTCATTAAAGAATATTTGCAAAATCCGGGGGTCTGATGAGATGTATCTCATGCTATTACGGGTGGAGATTGCTGGAACCTTGACAAAGATGCCAGATGATGCCAAATGTGGTTTGTTTATTCAGGAAGGCCAGCAGGGAGATACCTGGTAACCACAGGCAGGAATATTATTGGAAATATTCAAATGGGACAGGATTATTCTGCACTGGGAAAGGCAGGCATTAATCAAAGCTAGTCAGCATGGAATAGTTTAGGTAAGATTAATTTGTTTGAATTATTTGAAGAGGTAACAACATGTATTGATGATAGTATAGCATTTGAGATAGTCTACATGGACTTCAGAAAGACTTTGGCAAGTTCCCAGAGGGAAGGGTGGTCCAAAAGGTTAGATCTCATGGGATTCAGGCAAGTTGGCAAATTAGGCATTAGAGCTATGAAGAAATTAGTATTGGTCATTTGTCAATAAAGTTTTCTTCAAGATAAAGTACTCATTTGATGTGGACATCTTCAGAGAGGATGGTTTTCAATTAATTCTGTTGGGTAAAGGGAATCTGCTGGTTCCCAGGTTCTTGATGAGTAGGGGTGTCAAAGGTTATCGGGAGATGGCAGGAGAATGGCGTTAAAAAGGGAAGATGGATCAGCCATGATTGAATGGCAGGCTAGACTCGATGAGTCAAATGGTCTAATTCTACTCCTATGACTTATGAACGAATGAACTTATGCAGCACTGTTGTCTGGTAGTGTATGTCTACACAGGGTTGAGATGTGGCCAGATCCAATCAATCTCTCATAGACATAGATTTATACGGTAATACAGTGTGGAAACTTGCCCAACATTCCCAGTTACACTAGTCCCATCTGCCAGCATTTGATCCATATCCCTCCAAACCTGTCCTATCCATGTACCTGCCTAATAGATTCTTAAATATTGGGATAGTCCCAGCCTCAACTACCTCCTCTGGCAGCTTGTTCCATACACCCACCACCGTTTGTGTGAAAAAGTTGCCCCTTAGATTCCTATTAAATTATTTCCCCTTCACAAACTTATGTCCTCTGGTCCTTGATTCACCTACTCAGCGCAAGAGACTCTGTACATCTACCCAATTTATTCCTCTCATGATAGGTCTGAAGAAGGGTCTCGAACCGAAATATCACCCATTCTTCTCTCCAGAGATGTTGCCTGTCCGGCTGAGTTACTCCAGGTTTTTGTGTCTATCTTCAGTTTAAACCAGCATCTACAGTTCCTTCTTACCCATTTTGTCCTCTCCACTGCAAAATCTCCTCAGGATATGTCTACTTTGAAGTTCTCCTCCTCTCTCCAATGAGAATTCTGCAACATCCTCTCTCACTGCTCCCCCTCTGTGATTCCTCCTGCTCTCCGACTCTATGACCATGTTTTAACCCAGACTCGCTACCACAGCCATGTGTGTTTTCTCGGTGCTTGCCTGCGCCTCCATCTTCTATCTCGTGGATTCCAACTCCAGTTCCAGACATCCCGATTCAGACCCAACCTGGATTATAGGTTCCGACAGTCGAACTGCTGCTTTTCGCAACAGTTCTCCTTCTGTGCCCTGTGTTCTACACTGGCTGCGATGCGCTGGTATCAGCAGGCCCTCGCTCTGACTCTCCCACAGCTCCGGGCCTCACTCATCCACACCTGCAATGGACCCTAACTGAACTTCATTTGACGTCAGATTCACGTCCTCAACAAACGCTTCCTCGCCTACCTGGACTCTAAAGGCTTGCCCGCCTCCAGACCAGTTCCTCCACCGACACTCCTCAACGCGACCGCCCACATCCCGTGGTTCCACTTCTGGACCGCACAGCCTGCCCGACCACCACGTGGCCGAGAACCGGGTCGCCATTGCCGCCACGAGGAGCAGCACCAACACCCATCTCCTCGTCAACCCTCACTGCTTACCCGGCCGAACCCAGGTCGGACCACCGAAACTGCCGCATCTGCTGACTCTCTCTGCCTCCCTGGGGCCACCGTTGTTGTCATCGACTCACAGCATCTTCCCAGGGCTACTCCCACCGCTGTTGCTAACTACCACCCAGTGATGACCCCTTCTCCTGTCCATCTGTCCCCCTCCTCTTGGACTCTGCAGAATGGCCTTCTACCCTCTCTAGACCTCTTTATTTCTAACTGCCGGCATGACATCAACTGTCTATGGTCTGAAGAAGGATCTCAACCTGAAACATCACACATTCCTTCTCTCCAGAGATGCTATCTGTCCGGCTGAGTTACTCCAGCTTTTTGTGTCTGTCATATTTTATGCACCTCTGTAAGATCACCCCTCATCTGTCCAGAGAGGGCTACCCAGCGAGCTCGGTCCCTGCGAGCCTTTGAAGACCAGGATTCGCAGATGAGGTTAGGGTAGTTGGTGATGGCAGAGGATGCTGGACAAAAGGCTCAGTAAGAAGAACCCGAGGGGGGGGTCTTACCTTCCCCACCCTCAAGGTCGGCTGTTGGAGGTGCCCCCCGGGGGACAAGGGGTGAAGAGGGCTGTGCAAGGGGAGGTGAAACGGTTTGTGGGATGACTGGAATGGAGTCGACGGCTGCAACGGGTCTTTGTGGCCAGCAGCTATAGGGACTGTGAAATGGTGCCAACATGACGTCTCTTGCATATGGACTCAGTGGGCTGCTCTGTTCCTTCTGTACTAACAGGGGAAAGTGATACTCTTATTGATCTGTATGAAAAAAAATGTTACTATACCTTGTTACACGTGATAATAAAGAAATCATTGAACCATGTCCATGCCCGCGCAGAAAGCCATCCTCTGTTAGTATGAATGCAAAACCTGTGGACCTCAATACTGAACTTATACAGGCTTGCCCCTGTGGGGCATACATGTATGTAAGATTTGCACTCTTAAGGAATATTGAGAAATGTTCCACTTAGTGCAGTGACATTGTAAATGTACTTGAATGTATTAAAAGGCAAGTGTAAGTTTTTATTTCAGTCCCATTATTATACGATGCATGCCATAAGTACTGAGCTTAATTGGAGGTTTAAGGCAGTTTTCCTGGGGACAAAGCCTGAGCCAAACAAGTAAATCCTTTCTCTTTCACTAATGTTTAATTAGTGCAATCTGTTAAAATAAATTGTTATTATCATGAGTTGTTTGTAATTGATCTGCATCCAAAATATTAGTTTAATTATAATTCTGCACCTTGGCATAGTGTAGCAGGGATTATTGTACGAAGGTTGTCAATCTGCAAAGTCAAGATAATTTAAATTGTTGTTACAAATTTGGCACACAATGCTATTGACATGTAAGATTCAAAATAACTTTGACAGTTTATTGTTAAAAGGATTCGCCATTGTGCAGTAAACTTTTTGATGGTTCTTTGTGGACAGCTTCCCAAATTTAACTGCTTTTTGTTGATTACGATAATGTTTCTATTTCAGTCAGAAATCTGGAGGAAATACTGGGGCAAGATTAATTAGTGTTGGTTTGATATGTTGGTGGGTTTAAGTTTAAAACCAAATAGTAGGAGGATTTTGGGCAGATATAGATGTAGACAAAATGGGGTTTATCAATATTGCAGACAGGAGTTTTATTTTTTACGAATGACTTAAATGATTAGTTTCAAAAATGAAAACATGAAATATGAGTTTTCTGCTACATTATCGTTAAGGATCTTATCTCCTCATTTTTCTTGTGCCTCAGCTTCCACTCGGATAATGCAGCAGAAGCAGCTTCATAGATATGACTATCTTTGTGGCTATGGGGTCAGTCTTGCAGAAGATAAGGAATGACAGATGTTGGACCTTCAATGGATTACAGCCAGTTCAGCTGAACTAAGCTAACCCTCATATCGATGCTAGTTCATCTATTTTTTGCCACCATTTCAAAACTCTGTAAATGATTCATCACAGTGGCTGCTTGATATTAATGGTCAGTGACATTTACATAGACCGTGCTCCTTAAATAATTAAATTGAGTCAATAGGAATCTGTAAACTGTAGTAAAAGGGTGCTGCAGCCTGATATATAACCTTATTAAAACTCTTTTTTTAACTCTGCATGCTGCTCGAGAAGCATTTTCTGTTTGTTTTCAGACCCTCAAAATAATTGCATGGAATCCTAAGTCGTGCTTTCATTCTGTTGGGATAAAAATATAATGCAACATATTTGTTTTTTCTTGCTCTCTGAAATGTGTACGGAGGTGCAGCTGGCAGAAACATTGTCTAAATATAGTTTCAATATTTGTTTTTACTTTATGTTGCACATTTCTTGGCCGGCGAAAGAATAATCTACCCCTCAAAAGAAGGATATATATTTTGAAATCATGGTCCTCAATGCTAAAGGATTTCCCGTGTGTTCTAGAAACTAAAAACAGTGGCATTTGATGTAAGTTGAATTAGACCATTCAACATACAAACTCCTGGTCAATAAGCTACCCTGGCAGTCTAATGTTAAAATGATAATGGGCTTATTAACCTAATATAGGAAATAATCTATGCCAATAGTTTACAAAGATCTGGAAATGATGAGAGGAAAACATGGGTGAAGGACTATAGGCATCATATATCCAAAGTCATTTTCTCTGCCCATATGCACCACATATCATGTCTCAAATTACTTTATTCAACATTACTTCCAAGAGTGAGGGATAAAGTTTGTGGTGAAACATTACTGGGATATTGGAAACGACAAGCAAAGGCAGTACACTTTGAAAATGTAGGCATGGTGTTGCTATGGTGGGGAGGATGAAATCAAGAAACCTGACCTGGGACACAGTTTATGGCTATAGTAAGATGACACGAAATAAGTAACACATGGAGTGTAGCTTTACACATATAACAGCTCACTGTACGCTGTTGGGAAACTGTGCTGAGAACTAAAAATAAAGGTAACATTGAAGTTGATTTTAATTCCAATGTGTTTCAGGCATGCAGATGTTGATGGGGTGACTGTAACACGCACTGAGAAAATGTAACATTACGATGCCTCCTATGCACTGCACAGTCAAAGAGAGAATCCAATAAGTAATGGAAAGAAATGACTTGCCTCAACAATCTTATGATAACATGGTAATGGAGTTATTAGCTAAGTAGTAAGTTATTAATTAATTAATAAGGCTGTTCTCTAACTGCTGTGAAAGGCAATTTTTCTATTCAGAACCCCAAGCTATGATTGTAGCCCACCCTGATTACATAAATGGACACTGGTCTGCATTTTAGTTCATAAGCTACAGGCGTCACAGAGGCGCAGTGGTAGCGTTGTTGCCTTACAGCGTCAGAAACCCGGGTTTGATCCGGACAACTGGTGTCTTTCTGCAAGGTGTTTGTACATTCTCCCTGTCACCTGTGAGGGTTTTCTCTGGGAACTCCAGCATCCTCCCACACTCCAAAGACGTACAGGTTTGTAGGTAAATTGGCTTGGTATAAGTGTAAATTGTCCCTAGTGTGTGTAGGATAGAGTTAATGTGTGGGGATTGCTGGTTGGCGCGGACTTGATGCGCCAAAACTATACCACAGTTCATAAGTTCTAAAATTACTAGACCAGGTTGCGGGGGGGGGGGGGGGGGGAAGGGGGGTTGCCTGTGGCATCACACACACACTAACCGCCCCCCACACACACGGGGGGGAGAAGGGTTGAGAGGAGGAGGGAGGGGAGGTGAGGGAGATGGGGGGGAGATGGGGGGCAAAGGGAGGGGGAGGGGGGTGGAGGGGAGAGGGGGAGGGGGAGGGGCAGAGGGGAAGGGGAGAGAGAGGAGGTGGTAGGGGACAGAGGGGGGGAGAGAGAGAGGAGAGGGGTAGAGGGGAAAAGGGGGAAGATAGGGGTAGATGGGGGAGAGGGAGAGGGAGGGGGAGGGGTGAGGGGAGGGGGAGAGGGGGAGAGAGGGAGGAAGGGGGTAAAGAGAGGGGGAGAGTGGGGAGGGGGGAGAGAGCAGAGGGGGAGAGAGGGGGTAGAGAGAGTAGAGGGGAGAGAGTAAGGGGAGAGAGGAGGGGGAAGGGGGGGTAGAGGGGAGTAGAGGAGGGTTAGAGGGGGGGGTGAGGGGGGAGGTGGGGGGCAAAGGGAGGGGAAGGGGTTTGGAGGGGGAGGGGGATGGGGAGGGGGCAGTGGAAGGGGAGAGTGAGGATGGGGGAGGGGGCAGACGGGGAGAGAGGAGGGGAGGGAAGGGGAGGGGTGAGGGGCAGGGGAGAGGGGGGGAGAGGAGGGGGGAGAGGGGGGAGAGAGGGAGGAAGGGGGTAGAGAGAGGAGGGGAGAGAGAGGTGGGAGGGGGGTGAGCAGAGGGGGAGAGAGGGGGTAGAGAAAGTAGTGGGGAGAGAATAAGGGGAGAGAGGAGGGGAGAGAGAGGAGGAGGGGAGAGGGGGGAAAGGGAGGAGGTGTGGGGGAGAGGGGAAGGGGGGTGGAGGAGGGGAGGGGGGGAGAAGTGGGGAGAGAGGAGGGGGAGAGAGGGGGGAGAGATTTGTGAAAGAGTTGTGGTAGAGGGGGAGGGGGAGAGGCGGGAGGGAGGGGAGAGAGAGTGCTGGCGATAGACGATGGGGAGAGAGGAGGGGGAGAGAGGAGGGGGGAGAGAGGAAAGGGGTAGAGAGGAGGGTGGGAGAAGTGGAGGGAGAGAGGGGAAAGGCATGGGGGTGGAGGAGAGAGGGGGAGGGGGGTGGAGGAGGGGGAGGCACATAACTCAGCCCTGGGTGGTGAGGGCTGTGGGCAGGGGGGGACGCTACGACCAGCAGCACTCAGGTGCTCCTTGGTATTTCTTGGTCTCTCGGGTTGTCAATCCAGAGCCCTGGGGGGTGGGCTACTGGGCTGTGGGCGGGGCGGGATGGGTGGGGCGGGTCAGGATGCTACAGCTGGCCACACTCGGGTGCTCATCGGCATCTCTCGGGTTGGCCGTTGGAGTGTATGTTTTGGGGGGGGGGGCACATAACTTGCAGCTCGTGGAAAATCCAGCAGAGGGGGAGAGAGGGGGGCTGCGCCTTGAAAAATCTGCGTGAGGAGTAGAGGTATTGTGATGTCATCAGCTGGGTAGCTTCAGCTTCAGTTAGCTTTAGCTTCAAATTGCATTGTGACATCATCAGCCCATTAGTTACAGCTTAAATTGGCTTTAGCTTAAGATTGGTGAAGAATTTGAAGAAATAACTAAATAAATTATTTACCAAATTTTCAGATGAGGGATTTTTGAAATCATGAGGTAAATCTCTACTGGAATATGTAAAAATTTCACTGTTACCGCATCTGGTTTTTGAGGAGATATGATTCACTAGCAAGCAGACATAATAACGATCAGAGTTTTATAAGTATATAGACAAATAGAAGCAGAATTAGGCCATTCAGCCCATCAAGTCTACTCCACCATGCAAACATGGATAATCTATTTTATTAAAGTAACACCCCATTCAGCATATGATGCACAGCAAGGCCACAGAGCCTTTGCAAGTCAATGGTGGGATTATATGGCATCTATCCAATGGTAAGTGATATGGGATATTTTAACTGCCTGTCCACATGCAGCTACCAATTCATACAGTTCGAGAAATTACTGCCTTTAGTGAAAGCAATTTAATATGTGTGTGTGATGAAGAGAGGGCTGGTACTGCTGGCAGCAAACAGTGGTGAAATAGGAAAACAAGGAACTGCAGATGCTGGTTTACAAATAAGGACACAAAGTGCTGGAGTAACTCAGTGCTGGTGAACATGGATAGGTGACGTTTTCGGGCAAACCCTTCTTCCCAACACTCTTGTGTATGTAAACAAGGCCTACATTTAAGTAAGAACGCTTACTGTTACTGTTATGGATTCTTCTTCACTTTACTACGTATAATCCTGCAGGCTGCCAATAATTCTCATATGATTCATCTTTGAAGTTAAAGAGGAAAGCATATATTCATGGACTGGAATCTCACAAGGCTCCCAAACTTCCTGCAAAATTCAAACTTTGCTCCTTACATGTTGGGGATTTTTGTAACGTCCAGATAAGTAGAACCCTTTTTTGCACATTTCCCTTCAGTAAGTTTTGATTCAGAAATGTGAGTTAATACAACATGTCAAGAACATCCAAATAGTTCCATTCTCCAGATCTGTCCCCGTACACCTACATTTCTGTTATTTCCCTTTCTGAAATCAATGGTGGTATCCATTAATATTCTAAGTAATAGGTATAATGCAGCACCCCTATTTCAGATTCTAAATTACAGATTGACCTTCTGGTATGATATACAGGCTGATTACAATCCAGTAATATGTTGCCTTCCATATTGGTAGAGGTCAAAGGTGTCTGAAGAAGGGTCTCGATCCGAAACGTCGCCTATTCCTTCTCTCCATAGATGCTGCCTCACCCACTGAGTTCCTCCAGCATTTTTGTCTACACACCATTGGGACAGGTGTGTATACAGATAGCGGGCTTAACAGCAGCTTGAAGATCCTGGTGCGAGATTGATTTGATCTGAGGCAGCTGGGACCAATGCCAGGGAAACATCACCAAAGCGCAATGAAGCAACCTACTTTCAGCTGCAGCCAGGAAGGTAAAAATATGCTTGATTGCTGTTCAAGGAGGGAGGAATATGTGTTCAGAAGGAATATGTCTAATGTTGTTCCTTGAGTTCTTCTTACTGTTCCGGATTCTATTTGGGAATAGGTGGGAATCTTATATTAAAGACTGCAGCCTGTGTCCCCTGATCAATGTTACTCCCTTTGCCATGCCATTGCCTTCCAGCGGAATTCCTCCTGGGTACTGGGGCAAACCCTCTCCCAAACAGTTTGTCTCTGCCATCGCAAGTTCACCTTCCTTCCTAACTGCGAGCAGTTGAAAAATCATTGAGAATGTGCGGAGCGTACAAAAAATAGGATTAATGTAGGAATAGCATAAATGGATGGTTTAAGGGGCTTTTCCTGTGCTGTGTTTCTCTGATTCTAAAGTTGTCAGCAACTGGATCTTAAGACATTTTTCATGGCCGAGAGTATTGCCAGCTTGCCAGCTCTCTGGAGGTGATGTCTGATCCAGAACCCAGACACTGTTGATATCTTGGGCCTCATCTTTTTAAGCTTCAACATGTCGAGAATGTCGATTATTTTGTAAAAGGAAAACAACCTAAGCTTTCATATGTCCATTTTGGGCAGAGCTGATGTGGCAAACGCAATAATTTTATTACCTGCAACATTTTCAATGATTTAACAAAAATTCTGCAACTCTAATGAAGTAGGCAGATGACTACACCAAACAATTAAGCAACAAAGAGCTTGGACAGCATTGCACCTCCAAATGTAGATCCTTTCAACAAGGAATGCTTTATTATCACAGTTAAGAAAATTATGGCTTGAAGAAGCAACTCAGTAAAATTCACATGCAAAGCATGACTTAGAAATGAATGAGCATCACGTAGATAACAGCCTAGAAGATGGGACTGAAAAAATTCAGTCCTCAGCTGGAGCCTTGTTTAAAAATCAATACAAAGAGTTGTGATCCTCTTTAATATCTTGGCTGAATCCCTAAGGGTGCAAGTCAGAAGCCTTCTGCTCTTTGGTTACTTTTGATCTGAAATATCTTTGAGCAAACATTGGGACTGGTAATATTAGGAACACCATAATCCAGAACTGTGAAGGAAACACTTCTCTTAAATGTGAAGATAGACACAAAATGCTGGAGTAACTCAGCGGGACAAGCAGCATCTCTGCAGAGCAGGAATGGGTGATGTTTCGGGTCTAGACCCTTCTTCAGACTGAGAGTCAGGGGAGAGGGAGATGTAGAGATAAGGAAGGGTCAGGTGTGAAAATGACAGATCAAAGGGGATTGCACAAAATACTGGAGAAACTCAGCGGGTGCAGCAGCATCTAAGGAGCGAAGGAGATAGGCGACGTTTTGGGTCGAGACCCTTCTGATGCTCAAGGAAATGTATCAGTACACAATCAGTAAAATGTAATCAGGAGGACAGTGAAACTAGTCAGGGAACTAAGATGGGGGAGGCATGGAGAGAGAGGGAAGGCAAGGGTTACTTGAAGTTAGAGAAATTGATGTTCATGCCGCAGGGATTGAATTTGAATTGTATCTTCCAAAATGTGCAGTGAGGGAGAGTTGGAGCTAATTAATGAGGAGGAACATTTGCAAGAAAACATACTGGTAGCTACAATGCAAGAAGTACAGATGCACTTTCTTCATTCATAGATGGTACAGCACCATTACAAATCTATAGGAGGAATGGCTCTTTTGAGAAAAGGTGGTGGTAGACTGACATGTGATCTTCAGATCTGCTGCAGCCAATATCCAGCAGAATTTGAGAAGTATAGGTGAAGACATTCTGCAACACTAATGAGGAAGACAGATGACCACATTAACCAAGTAAGCCACACAGATCTTGGATGACTGCACCTCCAAATGTAGATCCATTCAAAAGGAATAAGTTATAAGTTTTGTTTATTGCCACATGAACCGAGGTACAGTGAAAAGCTTTTGTTGCGAGTTAACCAGTCAGCAGAAAGACAATACATGATTACAATCGAGTCATCCACAATATACAGCTACATGATGAAGGGAATAACGTGAATGACGTTTAGTGCAAGGTAAAGTCCAGTAAAATCCGATAAAAGATAGACTGAGGGTTTCCATTGAGGTTGATGGTTGTAGTGGCCATTTGGTTTATTTTGTGTCATTAATTATGGCATTTGTCTTTAAATTTTAGACTGCCCGTAATTATGTGGGTGGGATTTATTACATAGTCAAGGGCATGTTTGGTGCTGGTTTTCTTGCGCAGAAAGTTAGTTTTAGTTTAGTTTTGGAGCTACATGGGGAAGGAACACCCTTCAACCATGTGAAGTTTAACTGAGACACGAGGAGTTTTCTAATGTTTAAAGCGATATGCTGGAGTTCGAACAAGATTAAAGTGTACGAGTCGGCGAAGAAGGTCAGATGTATATCTTATTGTTTATCTTCAACAAGAAAGAAACTATTAATCAAAAGACTGTATTGTGAAGATTTATCTGTCGAGAAGCTCTGAAGGTCTCGGGGAGCTCACATGCGTATTATGACATTCTCCTAAAGCCATGTAGTCTCTTTAGTGGCTAGAGGGAGTAATCTCTTGAATTATATAAAAATCTGCCACTTCGGGAAGAAAGTCTAAGGAGACCTCTGACAGGAGGTGAGAGCCAGTCCCAGAGAGTGGGACAGAAGACTTGGCTAGGATCTCAAAAGAGGTTTTGGCCAGAAGACCATTTCCAGAAGAGGAACTGAAGACAATAGATCTCGGCCACAGATGGTCTAGAGGTTTATCGACAGCAACATGACTTATCTGAAGATTGAAGACATTATCACGAAATTGTGAGTAAAATGACTATTTTTTTTTAAATTGAAGCTGGGAAGCTTTACTTTTGAATGGCTTCTATAAGGTTATCAGAAAGCTATTTCTGTTAGTTCGGAATATAGCTAATAAAGTGTTTTTTCCACTTTGCATGGAGAATTCCAGATGCCCGAACTTGGATTGTTTTGAAGGCAAGATAAGACACATTCCTTTTGAACTAACGTAATTATTAACTTCATAAATGTTAAGGGATGTTGTCTGGAAATCTAATTTGTTATTGTTCTTGAAAAAATGTTTTCAAAATATCCTTGCCCGATGTTTATCAACAAAACTAAAGCAGATTCAAGAAGTCCTTGTTTATTCAATTTAAAGACTTGGCAATTTGCCAAGACCTGTTTTAAAATCCATGGAGCAACAAGATGGAGAAAGAGCCATGGCAGAGGAACCACAAGTTGGCAGAGCCAGGCAAAAGTATCGAGATGGTGGAGATAATACCCAAGCTGCCCATCTAAAAGAAACCGAGGAGAGAAACAAGTTATGGCAACAGGTTATGAAATCAATTGAAAAACAGAAGAAACTAATGGAATCAGTTAAGAATGTGATCAAGGTAGAATCTAATCTGAGCCAACTATGGAACCTCTGCCAGGAGGTTGGAGAGAAACAAAAGATGCTGCTGTATTCACAGCCGCCTTGGGAAGAACGTAAAAGACACACCCAGTGGTAGGAAGCAAGGTTGGAGATATTCAATGGTTTCATGGATGAGGCAGAGGAGTGGTTACCACAACTTATGTGCTTAACAGCTGGAAGTGCGATGCAACAATGTGCTGGAATGGAAGATGAGATTACACCACAAGATAGTATCTTGAATGTATATACACAAAAAATCAGGACATAAATCTGGTTCTACAGCCAGTTCAGTATCAAGGGTTTCTGCTCGATTAGGAGTTGAAGCTGATCTAGCCACTCTCTCAATAGAAGCAGATGCCTTGAAGAAGAAACATGAGATTGAGCAAGAAGAAGAGATAACGCGCCAAGAAGAAGAGATGAGGCGTCGAAAGGAGCAGATGAGGAGACAAAAAGAACACCTGGAACTAGACACAAAGATGGCGGTGGTCAAATCAAAGAAGGAGATGTTGGAAATATTCGAGTTCAAGATGCAACTCGAGAGCTTCGAAGACAATGAACTCTGGAGCAAGAGAAAAAACTGCTCCAAGTGAGTCAGCAGTTGGATCAATTCCACAATCGAGGTCCACCGGATTTCATGGCTTGGAGCACCCATTGAAGCAATATAGGGCCGGCAAAACTTCATCTCAGCAAATGGGTGCTAGATCGAAACAAACAACTTATGGAGCGTCTGTAGATGCTCAGGACAAACCAATAGCAGACTACGCTTTTCCAAGGCCTGATGTATGGGCTCGAGCAAGCCAGTATGAGCCAGAGAGGCCTGTCCATTGTCCATTGGCACCAAGCCAAGATTTTCAGGATTGATGAATAGTCAAGCTGAATTCATAGCTCGACAAAATACCTCACTCACGCTACCACCAGCAGAAATACCTACATATGATGGAGATCCTTTGCGGTATGAAGCTTTCATAAGGGCATTAGAAGAAGTATTAGAAATGAAAATTAAGGATGAAAATGAGCGCTTACGATTTCTGGTGAAGCACACAAGCGGAGATATTCAGCTACTTGTAGTAAGTTGTCAAAATGAGCCTGACAGCCAAGGCTATAAAGAGGCAAGAAGGTTACTTAAAGAACATTTTGCTAATGAACAGAGGATTGCTAACGCATACATGGAGAATGCCCATGCTTGGAAAGTTATCAAGCCAGAAGATGCGGAGGCATTGAATGATTATACAATATTTCTTAGAGGTTGTTGCACCTCGATTAAAAATCTTGGCCACATGGAGCAAATGAATCTTGCAAGTAATATCAGAGTCATCACTAGTAAGCTGCCCAGAAGACTGAGAGAAAAATGGAGAGATGAAGCAGGTGGAATATTGGATAAGGAGTAGCCAGGCTACCAGACCTGGTAACATTCTTGGACAGGCAAGTATGGTACATGTTAGAGCCACACCATGGAACTATTGAAGATTACAAACCAATTGCAACTAACAAAGGTTCTACCTTTACCAGAACTGAAGAAAGATCAGGACCTAAAAGAAGCAGTTTTGCTACCACTATAATACCTGTGGAAACGACAGACAGAATGAAAGGAGATGTATCTACTATCAAGCAAATAGGATTTTGTTTGTTATGTGATGAAGTTAGTCACACCATAAGATAGTGTCGAAGATTCAAGAGGAAAGAATATGAAGATAAGGTGGATTTCTGAAGGTGAAGGGAATCTGTTTTGAATGTTTGAAAAAAGGACATATGGTGAGATACTATAAGAGTCCTATAATTTGTTATAAGTGCAAGCAATATCATCCTGAAGCACTTCACACTGTAAAGAAGCCACCAGAGCAAATGGAAGAGGAAAAACAGGAACAAATAGAAGAAGAGCTATCAGAGCAAATAGAAGAGGAGGAGCTGGAGCAAACGGAACAGAAGGAGAAGCCGACTATCAGTGATGCTATCACCTCGCCTCAAGTAACTGCTCATATTGGGGCCGGGGTTGAAGCCTGTATCTTTTCCATCTTACCTGTACAGGTAAGGAATAGCAAGACAAATACAGTGTTGCAAATATAGGCTTTTTTGGATCACGGAAGTTTAACTACCTTTTGCACAGAAAACCTGACGATAAGACTGAACATCACAGGAGAAGAAACTAAGATCCGATTGCGTACCATGAATAAAGATAGAGAGAGCATGAGTCATTACATTACAAGTGTGGAGATATCCAGTCTGGGTGAAGATAATTTTATACTAATATCTGAAGTGTTTACACATGGAACCATGCCTGTTGGTCATCAAAATATACCCAGACATGAAGAGTTGAAACAATGGCCTTACCTAAAGGATGTCAAAATATCTAAAATAAATTCTAGTGTTGACCTACTTATCGGAACAAATGCTTTGAAAGCATTGGAACCTATACAGATTGTGAGGAGCCAAGGTGATGGACCGTATGCTGCGAAAACCCGACTTGGATGGGTTATCTATGGTTCCTTGAGAAGGAACAACGAAAACAGGAATCAGAAGAACTACCCTGTCATTGCTGTTAATCAAATATCTACTGATAAATTAGAAAAGCTGGTGATGAAGCAATATTATCATGACTTCAATGAAAGTACCAATAACGAATCTGAAGAGATGTCTAGAGAAGAGTTAAAGTTCATTGATATTATGAACTACTCAGTAAAGATTGACGGACACTATTTTCTGGACTTACCTTTCAAAGAAGAAAGTGTTAATCTGCTGAATAATCATCGTATGGCAGAGCAACGCACCCAGAAATTGAAATGCAAGTTTGGCAAGAATACTAAATTTCATGAAGTAATAATTTCTTTGAAGAATAAGTTCTACATGGATGATTGCTTAAAACCTATGTCTCCTGAGCAGAAAGCAATTCAAATGGTAAAACATCTGACTTCCCTCTGCAATAAGGGAGGATTCATACTTTCCAAGTGGATCTTTGTATCTTTGTACCTTTGTATCTTTGGATTAGCAACAATTGTGAAAGCATTCCACCAGATGATAGAGCCAAATAAACCAGAGAGTTAGATTTGGACAAAGACAATTTGCCAATGGAAAGATCATTGGGAGCTACTAATGTTTCACAATTGGAATATGTTAACACAAAAGAAAATCCTGTGGACAAAGTTTCTAGAGAACTGACAATGAACCGCTTCTTATGAGATATGAGATGGATCAATGAACTAGAGTCTCTCTGTAAGCCAGACAGAGATTGTTCAAAGCTTGAGCTGGGATTTGAAATCTCTGCTAATGATCCGGAAATTAAATCAAACCTAATGGTGAACGTTATTACTAAAAATCCTGTTATTCTCTCAAAGGATTTTCACACTTCAACATTGTTGTTACAACACATCCATGAGTTGATAGGACATGGAGGAAGATGTTTCATGCTATCAAAACTTTTGGACTGTTATGTTTTGGACTATATACTGGGTATCATGCCTGATGTAAAGGGTTTGGTGCGCATGGTATGACTTTAAATTAAAAACAATGTTTTAATAAGATCAATAATCAAGTTATGTTTGCTTTTAGAAGGCGAAGGTGAAGATGGAAGAGTCAATGAAAAATTCTGATTGTGGATATATAGTGCATGCTATTTTTTGCTTTTAATATATGTTAAGCCTTCATGGTTACTTTTTTCATGTTTATTAATAATTGCCTCGTTATATACTCGGAACAATTAGGGGCCGGTATGTAGTGGCCATTTGGCTTATTTTGTGTCATTAATTATGGCATTTGTCTTTAAATTTTAGACTGCCGTTAATTATGTGGGTGGGATTTATTAAGCAGTCAAGGGCGTGTTTGGTGCTGGGTTTCTTGTGCAGAAGCTTAGTTTTAGTTTAGTTTTGAAACTACATGGGGAAGGAACACCCTTCGACCATGTGAAGTTTTACTGAGACATGAGGAGTTTTCCAACATTTAAAACGATATGCTGGAGTTTGAACAAGATTAAAGTGTACGAGTTGGAGAAGAAGGTTGGGTGTATACCTTATTGTTTTTCTACAACAATAAAGAAACTGTTAATCAAAAGACTGTGTACTGAAGATTTATCTGTCAAGAAGCTCTGAAAGTCTTGGGGAGCTCACATGCGTATTACGACATTCTCCTGAAGCCATGTAGTCTCTTTAGTGGCTAGAGGGAGTAATCTCTTGAACGATATAAAAATCTGCCGCTACAATAGTAGCTCAGGACTATTCTCTAGTTATGGTAGGATGGTTCAGTTGCCTGATAACAGTCTGGAAGAAATTGTCCCTGAATCTGGAGCTATGTGCTTTCATACTTCTACACCTTTTGCCTGATGGGAAAGGGAAGAAGAGGGAGTGGCCGGGATGTGAATGGTCCTTAATTATGCTGCAGGCCTTGCCGAGGCACCATGAGGTCAACGGAAGGGAGGATTGTGTTGGTTTGTATGGACATACACATTACTAATATGTGCTGGCCAAGGTTCTTCTCTCCGTAAGAGTAGACATCGTCGACTCACATAGACTCTGTGAGAGCTGACATGCTCTCTGCCCATGGATGGTTCAATACCACACTGAGCAGTAGAAGAATGATCAGTTTGAAAATATTCTGCTTGGAAAAGGTGTTTGTGGATTTTGGAGCATTGTTTGTTACAAAGTAGCACTCTGGATGGGAATTGTAGGGTACAGGTCAACATTTGCCTGAATTGGTAATTTACATTCTGAGGCAGGACTTTGTCCAGTTGACAAGATAATGATAATGATACTTTATTGTCACTTGTACCTAGCTAGGTGCAGTGAAATTCTTAGTTTTAGCGTACAAAATACACAAAGGTGTCGCCACAAAGGCACTGACAAAGTTACTCATCCTTTCTTCATCCCCCTCACTGGGTGCCCCTGAGTTCTCGGCAGGTCCCCCACTCTGGGACTCCCTTTATTCTCGACAACATTTCGGCCCAACCTCGTCCTCGGCCCGGTCTCGAAAACAAGGAACCAGACTGATTCCTGGGATGTCAGGACTTTCATATGAGGAAAGATTGGATAGACTCGGCTTGTACTCGCTGGAATTTAGAAGATTGAGGGGGGATCTTATAGAAACTTACAAAATTCTTAAGGGGTTGGAGAAGCTAGATGCTGGAAGATTGTTCCCGATGTTGGGGGAGTCCAGAACAAGGGGTCACAGTCTAAGGATAAGGGGGAATTCCTTTAGGACCGAGATGAGGAAAACATTATTTACACAGAGAGTGGTGAGTCTCTGGAATTCTCTGCCACAGAAGGTAGTTGAGGCCAGTTCATTGGCTATATTTAAGAGGGCGTTAGATGTGGCACTTGTGGCTAAGGGGATCAGGGGGTATGGAGAGAAGGCAGGTATGGGATACTGAGTTGGATGATCAGCCATGATCATATTGAATGGCGGTGCAGGCTCGAAGGGCCGAATGGCCTACTCCTGCACCTATTTTTCTATGTTTCTATGTTTCTATCCATATGTGGTCTTCATCTGTGGGTAGATAAACAGAGTTAATGTTTCTGATTGAAGACCATTCATCAAAACTGTTCAGTTATCCTGGGCTTGGGCAACTCTGCACCTCCGAGTGGTGGTATGTATATCCTTTCAACAAGGTATAATATATGTCCTTGCTGAACTAGTCCAATTCTGGTAAAAGGTTTTTGAACTGAAATGTTAACTCCCTTTCTCTTCCCACAGATATGTTTTTAGCCACAGTTAATCTTTGTTGGGCAAGCAGTTGGAAGTTAGGCTCTGCGAACAGTAGCTGCTAACAGTCATAAAGTCATAGAGTTGCACAGCAAGGAATCAGGCTCTTCGACCCAAATCATCCATGATGATCAAAATGCCCCATCTAAACTAGTCAGCAGTAATTCTAACCAGGCCCAGGAATCCTTAGCTTTAAGTCTTGCAACTATGTATTTTAGGTTTATGTAGGCAGTTTCCATTGATAAAGGAAAGTATGTGACTTTTTAAAAATCTGTTTATTTCCAAAGAAAATTTATTCTCACCAACATTTCCTTTAGAAACCAGAACCAACCAATGAAGATCATTGTCATGGGGTCTTCCATTTGGACAAGGCAACTGCATGGTGATTAAGTTGTAGTGATTAAGGTGCAATAAAACACAATTCTTTGGAATGACTCCGTCTTTATAGAATGATAGAATTATAGAAAATAGGTGCAGGAGTAGGCCATTCGGCCCTTCGAGCCTGCACCGCCATTCAATATGATCATGGCAGATAATCCAACTCAGTATCCTGTACCTGCCTTCTCTCCGTACCCCTTGATCCCTTTAGCCACAAGGGCCACATCTAACTCCCTCTTAAATATAGCCAATGAACTGGCCTCAACTACCTTCTGTGGCAGAGAATTCCACAGACTCACCACTCTCTGTGTGAAAAATGATCTTCTCATCTCGGTCCTAAAAGACTTTCCCCTTATCCTTAAACTGTGACCCTTTGTTCTGGAGTTCCCCAGCATCGGGAACAATCTTCCTGCGTCTAGCCTGTCCAACCCCTTAAGAATTTTGTAAGTCTCTATAAGAACCCCTAAATTCAAGCGAGTACAAGCCGAGTCTACCCAGTCTTTCTTCATATGGAAGTCCTGCCATCCCAGGAATCAGTCTGGTGAACCTTCTCTGTACTCCCTCTATGGCAAGTGCTGTGAATGTAGAGAGAGTATATTAGATGCCAGTAAAACTTACATAACAGACCTAGTTTTAGGACCCAATTCCACTTTCCCTCATGCCAATATATCTACATTTCCTTGTGAAGCAGGGAGAGGGCAAAATGGTATGGCCATACTCAGACTCATAGATCATAAGCCCATTGTCTTGGATATTTGAATTGATATCAATCAACATATAGCAGTTGGTCTTTACAAAAAAAAACACTACACTAAATTGTTCTGCTATTTCACGAGGATGGCAACATTATTTTACAAACTGAAATTTGGGTGACATTCCTGCATTAATCACAACAAAAGATTGCAATTCGTAAAATATAAAAAAAACTGAAATTGGGCGACCTAGCAACGCCTAATTTTTCAATCGCTATTTATTCATTAGGACTGAAAAATCCTTCTTTAAATATTTAACTCGGTATGAAATCTGTGTATTTCATTTGAATTATTTCTTGGAAATTTCAAAACACCTTCCCAAAAATCCACACACATTATGTGCAGGATCTAATCAGAATTTCCTGAGGAAAGTTATGGGCCTGTCCCACTTGGCGATTTTTTAGGCAACTGCCGCCGACTGTCATAGTCGTAGCAGGCCGCCGAAAGCCTACGTAATTCTGGCGACAACCTACGACAGCACCTATGTCAGGAGAAGTCAAGCTACGCTCATTGGTGTCAAACCCACCGTTGCGGAAAAATTTTCAACATGTTGAAAATTTTGCGGCGACCAGAAAGACACTACAAATTTTTGCATGACTGAGGAGACTATTCCCGGTGACCACCGGCGAACATGTGGCGACAAACTAGGTGCCTGTAGTTGCCTAAGTGGGACAGGCCCATTATGGTGTGGGCTATGTGTTTTTTTTAATAACACATCAACCAGTTTGAACTATGTCAGAAGCATATTCAAAGCTGAAGTAATGTGAATCACTATTGCCTTTCAGTTCTCAGGCATGATGGGTTTTACATTGAAGGCGTGAGAATGACACACTCCTGTGACACATGTACGCCACGTTGCTATAGTTTCCATCTGTGGTGATCTGATATACGTTCACATGGTTACTCAACATGAAAGAAAGATCAAACCACTCACCATTTACCAGTGTGAGTATATTGCAATACATCCCTAAAGTTCAACTTGAATCTGGCTTACCAATAAAGTGCCACATGTGGTTATACAAATGTGGTCTTGTTAACAAAACTTCCTCTTTTAGCAGTTTCCATTGCGTAGTTCCAATATTCATTCTGAAATCATATTTTTTTTGTTCATCCAAATTTTTTTTCAGGTTGTAATGAGAAGGCCAGTTTTATCGCCTAATTGTCTCTGAGAAGGTGGCGATGAGTCAATTCTTCTACCGATGCAGTCCCCCCCCTCAAGTGAAGGCCCTCAATTAGTGAAGTTTCAGCATTTAGGATCAGTGACATGTTTCTGTCAGGATAGTGTATGACTTTAAGGTAAACATGTTGGTGGGTGGTGTTGCCATGCGCCTGGAGCTTTTGAGCTTCTTTTATTTTTGTATCAAAAATAATTTATTAAAATACTATCATGGTAAAAAACAAAACCATGGTGACACACCCACCACCATATTATAAAATCACCAAATTATTCAGATACTAAATTTCCAAACAACTGTTACAATCCTTACAAATATACTAAATAACTACTATACAACTATATCCCTCTCTAACACCACCCAGGCATGGACTTAACCCCAGTAAAGGGGCAAGCATCTGACTCTTCTGTCTGGCACTGTGACTCGCGTATGGCCAACTTGGCCAGGCCTAGGAGCAATCCAACCAGGCGATCTTCGGCCCAGTTTTTGTGCTTCTTGGTGGTAAGGTTGTAGGTTTGGGAGGAGCACTTGGAAAAGACGGGTGACTGCATTGTATTTTGTAGATGGTACACTGTGCAACCACTGTACTCAGGTGGAGGGAAAACTAAGTCTTTAATATAGTGAATAGGTGCAAACAAGTGGGGCATTTTATCGCAGAGTATTGTTGGATTGTGTTCACTACACTCCTGAACTATCCCTTGTAGATGGTGGGGCAGCTTGGTGGTACAGGATACACGCTGATCTGCAGTGTTTATGTGTCTGATCCAGCTGAGATTTCAGTCAATGTTGCAGAACTGAAGAAGGGTCTCGACCTGAAACATCACCCATTCATTCTCTCCAGAGATGCTGCCTGTCCCATTGAATTTCTCCAACATTTTGTGCCTACCTGCAGGATGTTGATAGGTGGAGGTCTCAGCAAACTTAATGCCATTGAATGCAGGAGTAGACGATTAGACTCTCACTTGCAGGAGATGGCTTGGCATTTTGTGGCCCAACCATTACATTCCACTTCTCCACTCATGCCTGAGTGTTGTCTCCCTCTTACTGCTGAGGGGTTGTGAATGGAACCAAACTATTTGCAATCATCAGCAAATGAGGACCTGGATATCTGATAGATGGAGCACCACCTATCCATGTTCTCCAGAGAGTTTTGCCTGACCAGCTGAATTACTCCAGCACTGTGTTCTGTTGAGTATTAACCAGCATCTGCAGTTCCTTGTTTCGATAACCACCTACAAGTTACACAACATTATGACTTGGACATATATATCTAATCTTTTTCCATGATTTGATCTAAAATAGTCCACCCAATAACAGAGTGGGAGTATGCTCACCAGAGAGAATACAGCTTGTCAAGTTGGGGAACCAATGCTGGCATTATCATGAAAAGGATAAATTATACTAGACTTAGTGGGACCCGTTGGGTCCCATGTTAACACGGGAGGGTTGGACCCCAACGCAGGTGGGCAGGCAGCTTAGTCACTCAGGCCTGGTTGGCTGGCAGTTCAATCACTCAGGCCTGGTGGGCTGGCAGCTCAGTCATTCAGGGGTGGTGGGCTGGCAGCTCAGTCACTCAGGGCTGGTGGGCTGGCAGCTCAGAAACTGCCAGAAATTCAGCCCAAAACAGGTGAGAGACTCTGTGAGAGAGAAGGGGGAGAGGGTGGAGAATTAATTTAGACATTTTCATCTATTTTTTGCAGATCATAGCAATGAAGGAGGAAAGTCTATCCTGGCCTGGATCTCACAGGGAGCCGATGAAGGGAGAAAAATATGGGTGAGTTTTAATACTTGCAGGGGCAACACTTACTGAGCCTGGGCTAGTACAGGTCTGATGGGCTGAAGGGACTCATTAAAAAACAATCTGAATAAAATCTCAGTTAAAAGCACTTTTTCTGGACTTTTCCTGACCTGACGGGCCTTTTGGGCAAAAATTCTCTTCCTGTGGTAATACGGGCATTTGAGGCAAAAGGACTGGTTTCTCGGCTAATAGGGGCCTTGTGGCCCGAAATTAGTGGTTTCAGGCAGGCCACACAACTAATTTCATTTCCATTTCCATTTCAATTTCAAGCACAGGGCAGGCCAAACAACTAATTTCATTTCATTTCATTTCATTTCCATTGCCATTTCAGTTTCAAGCACAGGGCAAGCCAAACATCTCATCTCATTTTCATTTCCATTGCCATTTTAGTTTCAAGCACAGGGCAAGCCAAACAACTCATTTTATTTTCATTAAGGGCTAACAAATAATTAATTGCAAGTACATTGCAGACTCACAGTTCAGTAGACTCACAGTTCAGTTGACTCGCAGCAGAATCACAGTTGTGGCCTCTCCCTCTCAATCTTCCAGAGTGACTGACTCACGTCCAGGCATCCGGGGTTTTATAGTCATACCCCCCCGGATGGGGCATTACCTTCATCATGGTGATTGTCAGGCGAATGGACCAATCAGCTGATCTCAAGATTTTTTTAACATTCATAACTTTTTTTATTTTTCATCGATCGGAAAAATCCTCGGGGCTGTGAGTAAGATGGCCAAAAATTATAGCGATATATGGTAGCGTTTTTTCTCAATATACAGCACAGACAGAAAGTGGTCAAGATGAGACTTTTAGTTGTGCAGATGGCAGAGAATTACAGGTGCAATCTGCTCAGTACAGGGTGGAAGAGATAGCAGTATTTTGTAAGTAGAGAAGTCCACATCTATGCTTTGTCCACTCTGGGTGAAGAGAAGCACAGAGCTACTTCTTGTGGGACAATGCCCATTCATGGAGACTTGCTGCCCGCGGCCTTGACCCATTAGGTCCAGAGCCTTTGGGACCCCCAGAGTGCTGGTGGTCTCAATGTCGACACAACCTTGGGCAATGTGCTGAAGCAGTGCATCCCCTGGAACATTGGCTGCAGGGGGTTGCGGGGAATGCATTCAGTCAATGCAGCTGCTGCCATTCCGCAATGCACTCAAGGAGTAAACCCCAGACAGTTAGGGACATGGAAAAGTGAAGCAAATGATTAAAGATCTTTTAAATATTATTTAATATCAAAATGGCAATTAAACACACACAATTAAACACACACACAAAAACCCATAGACATATTACAAAACGTTAAACTCAACTGAAAGAAATACGATCATACTCGCCTTCTCTTTGCTCTCTAAATCAGAGATGTGTAATCTCCATTTTTGTGTGGAGATGTGCAATCTATATCTATATTAGAATTGGAAGCCACAACATCCTGAGAGGCAATTCTCCAGTGTTGTATTGGGGAATCACAATGAGATTGTCCCCTGCACAGTGTAGTGAGGGCTTGTAGCACCAGATGCAACAACAGCTGTTACTTGGTATACCTCAGGCTTTTGTGTACAGCAGTGCATGTGTGGAAGGCAGTGTCTTGCTGAAATTTTGTCAGTTCCAATGGGAAGCACCGACTCCAGCCAGTAAAAATCACCTCATTGCCTGAAAAACCTGTTTGCAATGAGCCATTATTGAATTGAATGGAATGCATTTGAATTGGATTGAATTGAATTATTAGACAAATATGTATACATACAAGGAATTTGCCTTGGTGCTTTGCTCGCAAGTAACAACACGATATACAGTAGACAATTAAAACTAAAACATTCTAATTTAAACATGTAAAGAATGAAATGAAATACCAGTGCAAAGGTGGCTACAGACATTTGGCTGTTGAGTAGAGCTACTGCTCGTGGAAAAAACTGTTTTTATATTGGGCTGTGACAGTTTTGACAGTCCGGAGTCACCTTCCAGAAGTACTTCAAAGAGTTTGTGGCCAGGGTGAGAGGGATCAGAGACAATCTTACCTGCTCGTTTCCTGGCTCTTGCAGTGTACAGTTCATCAATGGAGGAAAGGTTGCAGCCAACAACCTTCTCGGCTGATTGAACAATGCGCTGCTGCCTCCGCATGTCATGCTTGGTGGCTGAGCCAAACCAGACCATGATGGAGAAGGTGAGGACAGACTCTACGATGGCAGTATAGAATTGGACCGTCATTGCCTGTGGCAGACTGTGCTTCCTCAGCTGCCGCAGGAAGTACATCCTCTGTTGGGCCTTTTTGACAGTGGAGTCAATGGTAGCCTCCCATTTAAGGTCCCTGGAGATGATGGTTCCAAGGAACTTAAATGACTCCACAGATGTGACTGTGGTGTTGTTGATGGTGAGTGGGGGGAGGGGAGGGGGAGCTCTCCTAAAGTCTACAATCAATTCCGCTGTCTTAAGAGCATTGAGCTCCAGGTTTGAACATAGCAGGTGCCGTTTTGCTTCAATTGTGGTATTTGCTACATGTACGTGTGATTATAGGTCATGAAAGGCACTGTGTTAGGAAGGGAGCTAGAATGTAAAATACCATCATCAGCTGGAAATAAGGAGACTTATTTCATGACTCATGGTAATTATGACTACACTCAGTGTGTAAAGGGGATTCAGTCAGCAGATATGTGCTCAGTAGTAGAAAGCACTGCCCAGCATACTCTGGTATAGTGGGTTGCATGTGATTACCTTTGGCTAAATGTTGCCTGAAGTTAATTAATCACAGAGTTGTTGAAAGATAAAGTCAGTGAGAGATATAGTGTAGAAATAGGCCCATTGGTCAACCCAGTTAGCTCCAAACAGAAAGCACCATTTTATACATAATCTTATCCTAATTCAGTTTATTCTCCCCATGATCCCATCAACTTTCACCATATTCTACCACTCTCTACACACAATTTACAGTGACCGATTAACCTACAAACCCATACATTTTTAGGATGTGGGAGGAAACTGGAGCACCCAGAGGAGTATCCATGCAGTCACAGGAAGAATGTGCAAAGTTGCAGCTAACATCTGAGCTCAGGATTGACCTGTGTCGAAATATTTGTAAGGTAGTGGTACTACTGCCTGCGCTGCTGTGCCACCTGAATATCTGGTGTTTCTTTACAGTTCTTAGATTGCAGTAGTTTGTGCCAGGAACAGACCAAAGTTACTTTGAGTGCAAGGCTTTACATGATCTGGTTTCTCTCAAATATAAATCAAGTCAGGTCCAATTTATTATCAAATACGCAAGTATGGTGAGGTGCAGGTATAGTAACAAGCAGGTTTTGCTTGCAGCAGCATTACAGGTTCATAGACACAGACAATATGCAAAATATAAATTATACATAAATTATACAAGACAATGAAAAGGAAAAGATGGCGTATCACCAAGAACAAGACATTGGTGTAAACGATATTAGAAAACAAATCAACAGTTGTTCAAGAGCTGGTTTAAAATCAGTCTGATGTCATTCCTTTTCTGTATGATGAAAAAGGTTACACGAATTGTTAAAATAGGAAATGTCAAATGATAATTTAGTTGGTTAAGACAATTATGTGCCATTTCATACATTGATGTCTGCAGAAGGGTCTCGACCCGAAAAGTCACCCAGTCCTTCTCTCCAGTGAGGCTGCCTGTCCCGTTGAGTTACTCCAGCCTTTTGTGTCTATCTTTGATTAATAGAGATTGTTAATGGCACATGTGCCAGAGATCATGAATTCCTAGAGGCACTTTTGGAAGTTAACCTGGTACTGAGGCTGTCCTGGAGTGGAGTTTATGATGAGTGGGAAACATAGTAAAAGGTGTTCTGTGTGAATAAATGCTGTTTTCATTTAAGTGGAATTTGTCCCACATTTACGCACTCACAAATAATTTTTTCAGGTGAAGCAGTGACTCTCTTGCTTTCCTCCCATCTTGGCGTTCTGTGTTTGGTGATCACAACGTGGTCCCCGTGACACTGGAGAAATCAATTGCAGATTGAATGATTACCGTGCAAAACACCCACATTCAGTCCACATTCTCAGTGCCCAGTACTTTAATTCTCCATCCCACACCCATCCAGACCTTTTGGTCTGTGGCTTCCTGCATTGTTTCTACTTTAGACTTTAGGCTTTAGAGATACAGTAGATCCCCATGGTCACCCTGGTTTCACCGTATCAGGGACATATCCCTCTGTCACACTGGTTTAACTTTATCAGATACCTATCACCTCCTAGCCTCCCTGCAGCTTACTGAACTTCTTTTGTCTTCTTTGTAGTTCTGATAAAGAGTTTTTAACTTAAAACGTTGACTCTATTTATCTTCCCACAGATGTGTCCTGACCCGCTGAGTATATGTGACATTTTCTATTTTTTCTTTCAATTTCCAATATTTGCCATTAAAAAAAAATAATTCACTCACCTCCCCCATTCAGTCTGATTCGCAGGACAAGAGGCCTAATTCAGAAGCTATGCCTAATGAGAAGAAGTCTGCAGAAGGGTCTCGACCCGAAACGTCACCCATCTTTCTAGAGATGCTGCCTGTCCCGTTGAGTACTTCAGCATTTTGTATCTATCTTTGCAAAGTCTATTGAGGCCTGGTATGTAGGAATTTGGAAATTAGAGATTGGTGATGGGAGGAGGCACACAGATGGTGCGTCAATTTGAGGAGGGGAGTAGATTGCATACAAGAGGGGAAGTTAGGGCTTGTAAGGCTGACAAGCTCTTATGTAGTGCAGGGTCTTCTTCTGGTCTGCTGGGTTTGGTCTTCTGGGTTATGAGGGAGAGATAGATCAGCCATGATTGAATGGCAGAGTAGATTTGATGGGACGAATGATCTAATTCTCCTATTCCTTAGGTCCTGAACTGTGTCATGTGGTTGGTGATACGCAAACCTCACCTACTGAATTACTTTGACAGGCAAGCAAGCTGAGCCTAAGCAGCCAATAATTTAACATCTGAATACTTGCCAATGCAAAACATTCCAAAACTATTCAAAAAACAAGTAAAAAAACATCAAAATACAAACTCCTTGCCATTAAAAGACTTAAAATATTGCGACATTTTGAATTACTGTAAGTATGTTTAAGTTAACGTGATTAATTATAAACCAATGTAAATCACCTGAGACTCAAAACTGACTCATATCTGCTTCTCTCCGTTGGAAAAATTGCCGTTGTTTCTCCAATGTGTCAAAACAAACTAATACGTTTTCATTTCCCAATGTGACCATTTTAATCCTGAATATTTACCTCAAAGATTGGCTGACAAATGTTCCAGCTGGTGTTTTAACCAAACAATTTGGGATTTCTGAGAAGTTCACCGACCATCCATCATGTTGGGTAAAGGCCCTGTCCCGCTATACGAGTTTAACCAACCACTCTCCCGAGTTTAAAAAAAAATCAAACTCGTGGTAAGTACGTAGAATGTATGTAGCGGGTAAGTAGGAGCTCGAGACGTATCTTAGCGGCTCGTAACGCTAACGGCAGGTACTTGGGAAACGCGGTAAGCTCGTGAAGTTTTTTCAACATGTTGAAAAATGTCCACGAGAGCCCCGAGTACCTACGAGCGGCTATTACCGTAATTCTCTGAGTTTGAATCACGGGAGACTCGGGGGAATTACCTCGTACAGTGGGACAGGCACGTAATACTGCAGACGTGTTCAATTGGGGGCACTTACAACCGATCTGCCAGCTCAAAGTAGGCCTCCATGAGGTGCTGTGGACTATTATCAGCGGCCAAAATGTACGTTAGGTTTAATATCACTGCTCAGCATATTCCTTCCTCCACCATTACTATCGTCAGTGAATCAACCTAGGTTCAATAAGGGATGTACTGTAAAAGGACTTGTTGGGAGCCACACCAGCTGCACCAAATTTGATGAGATGCCAACCTGGTGGATCTGTAATACAAAATTACATGCTTAACAGATTCATATCACATTTAGATTTTTTTTTTGTTATATGCATACACCAGGATGTAATGAACTTCCTTGTTTGCATAAATCTCACAGGGTAAATAGGGTGGCACAGTGGTAGAGTTGCTGCCTGACAGTGCCAGAGTCCCAGGTTGGATTGGGTTTGATCCTGACTATGGGTGCTGTCCATTTGGAGTTTGCACATTCTCCCTGTGACCACGTGGGCTTTCTCCATTTCCTCCCACATTTCAAAGACATACAGGTTCGTAGGTAATTGGCTTTGGTAAAAAAAATTGTATGGGGTGATCGCTGATTGGCGCTGACTCGGTGGGACTGTTTCTGCGTCGTAAGTCTAAAGTCAAAAGTAAAGTATATGGTAATGATTGATTCAACAATAAATACAACAAAAATGTGAAACAGCAGTATGATGCAAAAATTGTAGTGAAATCTGAAATAGTGCAAACCCAGCTGGTGTGCATTAACAGAATAACCAGATGAGGTAGAGTTAGGAGTTGGAGTAGGAGGTAGCACCTCAGGGATGTGGATGTGAAAGAGGTGATTGATTCATGAGTCTGATGACCCTGGGGAAGAAGCTGTTATTAAGTCTGGACAACCAGGGTTTCAAACTCTTGTATCTTCTCCCAGAAAGTAGAGAGAGAAAAGGAAATGTCCAGGATGGTAGGCATCCTTGACGATACTTCCAATCCTCCATTTGCAAATGCAGCGGGAAGATGGACTGGATGGGAGGAAGTGAGGAGCATTTGATGGACTGGCCAGTGTTCATCACTCTCTGAAGGTTCAGATAGTTAAGAGCAGAACAGTCACCAGATCAGGCTGAGATGCATCCTGTATCACTGAGCCTGCCCCACTTAGGCGACTTTTTAGGGGACTGCAGGAGACTTTGCAGTCACCACATGCACATGTTCATGTTCACGGGTGGTTGCCGGGGAGTCGCCTTCATGGTCGCGAGGGGTTCCTGCATTCTGGGAACTAGTCGCAGTCGCAGTATGGTCGCCGCAAATTTTTCAACGTGTTGAAAAATTAGTGATGACTAGAATTATGCCGCCATGGAGAGTAGCAAGAATTCTCATACTGTGGGTGGTAATAACGTAAGCAGTAGTGTTCAGAGCCAAGGATAACCGACCGGTAATGTTAATGTCTGCCGAACTACACAGCCGTGTATCTCTGGCTTCTTAAAAGTTGTCTGGCCTCTTAAAAGTTGTTTCCACTCCTTCTCCCTCCTTCTCCCCCCCCCCCCCCCCTCTTACCATACACTGTGCTTTAGCCGTCTTAATTACAGTGCCAACCTTCCTGTTCACCGCGGTGTGTGTCTGTATCACCTTGGCTTTGCACCGTGTGAATTGCAGACAGCGCTCCCCCCGCTTACCCTGTCCCCTGCCTGCGATGTGTTTGTGTGTGTGTGTTCCACTCTGACAGTCATCGGCAGTCGCCTCAAAAATCGCCTCATAAGAATACTTTCACAAGCTTATCTGTCGAAGATCATGGATATCTAAAAATGTAAATACATCAATGCTCTTTCTTGAGCCTGCAGTGAAGGGTGGAGGCTAAGTCTCTGTTGATAAGGAGGCCAGGAATATTGAAGCTATTGACCATCTCTACAGCAGCACTCTTCAAATAACTTCTACAATCTCTCATCTCCCCCTCCCCCCTTCCTCCACCCTAGTTGTTTAACCAGTTTGTATCCCTCTGATCACAACTTCCTTTGGAAGACAATTGGCCCAGAACAGAACCAACCTACCTGAGGTCAACTGTTGCCAGCCCTGGTCTGTCATGATCTTTTCGTGCCTCCAGGTCTCCACACCCCCCGCCCCCCTCACCCCCTGCACCCCCGACTACTTTTAGTCTGAAGAAGGGTCCCGACCCGAAACACCACCTATCAATTTTCTCCAAAGATGCTGCATGTCCCGTCGAGTTAATCCAACACTTTGTGTCTATCTCTTCACGAGATTGTTCACTCTCAATACCACCCCATTCCTCACTTTCTTTAGTGAACATCTAACAATTTTGTCTTGCTGATATTAAGGGCTAAGTTGTTTTTCTGACACCATGACACAGGTTCATGATATCTTTCCTGTCTTCTCATTATTATCGATTTAGCCAACAACAGTGCTATCGTCAGCAAAATTAAAGTTAAAGTACTTCAGGTTGTAGGTTACACAAAAAGCTGGAGAAACTCAGCGGGTGCAGCAGCATCTAAGGAGCGAAGGAGATAGGCGACGTTTCGGGTCGAGACCCTTCTTCAGACCAGTCTCCAGAGACCAGTCTGAAGAAGGGTCTCGACCCGAAACGTCGCCTATCTCCTTCGCTCCTTAGATGCTGCTGCACCCGCTGAGTTTCTCCAGCTTTTTGTGTAACCCTCGATTCTCCAGCATCTGCAGTTCCTTCTTTAATACTTCAGGTTGTACTTGGTCTCACAGTTACACGTGTACAGAGAGTAGCAGGGGACTGAGCACAACACCATGAGGGACACTAGCATTGAGGATTAGGGTGGAGGAAATGCTATGACCAATTCTAACCGAATTTGGGCTGCCAGACAAGAAGTCAATAAACTAGATGGAGGCTACAAGGCCAAGGTGCTAGAGTTTACAGATAGTTTATTCAGTATTATGGTGATGAAGGCTGAAGTATAGTCAATGAATAGCATCCATACATGGGCGTTCTAAATGGGAAGAGGAGACACCAAGAGCAAACCCATACTCAGTGATGACTGGGCCCAGTTTGAGAGAGCTCTTAAAGATAGCGGAGTCAAGGGATATGGGAAGAAGGCAGGAACGGAGTACTGATTGCGGATGGTCAGCCATGATCACAATGGATGGCAGTGCTGGCTCGAAGGGTCGAATGGCCTTCTCCTGCACCTATTGTCTATTGTCTATTGTCTATCAGAGCTAAAGAAACGACAGAAGTATATACAGCAAAATTCAGCTAAATAGATGAACCACCTTGGTTTCCTCCTGAGCTCCTACAAATTACAACCAATTCGATTCACTCCATGTTGAGAAACACTGAGAGAACTGATGCAGTAAATGTTACTTTAGCAGATAACATCACACATGTCATGTAGGAAGGAACTGCAGATGTTGGTTTAAACCAACGATAGACCCAAATTGCTGGGGTAACTAAGTGGGACAGGCAACATCTCTGGATAGAAGGTATGGGTGACATTTTGGGTCGAGACCCTTCTTCAGACTCTGAGTTAGGGGAGAGGAAGACATAGATATAAGTCAAAACGAGACATCAGAGGGGATGTAGATCCAGGAAAATGTAGAATAGATCATTGCTAGCTAGGAGAAGGTGACAACAAAGCAACAGAGATAAAATGTAATTGAGGACAGTTAGACTGGTCAAAGAACAGGGAAGAGGAAGGGATGGAGAGAGAGGGAAAGCAAAGGTTAAAAGTTAGAGAAGTCAAGGTTCATACCGCTGGGGTGTAAGCTGCCCAAGTGAAATATGAGGTGCTATTCCTCCAATTTGTGCTGGGCCTCGCTCTGACAATGGAGGATTGTATTGATGTCATATTGAATACCTATGCTCATGAACAAGCTGCAGGTCTAGCCAATTTTACTTTTGAGTCACTTGAGTGACTACGTTAAGAAGAACCCCGTCCAGCCACATGCACATCATTATGTCAGACGCATGGCGGAGCGACGGTTGGAGTAGCACAGCTCCTACAGCGGTAAGTTTAAACAACATCGAGGCATGTGCTAAACTTAGTTTGGAGGTTGCTTTCTGTAGGTACGCTTGGTTTCAGTTCAGTACTAGTACCAAAATGCAGAAAGTTACGAAGGTGCAGGGGAGGCGACCCGCTAACAAAAGTTTGGAAGACAGCGGAAATGCAGGTAGTGGGTGCCCGCCCAACTCACCTATATCATCGTTAACAGGGGGGTTAACGACTGCAGACGCATTGCCTGTGAGCAGCGTTGCCACGCCGGTGGGGTGTAAGTCCATTTCAAAGTCTGCAAGGCCCATTGACTCCGAATTGGGGCAGGAGGAGTCACCTCCACAAGGGGAGACCGTTTCTAAATGGCTAACTGATATCGAGGTCCTGTCGAGAGGATACTCGCAAAGGATGCACTCCGGGGGTACGAATGGTGTCCACGCCAGGCTGATGGAGAGCCTGTGCTAGCAGCGCCTGCAATAGGGCTGTTTGATCGCTCCCTCATGGAGGAGGAGAGCTTGACGGGTTGGGGTATACTGACGTCGAACCAGTGGATGAACACAGCCCAGGGGATGAAGGGCATGAGGTTACAATACCTGATTTGGCTGCAAAATTTGCCATTCCCCCAGAAGCAAGACAGCCATTGGGGCAGCAGTTGTCCACAAGCATAAATTATTTGCTCTCCCATCAGCTTCAAGAGGTGGTACTGGATGACACTATAAAGAAGCATGAAACCCCGGTTGACTACCTTATTGAAGGTGCCGGTGGTGAACCATGTTATATGGGGACAAATGGGGATTGCAGTTCAGGCACAAGAGCTAAAGATCCAGCGGGTGCTGAAATTGCTTGCTGCAGGTATTACTGTGTTCGCCAGAATGGTGGACGAGGGTCACCTATCAGAAGCACATCAGGATGCTTTGGGGCTTCTGTGCAGTGCACATTTTGAGGTGAACTGCTTAAGAAGCAATGCCATACGCCCAAATATTCACCCTATGTTTGCTTCGCTCTGTAAGCCTAGCAACGTACAGTTGCCTAATCTGCTATTTGGGGAGGACCTCGCAAAGCGAGTTAAAGAACTTGACGATGAGGCGAAAACTGTGGGGTTAATAAAAGTGCCGACGAGCATCAAAATGGGTCGGAGGCAATTCCCCTATCGACGGGGTGCAATGGCTGGTGAAGGGACAAGCTGTTCATTCACGAATATTCGAAGCTGGCAACCTGCCATAGCCACACCGGGAAGGATGAATTTTCCCATGAGGAACAGGGGGCAACAAGTGCAGGTCAGTGGTTTTGCTCCTGATAGAATCAAATTAAATGGGAAAGATGTTTAAGTTGGGGGAAGGTTACACTTGTTTCTAAAAGAATGGCAGGAGATAACATCAGATCCGCTTGTGCTGTGCAGTATAAAAGGGTTTCGAATTGAATTCTACCCTAATTTGTGTCCACCAACTCAGCATGTTCCAAGTCGGACACTTGTTTTCTCACATGAAGAGAACAGGCAGAACTTGAGGTATTGTGCAGTAAAGGGGTGATTGAGAAGTCGGTTCGTCAACTCCACCAGTTTGTGTCAAATATATTTCCTAGGTCTAAAAAGGATGGGGGATGTAGAATCATTCTGGACCTGACAAGCCTTAACCCTTTTGTACTGTATAGACACTCCAAAATGGAGACTTTTCTGACGGCTAAACAGCTGATTTCCAAAGGGTGTTATATGGCAAGCATAGATCTTAAAGATGCATATTACTCAGTGTCTGTTCATTGCAATTATAGGAGATATTTGAAGTTTAGCTGGATGAGTCAGTTATGGGAATTCAAAGCACTGCCTAATGGATTAACCTCAGCTCCCAGATTGTTTACCAAATTGTTAAAACCTGTTCTAGGGCTACTCCGAGCTCTGGGTCATGTAAGTGAATGGATAGGCTGAGTGAATGGGCAGATGCATGGCAGATGCAGTATAATGTGGATAAATGTGAGGTTATCCACTTTGGTGGCAAAAACATGAGTGTAGACTATTATCTGAATGGTGGCAGATTAGGAAAAGGGGAGATGCAACGAGACCTGGGTGTCATGGTACACCAGTCATTGAAAGTAGGCATGCAGGTGCAGCAGGCAGTGAAGAAAGCAAATGGTATGTTAGCATTCATAGCAAAAGGATTTGAGTATAGGAGCAGGGAGGTTCTACTGCAGTTGTACAGGGTTTTGGTGAGGCCACACCTGGAGTATTGCGTACAGTTTTGGTCTCCAAATCTGAGGAAAGACATCCTTGCCATAGGGGGGTACAGAGAAGACTCACCAGACTGATTCCTGGGATGTCAGGACTTTCATATGAGAAAAGATTGGATAGACTCGGTTTGTACTCGCTGGAATTTAGAAGATTGAGGGGGGATCTTATAGAAACTTACAAAATTCTTAAGGGGTTGGACAAGCTAGATGCTGGAAGATTGTTCCCGATGTTGGGGGAGTCCAGAACAAGGGGTCACAGTCTAAGGATAAGGGGGAATTCCTTTAGGACCGAGATGAGGAAAACATTCTTTACACAGAGAGTGGTGAGTCTCTGGAATTCTCTGCCACAGAAGGTAGTTGAAGCCAGTTCATTGGCTATATTTAAGAGGGCGTTAGATGTGGCATTTGTGGCTAAAGGGATCAGGGGGTATGGAGAGAAGGCAGGTACGGGATACTGAGTTGGATGATCAGCCATGATCACATTGAATGGCGGTGCAGGCTCGAAGGGCCGAATGGCCTACTCCTGCACCTAATTTTCTATGTTTCTATGTTGTAATGGCCTATTTAGATTATATCTTAATTGTCGGAATGACTCGGGATGCAGCTGAATCATCTGTTTCAGTTGTTAAACTCACTTTTGAGCAATTGGGGTTCATGATTCATCCAGATAAACCTAAAATTAACACCAGTTAAAATTATTGATTACTTGGGCTTCACCATGAATTCAGATCACATGTTAGTGACTCTGCCCAGTGATAAAAGGCACTGGTTAATTGAAGGTTGGATCAAGCTCCTTGGTGAACAACGACCTTCAACTAGACAGCTGGCCAGTTTAATTGGTAAGTTGTGGCTGGTTTTCCAGCTGTGCAGTTTGGCCCTCTGCATTATCAACAATTACAACGAGCAAAAGAACAGGCACTGACGACACATGCAGGTCATTTTGACAGGCCCATGGGATTTCCAGCTGAAGCCATTTCAGAAATACAATGGTGGATCACAAATGTCTCAAGTGGTTCAGGGAAGTTTTGGTTGAACCACCTTCCATAGTCTTACAGACTGATGTTAGTGCTCTAGGTCGGGGTACTACTGATATGTCTTCCAGTTGTGGAGGCAGATGGAATAGTGATGAGACATCCCTTCTGCAATTGCGAGGGATCAATTATTTAGAGCTTTTGGGAACCTTTTATGGGCTTAAAGCTTATTGCTCTACCAAGAGTCACTTGCATGTGCAGGTTCAAATTGACAACACTACAGCAGTGGCATATGTTAATCACATGGGTGGAGTTAAGTCGGAATCTTGTGACAGATTGGCTAATCATATCTTGCAACCTTCACGTGGTCCGCCTTGTTTCGACTAATGCAATCAACTTGATGTGCATAAACAGAAGGTCAAATAGAATAGTTGTACTACAACTTTAGGCTGTGCACGCCACATAAAAGAAGAAGGCTAATCATATCTGGAGCTGGTGCATTGAGAAAAACATTTGGCTTTCAGCAATCTACTTACCAGGTAGATTCAACATAGTGGCAGACACAAGGTCATGCCAATTCAATGACAACATAGAATGGATGTTGAATCAGGACATATTTAATGATGTTGTTGCTCGATATGGAATGCCAGATATTGGTTTGTTTGCATCTAGATTAAACCACCAGTTGCCTAAATACGTCTGATGGGAACCAGATCCTGGGGCAGCAGCGGTCGATGCATTCTCGCTGCATTGGGGTGGAACGTTTTTATATGCATTTCCTCCATTCTGTCTCATCAGTCGATGCCTGCAAAAAATCAAGCAGGACTCCGCTTTAGGAGTGTTGGTAGTACCAGTCTGGCCTACTCAGCCATGGTTCCCTCTCGTTTTGCAGATGGCTATTCAGCCTCAAATGAATGTTCCCAAACATAAAAACCTACTGGTGAACTCGGTAACTGGCGATCACCCTCCTTTACATGATCGTATTGATCTGTTAATTTGCAGATTCTTAGAAGGCCATACCTGGGGAGAGGGCTGTCTGATCGCACCATGGATGTTATCACATCGGCCTGGAGGGATAGTACCCAGAAGCAGTACATCTCCTTGATAAGAAAGTAGGAGGTGTTCTGCTTACGGCAGAATATTTCATATCAAACTGCAAGCATCCCAGATGTGCTGGAGTTCTTGTCAACTCTCTATTATGATCATAAGTTAAGCTATAGTGCAATCAATATAGCCAGAAGTGCTGTCCTCATATTTACCCATGGAGTCAGAATTATATTCTGTGGGGACACATCCTTTAGTTTCTAGATATATAAAGGGAGTTTTTAGTTCCAATCCTCCTCGGCCCAGGTATTCGGTTATCTGGAATGTAAGCAAGGTTCTGATGCTCCTTCATCAGTGGACTCCTGTCACAGTCCTGTCTTTGATCATCATGAAGGTAGTCATGATTATGGCATTGGTTTCAGCGCAACGTGTGCTGACATAGATATGATGGATATATCGGCAGATGCCATTACTTTTTATATCTATGATTTGCTCAAGCAGAGGAGAATAGGGGTGACAGGGTGTAAGATTATCTTTTCGGCATACCCCATGGATTCCCGACTGTGTGTGGTGTCATGTTTGTTATATTACATTGAGGTACTAGAACCCTAAGAGGAGAGGAATCGGCATTATCTATTAGCCACAAAAAACGCATGAAAAAGGTCTTGGTTCAAACTATTTCAAGGTGACTAAAGCAGGTGCTGGTTTATGCTGGGATTAACACTGACAAATTTAAATCTCATTCCACCAGGGCGGCATCAACTTCAGCGGCCAGGGCGACGGACGTCCCTATAGACCATATCCTCGCAGCCGCAGGATTGTCCAGTGAACTGATGTTCGAAAATGTTTATCATAAGCCAATTGCCATATCAGGGATATTTGCCAATTCTGTTTTAAGTTCAGTTTTATAGTTTCCCCTGGGATAGGAGGGGAATATTCTTTCTATTGTTTCTTTATAAATGAACTGTTAATTCGTTTCAAGCAATGTTATGTTTGATGCATTATTGATTAATTTCTTATTGTGAGTCAGTCAATGGAGTGAGACGCCGGGATTTTTTTAATCTGCGACATGAAATCACAGAGCTTTGAAATCTTCACGTAGCCACTCACGTGACTCCGAAGTAAAATAGTACGATTAAACGAGAACTTATCAGTTTGAAGTTTGATCATTATTTTATGAGGAGTTACGATGAGGGACTACGTGCCCTCCACTCCCAGCCCTCATAAACGTCATCTGGTAGTTCTAGTCTTCTCTCATCTTACTATTATAATTCCACCACTATTACCTGTGATTTCACACCGCTGCTTTGAAGATTGACTCGCGTGCGGCTGGACGGTGTTCCTCTTCCCGTAGTCCCTCATCGTAACTCCTCATAAAATAATGATCAAACTTCAAACTGGTAAGTTCTCATTTAATCTTCTATTTTGTTTCAGTGAAGTTACAACATTGGCATCTTCTTGACTATATTACTAAAATTGTCTTATTTTAAAAAGAAGGTTAAACTCAATCCAGCTATAATGATTTTTTATTACTATGGCTGTCGGGGTTATGGGGAAAAGGCAGGAGAATGGGGTTGAGAGGGAAAGATAGATCAGCCATGATTGAGTGGTGGAGCAGACTTGATGGGCCGAATGGCCTAATTCTGCTCTTATCACATGAATCTTATGAAGCTTATGAATAACAGAAGGACTGACATGGTTCAGGAAAGCAGTTTCAAAGATTGAAGAATGCAACAATATCAAAAAGAATAAATTATGAAAATAAAAATGGGAAAAAATGGATAACAGAAAACTTAGGGAAGATTTCGATATTTTTTAAATTCATGGATATTTGAAATTTGAGTAATTTAATGTTGGAATTAATTTAAGGCATTACATTGATTTCTTATGGAGTAATTACTATAATGTGTGTCTATTCAGAGAATAATCAAAAACCGGGCAAAGTTATTTCTCTCAACCTGCCAGTATTACGATTGGTTGAGCCCTCTGTATAGCTCTTGGAGATTGGAGTGAAATATTATATTTTATAGCACTTTTCTCCCAGGCACTTGGCAAATGGTAATTTAATTTACATATCTTTTCAATAAAAGTGATGTACCTTATGCTACTAGTTTTTACACCACCATAAATTAGTCTTGGGTGGAATTACTTGAAAATGGAATTGATATATTGGTTAATATTACGGGTATGTAGCGTTATTTTTTTTTAAACTACAGCTCATTATTAGCAATACTTAAGGAAAATATTCCAGATGAGACCTATGGCTAATCTGTGAATGGTCTCTGCCCAGGGGAAGCATACAGTGCAGGTGAAAGAAGAACATGAATCAAGGGAACACTGTAATTTGTATTTCTTTCTAATGAATGGCCACTGATACGGGTATTTCCGAATTAACTTCAGACTTTGATCTAAAGATTTTGAGGTTTGAATTGCACCAAATTTCCTTTAACCTGTGAGTGAGATCATGCCACAAATCATTTTCTCATGAACACTGTTACATCTCCACAGTGTGTAGTGTGCTGACAGCTTACATCAATGCACAATAATTAGATTTCTGCCTTGGTTAGCAGACTCTGGAGGCAGGCAGCATTGTGTAGCCGGGAGAATGATAAATTGGACATTTTTATGTGTAATATAAAGTATTGAAGTATGCCCAGAAATACAGTTAAGAGGGCCCCATGAATCCACAAGTGACTGATAAGGGTGAAAAAAGGAAAGCGTTTGCTCACTAATGTGGCCTAAGACCGCACCCTTTTCCTGCGTTAATCCTCCCGCATGAGTTATTAATGAACCTCTGACATAGGCTTCTCTGTGAAGCCATGTATTCAAAACATATGTTTCCCTTTCTCATCATAAAGTCATTATTCATTTTATGGCCTGCTTCACTGAACTGCATTATCTATTTTTTATATTTTACATCATACGCTTCACTTAAGGCTCACATAATTATAGTTTGCAAAGTGTATGCTTCTTGGAGATTAGTAAGGTGAAAACAAAAAGCAGCAATGTTGATGAGTGAGAATGGGCGCTGAGCAGATTCTGCCAGGAAGTGGCTGTTAGTAGGCTCAATACTATTGACAGGCATGAGTATGAGACTATTTGCCTGCTCAGAGAAGATAACTGGGAAAGACTATACATGGTTCCAATCGAGCCGACCACAGTGTACAGATACAGTGGCTTGCAAAAGTATTCATACCCCTTGAACTTTTCCACATTTTGTCACGTTACAACCACAAACGTAAATATATTTTATTGGGATTTTATGTGATAGACCAACACAAAGTGGCGCATAATTGTGAAGTGGAAGGAAAATGATACAAGGTTTTCAAATTTTTTTACAAATAAAAAACTAAAAGTGTGGCGTGCAGACATATTCAGCCCCCTTTACTCTGATACCCCTAAATAATATCCAGTGCAACCAATTGCCTTCAGAAGTCACCTAATTAGTAAATAGAGTCCACATGTGTAATCTAATCTCAGTATAAATACAGCTGTAATGTGAATGCCTCAGAGGTTTGTTAGAGAACATTAGTGAACAAACAGCAGGGGGGGGGGGGGGGCACGCCACACTTTTCAGTTTTTTATTTGTAATACAATTTGGCAACCATGTATCATTTTCCTTCCACTTCACAATTATGCACCACTTTGTGTTGGTCAATCACATAAAACCCCAATAAAATACATTTACGTTTGTGGTTGTAACGTGACAAAATGTGGAAAAGTTCAGCTCTAGTGGAACATGGAAGTAATGATTTTGTAAACCATCACAATATAATAGCATTTTAGTCTCATCAATTCAATAACTTTCAGGTGGAAAGCAGTGATGCAGTAATTTGTCATGGCTACATTGTATATATTATCCATGAGATTAACCACCTTGGAGTTTTGCTTTGTCCTTTAAACCATTTAATGGAAAGATCCTTAACTATAAGATGGTGTGATGTACCAGAACCACTGTCACCCTTCAAATCATCTCTCATGTACAGTGTCAGAGATTATCTTATACATGCTCCATATAAAAGTCTGGCTTGGTGCTCCCACAATTTATCAATTTAATTTATCTGTGCTTTGAGCCATGGGTGATGCAGGCCACTGAGAGAATTTCTTAAAAATAAATATTATCTTATGAAACCCATGAAACTATTTGAGAATGGTTTATCCAGATACATTTAGTTCAGAGACAGCGTAGAAACAGGCCCTTTGGCAGACCGAGTCCACGCCGAGCATTGATCACCCGTATACTAGTTCTACGTTATCCAAGTTTTGCATCTAACATGCTGGGGGCAATTTACTGCAGCCAATTAACCTACAAACCTGCATTTCTTTGGAGTGTGGGAGGAAACCAGATCACCCAGAGACGGTCCCACATGGTCACAGGGGGAACATACAAACTCTGAACAGATAGCACCAGTAGTCAGGATCGAACCCGGGTCTCTGGTGCTGTGAACTGTACTTCTGCACTACAGTGCCACCTCAATAGATCATTCAACAGACCATATAATAGTTTCCATTCAATGGAAATAGAAATATAACTGCTTAGAAACTGGCATTCACCTCTTTATTGAGTAAGTGATACATTGGCTGTATATAGTGCAAGTGCCCAACTACTGGACCTTGGACTCAGCACCCCCACCTCTGTAACTGTATCCTTAACCCACAGTCTGCAACCAGTAGGTAATAAAACATCCACGATAATTCTCAACAGCAGAGTCTCTAAAGGCATCTCGCAGCCCCTACTTATACATAGAAACATAGAAAATAGTTGCAGGAGTAGGCCATTCGGCCTTCGTGCCAGCACCGCCATTTAATATGATCATGGCTGATCATCCAGAATCAGTAACCAGTTCCTGCATTTCCCCATATCCCTTGATTCCGTTAGCCCTAAGAGCTAAATCTCTATCTTGAACACATCCAGTGAATTGGCCTCCACTGCCTTCTGTGGCAGAGAATTCCACAGATTCACAACTCTCTGCGTGAATTTTTTCCTCATCTCAGTCCTAAATGGCTTACCCTTTATTCTTAAACTGTGATTTAAGAATGGTTCTGGACTCCCCCAACATGGGGAGCATTTTTCCTGCATCTAGCCTTCAGATTTCAGAAGGGTCTTGACCTGAAACATCATCCATTCCTTCTCTTCAGAGATGCTGCCTGTCCCTCTGAGTTAATCCAGAAATTTGTGTCTACCTACCATTCAGATAATAATATGCCGCCCTGTTCTTGCCACCGAAGTGGATAACCTCACAGTTGTCCACATTATACTGCATCTGCCATGCATCTGCCTACTCACCCAATCTATCCAAGTCACCCTGCAGCCTCATAGCATCCTCCTCGCAGCTCACTCTGCCATCCAGTTTCGTATCATCCGCGAACTTGGAGATGTTACATTTAATTCCTTTGTCTAAATCGTTAATATATATTGTAAATAACTGGGGTCCCAGCATTGAGTCTTGCGGCACCCTACTAGTCACTGCCTGCCATTCTGAAAAGGACCCGTTAATTCCTACTCTTTGCTTCCTGGCTGCCAACCAGTTCTCTATGCATGTCAAAATCCTATCCCCAATATCATGTACTCTAAATTTGCACACTAATCTCTTGTGTGTGTCCTTGTCAATGGCTTTTTGAAATTCCACATATACCACATCCACTGGTTCTCTCTTATCCATTCTACTTGTTACATCCTGAAAAACTCCAGAAGATTAGTCAAGCATGATTTCCCCTTCATAAATCTATACTGAGTTTGACCAATCCTGTCACTGCTTTCCAAATGTGCTGCTATTACATCTTTAATAATTGACTCGAGCATCGTCCCCACCGTCTATGTCAGGCTAACTGGTCTATAATTCCCCCTTTTCTCTCTCACTCCTTTCTTAAAAGCGGGGTTACATTAACTACCCTCCTGTACACAGGAACTGATCCAGAATCTATAGAACATTGGAAAATGATCACCAATGCATCCACAATTTCTAGGGTCACCTTCTTGAGCACAGGCCATGGGGATTTATCTGCCTTCAGTCCCAACAGTTTACCCAACACCATTTCATGACTAACGTGAATTTCCTTTAGTTCCTCCATCACGCTATATCGTCTGGCCCCTAGTATTTCTGAGAGATTGTTTGTTTGAACCAACTGGTCTGCCATTTCTTTATTTCCCATTATTAATTCACCTGTCTTTGACTGTAAGGGACCTACATCTGTCCTCACTAATCTTTACCTTTTCATATATCTAAAGAAGCTTTTACAGTCAGTTTTTATATTCCCCGCACGCATTCTTTCATGCTCTATTTCCCCCCTCTTAGTTAACCCCTCTTAATTAACCCCTTTGTCCTCTTCTGTTGAATTCTCAATTTCATCCAGTCCTCCGGTTTGCTGCTTCCTCTGGCCAATTTATATGCCTCTTCCTTGGATTTAACACTATTCTTAATTTTACTCGTTAGCCACAGTTGAGCCGCCTTCCCTGTTTTATTTTTATGCCAGACAGGGATGAACAATAGTTGTAATTCATCCATGCAATCTTTAAATCTTTGCCATTGCAAATCCACCGTCAACCCTCTAAGTATACTCCCTACACACTCATGACAATGTGCCCAAATTTTGCAATAACTCAATTTACAAGATTGTAGATGACACCAACGTTGTTTTGGTGTGGATTCAGATTTTCCGCTTGCCTATGATCGGTCCCAGCTTCCCTGTTCTCGGAAGATGCTTGATCACAACAGAATCACCACAATCTGCAATATTCTAACAGAAATGGCTTGTTCCTGCTACAAACTATAACCAGCTCCAATTTCACATTGAAAGCAGTAAGGAAATTTATCTCAACTGTATTTATGGTAGCAGATTTATCAGCATGTTTCCAACCAAGAGTGGTGTAGCTTGCACTAATGACGAAACATGCATGAGATATACAAGATGTTGGTGAGACCGTATTTGGAGTTTAGTGTTCAATTTTGGTCACCCTGTCACAGGAAGGATATCGTTAAGCTGGAAATAATGCAGAGATGATTTACGAGTATGTTGCCAGAAATTGTGGGCCTGAACTGGAGGGAATGGTTGGGGAGACTAGAACTTTATTCCTTGGAGGGCAAGAGGCTGAGGGGTGATCCTATAGAGGTGTATCAGAACAAGTATGGACTAGATAGGGTGAATGCACAGTGTCTTTTACCCAGGGTAACCATATAACCATATAACAATTACAGCACGAAAACAGGCCTTCTCGGCCCTTCCAGTCCATGCCGACCATTTATTTTCCCCTAGTCCCATCTACCTGCATTCAGACCATACCCCTCCATTCCCTTCCCATCCATATACCTATCCACTTTACTTTTAAATGTTAAAATCGATCCTGCCTCCACCACTTCAGCAGGAAGATCATTCCACACAGCCACCACTCTCTGAGTAAAGAAGTTCCCCCTCATGTTACCCCTAAACTTCTGTCCCTTAATTCTCATGTGATGCCCTCTTGTTTGAATCTTTCCTACCCTCAATGGGAAAAGCTTATCCACGTCAACTCTGTCTATCCCTTTCATCATTTTAAAGACCTCAATCAAGTCCCCCCTTAACCTTCTGCGCTCCAAAGAATAAAGACCTAAGTTCTTCAACCTTTCTCTGTAACTTAGTTGCTGGAACCCAGGCAACCTTCTAGTAAATCTCCTCTGTACTCTCTCTATTTTGTTGACATCCTTCCTATAATTAGGCGACCAAAATTGGACACCATACTCCAGAATTGGTCTTACCAATGCCTTGTACAATTTTAACATTACTTCCCTACTTCCCTGCTCTGATTTATAAAGTCCAGCACACTAAAAGCTTTCTTTACCACCTATCTACATGCGATTCCACCTTCAGGGAACTATGCACAGTTATTCCTAGATCCCTCTGTTCCACAGCATTCCTCAATTCCCTACCATTTACCATATACGTCCTATTTTGATTTGTCCTGCCAAAATGTAGCACCTCACACATATCAGCATTAAACTCCATCTGCCATCTTTCAGCCCACTCTTCCAAATGGCCCAAATCTCTCTGTAGACTTTGAAAATCTACTTCATTATCCACAGCACCCCCTATCTTAGTATCATCTGCATACATACTTATCCAATTTTCCACCCCATCATCTAGATCATTGATGTACATGACAAAAAACAGTGGACCCAACACAGATCCCTGAGGCACCCTACTGGTCATCGGCTTCCAACCTGACAAACAGCCATCCACCATTACTCTCTGGCACCTCCCATTCAGCCACTGTAGAATCCATCTTGCTACTCCGCCATTAACACCCAAAGATTGAACCTTCTTAACCAACCTTCCATGGGGAACCTTGTCAAAGGCCTTCCTGAAATCCATATAGACATCATCCACTGCTTTACCCTCATCAATTTCCCTAGTAACCTCTTCAAAAAATTCAAGAAGGTTTGTCAAACATGACCTTCCAGGCACAAATCCATGTTGACTGTTCTTGATCAGACCCTGTTTATCCAGATGCTTATATATATTATCTCTAACTATCCTTTCCATTAATTTGCCCACCACTGACGTCAAACTAACAGGTCTATAATTGCTAGGTTTATTCTTTGAACCCTTTTTAAACAATGGAACAACATGCGCATTACGCCAATCCCCCGGCACTATTCCTGTTTCTAATGACATTTGAAATATTTCTGTCATAGCCCCTGCTATTTCTACACTAATTTCCCTCAAAGTTCTAGGGAATATCCTGTCTGGACCTGGAGACTTATTCACTTTTATATTTTTCAGGATAGGGGAATCAAAAACCAGAGGACATAGTTTTAAGGATGGTGGGTACATGAAAAGAGTTTGAGGTAGTTGAGGCAGATATTATAACAACATTTTAAAGTCACTTGGACAGATATATGGATAGGAAAGATTTGGAGGAAATAGGCGAAACATGAGGAAATGGGACTAGCTTAGATGGGGCATCTTGCTCAGAGAGGATGGGTTGGGCTGAAGGTCTGTTTCCAGGTTGTGTGACTCAACAATTTTTGACTCAATAAAACACAACAAAACATCCGTCTATTCATCAACCTATGATATCAGTGATTCGGCAATTTCATGTCTGAACGCAAGTTACAAATCGTTGCCATGTGTGAATGACAGTCATTAATTAAGCTGCTTTATGTAATGGAACTATACCTGTCATTATTTTCCAAAATGTCATAATGTCAGCCCCTATGTTATCTGTGCTGCTCTGATTTTGACCTCCTATGCATTGTACCACAATTGGTGTCTGTGTCCTCTGCACCCCAGGCTCTAAGATCAAGAGTTACATCTTTAAACGTCTACATCTCTGTAACAACCTTCTTTTGAAATATCCCTCAGGTCATTAGGCACGGTGGCGGAGAGGTGGAGTTGCTGCCTTAAAGAGCCAAGGACTTGGGTGTTCGAACCTGACTATGGGTGCTGTCTGTATGGAGTTTATACATACTCCACTATGACCACATGGGTTTTCTCTGTGTTCTCTGGTTTCTTCACACACTCCAAAGATGTACAGGTTTGTAGGGTAATTGGCTACTGTAAATTGTAAATTGTCCCAAGTGTGTAGGATAGTGCTAATGTATGGAATGATCGCTGGTCGGCGTGGACTCTGACCCCCGCACATAACTGTTCAGTGAACAATATCCTTGTTGGAAATATAAACGGAGTACATGGCTCACAGTTTATGGCTCCAGATGAAATCCAATATAGCCCAAATTAAATGTTATGACTTCCATAATATTAATTCAAATCAAAGCTGTTCCAGCACAGCCACAACATTGGCATTTGCCCAATTATGTAGAAAATTGCCCAGGTATGTCCTGTTCACAAAGAACAGGACAAAGCCAAATCAGCACATTACCACCTCATCAATCTATACTCAATCATCAGCAAAGCTATGGAATGTGTCATCAGCAATGTTACAAAATGACCTGCACTGATCGATAACCTACACACTGATGGTCACTGTGCTTCTTGAGGAATACTTGGCTCCAGATCTCATCAAGCCTTGGTTCAAATGTAAACCAAAGAGCTGAAATCCAAAGGTGAGGTGGAAGTGACTGCCCGTGGCATCATGGAAACCGAGTGTGACATTAAGCCTGACAAAGGTGAAGTCAAGTGACTTCAAGGAGAAAACACCCTAATGGATCGAGTCATACCTTCAACAAAGAAAGCTGGCCACAGCTGTGGGCCCATCAACCCAGGATACTACTCTAGGCCCAACCACCATCATCAATGACCTTCATGGGGGGGGGGGGGGGGGGGGTGGTATATAGTTAGATTTAAAATACATTTTGACATATACATGTATAGCAATGGATTAGAGGAATGCAGGCAAATGAGACCAGTGCAGGTAGATGACTTAATCGGCATGGATGATTTGGGCCGAAGGGCCCATATCTGTGCACTTTTACTCTGTGACTCCATGACTTAGAGATGGAGATGTCCACTGATGGTTGAACAATATTCAATTCCACAATAAGTCCTGTCCACCTGCAGTAACACTCGTTCAACTTACAATTATGGGTTGAAAAGTAACGAAGAATGGCCATGCTAAATGATGACCATCTTCAACAAGAGAAAGTCTATAAATGCAACAAAGATAGACACAAATTCCTGGAGTAACTTAGCGGGACAGGCAGGATCTCTAGAGAGAAGGAATGGGGGACATTTCAGGTTGAGACTCTTTTTCAGGCTCTGAGTTACTCCAGCATTTTGTGTCTATCTTCGGAGCAAACTAGCATTTGCAGTTCCTTCCTACACATTTTGTCTATAAATACTACCCTAGTTAATAAATTACATTCCCATCCCTGAGTCCCCTACAATCAGCAAGCTCCCCATTGATCAGAAACTCAATTGTAAATACTGTGGCTACAAGAAAAGATCAGGATATGAGTAACCTGCAGTGAGTGTTTTGCCTCTTGACGGCCTTAGTCTAGACATCTTCTTATCATCGATAGACGGTAGAACTACAAATTACACTGTAAATGCTCACTTTGGCTGATATGATTGCATCTCTTCAACCTATATCCTATCCCACTCAGAAACACAAGGACAGAGGAACATGGGAATGCCTGCAGATTCTCTCCCCATATCACATCTCTTGCTGACTTACAAAATACATCGCACAGCCTTGGACATCGCTGGGTCTAAATCAGAAGACCCAATCCAATATAGCTGTAGGAATAACATCACCAGAAGGACTTTCTATTGACACCCACATCTGGAAAAATAATAAACAAGACACAATGCAAAATGAGCTTATTTGGATCCAGGGAATAATTTTGATGAAACTGGATATAGATGTGCTTTGGACTGTCTTGCCTGAAATTTGGTCAGTGGCTTAAAAGGGCATTGTTCAGTCTATTCACAGAATGCTGATGAGCATTATACTAAAGGATCCTTCACAAAGAGATTCAGTTGTGCATAAGCCCTCAGTCAGTGTATGCTGCTCAATAGCTTTCCATGTTCAAGGCCTTCCCTTTCCTCAATCCATGATTGAAGAGAGGGTTGGAGTGATCAACTGTGGATGTGGGGAAGGGTGCAGAAGTTGCTCGATCATGGTGTCATAGAATCATATTACGCAGAATCCCAACTCGTCCATGTCGACCAACGTGTTCCATCTAATCGAGACCCATTTGCCCATCAGATCCCTCTATCCCTCTAAACCTTTCCTATTCATGTCCTTGTTCAAATGTCTCGTCACCCTCTTTGAAAAAGTTGCCCTTCGTGTTCAATTAAATTTTTCCACTCGCACCTCAAACCTATTCCCTCTAGTTCCAGATTATTCTGTCCTGAGGAAACTACTCTGTGCATTCACCTTATCTATTTCACTTAACATTTTATACATCTCTATAAGATCACTCCTCAGCCTCCTGGGTTCCAAGGAATAAATTCCTAGCCTGTCCAACCACCAATAACTCGGGCCATTGTGCCCTGACAACATCTTTGAATATCTTCTCTGCACTCTATCCAACTTAATGACATTTTTCCAATAGCAGGGTCATCAAAACTGAACACAATATACCCACACATTCTACTTATTTGTGCTCCTATTCTCTCCCTTCCCTCCACTGTTCCCATCTGCCCAACATCCTTCCCTTATCCAGTTCTTCTCTTCACCTTATTGCCTTCACCTCCATAATCTGCAGCCTTCTGTTGTCTACCAGCTAATGTTACTATCTTCTACCCTTCCTGGCTCCTTCTACTCATCAACTCACCCTTACCTGGATCTATCTACTGCCTCCCAGTTCTTGGCCCATCCTCACCACTTTATATTGACTATCTCCTCTTTACATTCCCGGTTGTCATGCAGGATCTTGGTTTCAAAAGTTAACCATCACTTTACCTCAGTAGATACTACCTGACCCACTGAGTTCGTCCAGCAGGTTGTTTTTTGCCTCAGATCACAGCAGTCTCCTGCGTCTCTCTCTGAACTTGACCTTCACATACCTGGGGGCGTTCATTACCATTCCCATAATACTGCCTTCTCTAATAATGAAATTGCTCTGCTCATTTATAACCAAAACCATCTGACAATGTTGACTCACAATATATACATTACAGATTAAGATGCCAAAGAGTAATGAAAATGTTCAAGTTAGTCAAACTCAATCAATTGTTTTAGGCAATACATCACCTATGTGTCAATGATAGTGAATTCTGTAAAGCAAAACTTGATCATTTTATAAATTCCTCCAAACTGCTCAGGCAATGGCTTTGGATGAACAATGGAAGGTTACACTCTCTATGCTGACATACTGCCGTTTAGTGCTCCCAGAGCTGCAGCCAGTGGGCATCTGGTTGCATTCTGTAATTCTTTGGCTGCCCCTGAGGTTGGGTAAAGTGGTCCGATACCATGGTGTGTATTGACTGCAAGAGTAGAAGAGAACTGGACTACTGCCATCCCGAGAGTAATACCTGCCTGCCTCATCCTGTCATTGTCACTTTCATGGGGTTGCAGATGATTATTGGCTTGTTGGAGTCCAGGCAACAGAAGATGAGAGATAATTTGAAAGAATCATCATGGTCAATCATTCAATCGTTACTAGGACCTGACCTGCAAAAGATGTTGGAACCCGGAGGCAGTAAGGTACCATGCTGAGTTGTCATCCAATCTGCAAAGGCAGGTGAGAGATTGTGTACCTTTCAAGACTTCTCCGAGTGACCCATGGATGGCCATATGGTCCAAAGTCATTTGCAAAATGCTGAACTCAACTCATAAATCCATGTAGTTGGTACAATGTAGAAATTGGCCCTTCAGCCCACCATATTCATGCCAACCATCAAGTATCTACCTGTATTAATCCCAATTAGCAGCATTATGTCTGTTGCTTTATTGATTCAAAGATTCATCAAAATACTTGTTAAGTGTTGTCAGAATACCTGCCTCCACCAGTCTTTCAGGCAGTGTATTCCAAATTCCAAACACCCTGTGGATGAAGTAGTTCCTCCTCAGATCACCTCTTACCCCTCACCCTAAAACCATACTCTCAAGTATTTGTTACTTCTGCTGTGTGGAAAGTTTTCTGTTTATCATACTTTTGCATGTCTTTGTGAGGCCCTTCCCACTGACTCAATTAAAAAGAATTCTTGTTTATGAAGGAATTCCTGTTTATCCTGAAGGTAGACACAAAAAGCTGGAGTAACTCAGTGGGACAGGCAGCATCTCTGGAGAGAAGGAATGGGTGACGGTTCGGGTTTAGACCCTTCTTCAGACTAGTTGGGGAAAATGGAACCGAGGGATATAGACAATGATGTAGAGAGATAAAGAACAATGAAAGAAAGATACACGAAAAAGTAACAATGATAAAGGAAACAAGCCATTGTTAGCTGATTGTGTAAGGAACTGCAGATGCTGGTTTAATCTGAAGAAAGGCACAAAAAGCTGGGGTAACTCAGTGGAACAGGCAGCATCTACTCCAGCTTTTTGTGTCTTTCATTATTAGCTGTTTGTTGGGTGAAAACGAGAAGCTAGTGGGACTTGGGTGGGGAGGGATAGAGAGAGAGAGGGAATGCAGGGGTTACTTGAAGTTAGAGAAATCAATATTCATGCCTTTGTAAGCTCCCCAAGAGAAGTATGAGATGCTGTTCCTCCAATTTGCATTTAGCCTCTCTCTGACAATGGAGGAGACCTAGGACAGAAAGGTCAGTGTGGGAATGGGAAGGAGAATTAAAGTGTTTAGCAACTGGGAGATCAGTTAGGTTCAGGCGGACTGAGCGAAGGTGTTCAGCGAAATGATCGCCCAGTCTACAATTAGTCTTGTCGATGTATCAAAAAGAGTCCACGTCTTGAACCACAGATACAGTAGATGAGGTTTGAGCAGGTGCAAGTGAACCTCTGCCTAACCTGAAAGGACTGTCCTGGTCCCTGGACAGAATCGAGGGAGGAGGTATAGGGACAGGTGTTACTGCTCCTGTGGCTGCAGGGGAGAGTACCTGGGGAGGGGGCGGTTTGGGTGGGAAGGGATAAGTTAACCAGGGAACCTGTTTATCCTATCTGAAGAACGGTAACCCATTCCTTCTCTCCAGCCTGTCTCGCTGAGTTACTCCAGCATTTTTTGTCTATCTCCTGTTTATGAAATGTCTCTTCATAACTTAACCACTGCATCCCAGCTGGACTCCCGCTAAATCTCATCCGCATCCACTTTGGTGCAATTATGTTCTTGCTAGTGTGATGACCAGATACAGCACTCTACGAATATTTTATAAAAATTGTACCACAACGTCTCTGTGGTTATGTTCTATAGCCCAGCGATTCTTGAATGTCTTCTTCCTTACCTTATCTGTCTGTACTGCCATCTTCATGAATCCTTGAACTTGCATATCACCATTCCCTCTGTTCCTCCATACTCCCCGAGACCCTATCATTCATACACAAATAATTGTATTAACCCTCCCAAAGTGTATCACCTTGCACTTATCAGGATTAAATCCCATTCGCCTTTTCTCTGCCCATTTTACCATCTGATCAGCAACCTATGATCCTTCTCCTCATGACCAACAACACCACAATTTTTGGGTCACCTGCAAATTTACCAATTATATCTCCTATATTAATATCTAAATCATTGACTGCGTAGGCTGGACAGCAAGGATCCTAGCATTGATCCTAGTGGTCCATGATTGATTACATCCCAACACCCTATTATCAAATCAATTTTGAATTCAATTTGCCAGCTTGCTTTGGATGCCATGGGGTCAAAACATGTGGACCAGTTTCCCTGGTGAGAACTGTCAAAGACCTTACTGAAGTTCCTGTGGACTACATCAATTGCGTTGCTCTCATCAATACATTTTTTTAACTTCTTTGAAAAACAAAATCAAATTGGTCAGGCTCTCCCCCAAACAGAATGTTGCTGGCTATCTTTAATTAATCCTGCCTTTCTATTCCTTCAGAATTTTTTCAAGCAACTTCCTTAATCTGATGCAGGACTCAAGGGCCAGTAATTACCTGGTTTGGCTTTATTTCACTTCTCAAATAAAGGTAGCGCAATCATTGAAATCCAATGATCTTTTGCTTTACATGTGGCAAATAAAGATTTCACAATCTCCTCCCTTGACATTCGTAGCAGCCTGAGATGCATCTTACCAGGCCCTGGGGATTTATCCACCTTTAAACTCACTAAGACAGCAGAAACCTCCACTATTTAATAATACAATGTTTTGAAGTGCATTCTTTGTGATGGTACTGGAACCTCTAACAAGTTGAACATCATTATTTCATTTCCCAGCCAAGTGACACATATGTTTATTAAAGGTGTGCACCTGCACATTTGTGTCCACAAAAAGAGCACCAATGAGTAATATTCCTGTAAGGCACATTTCACCTTTGATCCCTAATGGGCCTGTCCTACTTAGGCGATTCTTCAGGCGACTGCCGGCGACTCTTAAGTCGTAGCAGGTCACTGAAAAACCGGCGACTGGAATGGCAACTGTCAGAGTGGAACACACACACACATACACACATCGCTTCCTTCACCAGCCAGTTATGCAGGTAGGGGACAGGGCAAGCGGGGGGAGCGCTGTCTGAGTGAAATTCATACGGTACAAAGCCAATGTGATACAGACACACACACCACGATGAACAGGAATGTTGGCGCTGTAATTAAGATGGTGAAAGCACGGGAAGGGTCACGTAAGTCCTTTAAAATAGGGGGAGAGAATGGGGGAGAAGGAATGGAGACAACGTTTAAGAAGCCAGAGATGCACGACTGTGAAGCTCGGTGGACATTAACATTATCGATCGTTACCCTTGGTTCTGAAAACCACTGCTTATGTTTTTTTTCCCAATGAGCCAATGAAATTCTCTGATCAGCACCAGCTACAACCTACGAGAACCTTCGACCTCCTGCCAACCAATTAGGACATCCTGGCGGCCAATCTATGGCACGAGAATTCTCGCTGCTCTCCATGGCGGCTTCATTCTGGTCACCGCTAATTTTTCAACATGTTGAAAAATTCGTGGCGACCATAATGTGGGAACTACTCGCGACCAGGCGACTCCCCAGCAACCACCCGCGAACATGTGGCGACTGCATAGTTTCCTGCAGCCGCCTATAAAATTACCTAATAGGGACAGGCCCATAACTCTCTCTTGAAAACATCTAGTGAATTGGCCTCCATTGCCATCTGTGGCAGAGAATTCCAGTTTCACAACTCTCTGGCTGTAAACGTTTTTCCTCATTTCAGTCCTAAATGGTCTACCCCTTATTCTTAAACAGTGACCCCTGGTTCTGAGTTCCCCCAACATTGGGAACATTTTCCCTGCATCTAGTCTGTCCAATCCCTTAAGAGTTTTTATGTTTCTAAGTTCAAACGTCCATTTTTGCAGACATGTTGTTTAGTCATTGGAAGTCATTTTCTCAGCTATTTACAGCCCCTCCTTGGCCATTTATATTTCCAAAGTGAATACACGCAGGATTATAATTTGTTTCCACTCAGTAGAACTGGGAAAGCATAGCACCTAGCAACAGGTCATCTCTTTACCCATCGATACCTCCCACACATACACCTGTCCATTTGTGCTTTACTTAGTAAGGTGCAGGTGGCTCTAATCCCTGTCACTTATACCTGGATTACTAGTCTTGTTTTGTTGACTGAGCGGGTGTACCAGATACTTTCATGGTTCCACAGAAGGAACGTGGTCCTCCAACGTATCTTCTTTGGCAGGTTTGTGATGAGAAACATGTGTCAAGGGAGCCCTTGGTGAAAGGTCTGAAGATCTGAAGGTCAGAGATGCTGCTTGACCCCCTGAGTTACTCCAACATTTTGTATCTATCTTCAGCCATGGTGAGAGTTGGGTTAACATCAAGAGATTGTACATTCGCAAGATTTGACCAATACAATTCATTTTAGAATTGGCTTTAGGTGAAATCGAGGTTAAACCGTTTAAAAAACATACAAACATTGATAATGTCCTACTCCATCCAGGACTATAGCAGTCACTACATCGTCAATAGCCAACACTGACATTGTCATGCAGCTGATTCAATGTCAGAAGTAGTTTAGTCATCTGTAGTGCAGTGAGGCTTTGGTTAAGTCTGATTTTGCAATGCCTGTGACTTATGCCTGCCCTTGTTCCACCGTTCTATCCGCAAGTGCCAATTTGGAGGCTGCTGTGATCTCACCAGACCAGACTGTTCACATAACTTTCTTGGGGCTGGCTAGTTATTGGTCTTTAGGAGGCTGCCAAGAACCAGGCTGACCCTTCACTTTGGCAATGTCAGAAACAATGCAGGGTTGGCAAGGCATGTGCAAATACTCATCAAAATAATATGTTAAGGTATTCCATTGTTCTTCTCATCATATTGCATGCCTTATTTCACCAGCTTGAGATACTCAGCAGGAGTCAAATCAGCTTGTTTCTCCTGAAAGCAATTTCCATAAGTACCCAACCTCAGCTAAATGAGTGCATGATCTCATCTTCAGCCTCAAGGAAATTCCTTCTATCAGCTGTCATCTTGGATTCCTTCAACAAGGAACAATAAAGATCTGACTTCAGCACGGATAACATGTTGTTGGACAATTTATTGGATTGCTTTAATATGTTGTTAATCAAAGGAATTGTTTTACTATTCAAATTCCTGAAGTGACCAGGCAAATTAATGGTCTATTTATGGTTATTCAACGTAAAAAAGATGAATCCCTCTTTAAATTTGGAAAAGGATCCTGACCCGAAGCGTCACCGATCCTTGACCTTCAGAAATGCTGTCTGACCTGCTGGGTTACTCCTGCACTTTGTGTTTTACTCCTCCTTTAATAGCTTATGCAAGGTGCATTGCTGAAGACGCAACTTTTTTGTGTCTCGAGGTGCAGGCAAAGAAGTCACATCCATTCCAATTCCATCTCACAGCTTGAGCCAGAGAAAGCTTTGGGTAGCAAGTTAGCACTGTTTCCTTACCATTCCTGGGACTGGGGTTTGATCTGCCCTGTGATGCTGTTTGTGTGCACTTTGCATCACATGGCTGATGATCACATTTTCTCGGGCTGCTCTGACATCCCCCTGCATGGTGGTGCAGTAGTAAAGTTGCTGTCTCACAGCACCAGAGACCTGGGTTCAATCCTGGCTATGTGTGTTATCTGTACGGAGTTTGTATGTTCTCCCTGTAACCATGGGTGTTTCCTCCAGGTGCTCCAGTTTCCTTCCACATTCCAAAGACATACAGGTTTGTAGATTAATAGGGTTTGGTAAAATTGCAAATTGTCCCTAGTGTGTAGGATAGTGTTCGTGTACGGGGAGCGCTGGTTGGCACAGACTCGGTGGGCCGAAGGGTTTGTTTCCACGCTGTATCTCTAACCTAAACTAAACAAAACCTTAGAGGTACTGGCAGAATACTGAGACTGTAAAATATCCCATAGCAGTCAGGTGCTCAAAAATATAAAAGGGGAATTAATAGGCATTTGAAGGTGAATAACTTGTATGAAATGGACAAAAAGGGGGTAATGGGACTGATGGGAATGTTCTGCTGGGAGCCGACATAGACTTAATGGGCTGAATGGCATCCCTCTGCCTCTTAGGTAAGTAACCAATTTCTGCATCATGACCAGACGTAATGGCCATTAGTTCTTCACTTCAATAACTTTGAGAGGACCTGCAGAGCTGCACAAGTCAAAATATCACACGACAATGTTTGGCATCTTTCACTGACTAGGTCACGTTCTTACAATGATTAACAAAACATGTTTATCAGCCAGTTTTTTTTTGTTAAAAAGGACCAAAATATTCCCACATTGAAACCTACATGCATTGCCTGTAACCGCCAGCTGAGAAATCTGTAAGCTTACTTTCACCTCTTGTTTCGGATAGTTTTCAGCCCAGGTTTCGGAAGGCTCTTTCCTGGTAGTGCCTTTGTTTGGCACGGAGGTCCATCTCTGAAGTAACAGATATACTCACCTCAGACAAACTTCCCCAGAAATCTGGAGGTCAGTTTGCTTGTACCCAGCTTTATTCATGAGTAATTAAAGAGGGAGATTCAACTGGTACATTGAGTTGAATTAATTTGACTGGTGAAAAATCCATGAAATATTACAGGAGGCTCGACAGAAAATAACCAGACCCGATATGTAATTTTGTTGACTACTGTGCTGCTGTTGACACATACTATGTTTTTCAATATAATTTGTGCAGTGCAGTTTGCATGCAACCCACCTTTATTCATGGGTAATTAAAGAGGGATTTGCCCCAGGTACTTTGAGTTGCCATTGAGTAGAACATTAATTTGACTGGTTATAAACTTCACTTGATGAATGAAAATAACTCTTTAAAAGTTCCAAAAGCTCATACATGTGACAATACTTTTTATCTGTCGCAGTGCTTATCATGTTATGCTTCTTAGTTTTAGTTTTGAGATACAGCATGGATCCTGACCTTGGGCCCACCAAGTCTGTGCTGACCAGTGATCCCCGCACACTAACGTTATCCTACACACACTGGGAATAATTTACAGTTATATCAAGACAATTAACCTACAAAATCTGTACGTCTCTGGAGTGTGGGAGGAAACCGGAGATCCCGGAGAAAACCCACGCAGGTCACGGAGAGAACGTACAAACCCCGTACACACAAGCACCCGTACTCAGGATCGAACCTGGCTCTCTGGCGCTGTGAGGCAGCAACTCCACTGCTGCGCCACCGTGTCACCCTGTGATTCTGCCATTCATTTTAATTGACCAATACAGAAAATGATTTGACTTCCACAAGAAAATCTTCGTCCTCTGAACATGTATGTTTTCCATGGTACAAAACCATATACACATCTTCAGAGGGTTTATAGTTGGGCAATTGCATTATTCTCTTCATAACAATGAAAATGCAAAAAAAAAGACTGCAATATTCTCTTCACACAATGTTTTATCAGCTAGGGTTTCAGTAAAGCATGCACATGGTTTCAACTCTTTTAAAACGTTCATGTAAATATTTTATTTCCATCATTCCGCATCCAATTACTTAATCAGTGGATAAACCATGACATCATGTTTGGCCTATGAAAGATAAGCATCTTTACGGATCACTTTCTACTCTTTACAAATAATTCTGAGATACTATGTTTTGCTCCCAACCAGATTAGTTGATTGAAACGTTCATGAAATATTACTTGAAGCTCGGCAAAAAATGGCAGGACCCCAGGTGAAATTTAGTGAACTACTGCACTGCTGGGGTATTAACACGTCCTATGTTCTTCAATATATTTATTTCTCTCCTCTCATTGTGCTGAGCATAATGCTGCACATAATTGAGAAACAAACTAGTGATGCCAAACTCGTTTGTCTGGACTCTGGATTCCAGCAATCATATTACACATGGTAGATTAAATGGCAAAAGATATCAAAATTAGACGGGATCAATTACTCCCCACAGTGTCATTTTCCCCGATGCCTTGACATAGGTATAAGTGTAAGCAATAAGATACCCAATCACCTCAAAGCAGGTGCTTCTGTGAAGCATAGCTAATAGTTTGCACCGGAGATCTTCTGATTATTAACGTGACTCCATGTCTAGATGGAATAATCGTGGCCATCTTAGATTTATGAGCTTTTTCATGATTTCATTATTGGATTTCATAAACTCTACATTAAAAGCTTAAAATTAGGAATGACACAGAGCGGGTGGCACAGTGGAGCAGCAGTAAGGTTGATGCCTTACAGCGCCAGAAACCCGGGTTCAATGCTTACTACGGGTGCTGTCTGAACTAAGTTTGTACGTTGTCTCTGTGACCGTGTCGGTTTTCTTCGAGTGCTCCGGTTTCCTCCCACATTCCAAAGAAGTGCAGGTTTGTAGGTTAAGTTGTAAAAAACAATTGTCACTCGTGTGTAGGATGGTGTTAGTATATGGGGTGGTCGGTGAATTCAGTGGGTCGAAAGGCCTGTTTCTGTGCTGTATTTCCAATGTCTAAAGTCGAGATCTCAGGCATAGAAAACGTGGACAGCTTTTTCAGACAAAATCAGGATAATTCAGACAAGATGCGATGTAACAATGTAACAACGATGTAACGATGTTCTTTATTTTACCATCTCAGTGATGCCTAACATAGCACCTCAAAAGACTTGTTTTGCATCCATTACATGTGGGCTTCCAGAATGAGACAGTTAGTCAAATTGGTGTAAGTGCTAAATCAGGGACTGACATCTGGATATACTCAAAAATGCAAACACCAGTCACCAGTCTATCTTGTCCTCTCTTCTTCAATTTTCATCTGTAAGCAAATGGCTCATCACATGACAGGGGTGGAAGATTGCAACCTTCACGTGGTCCACCCTGTTTCGCCGAATGCAATCAACCTGGCGTGCACAATCAAATAAGATCAAATAGAACAAGTTGTCCTACAACTTTAGGCTGTGCACGCCATATACAAGAAGAAGAAGATCACATGACACTCTTTTGATGGGGTTCTCAAAGCAAATTTGTGCATGTGGGAATGTGTTCAATGAAAGGTTACATTTTGCCACTTGTGCAAGAATATCACCCAGTCTTGAAAATCTGCTATCATTAATTGAATTATAATGCATTACACTTTACAGCTTCAGATGTCAGTCTGAAATTGGATGGAGGCCCACAATATGTGTAAGTACTTTTGTGAATGATTAAGACTATTAGATAGAGGAGACATTGTCTATCAGGTCAGCAACAGTGCATGCAATACATTTGAATCTCTCTAATACTAGGTCCACAAATAAGCAAAATTCATGACGTAATAATCGTGCTACATTTAGAAAATACCTTGTATTGTACCTGAAGTGTATTAAAGGGCACAACTGTTTGGACTGTGTGTCTCTAAGCCCCTAAAGCAATCAACTTATCAAGTCCTAGTGGAATTCTGCAACTGAGTTTCTCTCCTTTACTATTATCTTCACATAACACACTGACTCTGTCTTCCACAGGATCCATCCCCTTCCTCTTCTTATCAGATATCATTATCTTCTTATCAGCTAGTTACCAGTCTATCCTTTCCTCTTTTCTTTAATAGGAATCTACAGGCAAGTAGTTCAAGTTCAAGTGAGTTTATTGTCATGTGTCCCTGATAGGACAATTAAATTCTTGCTTTGCATCGGCACACAGAACATAGAAGGCATTTACTACAAAACAGATCAGTGTGTCCATATACCATATATAAATATATACACACATGTATAAATAAACTAATAAAGTGCACATTACAGATAATGGGTTATTAGTTATCAGAGTTTTGTCTGAGCCAGGTTTAATAGCCTGATGGCTGTAGGGAAGTAGCTATTCCTGAACCTGGTTGTTGCAGTCATCAGGCTTCTGTACCTTCTACCTGAAGGTAGCAGGGAGATGAATGTGTGGCCAGGATGGTGTGGGTCCTTGATGATACTGCCAGCTTTTTTGAGGCAGCGACTGCAGTAAATCCCCTCGATGGAAGGAAGGTCAGAGCCGATGATGGACTGGGCAGTGCTCAACAAACAAGTAGCTCATCATATACAATTTGTTGAGGAAAAAAACAGAAGCAACTCAAAACAGTACAGGACATTTGGCTAATTTGGACCCTTTAGTTTTGTTTCATCAGTACACAACTCGGTCTGAAGATGGGTCTCGACCCAGAGTGTTGACAGTCTATTTCCCTCCATGGATGTTGCCTGAGCCGCCAATTCCTTCCAGCAGTTTGTTTATCTACACAACCTTTTAAATTCTCAAGAGCAAGACTTTTTTTAAACTGCTTTTATATTTAAGATAATTATCCTGGAATTACCTTTTAAGATTCTGGCAGTATGAGATGTTCTGTTCCTAACAGCCAGGAGGTATCATGCAGGAAGGAACTGCAGATGCTGGTTTAAACCGAAGATAGACACAAAGTGCTGGAGTAACTCTGCGGGACTGGCAGCATCTCTGGAGAGATAGTATGGGTGACGTTTCGGGTCAAGACCATTCTTCAGACAGTCTGAAGGAGGGTCTCAACCCGAAACAACACCCATTCCTCTCTCTAGAGATGCTGACTGCCCCGTTGAGTTACTCCAGAATTTTGTGTCTAACCAGGAAGTATCAATGCATTATCTGAGTGACCTGCAGTTAGTCCAGGTTCTGTAAGTCTTATTTGTGAGGGCAACCCTCATAGGTCTTCTTCAGGTTCAGAGACAATGCAATAAGTTCTTCTTGTGAGCCGTGATACTCATGAAATGAATATGTCTGTAGATCATGATGTGGCCTACTCCAGGCTGAGGTGGATAGCTTTTAGGATCATGGGGGAAATCAAATGATCTTAATGGGAATCGGCAGGAAAATGTAGTGGAGCCAAATAACCAGATCAGCCATGATCATGTCGAATGGCAGAGCAGGCTTTAAGAATTAAATGATCTATTTTCTATATCCTATACAGAGCAGATTTCTGATAGTTGCAGAATTTACTAGCCTGTGACTCCTCAAGCTTTAATCCTTAATGTGGTGGGGAATAAGTGGACCCCTACTGTTAAATACCTATTGGAAATCTTTTATAAATTTCCATTTTGCCGAAGCTGATGCCCCATGGATCAACAGTAGTGTATTTTATTTGAAATAAGTATGGATTCAAGTTCAAGTTCATATTTATTGTCACATGCACCAATTAAGGTACAGTGAAATTTGAGTTACCATGCAGCCATACAATCAAAAAGAACACAATACAGAATAGAATTTAACATAAGCATCCACCACAGTGGAATCACCATTTTTCACTGTGATGGAAGGCAGCAAAGTTCAGTCAATCTTCCTCCTTTGTTCACCTTGGTCGGGGCCATGAACCCTACGTATTCGCCACTATGGATGGCCCGATGTGAAAGTGCATCATCTGAGCAATAGTCGATGATTAGATCTGTCTTGCTGCCTATTGTCATGAAGCCGTGGTGCAGCTGTGGTAAGGTACGTGGGATTATAATTTCAATCTTTCAGAGCTCTGTATCTTTTGGCCTCCTGCCATATCTTGATTTAGGAGCTGCGGAGAAGATTAGATTAAACTACCCACCTGCAATTTAGGAGTGTATCTCTCGGTTGTCCTCAATATTTTGGAATATTTCTCTATTGTGTTCTTGATGGCCTAGGTCAACAGATTTTTATGGCTTTGATGCTTGGACAAGGGGCTTATTTAGCAACCATGGAAACTCAGCAGCATTTTCCAACATGAAAGGAAAATAAAATGTTAGTCAAGGTGGCATAATGGAAATTATTACCTGTTTGTAGTTTTCTGATTTAAAGTGCTTCTGTAATAGGACAAGATGAGAAAAAAAACTTCCTGGAGGTGACTCGTTATTCTTCAGTAGGCTTTGATACCAGCTGTAACATTTCCTTCTCATTAGAGTTGGCCAAACACACTATCTGGCCAGTGATACTGTTCTTGACCATCGGTTGATTGATCCGACATGCTTGGAGGTTAGAGGAAGCAACTGTTTCCTTAAACTATGAAATGGGAATACAGGTCATTTTAAATTAGCACCAGTAAGATAGTGGAGGCAAGAAATCACTGTTGTCAATAACTACAGGTAAATCTTCGATGCATTTCCACTTCATAGCTCTGGACATTATTTCAAGTGTTGTCACTTTAAATGAGTTAATAATGGATTCAAACAAGCTCGGGAATACCATGGCGCCAGACAACCTCGACGATGCTTTGGAATCTCGAGAAGTTCTGAGAGTGATGTAGAGATATACAACATGAAAACAGGCTCTCAGGATAAGTTGTTAATGCTGACCAAGATGTCTATCTGAGCCAATACCATGTGGCTGCATTTGGTCCATATCCCTCTCAACCTTTTGCTATCCATGAACCTATCCAAGTGTTTTTTTTAATGTAAGTGTACCCAACGTGACTGCTTCCTCTGATAGCTCATTCCATATACCTAGTATCTACTGGTATTTCTATTTGAATTAGTTAACTCTTCCTGCACCCCATGCAAACTAATCTTCCAGTGCAACCTATTATATGGAAACCTATTAAAGCCCTTGCTGAAGTCCATATCGATTATGACCATGCTCTCATCAACCTTATTGGTCACTTCTTCAACAAATTCACTCAAATTATTGAGACATGATCTCCCCTGTACAAAACCATACTAACTATTCCTTATCACTTAAAATCTAGAGATCAATGTCCCAGTGGGCACTGAGACAGAAATTCACTGCAGCATCATTAGTAATTTTAGCGGTCTGAAAAATAACATTTCTGATGAAGAGTCATTGACTTGAAACAATAGCTGTTTTGCCCTCTAAAGATGTTGCTTTGACCACTTGAGCATTCAAGAAGTTTTTTGTTCTTATTTCAGATGTCCAGCATCTGCAGTTGCTTATAAAATACCGTTGTATATCTCTACATCACTCTCAGAACTTCTAGAGATTCCAAAGCATCTTTGAGGCAGTCTGGCGCCATGGTATTCCTGAGCTTGTTTTAATCCATTATTAACTCATTTAAAGTGACAACACTTGAAATAATGGAGCACCGTCCTGCATGGGTATGGCTGCCCATCCTGCAGCTGTCCGTTTTTTCACTTTTTGAAACTGTGGAGCGCAGACTGACTTTAACATCGGGAGCCTGGGATCTTAATGGTGGAACGAGACCTGGGTGTCATGGTACACCAGTCATTGAAAGTAGGCATGCAGGTGCAGCAGGCAGTGAAGAAAGCGAATGGTATGTTAGCATTCATAGCAAAAGTATCCGAGTATAGGAGCATGGAGGTTCTACTGCAGGGTACAGGGTATTGGTGAGACCACACCAGGAGTATTGTGTACAGTTTTGATCTCCAAATCTGAGGAAAGACATTCTTGCCATAGTAGGAGTACAGAGAAGGTTCACCAGACTGATTCCTGGGGTGTCAGGACTTTCATATGAAGAAAGACTGGATAGCCTCGGCTTGTACTCACTAGAATTTAGAAGATTGCGGGGGGATCTTATAGAAACTTACAAAATTCTTAAGGGGTTGGACAGGTTAGATGCAGGAAATTGTTCCCGAAATTGGGGAAGTCCAGAACAAGGGGTCACAGTTTAAGGATAAGGGGGAAATCTTTTAGGACCGAGATGAGGAAAACATTTTTCACACAAAGAGTGGTGAGTCTCTGGAATTCTCTGCCACAGAAGGTAGTTGAGGCCAGTTCATTGGCTATATTTAAGAGGGAGTTAGGTGTGGCCCTTGTGGCTAGGGGGATCAGGGGGTATGGAGAGAAGGCAGGTACGGGATACTGAGTTGGATGATCAGCCATGCTCAGATTGAATGGCCGAATGGCCTACTTCTGCACCTATTTTCTATGTTTCTATGATCTCTTGTCGAGATCGCCAGTGGTGGAGCTCCATCCAGCGCCGCCTGTCGGCTTCGGAAGCCGTGGTCTCCGGTAAGGAAACGGCCGTTCCAGGCATCCCAAGCCGCTGAGAGGATTCTCCCGACGCCGGAGCACCATCATCCGGCGAGAAGGGCCTGGATCATCGGGCCTCCGTAAAGGCGACTGCGGATGCCTCAAAAGGCCTGATTATGGGTGGACATGGGGATGGGGACTGGACTTTGTGCCTTCCCTCATAATGGGAACCATAGTGGGGGGATGTTTTATATGTTTACATTTCTTTATTACTGTTATGTTGTTTGTTTTTATAATGTGCTGCAATGGCAATACGCATTTCACTACACCAATGGTTTATGTGACTAATATATGACCTTTGAACCTCTGAAATTTCATTTGATGACTTCAATATTGCAGTACCTCATAGATTCTAGAGCTGACACCTGGCAATGACTGGTGTGTTTTAGTTTTATTTTTAAAGATACAGCTCATAAAAATGGCCCTTCGGTCCACTGAGTCCGTGCCGATCATCGATCATCCATATGCTAGTTCTATTTTAGTTTAGTTTAGTTTATTGTCACGTGTACCAAGGTAGAGTGAAAAGCTTTTGTTGCGCGCTATCCAGTCAGCAGAAAGACAATACATGATTCCAATTGAGCCATTTACAGTGTATAAATACATGATAAGGGAATAATATTTAATGCAAGGTAAAGCCAGCAAAGTCCGATCAAGGATAGCCTGAGTATCACCAAAGAGGTAGATAGTAATTCATCACTGCTCTGCACACTAAGGACAATTTTTACAGTCGCCAATTATCCTGCAAACCTGCACGTCTTTGGGAAGTGGGAGGAAACTGGAGCACCCGGACAAAACCCACGCAGTCACAGGAAGAATTAACAAACTCCACACAGACAGACACAGCTTTACTGCTGCTCCACTGTATGTCTCCCCCCCCCCCAGGCAGTACAGTAAGAAATAGTATGCTTGGGAAAGAAATAATTTGCAGTAATCGAGCCATTAAATTGTTGTGGGCAACTTTCTTCAAAGCAAGTGGCTAGAGTAATTGTTTCAATGTTAACCACAAAATGTAGTTCATTATATCAGCAGGAGATGAGTACCCCTTTTTCCATTAGGTCACAGCTGCCTTGATTATATTTCCCTCAGTCAGTTCAAAAGAGTATCAGTACCATCGGTTAGTCTGATTCATACTTGCATGAAGTAAATGAATAACTCCCTTATTCCTCAAGGGAAAATTCCATCACATTTCCCATGAGCATCAGGAGAGGGCCAAGGGATTGCACTAATTGCATATTTCCCATGAGGGAATCATCAATGAGCTCCCATCTCACTCATTTTCCTGGTAAATAATAGAATGGGCCATTGTCATCTCTTCAATTGTCTGCTGTTAATTCGTGAACAGTCGAGGGGCTGCCATCCACTATCTTGTATTAGTCAAATATAAAAATAATGTTTTATCTTCACTACAGGGCCATTCACTTAGAGTGGTTTGGCTGCCTGTTATAGAACCATTCATTTTCATTCCATCCACTTACTTTACTTTCTGGATACATAGTGGAAACAGGCCCTTCAGCTCACTGAGTCCGCACCAACCAGCAATCACCATGTACACTATCACTAGGGACAATTTTACAACTTACTGAAGCCAATTAACCAACAAACTTGCATGTCTTTGGAGTGTGAAAGGAAACCAGAGGACCCGGAGAAAACCCATGTGTTCACAGGGAGAGTGTGCAATGCCCGTACAGACAGTACCCGTAGTCAGGATCCGGGTCTGGGTCTCTGGCACTTTGAGGCTGCAATTCTAATGAGTTATGCAACTGTACTGCCCTAATGCCACCAATTTGAATGGAATAAAATCTGTGAGTTCTGTATCAAATGAGCATTTCTTTTCCCTAGAACTTTCTTTGCACGATTTAAAAAAAATAATGGTGATATGTAGTTGAATAGCAGTTGTGTCCATTTCTGCGTATCTCTGCACTCATCAGGAAATTTGACTTTTTGTTAGGATTTTCATGTGGGTTAGAACTAAATTTCCAGCATACAACTCCATCAGCTAATGTCAAAAGTCTTTATTTGTCAATTATTTGTGTTCTCTGCAATGTGATTTGTAACATTACAGATCTAACTAATATTATTATTTACTTAAAGATGAACCAGATTTAAAAAAATACAATTTCCTTTGAAACTTTTATTTTTAAAGATAACAACATTCCAACTGTATGTTTTGTCAAGAGAAAGTTAGATTTAGCTCTTAGGCCTAAGGGAATCAAGGGATATGGGGAAAAAACCGGTGCGGGGTACAGATTTTGGATGATCATATTTAATGGCGGTGCTGGCTTCAAGGGCAGAATGGCCTACTCCTGCACCTATTTTCTATGTTTCTATTTGTCGCCACTGAGATCTGTGACCATGGGGGATTTCAGAGAGAGTCTTCCGCTTGTGCCAGTATGGCTTTGCTTGTGGAAGGCAGGTTCACGGTTAGTCAAAGTTTTACAACCTTAAGATCACTCCAAGGTTTTCCCATTAATTTTTGCCTCATCTCACAAAATTGTGCATATGTCAACTGTACTGCAAACTCTAAGAAACAAACACCACCAATTTTTCTTTCAACCTACCAGACGACATATTGTATGGATTGGATTTCCCTACATTATAAGCTTCCTCAAAGTGGAGGGTCTTTTTAGTCCTCACACAAAGTGCATGATTCTTCTAGACACCCTTCCTGTCTAGTCTATCCTGATCTCTCTGCCACCCTAGGAATACATTCCTATATAATTCTCCACTCATCTCCTCCCCCCCCCCCCCCCCCCCCCACATTACTATTTTCTTATAGCTGGACAGTGTTGCTTTTATTCTTCCTTCAAGAGCTAGACGTTTAGATTGTATCCGCTGGAAAAAATGTCAGCAGGCCTATGTACATGCAGTGGATGAATGGAACACTTTGTGTTAAAAGGTAGAGTAAACCAACAATGCTGTTGGTTGAATGATAATACTTGGCCAAGATGTTGTGAAGGCCTTTCAACTGATCTCACAGTTTTCTACTTCACACAAAATTCCAACCATTAAACTGCATGTGTCATTATAAATTGCACTCAATAACTCCCACGGCCTCTCCATTCAAGTGGCAGTTCCACTTCATAAAATTATATCTTAGGCTAAAAATATATTATTTGTATAAAGCTTCACACCAGTAGTAAAATCAGGATAGTCTTTAATAAAGTCTGGGTTGTGCATTGAAAACATCACCCATTTGTTAGCACTTAACAACATTGCTGTAAGAAGAATATACTTTCAGTGTTGTTATACTCCATATATGCAGAGCAGCAATAAAAATGGCAGATTGCTATAGATGTTAATCTTTTAGATGAAACAGTTATTGAAGAGGACACATAATGAGAAAACCGGTCTATTTTGCTTAAAGGGGATTTGTTTCAATAGTTATTTCTATAATCTATGGGTTTTTTGTTGTATGAAATTCAAAAATTAGCACTGGGTCGAGGGTACAGTAGACAACACTACAAAAAAGTAACACTTTTATTAATTGGCATAATTTGCAAACGTTAATACGTGCATTTGGTCAGGAAGTAATAAGCTGCAAAAAAGAATTCTTCTACTTTTCAAAACATTCAAATCATGTCAAAGAGTGTTTTGCTCGAGGGGCTGTGGATTGCTTTGCAATACATATCCTTTATACACTGTGGTTCAGTGCTCCAGTCATAGAGTCAAAGAGTGATACAGTGTGGAAACAGGCCCTTCGGCCCAATTCATCCACACCGGCCAACAATGTCCCGGTTACCCTAGACCTACTTGCCTGCACTTGGACCGCAACCCTCCAAACCTGCCCTATCCATGTACCTGTCCAACTGTTTCTTAAACAATGGGATAGTCCCAGCCTCAACTGCCTCCTCTGGCAGCTTGTTCTGTGTGAAAAAGTTACCCCTCGGATTAATATTACATTTTTTCGCCTTCACCTTGAACCTATGTCCTCTGGTCCTCAATTCCTTTACTCTGGGTAAAAGACTGTGTGCGTCTACCCGATCTATTCCTCTCAAGGTTTTATATATATCTATAAGATCTCCCCCCATCCCCCTATACTCCATGGAATAGAGACCCAGTCTACTTAACCTCTCCCTATAACTCACACCCTCTAGTCCTGGCAACATCCTCTTAAATCTTTTCTGGACCCTTTCAAGCTTGACAATATCTTTCCTCTGAAATGGTGCCCAGAACTGAACACAATATTCTAAATGCGGTCTCACCAATGTCTTATACAACTGCAACATTACCTCCCAACTTCGATACTCAATACTCTGATGAAGGCCAAAGTGCCAAAGGCCTTTTTGACCACCTTATTACCACCTGTGACTCAACCTTCAAAGAACCATGCACTTGTACTCCTAGATCCCTCTGCTCTACAACACTACCCAGAGACCTACCATTTACTATGTAGGTCCTGGCCTTGTTCGACGTCCCAAATTGCAACACCTCACATTTCTCTGTATTAAATTCCATCAACCATTCCTCCGCACACCTGGCCAATCGATCCAGGTCCTGCTGCAATCGTTCACAACCTTCTTCACCATTCACGATAGAAACATAGAAACATAGAAATTAGGTGCAGGAATAGGCCATTCGGCCCTTCGAGCCTGCACCGCCATTCAATATGATCATGGCTGATCATCCAACTCAGTATCCCGTACCTGCCTTCTCTCCATACCCTCTGATCCCCTTAGCCACAAGGGCCACATCTAACTCCCTCTTAAATATATCCAATGAACTGGCCTCAACTACCCTCTGTGGCAGAGAATTCCAGAGACCCACCACTCTCTGTGTGAAAAAATTCCTTCTCATCTCGGTCCTAAAGGATTTCCCCCTTATCCTTAAGCTGTGACCCCTTGTCCTGGACGTCCCCAACATCGGGAACAATCTTCCTGCATCTAGCCTGTCCAACCCCTTAAGAATCTTGTAAGTTTCTATAAGATCCCCTCTCAATCTCCTAAATTCTAGAGAGTATAAACCGAGTCTATGCAGTCTTTGTTCATAAGACAGTCCTGACATCCCAGGAATCAGTCTGGTGAACCTTCGCTGCACTCCCTCTATGGCAATAATGTCCTTCCTCAGATTTGGAGACCAGAACTGTACGCAATACTCCAGGTGTGGCCTCACCAAGACCCTATACAACTGAAGTAGAACCTCCCTGCTCCTATACTCAAATCCTTTTGCTATGAAAGCTAACATACCATTGGCTTTCTTCACTGCCTGTTGTACCTGCATGCCTACTTTCAATGACTGGTGTACCATGACACCCAGGTCGCGCTGCATCTCCCCTTTTCCTAATCGGCCACCATTTAGATAGTAGTCGGTTTTCCTATTTTTGCCACCAAAGTGGATAACCTCACATTTATCCACATTATACTGCATCTGCCAAACATTTGCCCACTCACCCAGCCTATCCAAGTCACCTTGCATTCTCCTAGCATCCTCCTCACAGCCAACACTGCCCCCCAGCTTAGTGTCATCCGCAAACTTGGATATATTGCCTTCAATTCCCTCATCCAGATCATTTATGTATATTGTAAATAGCTGGGGTCCCAGCACTGAGCCTTGCGGTACCCCACTAGTCACTGCCTGCCATTGTGAAAACGACCCGTTAACTCCTACTCTTTGCTTCCTGTTTGCCAGCCAGTTCTCTATCCACATCAATACTGAACCCCCAATGCCATATGCTTTAAGTTTATATACTAATCGCTTATGTGGGACCTTGTCGAAAGCCTTCTGGAAGTCCAGATACACCACATCCACTGGTTCTCCCCCATCCACGCTACTAGTTACATCCTCGAAAAATTCCACAAGATTCGTCAGACATGATTTACCTTTCGTAAATCCATGCTGGCTTTGTCCAATGATTTCACCACTTTCCAAATGTGCTGCTATCCCATCTTTAATAACTGACTCTAGCAGTTTCCCCACTACCGATGTTAGACTAACTGGTCTGTAATTCCCCGTTTTCTCTCTCCCCCCCTTCTTAAAAAGAGGGGTTACGTTTGCTACCCGCCAATCCTCAGGAACTACTCCAGAATCTAAAGAGTTTTGAAAGATTATCACTAATGCATCCACTATTTCCGGAGCTACTTCCTTAAGTACTCTGGGATGCAGCCTATCTGGCCCTGGGGATTTATCGGCCTTTAATCCATTCAATTTACCCAACACCACTTCCCGACTAACCTGGATTTCACTCAAGTACTCCTTTGACCTGCGGTCCCCTGCTATTTCCGGCAGATTATTTATGTCTTCCTTAGTGAAGACGGAACCAAAGTAGTTATTCAATTGGTCCGCCATATCCTTGTTCCCCATGATCAACTCACCTGTTTCTGACTGCAAGGGACCTACATTTCTGACTGCAAGGGACCTACGATCCATGGATGTGAATGATTTAGTCTGCAGTGTTAGCTTCAGGCAGAGGTGAGTCTTTAGTCTAGAATTGGGTGTAAAAAATGCAAAGCACAGAAGTGATCGAGGCCAGAAACCACAGAAATGGAGCTTTGAGACTCCAGAAGCACAAGTGGGTTGATCAATTGATAATAGGCAAAGCTTGATTTTGTGGGATGTGCAATATTCATGAGGTACATTTTAGGAGGTGTATTTATAAATTTAGTCTGGGCTTTATAAATGAAACATGATAAGGAGAATCAACAAAGGCTGTCAGAGTGAGGCCCAACACAAATTGGAGGAACAGCACCTCATATTTTGCTGGGGCAGTTTAAGGTCCTGTCCCACTTAGGTGACATTTTAGGTGACAGCCTCAAAAGAGGTTGTCGCGTTGTGGTCGAGTCGTGATGCGTCGTGACGTGTGGTGACGCATGTAGTGACGCACGGGTGATGCGCTGTGTCTCCCTGCCGCCCCAGGATTTTGGAATGTTCAAAATCCTCGTGCGACATCTGCGTGTCTTATCATGTCTTGCAACCTTTCGCACGATGATGTACGGGTGACGCGTGATGACGCATGGTAACGCACAGTCATTGCCTATGCTAATTTATCATGTGTCACCATATGTCACTATGGTGACAACGATGCGTCACGATTTATAGGGAAGCTGGGTAATCAATTGACGTCACGTGCCCCAGATGACGCAACCTGTTGTATCATGCCATATCGTGTCACGGGTGGATGTACATTGATGCCGCTTGATGGCTGTGACGTCACAGTCACTGTTCTATGCTGTCGTATGGTGACGCATGGCGTGTCCTGTCCTATGGTAATGCATGGTGACGCATGGTGACATGGAGTGTCGTACCTTGACGCGGCTGTGTTGTATCCTGTCTTACTACTTGACGGTTTTTAGGTGACATCGGCCGTCAGCCACTGATGCCCGTCATCGCTCATAAAATCGCAAAGTGGGACAGGCCGTTTACAGCCCAGCGGTATGATTGTTGATGTTTCTAACTTCAAGTAACCCTTGCTTTCCCTCTCTCTGACTAGCTCTACTGCTGTCCTGATTAAATGCCACGTTCTCACCTTCCCGTCAGCTAACAATGAACCATTCTACATTTTCTTATCATGTGCTTTGATCTGTCATTTTCACACCTTACCCTTCCATATCTCTAGACTCCCTCTCCCCTGACTCGCAGTCTGAAGAAGGGTCTCGATCCGAAACTTCACCCATTCCTTCTCTCCAGAGATGCTGCCTGTCCTGCCGTGTTACTCCAGCATTTGGTGTCTATCTTCAGTGTAAACCAGCATCTGCAGTTCCTTCCTACACAGCAAAGTTATGGAATCTGTCTTCAACATTGTTGTCAAGAATTATTGTTACTCACCAATAACCTGCACATCAATTTCAGTTCAGGTTCAGCTCCTAACATGATTGCAGCACATGGAAATGTAATGGCTTCATAGAGAATGGCTGAACTCTAGAAGTGGAGTGAGAGTTGGACAGAGTGGGGTACCAAGGAGTCCTGGTAAAGCTGGAGTCAATGGGCATCTAGGGGAGTCCTCTGCTTGAGTCATGCCTCACACCATGGAAGATGGCTGTGGTTGTTGACTCAGGTCCCGGGCAAGGTGCAGTAGTTGCTCAGTGAAATATCATGGGCTGAAGCACCTTCAAGTATTTCACCAATTACCTTCTATTTATCACATCATCAGATGTTGGATATTTACTGATGACACCAATTGTTCAATTCCATAAGTTATATTTAGCTCACACAAGTGCCAAGCAATTACCATCTTCTAACAAGGAGGTTAACCATCTCAACGTAATATTCAATAGCATCACCATTGATAAATACACCATTACCAATAATCTTAGGAACACCATTGATCAGAAACCTAACTATATAAGCCACATAATACAATAAAGCTACTATTTACCAATAGGCCAAATCTTTATGCCTTTACTCTTTCTGCAAGGCACAAGCCAGGATTATGAACAAATATGTTCCTCTTGCACAGACACTACAGAAGTTAAGTACCAGCCAGGACAAATAAATCAATTTGACTAACAACTGATTCACAACCTGTCTGAAGAAGGGTTCTGACCTGAAACATCGTCTATCCATGTTCTCCAGAGATTCTGCCTGACCCGCTGAGTTACTCCAGCACTTTGTATTCATTCATAAAAAATCATTCATTCTTTCACAGACAAATATGGCTGCAGTATGTACAACTTATATGATGCACTGTAATGTATTTTCATGGATTCTTCAGCGTCTTCTCCCAAGCAATGAACTTTTGTACCTTGAACTTTTGAAGGACAAGAGAAGCAGACACATCGGTAAACCAGCACCTGCAGGTTCTTCTTAGAGTCACATATTGTACTGACCTGTTTTATCATTGATTCTTCATTGTCATAGAGGTCATAGAGTCATACAGCATGGAAACAGGCCCTTCAGCCAAACTTGTCCATGCCAACCAAGCATATGGATATGCAGGGCATGAAGGATATGGATTATATGCAGGTAAATAAGAGATGTTCTTGACATAATGTTCAGCACAGGCATTGTGGGCTGAAGGGCCTACTCTTGTGCTGTACTCTTCTATGTTCTGATATGCTGTGGGTTCACTTGATTGCTCTTCATTGGTTGAAAATATTGTGCGTTTTTATCTTTTGCTGAGATTTCTCATGAAACAAAGCAATTAGTTATGATTAATTATGAGGTTATAGTATTGGTAATGTAATGAACAAATGGCAAATGCTGAAAAAGTTCTGCAATTAGGCATTCCAGTTTCTGTTTTCATCTTTCATACTATCTTTAGCTCTTCCATCTTGACGACACTTGCCACAGTCTTGTTTCTACCCAATTCAAGCCAGTAACCTTAAACCCATTATTTAATGGTTGTTGGCTGGCCTTCTTACAGGTTGTAAATCCTGACAGCATTTTATGCTCCACCAAAGACTATGTTCTCCCTCAGTTATTTTGAACTCCTGTACATCAGGGTGAAAGACCAGCAAAACAAATGATACTTAAGATGAGCAGCTTTGGGGTACAATGAAATTCATAAACTGCTCAGCTGGTCATTGCCAACAACTGTGGAAAACGCATTGAAGTTGTAAACTGAAAATAACACACTGATATAACATATTAGCAATGAAAATTGGGCAGCACGGTGGCGCAGCAGTGTGCAGGGTAGCGTTAATGTGCGGGGATCACTGGTCGGTGCAGTGTCTATTTCCATGCTGTATCTCTAAACTAAACTAAACTTGAGCAAAGTGCCATCCCTTCAGAATTAGGAAGAGTTATGTAATTGTAATTTTCCTTTACAAGCCATTCAAATCAGATTTCTCTTTCAGTTTCAAAACAAAGCAAACAGTAAGTAAATTCCACCTTAGACGTTGCTGCCACATTGATGATGCCTTTAAAATGTTATTTGACACCCAGAAAATAACATTTACATTATTTTGGCACCAAGTAACATCCTGATGCAAAGACAATGTCACTGACAGTCTGCAGCAGATGTTTTTCCCCTGAACTATGCAACTACTCATTTCTGTTTTATTTCATTAGCAGAAGCACGAGGGCTGATCTCACTGAAATATATAAAACCCTGAGGGGGCACAACAGAGTTGATGTTGAGCAGTTTCCACTTGTGGGAAAATCTTGAAAAATTGAACATCAAACATAGAACGGTACTGCACAGAACAGGTCCTTCAGCCCTCCGTTTCTGTCAAGGTATCTTTGATGGGACATAGTTAAAAGGTGGGGGGGGGGGGGGGGGGAGGAGAGTCGATCATTTAAAATTAATGTGTATAGGAACTTCTTGCTGAGGATGGTGAATCGCTGGACTACTCTGCGCTGGAGAATTGGGGAGGCTGGATCATTCAATGTATTTAAGGGGGAAATGGGAATATTTTTGAAAGATCAAGGAATTGGGGACTCAGTGGAACTTGCACAGAGGAGGAGATGAGGCTTGCGACAGTTTAGCCATGTAAGGGGAGACAGGCTTGGGGGACTGAGTGCAGGACCTGCACATTTTCATATGTTCTTACGTAAGAGTTATAGTCATTGAGCTAAATGGCATGCTTATAGGCTCTTGGGCCCATGCCGACCAAATTGCTTAACCGAGGCAACTTAAAAAAGTCAACTCTCAGCTTCAACTGCTCCAGGAAATGAAGACTTTGCCTTCCCAGCCACTCCTTATAACTCATACCATTCAGTCCCAATAACATCCTCATGAATCATTTTTGCACCCTTTCAAGTGTAATGACATTTTTAATGCAGCAGTGCGACCAGAAACGTACACAGTATTCCAAATGTAGCTTTACCAAAGCCTTATACATTTCTAACATTATGTCCCAACTTCTGTACTCAATATCCTTACCCATGAAGGCAAGTATGTTGAATGCCCTCTTCAACAACATGTCCACCTGTATCTCTGTTCTGCAACACTCCCCAGTTTTATGCCGGTGCTGCACCACTTGTTACTGGCCTCCAATCTGGACAACAACCCTTTACTACCACCTTCTGTTTCCTGCCTATAAACCAATTTTGTATCAACTTGTTTATCTCCACCCTGGATTCCATGTCTTCTGTGCTAGCCTACCATGGGGAGGCTGGTCAAATACCTTGCTAACGTTTATGCAGACACCATTTACTCCACTGCCAACATCTATCTTCTTGGTCACCACTTAAAAAACACAACCAAACAGGTGACATATGTTTTCCCTGATCAGTCACCCAATAACTTGCTGGGTATTGATGTAAGGCTCACTGGTCTATAATTCCCAGGCTTTTCCTTGCACCCTGTCTTAAATAGAAGCACAACATTAGCCACCCTCTATCTTATAACACCTGACACACAGCTATTGATTATACAAATATCTTTCCCATTGGTTCAACAATTGCCTCTCTAGCTCCCCACACTGTCCTAGAATACACTTGATCAAGCTTTGAGGAATTAGCTCCTTCAATTAGTTTTAAGACCCTCTTTTGTAATGTGGACTCATTTCAAGACATCTCTATTAACTTGCCCAAGTTCCCTAGCTTCCTGTTTACCTCTCTGTGGTAAATATAGATGAGACATACTCATTTAACACCTTGTTCATCTCCTCTGCTTCCGCACAAATATGCAGAGCACTTTATTGTCATATACTAAGGTACAACAAAATGCCTTGTTTGCATGAAACTCACGGAGAAAGCAATACACATACAGTAATAATAAATACAACAATAAATACATTATGAGTGCAAAACAGTAGCATGGTGCAAGATTGTAGTGCTATCTGAATTAGTGCAAAAATAAAACCAGAAGTACAATTCTGGAATAACCGAATGAGGTAGAGTTAAGAGTAGGAATACATGGGGTGCAAAATAGATGATTGATAGTAAGATTAAATGAGAACTTACCAGTTTGAAGTTTGATATTTATTTTATGAGGAGTTACTATGAGCAATTCCGTGAAGAACCCCGCCAATCCGCACACGCGTCAATCTTCAAAGCAGCAGTGTGAAATCACAGAATAACAGTAATTGAAGTGACATAGTAAGATTATAAACTTAGAACTACCAGATGAGCTTTGCGATATGAGGATTTGGAGCGGTGGGCACGTAATCGCTCATCGTAACTACTCATAAAATAAAGATCAAACTTCAAACTGGTAAGTTCTTGTTTAATCTTACTATTTTACTTTGGAGTCACGTGAGTGATTCCGTGAAGATTTCAAAGATCTGTGATTTCACGCCGATCCAAATCCAGGTGTCTCACACTGCATCAGTTGACTTGGGAGAGGTCAATAATTAGTAATACAATGAAACATGGTACTGATTAACATGTTGGTGTGTTAAAGAAGGAACTGCAGATGTTGGAGAATCCAGGGTTACACAAAAAGCTGGAGAAACTCAGCGGGTGCAGCAGCATCTAAGGAGCGAAGGAGATAGGCAACGTTTCGGGTTGAGACCCTTCTTCATATTGCCTTATTCACAAAATAACAAGAGAAACACAATAGCGACTCCTCTCTCCCAGGGAGATGCTATGAGACAGAACTTAATATGGAATGGGCGAACACCCCCGGGTTCAATAAGTGATTTATTATAAAACCTTGGAAAGTCAATTCCTTTGACCATCCTGCAGCTGCAAGGATATGGTCTAGCCTCGCTGCTGACGTTGATGCCACCCTGGTGGACTGAGATTTAAAATTGTCAGTATGAACTGCTGCAAAACCCAGCATTTGTTTCAGCCATCTTAAGATGGTCTGAACGAACACTTGCAGATGTGGCTTTTTTGTGGCTAATAAACAATGCTACTTTGGAGCCTCTGAGGCTCTTGGTGACCTTGATATACCTCCTCTAGTGCGCCACTACACATGGCCGTAATCCATGGGATATGCTGACAGTACAAACTTCCCTGACACTCCTGTCTGCTTTGTTGAATTAGGTCATGGATGTAAAATATAACGTCCTGATGACACCATCGTGCCCTGATGCAGTTTGTGCAAAGTCTGATCCCTTTGCGCTGACACCAGTGCCATGAACATAACGAACTTTAGGATAATCTTCAGCAATGACAAAGATGTGGTGGTATACGGCTGACGAAGCAGCGTCAGTACCATGCTCACATCCCAGCTTTCAGAGTGCCTAGGCCTGGGGGAATTGGAATTAAAACACCCTTCATAAATCTGTATATTACAGATGAGATCCTACAGACTGAAGTTCCGATCCCCAGCATAGGTACGAGGACAGGGCACTCCTGGCGCTATTGATGGCACCCGTCATCAAAATGTAATTTGGACAGACATTGAAGCACATCTGTGATGGAAGCTGTGTGGTATGTAATGTTCCCATGTAAACAAAACTCCTCCCATTTCCTGACAGAAGAGATGTATTGCTTTTTCGTACTATCCTTCCAGGACAATGTGATGACATCCATAGTACGATTGGATAGTCCCAGACCCAGATATGGTCTTCTTTAAATCTGCAAATTAATAAATTAGTATGATCATACAACAGGCACGGATCTCCAGTCACAGAGTGCACCAACAAATCATGACTTTTGGAGCCACCATAATAGACTGTGTAATAATGTCCGTGTGTAGGCCAGTTGAATACCACCAATTCCTGAAGCGGAGTCCTGCTTGATCTTGGTCAAGCACCGACTGATGATGCAGAAGGGGAGAAAATGCATATAAACATTCCGCCCCAGAGTAGCGAGAATGCGTCGACCGCTACTGCCTCTGGATCTGGTTCCCATGAAGCATACTTCGGTACCTAGTGATGGAGTCTGGATGCAAACAAATCGAAATCTGGCATCCCATACCAAAGAACAAGTTCATTAAATACATCATGATTGAACATCCACTCTGTGTTGTCCTTGAATTTGCGTGACCTGGTGTCTGCACCATATTGAGTATACCTGGCAAATAGACAGCTGAGGTCGAAATGTTCTTTTTATTGCATCCGTGCCAAATAAGGTTGGCCAATCTGTCACAAGGTTTCGACTTGATTCCACCCATGTGTCTCCCATCGAAGTACTAACCAGGCCTGAGCCTGCTTCGCTTCCGAGAGCAGATTGGATCGGGCATGTTCATGCTAGTATGGCCGTAGACATTAACATAAGCCACTGCCATGATGTGGTCAATCTGAAGTTGAACATGTAAGTGCTGCTTGGTGATACAATAAGCCTTGAGCCCGTAAAATGCTCCTAAACTCTAAATATTAATTCCATATGATTGGAGAATAAATGCCTCATGCCTATTCCATGTGCCTCCACAGCTAAAATGGTACAAGTAGGACCCCAACCTAGGGCACTAACATCAGTCTGCAAACTGAGGTGTTTCCATTAGAATTTTGCTAAAACAATTTGAAATGTTTCTTATCCAGCACTGTACTTCAGCGATGGCTTCAAATGGAAATTGTATGGGCTGGTTGAAATGACCTGCATGTATCCTGAGTGCCTGTACCTTTGCCTTCTGTAAATTTTGGTATGCAAAAGTCTATACTGCACAGCTGGAAAGGCAGCTATCAATTTACCAATCAAGTTGCCCACATGTCTAATTGAAGGTGATTGCTTCCCCCAAGAGCTTGGTGCAGCCTTCAACTAAATCTAATCTCTTGTCCTTGGGCAGTTTCAGACATGTGAGTTGAATTAACTGTGAATCCCAAATAGTCAATTACTTTAACCAGTACCAATTTTGATTTAGCTGGATGGATGGGACCAATCTCTCAACCATGAGTGTAACAGCTGAAACCGATATCTAGGGGTGAGGTTAACCCATTAGGCAGTGCTTGAATTGCCATAATTCCCCCATCCAGCTAAATTTCAGATACTCTTTATGAACAGGCATCCTTAAGGTCTATACATGCCATAACACCCTGTGGAAACCAATTGCTTGGCAGTAGCGAATGTTTCCATTTAAAAATTATACTGCACAAATGGACTAAGTCTTGTCAGGTCCAAAATAATTCGCTCCCACCATCTTTCTTTTCGTGTTGGGATGGCAAACCTTGCTGCCTTGGGGTATGCTCCACGGCTATACCCTCAGACTTGGCGTCAGATTTACACTGACCCGGCACACTCTCCTCTTCCAAGAGGGAGACATTAAGCAGCCCTGTTACAAGGCGCTGCTGGCGCGGCCTCTCCCATAGGCAGGCGCTGCCATAGACTCGGCGTCAGGCTTATTCTGACCCGCTATCCTCTCCTCCTCCAAGAGGGAGACATTAAGCAGCCCTGTTACAAGGTGCTGCTGGCGCGGGCTCTCCCAAAGGCCGGCACTGCCATACACTCGGCATCAACATTAAGCAGCCCTGTCCAAGGCGTTGCTGGCACGAGCTCTCCCATAGGTCGGCGCTGCCACAGACTCGGCATCCATATTAAGCAGCCCTGTGCAAGGCGTTGCTGGTGCGGCTCTCGCATAGCCCCACGCTGACAGAGACTCAGCATGCACATGAAGCAGCCCTGTGCAAGGCGCTGCTGGCGCGGGCTCTCGCATAGCCCTGTGTTGACACAACTCCTGCTAGTGTATCTATACGGAGCCCCCTCTCCATAGGGGCTCCATCCTGGCCAACCTCCAAATTTTATACATTACCGGTGGGAACCATCCCGGCACCAGGGCTGGCCGTTCTGATCGGTTTTACCCCATATCCTGGGGCCATTGCTGCTGGGTTTCCCCTCCCTGGGAACCACAGCATCTGGAAGTCACTGACCATTATCAGTGACCGCGATCGCGAACCCGACATTCACCAGCCACCCGCTTCCGCGGTCGGAACCGGGGTGTCCCCACAGTTCGTAGCCGGTCCTCTCGTCGGACTTCGCCAAAACATCGAGCAGGAAAACCTCTGTAAAAGAGATTCCTGCAAGAAAATCAACACCAGGTAAGAAAAACAAAACTGTAGTTTAAACTTACCGCTGGCAGGAGGGACTCGCCTGAACACGCGTGTGGATTGACACATAATGACACGCGTGTGGATTGGCGGGCTTCTTCACGGAATCACTCACGTGACTCCGAAGTAAATTTCAGAAGTCTGTTTATGATGGGGAAGAAGATGTTCATAAGTTTGGATGTGTAACAAAGAACTGCAGATACTGGTTTACACCAAAGATAGACACAAAATGCTGGAGTAACTCAGCGGGACAGGCAGCATCTCTGGAGAGAAGGAATGGGTGACGTTTCAGGATGAGACCCTTCTTCAGACAGTCTGAAATGACCCTAAATGTCACCCATTCCTTCTCTCCAGAGATGCTGCCTGTCCCGCTGAGTTACTCCGGCGTTTTGTATCTATCATAACTTTGGATGTCCGGTGTTGAAACTTCTATATCATCTCCTGGAAGATAGAAGAGAGAAAGGAATGCCCTGTGTGGGAGGCATCCTTGTCGTTACTTCCAAACTTCCTGATACAAAGCACATGAACATGGTCTGAGTGGAAGTACGTGTTGAGCCTTTGATGGACTGGGCTGTGTTCACCACTCTCTGCATTTGTTATTGGAGACGGAGATGCATACTGTCAGAATACTTTCTATAGTAGAAGTGCAGAAGTTCCAGAAAATCCTCAGGGACATGTCAAATCGTCCCAGATGCCTTAGAAGCTGAATACACTGATGCGCTTTCTTGATCATCGTATCAGTGTGAAGGGAACAGGTTATGAGCTAGTGATGTGGATACTGAAGAATTTGAAGCAGGCAACCAACTCTGTAGCAACTTTGTTAATGAAGCCAGTTGTGTTCAACACCCCTCCCTGCCTTCCCACCCCCTCCCAACCCCGCTTCCTTCAGTCAACAACCAACTCTTTCAGTTTTCTGATATTAGGGGCTAGGTTGTCATTCTGACACCATGCTACAACATGCCCTATCTCTTTCCTGTATACTGTCTCACCATTGGCATTGATGCATCTGACAATGCTTGCACCAGTGATAAACGTAAAGATCACGTTGGTGCTGTACGTGGCCACACAGTCATTGGTGGAGGGGGAATGGACCAGACTACTGAGCACACAACCCTGAGAAGTGCCAGTGTTAAAGAAGGAACTGCAGATGCTGGAGAATCGAGGGTTACACAAAAAGCTGGAGAAACTCAGCGGGTGCAGCAGCATCTAAGGAGCGAAGGAGATAGGCGACGTTTCGGGTCGAGACCCTTCTTCAGACTGAAGAAGGGTCTCGACCCGAAACGTCGCCTATCTCCTTCGCTCCTTAGATGCTGCTGCACCCGCTGAGTTTCTCCAGCTTTTTGTGTAACCCTGAGAAGTGCCAGTTAAGGGTGAGGGTGGAGGAAATGTTATGATCAATTCAAACTGACGGTCGTCAGCAGGCCAGGAAGTGCAGATGTGGCCCTGTAGCCAATGTCCAGGAGACCACCTTGTTGATCTTTAAGATGCCCTGCTCTCTCCCTTTTTTTTCTGGCTGTGACTATATTTTGTTGGAATCTATTCAGATTCTTCTTTATCTCCTTGCCAAAGTTATCTCATGTCCCCTTTCCCCCCCCAGATTTCCCCTCTTAACCTGTTCAGTGCCATCCCCAAGTATACTCGAGCCAGAGTAGACAAGTAAAAAAAATCATTGGCAGTGAACTGAAGAAGGATTTTGACTCAAAATATCACCCATTCCTTCCATCCAGAGATGCCGAGTTACTCCAGCATTTTGGGTCGATCTTCAGTGTAAACCAACATTTAGAGTTCCCTACAACAATTTAAATCCATTCCTGCACCTCTTATATTCCTGAAGGGATTCACTTGATCTCAGCTGCTTACACCTGACAAATGCCTCCTTTTTCTAACGAGAGCCTCAATATTTCTTGATATCCAAGTTTCGTGCCTCCTGCCAGCTGGTGACTTTCTACTGCTGCGCCACAGAGACCATCCAAACATCTCTGTGTGGTAGCTTATTTGCACAGACAATCTTCCTGATATAGTAGTGGCCAGAGGATCTGGGGTGACGGTGGAACTGAAGGAAATCCACATTAGGCAGGAAATGATGTTGGGTAGACTGATGGGACTGAAGGCTGATAAATCGCCAGGGCCTGATGGTCTGCATCCCAGGGTACTTAAGGAAGTGGCTCTAGAAATCGTGGATGCATTGGTGATATTTCCCAATGTTCTATAGACTCAGGATCAGTTCCTGTGGATTGGAGGATAGCTAATGTTATCCCACTTTTTAAGAAAGGCGTGAGGGAGAAATCAGGGAATTATAGACCAGTTAGCCTGACATCAGTGGTGGGGAAGATGCTGGAATCAATTATAAAAGATGAAATAGCGGCACATTTGGATAGCAGTAACAGGATCGGTCCGAGGCAGCATGGATTTACGAAGGGGAAATCATGCTTGACTAATCTTCTGGAATTTTTTGAGGAAGTAGCAAGTAGAATGGATAAGAGAGACCAGTGGATGTGGTATATGTGGAATTTCAAAAAGCCATTGACAAGGACACGCACAAGAGATTAGTGTGCAAAATTAGAGCACATGGTATTGGGGATAGGGTATTGACATGGATAGAGAACTGCTTGGCAGACAGGAAGCAAAGAGTAGGAATTAACGAGTCCTTTTCAGAATGGCAGGCAGTGACTAGTAAGGTGCCGCAAGACTCAATGCTGGGACCCCAGTTATTTACAATATATATTAACAATTTAGACAAAGGAAATAAATGTAACATCTCCAAGTTTGCAGATGATACAAAACTGGATGGTAGAGTGAGCTGCGAGGAGGATGCTATGAGGCTGAAGGGTGAGTTGGATAGGTCGGGTGAGTGGGCAGCTGCATGGCAAATGCAGTATAATGTGGATAACTGTGAGGTTATCCACTTTGGTGGCAAGAACAAGAAGGCAGATTATTATCTGAATGGTAGGTAGACACAAAATGCTGGAGTAACTCTGGAGTAATGCTGGAGAAAATGCAGGCAACATCTCTGGAGAGAAGGAATCGGTGACGTTTCGGGTCAAGACCCTTCAATCAGAAGGCTAGATGCAGGAAAAATGTTCCCCATATTGGGGGAGTCCAGAACCAGGGCTCACAGTTTAAGAAGGAAGGGTAGGCCATTTAGGACTGAGATGAGGAAAAATAAATTCACGCAGAGAGTTGTGAATCTTTGGATTTCTCTGCCACAGAAGGCAGTGAAGGCCAATTCACTGGATGTGTTCAAGATAGAGATTTAGCTCTTAGGGCTAATGGAATCAAGGGATAGGGGGAAAAAACAGGAACTGGTTACTGATTCTGGATGATCAACCATGATCATATTAAATGGCGGTGCTGGCACGAAGGCTGAACTAGGAAAATGGACAAGGGAGATCCAGTGGATGTAGTGTACCTGGACTTTTAGAAAGCATTTGATAAGGTCCCACATAGGAGATTAGTGGGCAAAATTAGGGCACATGGTATTTGGGGTGGAATGCTGACATGGATATAAAATTGGTTGGCAGACAGGAAACAGTGAGTGGGGATTAACGGGTCCCTTTCAGAATGGCAGGCAGTGACTAGTGACAGGTAGGGTACCGCAAGGCTCGGTGCTAGGACCGCAGCTATTTACGATATACATCAATGATTTGGATGAAGGGATTCAAAGTAACATTAGCAAATTTGCAGATGACACAAAGCTGGGTGGCACTGTGAACTGTGAGGAGGATGCTATCAGAATGCAGGATGACTTGGACAGGTTGGGGGAGTGAGCGAATACATGGCAGGTGACGTTTAATGTGGAGAAATGTGAGGTTATCCACTTTGGTAGCAAAAACAGGAAGGCAGATTACTATCTAAATTGCGTCAAGTTAGGAAAAGGGGAAGTACAGCAGGATCTGGGGGTCCTTGTTCATCAGTCTATGAAAGTAAGCATTCAGGTACAACAGGCAGTGAAGAAAGCGAATGGTATGTTGGCCTTTATAACAAGAGAAGTCGAGTATAGGAGCAAAGAGGTCCTTATGCAGTTGTACAGAGCCCTAGTGAGACCACACCTGGAGTATTATGTTCAGTTTTGGTCCCTTAATTTGACGAAGGACATTCTTGCTATTGAGGCAGTGCAGCGTAGGTTTACAAGGTTAATTCCCGGGATGGTGGGACTATCATATGCTGAGAAAATGAAGCAGCTGGGCTTGTACACTCTGGAGTTTAGAAGGGTGAGAGGGGATCCTATTGAAACATATAAGATTGTTAAGGGTTTGGACAAGCAGGAAACATGTTCTCGATGTTGGGGAGTCCAGAACCAGGGGCCACAGGTTAAGAACAAGAGGTAAGCCATTTAGAACGGAGACGAGGAAACACTTTTTCTCACTGAGAGTTGTGAGTGTGTGGAATTCTCTGCCTCAGAGGACGGTGGAGGCAGGTTCTGTGGATGCTTTCAAGAGAGCGCTGGATAGGGCTCTTAAAGAGAGCGCAGGGGATATGGGGAAAAGGCAGGAACGGGGTACTAATTGGGGATGATCAGCCATGATCACATTGAATGGTGGTGCTGGCTCGAAGGGCCGAATGGCCTACTCCTGCACCTATTGTCTATTGTCACAGCAGAGGATGGGAGAGCTCTTCAGCGGGTTGTCTCCAGAGCACAGAAAATCATTGAGATACTGCTACCAGCCCTGGAGGACATCTACAACACATGCTGCCTCAGAAAAGCCATTAGCATCTGTAAGGACCACACACACCCATACCACCATCTGTTTGAACTTCTTCCATCTGGCGGACATTAGAAGGCCTTTTACGCCTGCACCTCCAGACTGAGAAATAGCTTTGTCCCTAGAGCTACAACTGCACTGAATCAGTCTGCTAGGCATCCCCCATAATCTGTCTTTGCCCCCCACAATCAACTGGCATAACAGACTTATCTCAACACAGTGACAGCTGCTGTAATTTTTAACCTCAGTGTACATGGACCTATTTGTACTTTTACCTTATTTATTTATTTTCATTGCATCGATACGGAGGTCGCATTCTTAATCTCGTTATTCTTGGATAATGACAATAAAGATATATTATTAGTATTATTATTATTATTATTATTAATATAGATAGTTCTTAAACAGAAACAAAGATGCAGCAAGTACTCAGAAGATCATGCACATCTATGGGAAGTCAAACAGAGTCAATGTTTCAGGGTGGAGACTCTTCAGGGTGGAGACTTCTGATCTGCTGAAAATATCGAGTATTTTCTATTTTAATTTTTACATTTCCAGTATCTGCAGGTTTTTTGTAAACTTTCATTCTTATAGATAATTACTGATGACTGGCACATATACAGTAATCCATGACTCAGTCTAGTTAAAATTAAAACACAAAACACCAGGATAAGTGCTCAACCAAAAAAAAAGCCCAAAGCCAAAGAAGTATTTAAACTGCTTAAACACACTTACAGTATGCTAATGACAATAAAGAACAACACGTTCAGTAATAAGCTACCTACATGTTAATCACATAAAAACTGATTGCGTAGATGCAAGTATATCATTAGGGTTAACAAGTGGGCACCTCCCTTCACACGTGTTTCTTTGAGTTAGGCCCACGACACCTCAGGAAGGCTCAACAGTTAGTTCTGGCATCCCAGACGTGCCTTCCTCAAGACCTGCTCTCACTACCTATGCTACCAATATCTACTTATTAAAAGAACCTCACACAGAATACACTTACAAAGAAAGTATATAGATTACCACATGTTATACATTTCCCTTCTGCCCCCAACTGACACTGCTTCTTCTCCACCAAATCCACCTACTGCCTTGCTCTGCTGCCTCTGACATCTCCTTTACAGCCTGACGCAAACTCCGTCCGTGAATTACAAGCTCTTCAAATAAGGACGCGGTCGATCGCTCTATGAAACCTCTACAATCCACCACTACTGGTAGGTATGTTACAAAACTTACCTTTAGCGGCGCTGCACTTCTGCCGATCCCCGTGTGCGCGACTTTAGCGCCTTTCAGAGGGGGGCGGGCTTAAAGTGCCGATTTTCACCAGACCAGGATAATCGATGAATGTCGGGCGATTTAATTGCGGAAGAAAAATCGCTCCGACATTTCATCCATTAAGGTATTTTTAAATTACTCTAAGTTATTTGTTAACTAGAGTAATTTAAAAATCACCTTCAAAAGCCGTGACCGCAGACCACCGGAAGCATTTTCCGTAGGGGAGAAAAAAAGGTAAATACTTTATTTTTTTACTAAAAGTTGGTTTTTTGGGAGGCATAAATACTATTTTAATGTTGCGAAATGGGGTCCCCAAAAAATGTATGAACCCCCAGTATTTTTCCCCCCGACTTCACCGCTAACCGCAACGTTCCAATCCACCGCATTCCACTAAAACCCACTCGCTAGTTGATTTAAATGGCCATTTATTTACAGGCATAAAACACTAAATTCCTTCCATTTGGCCCAGAAATTCATGAAAATGAGATTTAAAAATTATGTTATATTGTGGATTATTGTGTGAATGTTATTTGGACACTTAGGCAATTAAAAAAAAGTTTATCTTTTCTTAAGAAATTGATAGATGTTTAGATCTACTCATTGAATTTTGTAATTAGCTACAATTAGATAACTAACTAATTATATACTTTAATTTCAGGTAATCCAAGTAAGATTGTTTAATATTTGTTTCAGAATGCTTCAATCTATAATGACTGAAAATTTCATTGAGTTCTCTTAATTTTTAATAAAGTTATGGGCTTTTAATTTTTCCAGATCACAGCTTTTGAGTTAAGTCAATTGAAAGGCAATGGGAAGCAAGATACTCATTTCCGAGCATGAAAATGGCCATAACTTTCTTAATACTGAAGATATGAAAGTAAATTAGGTGTCAAATTAAACTTCTTGTTATGCTTTATCTGATGGGATAAATTGCAGACTTGATTTTTAAAATCTCAAAATTTTGTAACATTGCTACTACTGGACGTACACTTGGTCTCCATTCTCGTTGCCCAGATGAGGCCATATCTATGGCAAGCCAAACAGAGTCAATGTTTCAGGGTGGGGACCCGACCTGCAGAATATCTGACCTGCTGAAAATTGAATAAGTATTTTCATAAGGTCATAAGGAATGGGAGTTGAATTAGGCCATGGCTGATCTATCTCTCCTAACCCCATTCTCCTACCTTCTCCCGATAACCTCTGACACCTGTACTAATCAAGATAGTAAGATTAAATGAGAACTTACCAGTTTGAAGTTTAATCTTTATTTTATGAGGAGTTACGTTGTGATTACGTGAAGAACCCCACCAGTTCGCATGCGCGTCAATCTTCAAAGCAGCGGTATGAAATCACAGTTAACAAAAATCGAAGTTAACATAGTAAGATTAGCAACTTGAGAACTACCAAATGACCTTTGTGAGAGAGGGTTGGGCATGGAGGGCACGTAATCACCAACGTAACTCCTCATAAAATAAAGATCAATTTTCAAACTGGTAAGTTCTCGTTTAATCTTACTATTTTACTTCGGAGTCACATGAGTGATTCCGTGAAGGGTTCAAAGCCCTGTGATGTCATGGCGCAGATTCAAATCCCGGCGTCTCACTGCATCGATTGACTCAGGATGAGTGAATAATCAAAAATGCATTAAGCATGATATTGATTCAAATGTATTAATGGTTTATGTTAATAAAGAAATCAATAGCAACCCTCTATCTCAGGGGAGGCTAAAGTGGACGCTAAACCGAATGGGCAAATGGTCAAATGGTCAGTAACTGGCCTGTGGTAAAAAAAAAATTAAATCAATTCAGTTGACCATCTTTGGGTTGCGAGGATATGGTCGATGGGAACGACCATTGCCCTTGCCGCTGACGTTGATGCTGCCCTGGTGGAATGAGATGTACAATCGTCAGTGTTAATACCTGCATAAACCAGAACCTGCTGCAGCCACCTTGAAATAGTCTGAACTGACCTTTCCTTGTGTGGTTGTTTGTCGCTTAATAAACAATGCTAATTCCACACTTCTTAGGATTCTGGTGGCCTTGATATAATATAGCAAGCCTGCCCTCCCACATAGACGCGAGTCCATGGGGTATCCAAAACATGATCCTAAACCCTGCCAATGCCCATGTAAGAATGAACTGGAAGACGTCAGTAATGTGCACCGTATTAAATGTAACATTAACATATAACAACTGCTTCTGATCCCTTCAATAGGAATGTACTGCTTTTTTGGTGCTATCCCTGCACTCTGCAGTGAGCACATTCATGGATTGATGTGACAACTTGAGCAGTAAGGCACTCCATTCAGAATGTGTAAGTCAATAACTGTTTTGTTATGCAGAGCCGGTTTCCCGAACCACAGTTTGAACCAGCAAAGTTTTCGTTTTTTAGAATAACCGTATATGGTTGTATTATTATGCCTGATGTAGCAGGCAGCATGGCTGCTTAGCCAGTCAGACAGTATGAAAACCTAAAGCAAGGTCTTGCTGACAGTTTCAAGACCCAATTAATGAGGCAAAATGGAGGAAGACATAAAAGAAACATTCCTCCTTTTTGTAGCGAGAATGTATTCACCGCACTGTTTTGCCATATATTTTTGCAAGCAGTGAATACATGTGAAAACAACATGTCAATATTCAATGTACAATTGAACCATACTTTCCTAATACTTTGAGATCCAATACCTATTCTGTGTTGTCATCGATCTGAACTTGATGATACACCAGTGGCAGAGGAGATTAGGTAAATTATTACAGGATACTTTTACTTGATTGCCATGTGACTAACATATTCCACCACCATAGCGTAGCAACTTGAAGTTGAGCATGTAGATTATGCATATTCGCTCAATAGCCCTTAGCCCTTCGCTCAATAGCCATAGGGGTGCATCTAGTGTATATATTTAGTTGATACCAACAACTGAAGAATTGGCAACTCATGCAAGTCTCCTCTACCTCCAACTAGAGATGGTATTCAGAAGTTCTCACCTTAGAGCTCTTAGCATCAGTTTGTAATAACTGAATTCGACTGACCAAACTACTGGAGAAATGCTGAATACTGTTTGTTCATCATTGTGACTGAGGTAGCTTCAGCTGATATAGCATAAGGTTGTTAACAATGATCTACATGTCCTTTGAGAGGTTGCTACTTTGCACGATATCAGTTCCCCGATTTGCACAGCTGGAACACAGCTACTATTTTGCCAATTACTCTTGATGAAATAGAAGTCAGTTTTATAACAGGTTGCTATTAACTCCAATCTCTTGCCACAGGGCGGAGTCATAGGGTAATTAATAGTTAAAGGTAAATACCAATGATCAACAAACAGTTTATCCCATTTAGCAATGTTTTACTGTTATTAGTACAGTTATATTGTCTTTGATAACCTCTGTAATGGGAACTGCATAGAATGGATCTTTGAGACCCTAACAAATCCGTTGTTTCTCAGTAAAGACGTTTTCATAGTCGGAAAGTTCATATGCGAGTTACCCGACACTCTCCATTTTTCATAATGAACAGGCCACTCCTGCCATTATTCCATGGGTGCTTTGCACGACAATCTGACCCAATTTCCGAGCCTATCTTGAAAGATTACCCTGGCCGTAATCCCAAACTTGCTTGGAATGCTAGTACTGTGCCTCTAAGCAGATGTTTTTATCCTTTGTGTGTTGTACAAACAAGTGTAAATATTACAACTTGTGAGTGGTCCTTTTACACATGTTTCAGAAGTGCCAGACCCACCTTGTTGAGTAGGGCTGGTAGGGTGCGTGGAGCGTCTGCCCAGCTCCAGTGAACCGTTAACTGCCGATGAGCACCTGGGATGCGTTCTGAAATGATGAACCTTTGCCCGCCGTTGGCCTTAATTGATCCATCTGCCAGGTTTTTTCCCCTGTTGAATAGGCCTTGCCTGAATAACAGATTCGGCGACTGGCTCTCATATCCCCATGTTGGCGCTGTTCGCTGCCGGCACATATGTGCTCCAGTATGTTCTATCGACCTCTTTAGAGCCTGGAGTCACTTACATCTTGACCTTTCGCACTTCCCTCCTCAGAGAGGGCGATTCGTAGGCAGTCCTAAACAGGCGCTGCCGCAGGCCGCAGGATACCTGCACGGATACGGCCCCATTGGACCTGTACCAGGATGGAATATTCTGCTGGGATGGCAACTTTGTTGTCAGGAAAGGGTACCTCTGACATGTGCCCTTCATCCCTTGGGGTATGCCCCGCTGCCATACCCTGAGGCTCGGCGTCAGCAGGATACTGACCCATCCTGGTCTCCGCCTCCAAGAGGGAGACATGACGCAGCCCTGTCAACTGGCGCTGCTGGCGCGGCCTGCAGAGATGGAACATCTGATAAATCCCTACCCCTGGGCTGCTCTGCTTGTTTGATCAGAAATGTAAAATGTAATGGCACCTGCAGCCAATTCCATCCTATCTAATCACAGCGTTTGCAATGTTTGCCCTCGTTGTGCTGATACTAGTGTCATGACTAAGGATGTAGCGGGAACCCCCTGGTGAAGTATTGTTATAACATTTTCAATATCCAAACTGCATATACTTGTAGTGGGAGAACTTGAGTCAAGATCTCTTTTACAGCTCGATACCCGGGTTTCACCCGACAGAGTGGTTCCCGTTTACTGCAGCTGTACTGGTTCTATAACTGAATATTCTTCACCTGGCTCAACCTCACCATCAGAGTTGGGGTCAGAACTAAGCTGACCCATGGCACGCTCCTCATCATCCATGAGGGTGCTATCAAGCAGCCTTCTACTAGGTGCTGCTGGCGCCTTTTGTTCAGGGTGGCGCTGATACTCCTTCTGCTGGAGTGTGCCCTGCTGGAGCACTGTATGCAATAGTTGCTGCATTTGGGATAGTCGTTCAAACACGCTATCGAGTCCCTAGCAGACTTATGTTAGACCTTGAGCAACCCTGTCCCAGGCGTTGCCGGCGCCGCCTCTCTTAGAGGCCGGCGCTTTTTCACATATAGCAGCCCTGTCCCAGGCGCGGCTCTCCCGTAGGCCGACGCTTTTACACATGAAGCAGCCCTATCCCAGGCGCCGTTGGCGCGGCCTGTCCCATGGGCTATTACAGTGTAGTCTCACTCATTTAAATTTGTAGTGTAGAGCTTCACCTGTGAAGGGTTAAAAGTACTGCAGCATACATGCAAAAAATACCCTTATTATTAGAGAGAAACCCTTGCAGCCCGACTCGCCCAAGTCCATTAGGGCTGAACGAGTCCTCTCCTCCACCAAATATACTCCATGCCTGGGGACCATCGTGTCTGTGAGCCACTGACCTGGCGTTACTTGCTTGCCACTCCACGGCATCCCTGCAGGCTGGAAGCCACTGACTGTCTTGTCAGCGGCTACTTATCGCAAAACTCGATCTTTTACCGGCTATCCGCTTCCGCGGTCAGACCGGTGTTTCCCCACAGCCCATAGCCGGCTCACTCGTCGGGCTCTGCAATCTGGCAGGAAACCTCTGTGAAGAGAGGCTCCTGCTTGAACAAAAACCCTGGAAAGTAAAAGAAACTTACCTTCTAGGTTTAACTTACCGCCGGCAGGAGCGCTGCCCTGCCAGTCCGGTGCTTGTGCCAATGCGGCTGACCTAACTGACATGCATGCGAACTGGTGGGGTTCTTCACGGAATCATTCACGTGACTCCGAAGTAAAATCTACCTATCTCTGCCTTAAAGATAGTCACTGACAGCCTCCACAGCCTTCTGTGGCAAGGAATTCCACAGATTCACCACCCTCTGACTAAAGAAATATCTCATCATCTCCTTCCTGAAAGAGCGTCCTTTACTTCTGAGGCTATGACCTCTAGTCCTAGACTCTCCCACTAGTGGAAACATTCTCTCCACATCCACTCTATCCAAACCTTTCACTTTTCTGTATGTTTCACTGAGGTCCCTCCTCATCCTTCTAAACTACTCCTTCTGAGCGAGTACAGGCTCAGTGCCGACAAACGCTCATCATAAGTTAACCTACTTATTGCTGGGATCTTTCTTGTAAACCTCCTCTGGACCTTCTCCAGAAGCAACACATCTGTCCTCAGATATGGTGCCCAAAAGTGCTCACAATACTCCAAACGTGGCCCAATAGAGCCTCAACATTACATCCCTTTTTCTGTTTTTGTTTTTACATTTCCAGTATCTGCAGGGGGTTTTTAAACTTTCATTAGTATAGATAGATACTGATGACTAGCACATATACAGTACTCTATGACTCGGTCTATATCTCTATTCTGATGTGAAGATGTTACACAGCATAGAAATATGTTCTTTAATTTTCAATAAAAAAGACATGGAATAAAATCAACAATGTTTTTAATAACATAATTTAATTGCTGGTAAACGCACACTAAGATATTTAAACAATAAATCCACACAGTATATTTGATACATAATAAGGGCACACTGAGAATATCTATAACATTGCTCTCGGAGAAATTTGAACAATCATCAGATAATTTATTCTCTTTTTCGAAACCATGATCAGTTTTCGCCCTTTCACTTGTTTGTTTCTGCTTTTTACTCATAGTATATGCAGTGCATGCTCTGCGACCGAAAGGGAAATAAAAATTGATAGCATTGCAATTCAACTCATGTGCTCCCTACATTGTTATGTTCAGAGCAGCACCAGAAATCACACAATGTAATCATGATCATCTGCTGTGAAATAGCATAAACGGGCCAAAATAATACTTATTAATGAATGATGCACGCGATATGAAACGGCAGATTTCCCTCCTTTCTAACTCAATTACTATTGTTTCTTAGAGACATATACAAAACCTGGCAGCAGTGTAAAAGCTCCTCTAATGGAAGAGGGGAAATGGCCTGGAAGTAGCCTCATTGCTTGAGGTAGCATGAATAGTCTGAAGAAAGGTCTTGATCCGAAAAATCACCCATTCCTTCTCTCCAGAGATGCTGCCTGTCCCGCTGAGTTACTCCAGCTTTTTGCGTCTATCTAAGAATATTTAGCTATTGCTTCTGTCTGTCACATCCAAGCCCTTTGATGATCTTCTTAATGGTCACTCTCTTCTAAACGTAAAGCCTGAAGTATGCAGTTTTGCAATGTTAGCATCCGACAAAACAGCAGCAGTCTTTCTGAAATCTTGTCCACTAGAGTTCCTGTGATCCATCTTAATATGTGTTCATTTAAGTAAAGACAATGCAAATGTAAGTTGTTGTTAATGTTAGGAGCAGATCATGCATTTGCAATGAGTCGCAATCAACAGAATTAAGCAAGGGGAGGGTAGATACAAAGCAGGTGATTTGTGTGGGAGCTCCACTCTAACATGGGCATCACAACCAAGAGGAGTCAAGAGTGTTTTATTGCCATATGTCCCATATAGAACAATGAAATTCTTACTTGCAGCAGCACAGCAGAATATGTAAAATAGTACACTGTAAATAATATAATAAACGATACAATATACACATACTCACAGATACATGAAATGGATGGGAAGGAACTGCAGATGCTAGTTTACACCAAAGATAAACACAAAATGCTGGAGTAACTCAGTGGGACAGGCAGCATCTCTGGCGAGAAGGAATAGGTGACGTTTTGGGTTGAGATCCTTCTTCAGACTAAGAGTCATGGGGGAGGGAGACATAGAGATATGGAAGGGTGAAAAATGTAGAATTAATCTTTGTTAGCATTTGCGACATTGTGACCAGGTGGGAAAATTATAGCAGGAATAATTGAATGATTGGGGTAAATTGCAAACAGGACAATGTTTCCCTTTACAATCCCAAGCTTTTGCATTTAAGACTAAGCTCTTTAGTGGGCCTCGATTTAAATCAATACAAGTAAAGGTCGGCAATAGCCCAGCTTTATTAAAAATAATAGATGTAATGACTAGATTAATCTTGATCAATAAATAAATATGAATCGTCCTTGTGAAAATATAATCATACATAATATATACACGATGGATGGATAGGATTGTCCAGGATCTGACACTGCATGGACCTTCTGCTTGCTGTTCTTTTTAATAGGATACCACTTGCTGGGCAAGCTGACACCTCGCCATCCACTCTGCAAAGAGTATCTGAGTGACGCATAGACCTCAGCATTGTATCCTGAGCACACTGACAGTCTTTCACAGCTTGCTGGCTATCAATGGCCTTTTAACATTTTGCAAACATCTCTGACAGTCAGAAATACAAAAAAGTGTTAAGTACATTTAAATTATTTTGATTTAAAATTAAGCTATTTGTGTGAGGAGTCAGAAAAAAAAGATTTATTACAGGGCAAAATACAAATAATCAACAATGTGAGTATAATTTAAAATAAGTAAGGCATTTTCCTTTTTCCAGTGTGGCAACACCATTCATTTTTAACTTTGCGGAGCAGTCAGTCAGATTTGTTGACACCAGGACTGCAGATGCTGCTTTACAAAAAAGGCACAAGGTTCTAGGTGTAGAATTAGGCCATTCGGCCCATCAATTCTACTCCACCATTCATTCATGGCTGATCTATCTTTTCCTCTCAACCACAAAGTGCTGGAGTGGGTCAGGCGGTTTCGCTGGAGAACATGGATAGGCGATGTTTTGGGTCTGTCAGATCATAGCCTGGCCCTTTATATAGCTTCTATCTCTTCCTTATGCTTTCTCCAGAGGTCATATTACAGATAATTTTACCAGTTTAAGACCATATCCAAAATCAGAGCATAATCTATAATAGTCATCTAAACACTAATGAGATTGCACTTGAATCATGATACAGGTAAATGGGATATTTAGTTTTGTTTAGTTATGTCCCCATCCCAAGAAAATATTAATTCTTAACGATGGTTGGATTTATTTAGATTTAAGTAACAAATCAGAGTGTAATCGCATTTGCAGAAAGCCCAAATAATAGAAGAGTGCCAGATCATGTGATTTCTCTTTAATATTTACATATCTCGATGATATATGCTCCTTTTATTTTTTATCATCAGTTATTTTATGTCCTTGCAAAAGTCAAATTAACTCTGAATGCAAAAGAGGGTCTCGACCCGAAACATCACCAATTCCTTCCCTCCAGAGATGCTTCCTGTCTCGCTGAGTTACTCCAACTTTTTGTCTATCTTCGGTTTAAACCAGCATCTGCAGTTCATTCCTACACACTATTTTCTAAACCAGCAACTGTAGCTCCTTGTATCCACTGTTTAAAGTTTGCTAGTTTATCACTGTGTCATAGCACATTCTAGCATTACTCTGTTTAGTCAAACAGTGCAAAGCCATTAATTGTAATTTTGCATTGAATTGTCATTTAACAGCATACAGCTTTCAAGGAAAAGTCTTTGGTATATCTTTTTTTGGAAGGGGAGGCGAAAGCAGCTGAATTGCTGCTAATTATTTAGCTTGAATAAAATCGCAGGCAAGTGACACGATGATCTCATACAATTGTTTGCACAACATAGAAATGTGCCCTGGTAAACAATTCTAACAAGTGTCTGCCAAATCTATTTAACACAGCCTGTGATCATTTGAAAGCTGTTGTATTGAACTTTAGGTAATGTGTGCACAAGGAATCACAGATGCTGGTGTGCAAAAAAAAGACACAAAGTGCTGGAATAAATCTGTGGGTTAGGCGGCATCTCTGGAGAACATGAATAGGTGACGTTTCAGGTCGTAACCCAAAAAGTCAATAAATCCATGTTCTCCAGAGATGATATCTTTGGTTACACAAAAAGCTGGAGAAACTCAGCGGGTGCAGCAGCATCTAAGGAGCGAAGGAGATAGGCGACGTTTCAGGTCGAGACCCTTCTTCAGACTGGTCAGTGGTTCCCTCCTACACACTTCTCCAGGGATGCTACCTGGCCTGCTGAGTTACTCCAGCACATTGTGTTGTCTTTTTAGCTAATGACAATAGACAATAGACGATAGGTGCAGGAGTAGGCCATTCGGTCCTTCGAGCCAGCACCGCCATACACTGTGATCATGGCTGATCATCTACATTCAGTACCCCGTTCCTGCCTTCTCCCCATATCCCCTGACTCCACTATCTTTAAGAGCCCTATCTAACTCTCTCTTGAAAGCATCCAGAGAATTGGCCTCCACTGCCTTCTGAGGCACAGAATTCCACAGATTCACAACTCTCTGGGTGAAACATTTTTTCCTCATCCCTGTTCTAAATGAACTATCCCTTATTGGGTCCTGGTTTAACAAATAAAGGGCTTCTCTATTTTTATTATCTCTTACATTTCACTTTTAACTTAATACCACGTTGTTTCAGCCAGTTGAACATCATTAGATCACTCGCGGTCCAAATCTTTTACTGTTGACTGGAACTAGGTTCACTGGCTCAGTGCGAGGACATTTTAACTGCATTGGACAGGGTTGGAACAAGTATCACAGCAGATGCATTCCCATCATCTGTATTCCCCATGTAGACAGTCTCTGACCCTGCACACCACTGGGTTCAGGATCCCTATCCTGCTGATAAGGGAAATGGTACGTTTTTCGATGTAAATTGCCTCCCTTCAGGTTCCAGGGCACTTTCCTGCTCTGGTTCTCCACATTTTCTCAGGGAATGACATTAAAGTATTAAACTGCAAACAGAAGTCAGGTGAATTCAGGAGTGAATGCAGGTGGTGCCACAAGCGGCAGCCTCACCAGCAGTTTGTCTGTCATTTCACCCTTTTTGTTATTTTTAGTGTGTCAAAAAGTATGGTTTTGGAGGTTTCTTAGTCTTTTTGTTGTGGGGGGGGGGGGGGAGGGGGAAACCGTTTTCTCAGTCACTTCCTGGTTGAGGATGCGTCTTTTCTCTGAGTCACATCTTGCCCCCCCCCCCCCACCCCCCTTGCGGCCTACCATCTCAATTGTCGCGGCTTTTCCTGACGGAGACCTGCCAGAGCTTCAGCAGCGACACAGCACTGAATTCCATTGCGGAGCGGGGCGATGCCTTACTAGCAGCTCCGGAGTGTTGTGCTTGCTGCTTTAACACCGTGGAGCTGTGGTTGCCCAGCTTCCAGCCGCGGGCTGCACTGACTTTAACATCGCAGAGTCCTGGAATCTTTTGCCGAGGGTCCCCAGTGTTGAATCTCCATCCAGCTCGGCCTGTGGACATTGAGAGTCGCAGTCTCCGGTAGGAAGCGGCCAATTCTGAAACTCCAAGCCGCTGAGAGTGTTCTCTGTTCCGATTTTGGAGTTTCGATCATCCTGGCGAGAAGGCCTGAACATCGGTCCGCGTAGTTGCGACTGCGGAGGGCTCAAAGGCCTCAACCACGGGTAAACAAAGAGGAGGATGACTGAACTTTATTGCCTTCCCTCACAGTGGGAAACGTTGATTCTGCTGTGTGGGGATGTTCATGTTAAATTCTAACGTGTATTGTGTTCATTTATTCATATGGCTGTATGGCAATTCAAATCTCACTGTACCAATTGGTGCATGTGATAATAAGTGTAACTTGAACTTGAATGAAATTGAAACCACTGACAGACGATTCTGAATTAAAACAAAGACATTAAATTGAAGCAATTTTGAGATGTTGTATTCAAGACTTTTTTTAAGGTTTTGAATACCTTATCTATGCCTCCCACGATTACCAGGTCTATCAGGTCTCCCCTCGACTCAGTTCGAGAGAAAACAATTCAGGTTTGCCAACTATTCACAGCCGCACAACCTTGCCAGCCATTAACAGCACCCAGGGTCAGAGGAAGAGCTATATGCTGGCTTAGAGTCTGGAGAACAGCAGGACCACAGACGCAGTGGAAGAGGCCTGCTGCTTCTCAACTCCCGGGGATGCCCTTTCTCAGCGTCCACAACCTCAATTCCCAGCGGGGGTTCATGAAAATTTCCACAGATTATTTATTACAGCAGGAAAGCAAAATCTAGTTTCTTGTCCAAAGTTTTCTTAAAGATCAAAAATGTAAAAGGGGAAATGAACTGGGTGTTGTTGTCGGGTTGAGTATTGTAGGGGGCTGGTGATGGGGTTAGATTTTCAATCTTAGTTGGTGTGCTAACGCAGGTTCATAACACTGAGTCCTGGTTGTATTTGAATTTGACAGGTACCTGGGGATATCTGGGTCAAGTGTCATGGGATGTGGCACTTGTGGCGGATTCAGGGCACAGACAAGAAAAATAGTAAGATTAAATGAGCTTACCAGTTTGAAGTTTGATCTTTATTTTATGAGGAGTTACGATGAACGATTACGTGAAGGCCGTCAGCCCACTTGCGCGTCAATCTTCAAAGCAGCGGTGTGAAATCACAGATAACAGTTGTTGAACTAACATAGCAAGATTAGCGTTGACGAGAAACTACCAGATGATCTTCATGATACGAGGGTTGGGAGCGGAGGGCATGTAATCGCTCATCGTAACTCCTCATAAAATAAAGATCAAGCTTCAAACTGGTAAGTTGTCGTTTAATCTTACTATTTTACTTCGGAGTCACGTGAGTCACAAGATTTTGAAGCTCTGTGATTTAATTCTGTGGAAAAAGGAAAAAGTCCAAACAAGCCCGATTGCATCAGTTGACCACAGATAAGGGAAACGTTCATAATGCATACACACATGACATAGATTTAAAACATGCTGATGCTGTTAAATGAACAAATAACAATAACAGTAACCCCTCTCATCCGAGGGGAAACTAAAATAGAATCTAAAATAGAGTTGGCAAATACCCCAGGTCTGGCATTGGGTTAAAATAAAATGTTGGATACCTCGTTCGTTAGACCATCCTGCAGTTGACAGGATGTGGTCCAGAGGACCGCACATAACCCTTGCTGCTGATGTTGTAGCAGCCGTGGTGGAGTGAGATTAGAATTTAGTATTTACTCCTGTATAAGCCAAACCTCGCCTAACCATCTGGAGCTGGTCTGAACTGACATCTTCTTATGATGTTTTTTTTCAGGGGGGGTTTTGTAACTAACAAACATAGGTAGTAACAGAGCCTCTAAGGCTCTAGATGACCTTGACGTAATGTTGTAAATGTGTGACCACACGTAACCGAAGGTGCACGGGGTATGTAAACATGAATTATTATATAGCAGGTGTAACCATCCTGTCCAGTCACAATTTATGTAATGACTGTACCCGTGCACTGAGGGCAGCGCCATGGGATGAACTAACTATGAGAGCCGAACCAAAGATAGAGATATAGCTGGAGCTCCATGGTGAATAAATGTTAACACAATGTCAATATCCCATACTTCCATGTATTTGGGTCTGGGAGAACTTGTGTTAATGATATCCTTAATAACTGGACATCAGAGGGCGAGACCCGAGAGAGCGGGTCCCACTTGCTGCAGCAACTATGATGAGAAGCGTGTTGGGCATAGTTAATGGAACTATAACCTCATTTATTATAAAGACCCATAGAAAATGAACTCTAAGACGTCAGTGTCCATGCCGTATTATATGTAACATAACATTTAACAGAAACGCTTCCCATCTCCTGAAGAGGCAAAGTACTGCTTTTTGGTGCTATCCCTGCACTCTGCAGTGAGCACATACATGGATCAGTCTGACAGCCTGAGCCGCAGGTGCGGTCTTCTCAGATTGTGTAAAGCAATGAATTGATTAATCATGTAGAGGCTGGTTCCCTGAATCCCAGGCTGAACCAGCAAAGTTGTATGTTAAGAACCCCATATAAGGTTCTATTATTATTCCCAATATTTGTGGGCAACCAGTCAGACAGCACGAGAACCCTGAAGCGGGATTTTGCTGAATTATTGCAAGACCCGACTGATGAGGCAAAAATGGAGAAACCACATAAAAGAACATTCCACCCCCGTGTAGCGAGAATGTATCTCTCTCCACTGTTATGACACATGGTTTACAAATGTATGCAAAACATATCGATATTGGGTGCCATCGAGCCATAGATCCTAAAATACTTTGTGATCCAACATCCATTCTGTGTTGTTATTGATTTTGCATGATGATACACCAACGCCAAAAAGGTTGGGTAAATTATGACAGGATAGTTCGACTTCATTGCATCCATGCGACTAACATATGCCACCACCACAGTGTATCAACTTGGAACTGAGCATGCAGATTTTGCATATTCACACAATAACCCTTTAACCCATAGTATGCACCTAGTGTCTATAGGTAGTTGATACCAATAACTGAAGAATTGGTGATTCATGCAAATTCCATCCGCCTTCATTACAAGAGATGGCATTCATAATTTTCCATCTTTTTGCACTAGCATCTGTTAGTAATATAACTGAAGATTATTTGACCAAAACTACTGGAGCAATGCTGAATATAGTTTGACCACCAATGTGACTTTGGTAGCTTCAGCTGGTAATAGCATAGGTCTGTAAATAATGACCTATATGGCACTTGGGAGGTTACTACTTGCACATTGAAAGTTCTGATAATGCAAGGCCCAATTGCACAGCTGAAACACAGCTGTTATATTGCCAATTACACTTGACGAATAGGAGACTGCTTGATAACAAGGTTGTTACAGGCTTCTATTGATTGCAATCTGTTGCCGCAGGGCGGGGTCACAGATAAATTAATAGTTGAAGGTAAATCCGAATAACAACAACTTCCAGTTGGTATCAATTCAAATTTGACTGGATGGCTGAGGAACCTCAATTCCTCAAATATAGTTGCAGCTGAAACAGTTGGACAGTAGAGAAATTCAATTTTCTGAAAGCTATATTGCACATGGAAGTTAATGAATTATGAACTGACATCCTCCATCTTTCACAATGAACAGGCCATGCCTGCTACAATTCCGTGCCTGCCTCGAAAAACAACTCTGGCCCAAATTCCAAGCCATGCTTGGTACCCTTGTATACTGTGCAATAATAACCCATCACATGTTATCATTTTCATTTGTACAAAAACAAGTGTAAATATTACCAACTTGTAAATGGTCCACTTACACCATGTTTCAGAAGAACCAGACCCACCTACCTCCATGGTTACTGGTGGTCTTATGGTAAGCCCAAAGGCCCCTGATGTGGGTTCTATTCACATCCTTGATTTGGAGAGCAGGAATGGTAGTGTATGTGAATTCCATATTCCTGAGACCGGCTTGGCCCTTGGCCTGAAAGACCTGTGCCCAGCTTTCAAGCAGCCGTCAACTTCAGTGAACTGCTTGCTGCCGATGAGGTGTGGGGGGTGTCATCGCCGATACGATAATTTCATTTGATAGCTCTGTTCACTGCTGGCACTTGTAGCGTGAGGGAAAATCTGGCCCCTTCCGGGTTTTCTGCCTCTTCCCTTGCTAGTATATCCTCGCACTCTCCTCCACCAAGAGGGAGACTCGTAGACAGCCCTGAGACAGGTGCTGCTGCAGGCCCCTGAGGATACCTGCGCTGACATGGCCCCTCGAACCTATATCAGGATATGACGCTGGGCCAGACTGAAACTGACCCCGGATGCACCCCTCCTCAGAGATGGAGACATTGTGCAGCCCTGAGACAGGTGCCGCTGCCTGCGGGTTCTCCATAATACCCTGGCTCAGATAGCTCTCTTCTGGCGCATATCTCTCTGGAGCAACCTCTCCATCAGGTGCTCCAGGTGGGTTTTAGGCGTTCACAGACTCTACCCATAGAAGGAGGGGGAAACCTCCTGGCCCGACTCGACTGAGTCCCAAGGCCTGACCGGCTTCCTTGTGGTCTAACCCCTTTCCCGGGGGAACCATAGTGGTCTGTGCATTGCTAACCCCATAGTGAGTGACTGGGTAGTGAGACTGACTTACTGCCAGTCTAATCGCTTTATCTGGGAAGACCTAAGCGGTCTGGGGGTTGCTGACCCCATTGTCCGTGACTGGGGTAGCAAGACCGGCTAACTGCCAGTCTAACCCCTATTTCTGGGGAACCACTGCAGTGTGGGAGCCCATATTCGGAGAAACCCCCACTCGCACTCCCGTCCTGGGTGTCGCTGACCTCCTTGTCCATGCCTTGGGAGCGAACCCGACAGCCGCCGGCTACCCGCGCTTCTACGGTCCAGACCGGGATCTCCCCATGGTCCATAACCGGTTTCCAGTGGCTTGTCCAACTTCACCCCAAATCCAGCAGGCAAACTCTGTGAGGAGCTTCCTGCAAAACAAAAAACAACCCTAGAAATAAGTTTAAACTTACCTTCCAGGTTTAAAACTTACCGCTGGCAGGTGCAGCACGCCTGCCAGTCAGCCGGTGCGCAATGCGCTAGACGTAATGAAGCGCATGCGGGCTGATGGTCTTCACGTAGTCACTCACGTGACTCCAAAGTAAAATAGATATGCTGGTAGGTTAATTGGCTGTTGTAAATTACTGCTTAGTATAACTTAAAGAAGAAAGGTCTCGACCCGAAACGTCGCCTATCTCCTTCGTTCCTTAGATGCTGCTGCACCCGCTGAGTTTCTCCAGGGAAGAAGAGTCTCGGCCCGAAACGTCGCCTATCTCCTTTGCTCCTTAGATGCTGCTGCACCTGCTGAGTTTCTCCAGCCTTTTGTGTACCTTACAGGCAATGGGTTGATCGGCATGTGTGAGAGAGTTTAGTTTATTATTGTCACATGCACCAAGGTACTGTGAAAAGCTTTTTGTTGCATGCTATCCAGTCAGCTAAAAGACTGTACATGATTACAATCAAGCCGCTCACAGTGTATAGATACAGAATAATGTGTTTAACGTTTAGTGTCCAGTAATGTCCGATTAAAGATAGTTCGAAGGCCTCTAATGAGGTAGATGGGAGGTCAGGACCGATCTCTAGCTGCCGAGAGGGCGGTTCAGTTGTCTGACTACAGTTGGAAAAAAAACTGTCCTTGAATCCCCAAGTGTCCCTAAATTCCAGGGGTATAGGGAGAGGACACCCCTGTAATTTAGGGACCCTTCAGTCTGAAGAAATTCAAGTTCTTGACCCGAAACATCTCACATTCCTTCTCTCCAGAGATGCTGCCTGTCCCGCTGAGTTATTCCAGTTTTTTGTGTCTATCATCGGCTTAAACCAGCATCTGCAGTTCCTTCCTGCACATTTAATCATTTCTAGCATTAATCGGAGGATGTTCTTGTTTGACTTCATGGGTCCTTGTATAGCAAGGCTCAGTGAGGCATATTAGAGTGGATATGCTGAGCTGAGTGAAACACCCAGGAAAGCATGAGGCTGGTATTGTTCATCATGTGCTGGATAATCGATGTCCAATTATATGAAGGATGGGCAAGTCAAGTACCACTAATCTCAGCTGCGGTAGATATGCCTGCACGAGTAACAGGACTGCTATATAAAACATCCATAGGAGGAACAGCTAGAACAGATTTCCAAATTGTGAGCTATGAAACTCTGCAGTCCATTATAGCACTCACTATTTCCAGCTGGGTATCATTTGCAAGAAGTAACGGGCTTGCATTTAGTTGTACAGTGCACTAGGTCCGTTAGAGTCCATACTTTCATACACAAAGAATAACATAAATCTGATGCACTTTGTTTCTGTCCTGGGTTGTAGATTTCTTTGTGAAGATGGCATTTGTGCAGCAAAAAGATGCTCCAGGAGTATTGGATGAGGTAGGGAAAACAACATATAATGTTAAAGGCATTTTAAGCTACATAATTTTGCACTATGACTATAAACGTTCTCAGTGTGCCATTTTGTTCATTCAGCTGAATGTATAAGGTGCCTGCTACTCTATTGCTTTTTTGGTTTCAGGCATTGCATTCTCATTGTGACAGTGTTTCATTTTGACCTTTATCATATGTGCCTTTTTTATGTTTGCCTTTTTAATCATAACTGAATGGACCATTTTATCAGTGACACTGAAACTGAAGAGCGATATGAGCTCTGATCGTTGATCTTCTGCTTGAGACGCCAATTAGGTACTCGCTAACGAGCTTGGTATTTGCCCATTTGTATCCATGCTTTGTTTCTGGCTGTGACTGCAACACAGGCTTTTTTTATTAGGAATAGATGAGATCACCTGGTCTCTAGGGGTCCTTCCTACACATCTACCCTCACTGTCAGATGAGTTTGGCATTGGTAATCGGCTCGGATGAAAGCACCTTGGGAACTGTTTGTGAAGCAGGCATTGATCTGAATAATATAATGTCGCTCCTCACCAACTAGCCACACATTGATCGAGGAGAAGCACTGTCTGTTCATTTTGGTCATTGTATTATGAATAGGAAGCTGAAAGGCCACAGTGGTGTCATCAGTCATCCCTGAGGAAACACCGCAGTCAATTACATAGCTTCTCATGGTGCTGGGTACTGGACACAGGTAAGGAAATTAATAAAATGTTTCTATTTTCACTATGGGCTAAATTAAATCTGTACTCCCAATAGATAACCATCACTCTAATTTTAAGCCTCAACGTTAGCTTTTTATTAATTTTCGTTTAGAGAAACAGAGTGGAAACAGGCCTTTCGGCCCACTAAGTCCATGCTGACCAACGATCCCCATATACTAGCAGTATATACACATACACATTAGAGCCAATTTACAATTTTACAGAAGCTAATTACAGAAGCTACAAACCTGTATGTCTTTGGAGTGTGGGAGGAAACCGGAGCACCCAGAGAAAATTCACGCAGGTCATGGGGAGAAAGTCCAAAATCCATACAGACAGCACCTGTGGTCTGAATCAAACCTGGGTCTCCGGCGCTGTAAGGCAGCAACTCTACCACCGTCCCACTGTGCCTCCCCTGCATTATTATTAGTTGCCTAAATGCCAGAGAAATAATCAGTAAGCAAATAGACATTACAGTGTTTCTTTTGCTGCTATATATGAAACCACTATTTGATTTTTTTCAATTATGAATGTTAAATTTGTGTTTATTGTGTGTTTTTGTCATTTTTTAAAAATTATATGCATGACTGTATGAAATTTTGTTCAGACCGAAAGGTCTGAATGACAAATAAATTCAATTCAATTCAATTCAATTATGATGATGCATGTTTTTCTTGCATTACTGGGATTCTTACATATGCACCTGAGTCTCTGAAACCTGACGTATTGATGGCTGTTCCAAAATATTATACCTACTGACCATGTCTAGATGGCCCATTGTAGAGAGTTGATAGCTTCTGTCAAGAGCTGATGGGATGCGTTGCTAGAGTGAGGATAAGTAATTTTTGAAGGGTGCTTCTCTGCTAACACTGAAAATGGGCTTTATTTTACTGGCAATTATTGGGGCTTTGAATTAGCAGAATATAAAACATCTGTAAATCCCTTAGCAAATTGACCAAGATCCATTAGATCCTCCAAACTATTAACTTCACATCACACTTCACAATGGCTTCTCTGGATGATCCCAACAATCTCAACTATTCACTTCAGGGTTTTCACAATTGGCTGCATGCCTGCATCTTTCGTGAAATAGAAGGTTTTCACACAAAAAACAAAAGAAAATGGACATGCATTTAAATAATACCTTTGTGTTATCCATTTATGCTTTGCCGCTAACAGAGTGCTTTTGAAGTGTAGTCACAGTTGTAATGATGTAAGTATGGCAGCCAATTTGTGTGTATTAACTTCTCATAAATTCCCATAAGCAGAAATGAGACATTGACTAGGTCATATGTTTTGATATGTTTAGAGCACTATGAATGAACGAAACAGCTTGGTTATGGCACTGTAAAGAACTCCTTAGCTCATCCACATAATAATGCCATGCCATGCTCTACATCCTTCGGAGGAAGCAGTCGATGATTCTATTTAGAATCATAACTTAAAGATTTTACTTCCAGCACTGCACCATTTCCTCAGTACTGCACTAGCTCACATGAAGTATGCTCCGTTTCTTGCACTCAGAAGCAAGAATATCACCAACTTAGCCACAGGTGACACTTGCTCTTTCTTCAAGCTTATTGGCAGCAGGTTGTAGCTCCCTTGGCTACTGGCACATAACAAGGCAGTGGACTCCACCACTAACCCGGCCATCTGCTGCACATCTTGCAAGAGGTCATGCTGAGCCTCCATACATTTCTTCTCCTCTTCTGAATTTCATGCCAGGACCCTGGAAAGCAATCTCCATTTTCTAAGGCATGCTTAACTCCTTAAATGGACTATTCTCAACTTCCATATGTGTGTGCTTTCATTTTCCCCGACTCTGTGGCTCACTGGCTCTCACCTAAATTTATATTTTGATTATGTCTCGTTTTGTCAACTACGTCCTTGCACTGTCTCCAACTCAGTGACATCCAGAGGAAAAACTGTTACCTTCTGCATCTTTAAATAGAATGATGTCCCTCGCAGCTTCTCTGAGACTCGGACACTCTATCAGGAATTATAAGATGGGAAACAGCAGAGAAATGGACCACAGACAAGGAGCGTGGTGCCATGTAATACTCACAGGAGCAGTGGTTGATCATTATGAATTATTTATCTCTTCCTGACCCTACAGAATTAATTGCAATAAGCTTTTGCTAACCACAAACTTAACATTCCCATCCTCCTTCCTATATCCTCTCATGGTTCTGCATCTCTCTATCTTCTTAATATCCCCCATCCTAACATTTATTCTGGTCTTTAATGTAGCCTGCTATTTCCTTCAGCCCAGCTTTGACTGCTGTATCTAGACACAAAGTATTGGAGTAACTCAGTCAGGCAGCATCTCTGGAGAAAACGATGAGCGAGGTTTTAGGTCGGAATACTTCTTCAGACTGAAAGTAGAGGGGAGTAATCTGGAGGTGGGAAAAGGCTGCATGACTGCTGTATGTTTGCCTATCCAGACCCTGCGCTCTGTATTTTCCTCTTTAATCTCTGCTACCCCTCCACTCACCTCCTCCTGTATGACCAATCATGCTCTTTGGTCAAGCTCTTCAGTTTAGCATCCATTTCTTCGTTTATTTTAATGGTGCTTTTTCCAAATTCCAAAATGGTATATAAAATTGAGTACTCCCTAATAGGTAATTCAACAAGATACCCACAGTGACAGAGAGTCATACAGCATAGAAGCAGCTTTCTCATATCACTGTGCCTATCCCAGCCATCAAGTACCTCTCTATAAAAATGTCATCTTCCAGCACTCAGACCATAGCCTTCCAAGCCATGACACTTCAAGTACTCATCTAAATAATCAAACGTTGTGAGAATATCTGCCGTCTCAATCCTTCAGGCAGTGTGTTCCAGATTTTAACCACCTTTATTTACTTTAGTTACTTTACTTTAGAGATACAGCATGGAAGCAGGCCCTTTGACCCAACGAGTCCGCCCTGACCAGTATCACCCTATACACTAGCACTATCCCACACACTAGGGGCAATTTACAGAAATTACAGAATGCAATTTACAGAAGAAGCCAATTAACCTACAAACCTGTACATCTTTGGAGTGTGGGAGGAAACTGGAGCAGCTAGAGAAAACCCACACGGTCACAGGGAGAACATCCAAACTTCCTACACACCTGTCAGGATCAAACCCGGGTCTCTAGCGCTGTAAAGGCAGCAACTCTACAGCAGCACCACTGTGCCACCCCTAGCCTTCCAGGTGAAAACGCTCTTCTTCAAATCCCATCTACATCTCCTAAACCTGACCTCCAGTCACAGACAATTCTGCTGAGCGGAAAAGTTTCTCAGCATCTATCCTATCTGTGCCCTCATAATTCTGAATACCTCATCAGGTCCAGCCTCAGCATGCAGCACATCAACGAAAACAAACCCATCCTATCCCGTCTCTCCTAATAGATAAAATATGCCACATTGTAGAGTTCTAAATGCTTAACTGATTCCTGTTGAATCTCCTCCTCATCCTCTCCAGTATAACCACATCCTTCTTATGATATCCTTCTTATGCTGGAGTCAATTATTAAAGAAGTAATAATGGGGCATTTGGATAGCAGTAAAAGGATTAGTCCATGTCAACATGGATTTATGAAAGGGAAATCATGCTTGACTAATCTTCTGGAATTTTTTGAAGATGTGACAAGTAAAATGGATGAAGGGGTGCCAGTGAGTGTAGTGTATCTAGACTTTCAGAAAGCCTTTGATAGGGTCCTGCACGGGAGACTGGTGACAAAAATTAGAGCACGTGGTATTGGGTAGGGTGTTGACATGGATAGAAAATTCGTTGGCAGACTGGAAGAAAAGAATAGGAGTGAATGGGTCCTTTTTAGAATGGCAGGCAGTGGCGAGTGGAGTGCAGCAAGGCTCGGTGTTGCGGCCGCACCTGTTTACCATATATATTAATGAATTGGTAGAGGGAATTAGGAGCAACACTAGCAAGTTTGCGGATGACGCAAATCTGGGATGCAGGGTGAACTGTGAAGAGGATGTTAGGAGGTTGCAGGGTGACCTGGACAGGTTGAGTGAGTGGGCAGATGCGTGGCAGATGCAGTATAATATAAATAAATGTGAGGTTATTATCTCAATGGGGTTAGGTTAGGTAAGGGGGAGGTGTAGCGAGACCTGGGAGTCCTTGTACACCGGTCACTGAAAGTTGGCTTACAGGTACAGTAGGCAGTGAAGAAAGCTAATGGAATGTTGGCCTTCATAACAAGAGGATTTCAGTATAGGAGTAAAGAGGTTCTTCTCCAGTTGTATAGGGCTCTGGTGAGACCACATCTGGAGTATTGTGTACAGTTTTGGTCTCCTAATTTGAGGAAGGACAACCTTGTGATTGAGGCAGTGCAGCGTAGATTCACGAGATTGATCCCTGGGATGGCGGGACTGTCATATGAGGCAAGATTGAAAAGACTAGGCTTATTTTCACTGGAGTTTAGAAGGATGAGGGGGTCCCTTATAGAAACATATAAAATTATAAAAGGACTGGACAAGCTAGATGCAGGAAAAATGTTCCCAATGTTGGATAAGTCCAGAAACAGGGGGCCACAGTCTTAGAATAAAGGGGAGGTCATTTAAGACTGAGGTGAGAAAAAACTTTTTCACTCAGAGAGTTGTGAATTTATGGAATTCCCTGCCACAGAGGGCAGTGGAGGCCAAGTCACTGGATGGAATTAAGAGAGAGTTAGATATAGCTCTCAGGGCTAGTGAAGTCAATGGTTATGGGGAGAAGGCAGGCATGGGTTATTGATAGGGGACGATCAGCCATGATCACAATGAATGGTGGTGCTGGCTCGAAGGGCAGAATGGCCTCCTCCTTCACCTATTTTCTATGTTTCTATTATGATGTGGCATCGGAACTGCATACAATACTTCAGCTCTGGCCCAACCTGCATGTTATCACAACAATCTTGCCCTTATTTTCTCGACTCCAGTGGCACGGTGATGCTGCGGTAGAGTTGCTGCTTTACAGTGGTTACAGCGCCAGTGACCTGGGATCGATCCCGATGATGGGTGCTTATTTGTATAGAGTTTATACACTCTCTCCATGATCGCGTGGTTTTCTCAGAGATCTTCGGTTTCCTCCCAACCTCCAAAGATACACAGGTTTTGTAGGTTAATCAACTTGGTATAAATGTAAATTGTCCCTAGTGTGTGTAGGATAGTGTTAGTGTTCGGGTATCGCTGGTCGGCGCGGACTCAGATGGGCGAAAGGCCTTTTTCCATGCTGTATCTCTAAATTAAACTAAACTAAAGTTGATGAAGACGAGTATCCCATATGTTTTCTTAATCACCTTTTCTACTTGTGCCGATGCCTTTAAAGTTCCTTGGTTTTGTGCACCAAGGTACCACAGTATTTCTAAGGGGCCGACCATTAATTGATTATATCCTTGCATTATTGGTAAAGACCAGTGTCATCAACCATCTTGCTATTGGGGCACACTGCACAAACCTAACTGCAACCTTACCTCAGCATCAAACTACAATGGACTTGCCACTGGTTGCAGTACATACTTTGATTTGCACTATTATGGCCTGGTTACTCCATATAACTGATAACTTATTTTGTAATATTTTATTGTACATTTGTTTGCTGTGTGTTGCATTAACATGGTTGTACCTTAGAGCTGCGGGTAAGAATTTAGTTGTTCCATTCCGCCTGCACATGACAATTAAACAGTCTTGAATTATATTCCCTCTAAATGGTCCCAGTGATCCAGAAAGCCCTGGCTCCTCTGCCGTTAATCCAAAGATAATGATCTTGGGTCCTGCCTTGTAACTGTCCTAGTTAGCTCCCTAAATTCAAGTTGCAGGACCATGTTCTTCTTTTGTGCCCATGCCATTGGTGCCGATGTGAACCATGACTCCTGACCGTTTACCTTCCCTCTTTGGAATTAGGTCATAAGGTCATCAGTGATTCGGCTTATCAAGTCTACTCCGCCATTCAATCATGGCTCATCTATCTCTCTCTCCTAACCCAATTCTCCTGCCTTCTCCCATAACCCCTGACACACTTACTAATCAGGAATCTCTGCCTTAAAAATATCCAATGACTTGGCCTCCACAGCCTTCTGCGGCATTCTGTGCCTTCCTTGATCCTGGAACCCTGAAGACAACACATGGATTTATATGGATAGCCACTGATTCATCCATCTATTCTAATCACAATCAAATATCCTACCCACTATTGCCCCCAGATTTTTATGTTTCTCCCCCTGTGCCACTGAGCTATCTAGTGTGCTCTGATTTTGGCTCTGGTTGGACTCCCCTTCAGCAGCATTCACCCTCACCATTTTCAAACATGGAACAAAATGGTTTGGTTGAACATACACTCCAGGGCTTTCCTGACCTCTTGCCTACTTCCCTTCTTCTGCCTGGTGCCTCACCATCCCCTTTCTATTTAGGTCCTGAGCTTTGCATCCTGAGCGGGTCTTAATTCCTCCGAGATAAGAAATAACTTATGTTTTTGCTCTGACGATCATAGGTTTAAGGTGAAGGGGAAAAGATTTAATAAAAATCTGAGAGGTAACTTTTTCAGGCAATGGGTGGTGGGTGTATGGAACAAGCTGCCAGAGGTGGTATTGAGGCAGGGACTATCCCAACATTTAAGAAACACTAGACAGGTATATGGATAGGACTGGTTTGGAAGGATATGGACCAAATGCAGACAGGAGGGACTAGTGTAGCTGGGACATGTTGGTCGGTGTGGACAAGTTGGGCCAAAGGGCCTGTTTCCACATTGTATCACTCTATGACTTTATGATTATCTTTATTTATCTTGTTGTTCCTCTTCTTGCTTTGTTTGTCATTGTACTGTGTGCTCGCTACTTCTGAAGTGGTGGACAAAGGAAGATCTGTATTGTTGTCATCACAATCAGTTTGAGTTTGGGGACGTTTCTCAGATCCGATCACTGGGCGCCCCCCCTGCAGTGACCGGTGCAAGTTTCCCTGACTCTTCTGTTTCTTTAAGCAGCCAACAGGAGGGAAAGCTACGAGTCATTGGGTATGGGTCACGGACTTTGACAGCTGCAGAGAGGAACTACCATATGCATAGTGGCAAGTTGGAGTTCCTTGCACTTAAGTGGGCAGTGTGCGAGAAATTTAGGGACTACCTCTATTATGCTCCACACTTTACCATCTTCACTGACAACAACCCACTTACTTACATCATGAGCACTGCCAATCTCAATGCGGTTAGTCACCGGTGGGTGGGAGAACTGTCAGACTTCCATTTTGACATCAGGTACAGACCAGGAAGAGTCAACACGGACGCAGATACTCTGTCCCGAGTCCCTCTTGATATTGATCAGTACATGTCAACATGCACAGAGGAGTTGTCGCAGGATGTAGTGAATGCAGCTTGGGAAGGAAGTCAAGCAGCCCAGAGGAAAGATGTGGCATGGATAGCCGCTCTCGCTGTCTCCTCTCAAGATGTTGTCCTACAGCCCCGCGCCCCTCTACACAGCATTAGTCATGACGACTTGGTCCAAGCTCAAAGAGAGGATCCCGAGATAGGAAAGATCTTAAAGCTCAAAGAGATGAACAGTAAATTGACAGACGACATCAGAAGGACTGTGAGAGGAAGCGCATGCAAGCTTCTGCATGAGTGGAGCAGGTTGCACATCGAGGATGGGTTGCTGTACCGAAGAACAACAAGTAGGAAACAATTAGTACTACCTCTGAAATACCACCCTGTGGTATTAAAGCACCTCCACGACAACATGGGACATGTGGGCATGGAGAGAGTTCTTCACCTCGCCAGGGAGAGGTTTTACTGGCCCTACATGAAAAGGTGTGTCGAGGACTATGTAACAAAGAAGTGCAGTTGCATCAAACAGAAGAAGCCTACAGTGCATGTGCGTGCACCAATGAGCGGTCTGAAGTCTAACTCACCCCTAGAAATGGTTTGTATCGACTTCTTACACCTGGAAAAGAGCAAAGGCGGTTATGAGTACATCCTAGTAGTAATTGACCATTTTACAAGGTTTGCTCAGGCCTACCCTACAAAAAACAAGTCTGGCCGGACGGCAGCAGAACGGATTTACAATGACTTTGTACCACGTTTCGGATTCCCAAACAAGCTCCATCATGACCAAGGACGTGAATTCGAGAATGAACTGTTTCGAACCCTTGGCCAGCTCTCTGGAGTAGGACATTCCCGAACATCTCCATATCACCCGCAAAGTAATCCAGCAGAGCGATTCAATCGAACCTTGCTGCAGATGCTGCGAACTCTGACAGACATAGAAAAGGAGATATGGAAAGAACATCTCCCACAGGTTGTACATGCGTATAACTGCACACGCCATGAGTCCACTGGCTATTCCCCTCACTATCTTCTCTATGGTCGACACCCTCGCCTTCCTGTGGATCTCTTGTTTGGGTTGGCTGAAGAAATAGATCTAGTGACGCACAAAGGTTATGCTGAGAAGTGGCAAAAAAGGATGGCGGAAGCATACCGCATTGCTAACAACAACAGTCTGGCTTCAAGTGCAAAAGGAAAGTCCTACTATGATCAGAAGGTGAGAGGAGTGGTCCTGAAGCCGGGGGATAGAGTGCTGGTTAGAAATCTGGGAGAGCGAGGTGGGCCTGGGAAACTACGTTCCTACTGGGAAAAGAGGATATATGTAGTGAAAGAGCAAGTCTCAGACAACCCAGTGTATGTTATTCATCCAGAAAACGATGGCAAAGGGAGACTGAGGACGCTGCATAGAAACCTGCTTTTACTGGTCAATGATTTACCAGTGGAATTCCCATCGCAGCAGACCAAACCAACTTCAAAGCCACAGACGAAAAGGAAACCTCAGCTGAGAAGGAGTGACATAAGAGACAGAACCGAGAATGCAGAGACATCTGACTCGGATGATGAGTCAGGAGGAGGTTATTGGTTGAGGATACCCCTAAGTCGGGCTGAGCCAAGGACAGCAGCTACGCCTGAGAGAATGCCGGCTCAGACTCCTAGTAAACCTGCCAGAATCCAACATGAGCAAGCACAAAGAACACCCACTCGAGTGACCCGACAAAGGGATAAAGATTCATTCATATCAGTCGGAAAACATGAAAGAAGTCAAGAACGGATGGTGGTCCAAATATCACCTGAAATGGACTTGAGGCCACCAGAAGCTGAAATACAGCCACAGGATCAATGGAAAAGACACTCAACAGATGAAGGCGAACCACAACAGGAGGATGATCAGGACATTCCCCATGACACTGAACAAGATGAGAAGATTGTTGCAGATCTCGAGCATCACTCTCTCTCACCTTCTGAACCTGGATCCCCTGTTACACTGAGACGGTCCACAAGGGAAAGACGGCCAGTCCAAAGGCTCACCTACTCATCTCTTGGTCATCCGACCTATCAACCATTTCCTGCTGTGAACACTATTGGCACGTACCTCATGCCCTATACTCACCCACTGTACAGGCCATCATTCCAGTATGCACCCATGGTCCAATATTCATACTTGCCATGTACGGTACAGGGTTATTGAGAATGAACAGTGGTGATGTAATCAAACTAGAGTCATATATTTTTTTATAGTTGAAGATTTTGAATATTGTAAATATTTTTGAGTCTGTGAAAGATTGTTGATTATTTTCAATGGACACTTGCGATTTGAAATAAGTGTCAGGAGCCACTTTTGTTGTTGGGGAGCGTGTGGCGCATCTAAGACGGTGTGCCCACATTGATTCAATTTATGTGATGGTGTATTGGCAGTTTATAAGGTGCAGCAGTGAGGGGGAACCTCTGTGTTACTCCAGTTGCTGCGGGGACTGGAAACAGCAAGGCATTCCCCCCCCCCCCATCTCAGCAGAAGCAACCTGGGGATGAATTAAGATGCACTGTGTCCTCATTTGCCTTCTCACACCTGCTTTTATACAGGTTGGTAGACTGTCAGGACCACACAAATATGCACTTTTGGGGTTTGAATATGGTTGGGTGAAGTTTCTGTGTTGTTTTGGGTGTTAAGAAAGTTGAAGTTAGTGGGTTACTGGTTGTTAATGTTTCTGTGTGCTGGGTTGGAAGATATAATAATGTGTAGCAGGGGCATGTTTCTTATTAGGTCATTCCATAACCTGTGGTGGTTGCAGACGTTGCAATGAGGATATGGCATAGAAAAAAAAGGCCAAATGTCAACTTTTAGCATGTTGCTGGAAATGTACAGTGAAGGTTAATTAAGTGCCTAATAATATTTATTGAAGTGTAAAATCAAAAATACAAGTGTGTAAATCGCACAGAGAGTGTATTGAGTACAAGGGAAACACAGGAAAGAATGGGCTGTGAGTGAAACTGTAACAAAATGGGTGTGTTAGGGAGAGACAAAATGGATGACTGAACCAATGATAAGAGCAATGTTTTGTGTTTACATGATTATTGAATAAAACAACCAGCAGAAGCAACCTGGGGATGAATTAAGATGCACTGTGTCCTCATTTGCCTTCTCACACCTGCTTTTATACAGGTTATCTATCTGCTTTACGGTGCCCAACCTTGGGACCCGCAACATATGGAACAAGCTGCCAGAGGTGGTATTGAGGCAGGGACTATCCCAACATTTAAGAAACACTAGACAGGTATATGGATAGGACTGGTTTGGAAGGATATGGACCAAATGCAGACAGGAGGGACTAGTGTAGCTGGGACATGTTGGTCGGTGTGGACAAGTTGGGCCAAAGGGCCTGTTTCCACATTGTATCACTCTATGACTTTATGATTATCTTTATTTATCTTGTTGTTCCTCTAACCATCTATTTCACATTCCAGTAAGAGGTCCCCAAAGTTTCCTGAGTGACTTCCTTTCACGTTTTTAAAGACTACTTTTCCTTATTGATCCTTTTTGACATTAATTAATCTACCATGTTTCAATCCGCACTTAATAATGCCTTTGTCATACATTTTAGTAAAAAATACATTTTAGTAATATATCTTTAGAAAAATGTCATGTACTCCGAACTGAAATTTTCCTGTCAAGCCATTTCACCACTTTTTTATGCTGAAAAAAATGGACCATGATCACAGATATGAAATCCTTACCTGATGGATCAATGAAATAGCTAGATGGGAGACAGGTAACGGTTTTGACATCACTTGGCAAGAAGAAAGGTTTCTTGTAGATGTTATACATTTCATGTGAAGAGATGAATGAGAAAAAAACAAACATCTGAGGAAACCCAGCAGGTCAGGCAGCATCATTGGAAGGAAATGGAGAGACGGTGTTTCAGGTCAGGACCATTTTCACACTGAGTAAATATGGTCTCTGTAACAGTGTGAAAAATTCTGCAGATAAGCAAGAAGTCTGCAATTTCACAAAATCTGTAGCAATAAGATTTATCAGTATTTCACAAGACAAAATAGATCCAAAAGGTGTAACCTACATTTAAACCGATGCCTTGACTGAGAGTGTATGGACAAGAATAAACATTAGGAGCAGGAATAGTAAGATTGAAAGAGAACTTACCAGTTCGAAGGTTGATCTTTATTTTATGAGGAGTCGAAGTGAGGGATTTCGTGAAGAGCCCACCGGCGCGCATGCTCGAAATACTTCAAAGTAGCGGCGTGGAATCACAGAAACCAACAATAGAAATGACTTCGCATAGTAAGATTGAAGTGACTAAGATTACCAGATGAAGGTGATTGAGGGTTGGGCGAGGAGGGCACGAAATCCCTCACTTCGACTCAAATAAAGATCAACCTTCGAACTGGTAAGTTCTCGTTCAATCTTACTATTTCATTTCGGAGTCACGTGAGTGACTTCGTGAAGACTTCAAAGCTTCTGTGATTACACGCCCTGGACCACGTCCATGCTGACACACCACTACCAGGGATGGATGGGAGGAACAAACTTGCTCAATAGTTCATACTGCAAAACAAGAGCATATTTATGAATAACAAATCAAAAACCCCTCATGTGGGGACATCTCCACGTTCTTGACCTGCATTCAGCACGGCTTCTGCGAACTGTAGAGGAGCAGCAACAGGCTTGTTATAGAAACGCTGGAACACAGCTCCATTAGCCCATCCTGCTGTGACGAGAATTTGGTCCATAGGCACCTCCATAATCCTTGCCGCTGACGTCGATGCAGCCCTGGTGGAATGAGACTTGAACACATTAGTGTCGATACCTGACTTACCCAAGACGACTCGAAGCCACCTGGATATCGTCTGGACTGTCACTCGATGATGAGGTCTCTTATGAGTGACCAGCAGGTATCTCTCCATTCCTCTGATGCGTGCCGTCACCTTGACATAGTGGCGGATATGTGAGGCTAAACATAGCCTAGCATCTGCGGGGTATGCCGGGAACTTCAGCTGCAGCCCTGTGCACCCAGGTCTATGCTGCTTTAGTAGCTCGTCAATGAAAAAGACTACTTCGGTAGGGGTAGATGTCATTCTGTCGACACAAAGTTTGTGTAGTGTCTGTACCCTCTGAGCTGAAGTCAGCGCTAGTAACATCAGCAGCTTCATGGTGAGTTTGTCCAGTTGGAGCCCTTCCATGGGAGACCACGTCCTGAGCAGGTTTAATACGTCCCTGACATCCCAGGTGATATTATAGCGTGGTGTAGGCGGATTCATATTGAATATACCCCGCATGAGTCTGGACACTAGCCTGTTGGATCCTACCTCAATATTGAGGTAGAATGAGAGCGCACTTCTGGCGCTGTTGATGGCACTGTAACTTAAGTGTTCATCATGGTGCAACCCCGCGAGGAATTCCAGGACGTCGGTTATTGTCACGTCATCGTACGTGATGCGAGAGCGGCTGCAGTAGGCTTCCCACTTCTTAATATGCGAGCGGTATCTTCGCCTTGTTGACTCTCGACACGACGCCCCGATGGTATCCATGGTCCGAGCTGAGAGGCCGTATTGGACTAACGGCCTGTTCAGAACCTGCAAGCCAACAAATTTAAATAGCCATGGCAGGGATGTGGCTCCCCTGAGACAGGGTGAGTAACCAATTGTGGGCAACCCTTCAAAAGGACCCAAGGTTCGTTGAGCATGTCAAAGACCACCGGATACCAAGGCTGTGTGGGCCAGTCGGGTATAAGAAGGATGCCCTTGGCAGCATCTGCCTGAATCTTACGCAATACCCGACTGATGAGGCAAAACGGGGGGAAGGCATAGAAAAACCAATTCCCCCAGTCCAGCGAGAATGCATCTAGCGCTATAGCCCCAGGATCTGGTTCCCATGAAACGTAGGTTGGTACCTGATGGTTCAATCGTGACGCAAAAAGGTCAATGTCCGGTTTACCAAATTTGGCTGTGACTTTAGCAAAAATCTCAGGATGCAACATCCATTCAATATTGTCATTAAATTTGCGTGACCTGGTGTCCGCCACAGTATTAAGCTCACCTGGCAAATAGGTAGCTGAAATCCAAATGTCTCTTTGAACACACCAGAGCCAAATTGAGTTAGCCAATTTGTCACACGAAACTGACCTGGTAACACCCATATGGTTTAAGTATGCCACTGCTGTGGTGTTGTCTATTTGGAGACGGACATGTGCTCCAACAAGCTTGGAACAATACGCACAAAGTCCGTGGAATGCTGCCAGCAACTCCAAATAGTTAATCCCTTGAGTCAACAACATCGTTGACTCAAGGGTGTCCCATCTGCCCCCACAACTAGAGCAATTATCCGTAGCTCCCCAGCCATTGGAGCTTGCATCAGTCTGCAAATATACCACCAGATTAGCCTCCCTAATAGGCTTGAATGAGCTGCTAATGTGGCACACCCACCATTGCAACTCATTTATCGCTTCGGACGGCAGCTGCATTGATCGTTCATAATGACCAGCGTCCTGTTTTAACGCAGCAATTTTAGCTCTTTGCAAACTCTGATAATGCAAAGGTCCTTATCGCGCTGCCGGAAACAAAGCTACAAGCTTACCAATTACTGTAGCTGTATGCCGAGTCAATGGTATATTGGTGCGGATTAAACCTTGACACACCTGGGTAACCTCCTCAATCTTGTTAATTGGTATGGTAACCCGCATGCTCATAGAGTTCACCGTGAACCCTAGGTAATTAATCACCTGGGCAGGGCAGAACTTTGATTTCTCTGGATGGACAATAAACCCTAATTGTTGAAATATATTGACAGCAGCTGCAACTCCCTGTTCAGCCAATTCCAGGGTGCGGCCCACAATTAAGATATCATCTAAATAGGCCATAACTATATGATGTCGCTGTCTCAAATAAGCCATAATTGGTTTCACTAATTTAGTGAACAATCTAGGGGCTGTGGTGAGCCCATTAGGCAAAACCTTGTACCGCCAGAGTTGCCCCATCCAGATGAATTTCAAAAACCTCCTGTCGTATTTCTGGATGGATACTGAATAGTATGCGTCTTTCAAATCGATGCATGCCATAAAGCAACCATGGGAAATCAATGATATGGCTGTTTCAAACGTATCCATTTTAAAATGAGTATATGTTACAAAAGTATTCAAACGGGTTAGATCAATAATGAGACGACAACCTCCATCCTTCTTAGGTCTGGTGAATATATTCGAAACAAATTCAACTACCTCATGCACCGCTTTCTCAATCACTCCCTTCTGTTCAAGCCTTAAAAGTTCCTTGTAGCCTGCTGCCTGTTCTGCAGCAGATAATTTAAACGTTCGAGCGGGCATGTGCGGGGATGGAGGAATGTCACCATTAATAAACTCAATTTTATGCCCCTGAATATTCTGCAACACATACTCGTCACCAGTAAAATTACCCCATGCACCCAAAAAGAGCCGAAGGCGACCACCAACATGTGAAGTTAAACAAAGAGAAAAGAGAGAACCAGACCCCCTCACCCCCGTGGTTACCGGCGGTCCTTGACACGTGTGGGTGGACGTGGAGGTGCTGGGTTGGCTTGAAGGCGCGGCGTCTTCGTTTTTCACCAGGGTCTCTGCCGACCCTGTCCTAAAAAAGACCCCTGGTGCTGGGTCTGATGTTGCTGTCGTTGTGGAGCTTGAGGGTGGGTCCTCGTCGAGGTACTAGCAGACCCTCGTGAGCGAATGTATGGAGCTTTTGAGCCTGACGGTGTGGGGGCACTCTGAGAGCGCATGATCCCCACCATTTTGGCTTGTTCGTCAAGCTCTTTGACTCTCTTCGAGAGGTCCTCCCCAAAGAGTTGACGGGGCGGCGGCGGCGGCGGTGGTTTGCAATTTTACCTCTTGTTGACGGATAGCCGCACTGATGTTGCCCCATATCGGCGTATTGACCACAGGCACGTTGAGGGAGTTGCAATTGGATGGAGCCTTGAGACGGCTCATTGCCTGAATGAGGACTTCTTCCTGTAGTTGCTGGTTGTTAAGAAAGTCCACAGTGGCTGCCAGCTTTGCGTTTAAAGGAAGTCCAGATGAATGTGGGGCCGCAAATTTGGTCGCCACATCCAGAAGATCCTCCGCTGGCACCTCCAACGGAGGTGGTATGGAATCCACCAAAAGCTCCTCCTCCTGCTGCTCCAGGCTGATGGTAGAGGCTGGTGACGACGCCCTATGCCTGTTGCTGCCCTGCTGTAGTTGACGTTGAAGCAGGAGCTCCAGCAGCCGCTCCATACGGTCAATACGCCCTTCACCCTGAACACTCAGGTGGTCGGAGTCCTCCGGCTCTGAAAAGAAAACCGGGCTCCTATCATCGGCCCGCACCTCATCGAGGCCCAGCCGGTGCCGGTAGTTGTCGCTAACAGCCGCCGAGGCAAAACTGCGCGATTCCCGCGCGGGCGTGTTCAACCGCCTCCGTTTAGCGGGAGCTGAAGCCGCTGCCACTAAGGGCACTTGCGGCGTGGTGTCGGCACCAGCCGAAGCATGGCTGCCAGAAGCCCGCGCAGGCTTGCCGGCTGCCCACATCGTGGACTTTGCCGACGCATGGTCTCGCCCACCCATCCATGGGGGGCTCGGCGACCGTGACGAGACCCGACTCAACCGACCCGTCCCGGCGTCGAGAGTCGGGGTGTGCCGGCTGGACCTCACAGCCGCCCCGGGTCTCGCCCTGGAACCTGACCGCTCCTCCGTGTCAGGCAATGCCTTAGCCCTGGCAGGGTTAGGCTTCTGGGCTGCTGCCCTTCCCCTACTCGGAGGGCTGAGTGGAACGGGCCGTGCAGCCGCACGCACCCAGCTCGAGGTCGCCAGCGAGCCCGCTGACAACCTGACTGCCATGGCAGGGTCCCCCTGCTCTGGCGGCACACCACACTCCTCCTCGTCGAACTCCTCCGAGCTGTGGTGTGCTGGCGGATCTGGACCTGTAATCACAGGGCTTACCCACATCTCCGCCTGAGTCCCGGCCTGCGTTGCAGGTACTGCCGATGGTAAAGGCCCCGGAACTGTTGACCGGCGAACTCGTCCTGACGTCCTCCGGCCCTTGGAACTCCCATCCATGTCCTTGCTGCAAGACATAACCAACAACAAGGACCACCAACTAAAGGTAGGATACTTACCTCCGTGGCCCCTTATGAAGGGCTGGCGAGGAGCGCGCTCCACCGCCAGCCGTCGCAGCAACGCGGTACGACGATATGTCGAGCATGCGCGCCGGCGGGCTCTTCACGAAGTCACTCACGTGACTCCGAAATGAAATAGGCCATGCAACCCCATTACCATCAACAAAGATCATGCTTGATCTGACTGTAATCTCAACTTCACATTCCCACCTACCTGGAGTAACCTTTCACCCTTTGCATTCCAATTATCCACTTCTGCTTTAAAAATAATCAAATAGTCGGCTTCCACTGCCTTTTGAAGGAGAGGCTTCCAAAGCTTCACAATCCTCTGAAAGAAAACATTTCATCTGATTACTGTCTTAAATAAGAATACCAAGCTGTGCTCAGGAAGGCACAACTTCTCCTCAGCCATCTTGTTCTGACCCCTCATGCTCTTCCGTATTTTCCCTTGGTATTCTAGGCACTCAGTTTACCTCTTCTTTAATTCAGTTGAATTGGTAGTCATTACAAATCTGAATAGATGTTTGCTTTCTGAAAGCATGCCTCTAAACTAAACATCCTAGAAGACTTTGTTTATGAGTTCCATTAACTTACTCACACATGAAAAGGCATTTAATTCTTAGCAGTTCTAGGAGTACATGTATACAGTTCCCTGAAAGTAGCATCACAGCTAGATAGGGTGTTCAAGAAGACTTTTGGCACACTTGCCCTCACCTGTCAGCTAATTGAGTTTAGAAGTTATGATGTTAAATAGTAAGATTAAATGTGAACTTACCAGTTTGAAGTTTGATCTTTATTTTATGAGGAGTTACGTTGAGGGATTACGTACAGACCCCGCCAGCACGAATGCGCGACATTCTTCAAAGCAGCAGTGTGAAATCACAGATAGCAGAAGTTGACTAAATATATAGTAAAATAAGAGAACTAAAATACCAGTTGACCTTTATAATAGAGGGTTGGGAGCGGAGGGCATGTAATCCCTCAACGTAACTCCTCATAAAATAAAGATTAAACTTCAAACTGGTAAGTTCTCATTTAATCTTACTATTTTACTTCTGAGTCACGTGAGTGACTACATGAAGATTTCAAAGCTCTGTGATTTCATGCCCTGGAGATGTGTCCATGCATCACACACTGCATCAGTGAAGAGTGAATTTTAATAATGCATTCAGACATGACATAGGTATAGACATGCTGATGCTATTAATGGACAAATAATGATAATAGTAACCTCCCTCAACCGGGAGGAACTATAAAACAGACCTAAAATAGAGTTGGCAAATACCCCCGGTCTGCCAAAGGGTATTTCGAAAATGTTTGGAAGATCGTTCGTTAGACCATCCTGCAGCTGCCAGGATGTGGTCCTGTGAATCATCCATCCCCTGCTGCTGATATAGTTGCAGCCTGGGTGGAGTGAGACTTGTATGTCAGTGTTCACTCCTGTATTCCCGAACCCATTTTAACCACCTGGAGATGGTCTGTAGTGATATTTTCTTATGAGGCTTCACGTGACCAACAATCATAGCTAGTTCAGAGTCTCTAAGGCTCTAGTGACCTTAACATACTGGTGTAGATGTGTGGCCACATACAACCGAAGGTCCATGGGGTATGCCAACAATTCTAGTTTGGGACCTAATGTCCCTGGTGTATTCTGCTAATTAAGTCATAACATAATTTCCCTGCAGAAAAATCATCCTGTCCAGTCACAGCTATGCAAAGACTGGACCCGTTGTGCTGACTCAGCGCCATGAGCATAACCACTTGGTTAGTGAGGCAAGGACAGGCATGTTCCAATGTTAACATCCCATATCTCTGCGTACCTGGCCTGGGGGGTTTTGAGTTGAAGATACCCTTCATAATCTAGATATCAGAAGGTGAGACCCGACAGAGTGGATTCTGCTCCCTGCAGCCAATATGCTGAGAAGGCACATTCGGCTCAGTAAATGGCACTCTATTAATGATTGTCAAACCCCATCTAGAAACTGAACTTCAAGACGTCAGTCATCCGTGTCAATTTATATGTAATAACAAAATACTTCCCATCTCCTATGAGGGAAGTACTGCTAATTTGGTGCTATCCCTGCAATTGCAGTGAGCACGTCCATAGTTTGGTTTAACAATCCGAGCCGCAGGAACGGTCTTCCCAGTCTGCAAGTCAATGATTTATGTATGCAGAGGATGGTTTCCCCAGTCACGGCTAACCAGTAATTTTGTGCCTGGAAAAACCATATAAGGTTCTATAATCATTCTCAACATCAGCGGGAATCATGGCTGTATTGGCCAGTCAGGCATTACGAAAATGCCTGAAGCAGGAAATTGCTGAATTTGCAAGACCCGTCTGATAAGGTAAAATGGAGGGAGAAAAAAAAGCATTCTTCCCCAGTGTAGCGAGAATGCATCCATCGCCACTGATATGCCACATATTTTGTGATTGAGCCTGGATGCAACATTTCGATCTTTAGATGTTCCATCGATCCCGCAATGTCCTTAAATACTTGCGATCCAACATCCATTCTGTGTTTCATTGTGTTTACATGATGATACACCAATGCCAAATGAAGTTAGGTAAACTATTATCGGATACTTTTAATTGATTGCACCCATGTGATTAACATATAACAGCACCAGAGTGTATCAAGTTGACTTGAGCATGCAGATTATGCATATTCGTACAAACCTTTAATCCGCAGAATGCACCTAGTGTGTATAGGTAGTTGATACCATATAACTGAACAATCGGTAACTCATGCAAACCCACCCGCCTCCGTAACTAAAGATGGTATTAGTAATTATCCATCTTTGAGCAATAGCATCAGTTAGTAATTAACTGACGAGTTACTGATGAAGGTTAGTGGAGCAAATGCTAAATACTTTTTGTCCACCATGGTGACTTTGATAGTTTCAACTGGCAATAGCATAGGTCTGGTAGTAATGACCTACATGGTCGTTGTGAGCTTGCTCCTTTGCACGCTGTATAGCTCTGATGATGCAAAGGCGCAAATAGCACAGCTGTAATCCAATATATTGCCAATCCCAGACAATTTAATAGAGTTAAAGGTAATCCTAATACTCAATAATTTCAGTTGGTATCAACTTAAATTTAACTGGATGGATGAGAACCCAATTTCTGCAGTAGAATTTGTGGCTGATACCGCTGATTTGGCAAAATACAGCATTTTAGAACATCACCCAGATAGGCCATAACCATAGCTTTTAGCTCTGAGCAGCCGAAGCACTAGTTTTAGTAATTTGGTAAATAGCCTGGGGCTGAAGTTAGCCCATTTTGCAATGCTTTTGACTGTATCATTGTCCCATCCAGCTAAATTTCAAATATCTTCAGTGAGCCCTGTGAGTGGAAAACTGTTCCTCTGTTGTTAGACGGTAATGACGTTTTCTATTCAGAAATGTCTATACTGCACATGCGAGTTGAACCGGTATCTTTCATTGTGACAATGAGCGGCCTGCAACTGCGGCCCGCCTTGAAAGGCAACTTGTAAATGGTCCACATACCTCATATTCCGGAAAGAACCAGACCCACCTGCCTTAATGGTTATTGGTGGCCTTGTGGTAAGCCCAAAGGCCCCTGATGCGGGTTCTAATTCCGTCCCAGATTTGGAGAGTAGGATTGCGTGGACCGAATTCCCTGAGGACCAGTTTGGGCCTTGGCTTGAAAGGCCTGCGCCCAGTTTTGAAGCTGCCACCAGCTTCAGTGAAACGCTTGCTGTCGATAGAGGTGTGGGGTGGGTCGTTGCCGTGGTACCTTGATAAGCCGGACAGCTTCAATTCTTTATCCGGGTCTTACCTGTTTGGGCAGGTTTCCTGAAGAGAGGATTCGGTGGCTGGACATTGCTGGCCTCACTTGAACCTGCAGATTTGGAATTTAAGGCAGGTCTGATGGCGTTCTTCTGGGAGCAGTTCATTTTGAAGTGTGCATTGTACCCCCACATAGCGTTGTTCACTGCTGGTCCTTTCAGGAACAATTTTGCAGGTGCATGTCGGCAGCCGGCACCTGTTCTAGTAATGATATGGCGTGAGGTGGCTGCTCCTTCACGAGGGAACTCTGGCCTCCAAGTTTCTTTGTTAGCAAAGGTCTTGATGCCATGCCAGAATTTTCTGGAACCTCACGCTTGTACTCCAGTATGTTCCCTGGACATACTTCCGAGTCTTCCGCTCCATGCGGGATAAACGGCCGCTGTCGTTATCCACAGGCGGTGAATATTCCAGCCCGGACCCTGCCGAGTCTCCGGGCTTATCTGATGGCGGTATATTCCCAGCCCGGACCCTGCCGAGTCTCCGGGTTTATCTGTCGGCAGTATAATCCCAACCCAGTCCCTGCCGAGTCTCCGGCGTTATCCGTAGGCGGTGAATCTTCGTGCCCGGACCCTGCCGAGTCTACGGGCTTATCTGCTGGCGGTATATTCCCAGCCCGGACCCTGCCAGGTCTCTGGGCTTATCCGTCGGCTTTCCTCCTGATATGCCATTCCATGGACCATATCAGGATGGAGCATTAGTGGGATGAGCGCTCTACTGATGCTATCCATGCTCCACATGGGTAAACGTCCAAGGACGTACCCATGTCGAAGGACACCCTCCTGGCCTGCCCAGGCCTTTCAGACTCCGTTGAACCTCTCTGGGCCGCTGGAGTCTGAAAAATGCCGCCGGCTATTCGCACTTCTGCGGTCCGCAGCCGTGTCTCCCACACAGTCCCCGCGGCCGGGTTCATCCCGCAGCTTGTGTTTTTCACACGGTCCCCGCAGCCGGGTTTCCCTGAGCCGGGTTCACCCTGCGGTTTGCCTTTCCCGCTGTCCCTGCGGCCGGGTTTCCCCAAGCCGGGTTCACCCCGCTGCCAGAATATTCCCGCGGTCCCCGCGGCCGGGTTATCCCGAGCCGGTTTCATCCCGCGGCTTGACTTCTCTTGTTGTCCCGGGTTCCCTGCAAATTCCAGCCTCCATGGATTACCACAGCCGGGATTCCCTTGTGTTCTCTGAAGACGGGATTCCCCGCGAAGTCTGTGGTTGGGTTCCCCCCCCAAGCCGGGCATCCACGCGATTCTCGCAGCCGGGATTTCCCCGCGGTGTAGGGGAATCCGCGATATCTTCAGCAGGAACTCTATCAGAGCTTCCTGCAAGGAGAAAAAAACAGACCTGGAATTAAGTTGAAAAACCTACCTTCACATTTGAAACTTACTGATGGTGGAGCGGCGCTTCCACAGCCTGTCGTTGCGCATTGCGGTAGACGATATGTCGCGCATGCATGCTGGCGGAGTCTTCACGTAGTCACTCACGTGACTCCGAAGTAAAATTATAGTTGTATAAGATGTTGGTGAGGCCACACCTGGATTATTGTGTTCCACTTTGGTCACCCTGCTGTAGGACAAATGCCATAATGTTGAAAAGAGCACAGAGGTGATTTATAAGGATGTTGCCACAACCTGAGGGCGAGCTATATGGAGAGGTTGGGCAGGCTAAGACTTTATTCCATGGAGTTCAGGAGGCTGAGGGTGTGATCTTATCGAGGTGTATAAAATCACAAAGTGAATAGATGGGGTGAATGCACAGAGTATTTTTATCAGGGTAGGGAGAATCAAGAGCCATAGAACAGGTTTAAGGTGAGCAGGAAACGATTTAATAGGAACCTGAGGGGCAACTTTTTCACACAGAGGATGGTGGGAATATAGAACATGCTGCCAGAGGAAATAGTTGAGGCAGCTACAATAACGTTTGGACACGTACATGGATAGGAAAGATTTTGAGCGATTTGACCTCACGACATTGCCCTGACCAGACAAACTCTATGACACTGCTAACACCAATAGTTATAGCAACTAAATCTTTAATTACTCCAAGATGATTTATGTTAACAAATAAAATTATGAACACATTAGATTAATGTAACAGTCAAATTCAAAGTTTAGCTAATATTTGACATGATACTGTATGAACATTTGAAATATCACTATTTATCTGTTTTTTTGGTCTATTTTGTTATATTTTCAGAGTTTTGAAAGGAATTTGTAAACAAAGGACATTTCAGAAGAGATACACTGGCAGCTAAATGTTTAAATGTGCACAGAAAAATTGGGCAAATTGCTTCATCTGATTTATTTCAGATTTTTTGCTGCTTAACTACAGGCACTTGATATATCTTAATAATAATGATAAGTTGAGGTCTTCATAAGATTAAACTTAAACAAACTATGCATTTATCAGCTGACATCAAATATTCTTTCGAGATGTCATGCAGAAAAGTAATTCAACGTTGAACCAGTACTAACGAGATCCCCCTTAGTTTCTGGTAAGAGAACTGAGACATCAATCAGCTTGCTCTTAATCAGTGTGGAAACCATGAATACTGAACATATAGAGGCAGAAGTTTGCTGCAGTCTCATTATATGAACAACACATGAACTGTACAAAACACTCAGCCATCCTGTGCAGTTTACAAGCAAAAACAGTTTGGTTACCCAGCCAAACCTCTATGCTACTTAATATGAAGAGCACATGAAATTAAATGGAAGTTTATGTACTTACGTCATGTGCCGTTTTCAACAACACTGCGGGCTATTTAACAGTGTTGCCAGCTGACTCACTACACAGTAACTTCAATCACTTCTATTCAGTCTCATAAAGGCATTTTCACATGACACAAAACTGCCTTAAGCCTAATGAGGATGTACTGAGCCTGGGTCAGAACCTCAAAGTAAATTATAATTATATTGGTCTTTCTGTTTTATGTTGCAGAGCAGAGCTGCAAAATGACAAATCTTGTGGGTTCTTTCCCCCTGTGGGAAAGCCATCAAGGCAATATAAAAGAGTTATTCTGTGATGTACAGATATCTGTATAGCATCAGGTATTTAACAAATGCAAGTCTTTTTGGAAGAGGCCAAGTGACCAGCAATGATATAATAGTACAACGTAAAATCATGGCATCTTAATCCTCAACAAATTTGTTGTTACATTCTTTCTGAATCCAACCTCACATGTACTCCTGTGCTATGCAGAGACAATAGACAATAGACAATAGGTGCAGGAATCAAAGTAATTCAAAGTAATCATGGCTGATCATCCCCAATCAGTACCCCGTTCCTGCTTTCTCCTCAGTGTATGTGTGTGAGTGTGCGTGTGAGTGTGTATGTGTGTGTCTGAGTGTGTGTGTGTGTGAGAGTGGGTGGGTGAGAGTGTGTGTATGCTGGAGTAACTCAGCGGGTTAGGCAGGGGGTTGGAGACGGGGAGAGGGAGTGTAGGGACCAGAGAGGAGGAGGGGAGAGAGGAGACCCTCCCTCTAAATTAGTGGTGTATGGGTTATCAAAAGTTTTGCCAAAAATCAAATTAACACCAATTTATCATTTCACATGAGATTAAAGGAACAGTGACAGCATGGGGGTACAAAGTTGATCGAGTCAGAATTATTTGCACCAGCGATCCTTTGTTTTATTGCCTGGTGGACTGAGTAGAGTCTACGGTTTTCCCACGATTGAAGCCTGGTCCAGAAAATGCTTAAAAGGTTATGTTTTTTAATTAGTTGGTCACAGTTTATATGGATTCAGAATGTTCGCGTTACCCCTGCTGTTGGTGCTTCTTTCCCAATTGTGAGCCATTCCCGAAGATCTCAGTCCTAAATGTTGCCAGACTGACAAGGACTGATCTTTGGAACTAGCTGGTACACTTCAGGCTCTTGATATTCTCCTCCTCAAATGCTTCCACTGGGACCATTGCCTAAACCTTGCTTTTAAAAGTCAGCAGAGGTTTGGCCATCAACTCATGTCCCATTCTATACTCATTCTGTGTTAGAACCACAACACACATCGTTTATCCACTGACATTGCAATGAGCCAACAAAAGTGGAAGATAAAGAATGACAAACACTGCAACTATGAACTAAAAATAAAAGATCTTGAATGGAGATAGCAGATAGATTTGTATCTCTGATAATAATAATGTTGACTTGCCTTTTTGGAACTGGCTCTAGCTTCTGCTTCTGCTGAAGGGTCATCATAACCAAATGCCAGCATCTCTTTCTTTATAGATGCTGATTGTCTTGTTGTCTATTGTAAAGGGATAATGGAACAAGTAGCAAGGTAAACAAATTTTGAGATTTAAAAAATCAAGTCTGCAAGTTATCCCATCAGATAAAGCATAAAAAGAAGTTTAATTTAACACCTAATTCACTTTCATATCTTCAGTATTAAAAAGGTTATGGCCATTTTCATACTCAGAAATTAGCATCTTGTTCCCCATTGCCTTTCCTTTGATTTTAACACAAAAGCTGTGATCTAGGACAGTCAAAAGCCCATAACTTTCTTAAAACTTAAGAGAACTCAATGACATTTTCAGTTATTATAGATTGAAGCATTCTGAAACAAATATGAAACAATATTACTTGGATGACCTGAAATTAAAACATATAACTAGTTAGTTACCTTAATGTAGCTAATTACAAAATTCAATTACTAGATCTAAACAACTATCCATTTCTTAAAAAAAGATAAACTTTTTTAAATTGCCTAAGTGTCCAAATAACATTCACACAATAATTCACAATATAACATGATTTTTAAATCTAATTTTCATGAATTTATAAGCCAAATGGAAGGAATTTAGAGTTTAATTCCTGTAAATTAATGGCCATTTAAATCAACTTGCGAGTGGGTTTTAGTGGAATGCGGTGGATTAGAACGTTGCAGTTTGCGGTGAAGTCAGCATGAAAACTGGCGGTTCATACATTTTTTTGGACCCCATTTTGCAACATGAAAATGTGATTAAATGCTTCCTAAAAACCAAGTTTTAATGTAAAAATAAACTGTGCACTTTATTTTCTCCCCTACGTACAATCCTTCCTGTTGTCGGCGCTCACGGCTTTAGAAGATGATTTTTAAATTACCCTAGTTAATAAATAATCTAGCGTAGATTCGTAAACATGAATTATTTTATCTTATGAATTCATTGAGCATACAAGGTAGAGATAGGGGGTGGGGAGGGGTTGGGAGATATGTAGATAAGGAATACAATAAAAAATGATGTATGCTTTGTATCTGCGGCATCTGCCCTAGGACATGAGAGCATCTAAACTAGGACAGGAATTTCCCAAGTTGTCCAACTAGTCAAGTTCAAGTTGCGTTTATTGTCACTTGAGGGCCTGCCCCACAGGTGATTTTTCAGCAAAGGCGGGGCCCAGGGAAAGCGGGGGAGTGATGCCTGAAATTCACATGGTGCAAAGCCAAGGTGATACAGACACACACCACGATAAACAGGAAGGTTAAATAGCTAGCACAGTGTACAGTAAGTCTTTTAAAAGAAGGGGGAGGGGAGATGCGGGAGGGGAGATGGGGGAGAAGGGGGGAGGGGAGAAGGGGGGACAGGAGAAGGCGGGAGAAGAGGGGGGGATGGAAGGGAGGGGAGAGAAGGGAGGGCAGAGAAGGGAGGGGGAGAGAAAGGAGGGGGAGAGAAGGGGGGGGAGAGAAGGGAGGGGGAGAGAAGGGAGTGGGAGAGAAAGGAGGGGGAGAGAAGGGAGAGGAAGAGAAGGGGGAGAAGGTGGGGGAGGGTAGGGGGGATGGAGAATGGGGAGAAGAAGGGGGGCAGAAGGGGGGAGAAGGGGAGAAGGGGAAGAGAAGGGGGAGAAAAGGGAGGGGGGGAGAAAAGGGAGGGGGAGAACAGGGAGGGGGGAGAAAAAAAGGGAGGGGGAAGAAAAAAGGGAGGGGGGGAAGAAAAAAGGGAGGGGGGAAGAAAAAAGGGAGGGGGGAAGAAAAAAGGGAGGGGTAAGAAAAAAAGGGAGGGGGGAAGAAAAAAAGGCAGGGGGGGAGAAAAATGGGAGGGGGGAGAAAAAAAGGGGGAGAAGGGGGGGAGAGAAGGGGGGGGAGAGAAGAAGGGGAGAGAAGAAGGGGAGGGGGGGAGAGAAGGGGGGAGAAGGGGGGGAGGAGGACGGGGGAGACACTTTTAAGAAGCCAGAAGGGGGGGGGAGAAGGGGGGGGGAGAAGTGGGGGGAGAGGAGGGGGGAGGGGGGGAGAAGGGGTAGAGAAGGGGGGAGGGGAGGAGAAGGGGGGGAGAAGGTGGGGGGCAGAAAGAGGGGGGAGAGAAGGGAGGAGAGAAGGGGGGAGGGGAGGAGAAGGGGGGAGAAGGTGGGGGGCAGAAAGAGGGGGGAGAGAAGGGAGGAGAGAAGGGGAGGGAGAAGGGGGGAGGGAGAAGGGGGGGAGGGAGAAGGGGGGGGAGAGAAGAGAAGGGGGGGAGGAGTGAAGGGGGAGGAAGGGGGGAGACACTTTTAAGAAGCCAGACAACTTTTAATAAGCCAGAGGGGGGGAGAAGGGGGGGAGAGAAGGGGGGGAGAAGGTGGGGAGGAGGGAAAGGGGGAGGAGGGAAGGGGGGAGGAGGGAATGGGGGGAGAAGGGAAGGGGGAGGAAAGGGGGGAGGAAGGGTGGGGAGAAGAAGTGGAGAAGGTGGGGGGCAGAAAGGGGGGGAGAGAATGGGGTGGGAGGAGAAAAGGGGTGAGGAGACAAGGGGGAGGAGACAAGGGGGGAGAGAAGGGGGGAGAGAAGGGGGGAGAGAAGGGGGGGAGCGAAGGGGTGGGGAAGAGAAGAGGGGGGAAGATGAAGGGGGAGAGAAGAGAAGAGGGGGTGAGAAGGGGGAGGAGAGAAGGGGGGAGGAGAGAAGGGGGAGGAGAGAAGGGGGAGGAGGGAAGGGGGGAGGAAGGGGGGGGGAGACACTTTTAAGAAGCCAGACAACTTTTAATAAGCCGGGGGGGGGAGAAGGGGGGAGAGAAGGGGGGAGAAGGTGGGGAGGAGAGAAGGGGGGAAGGGGGGAGAGGGTGGGGATGAGGGAAGAGGGGGATGAGGGAAGAGGGGGATGAGGGAAGGGGGGGGATGAGGGAAGGGGGGAGGAGGGAAGGGGGGAGGAGGGAAGGGGGGGAGGAAGGGGGGGGAGAAGAATTGGAGAAGGAGGGGGGAGAGAATGGGGGAAGGAGAGAAGGGGGAGGAGAGAAGGGGGAAGAGAGAACGGGGGAGAGAAGGGGGGGAGAGAAGGGGGGGAGGGAAGAGGTGAGGAAGAGAAGAGGGGGGGAGAAGATAAGGGGGGGAGAGAAGAGAAGGGGAGAGAAGAAAAGGGGTGTGAGAAGAGAAGAGGGAAGGGAGAAGGGGGGGAGAGAAGGGGGGGAGAAGGGGGGAGGAGAGAAGGGGGAGGAGGGAAGGGGGGGAGGAAGGGGGGGGAGACACTTTTAAGAAGCCAGACAACTTTTAATAAGCCAGAGGGGGGGAGAAGGGGGAGGGAGAAGGGGGGGAGAGAAGGGGGGAGGGGAGGAGACGAGGGGAGAGAAGGTGGGGAGGAGAGAAGGGGGGGAGGAGGGAAGGGGGAGGAGGGAAGGGGGAGGAGGGAAGGGGGGGAGGAGGGAAGGGGGGGAGGAGGGAATGGGGGGAGAAGGGAAGGGGGGGAGAAGGGAAGGGGGGGGAGGAAGGGGGGGAAGGAAGGGGGGGGAGAAGGAGTGGAGACACTTTTAAGAAGCCAGGCAACTTTTAATAAGCCAGAGATACACAGCTGTGAAGTTTAGCGGGCATTTAACATTACCAGTCGGTTCTCCTCGGTTCTGAAAACTCGTGCTTACGTTTTTTTCCCCCAATGAGCCAATGAAAATGCCTGGTCAGCAAAGGCGATTAACTAAACTACCCACGACTACCTGGTTGGAACAGGATTATAACAATTCGACTACCTATAACTACATAGCAACCCCACTACAACTGCACCTACCACTACAAAAGTATCGATTTTCTCCATGGCGACCAATTTTTGTTTGCTGAAAAATTTTCAACATGTTGAAAATTTGTGGTGACCATACAAAGGCCGCGACTAGTTCCCAGAATGCGGGAACTCCTCGCGTGCATGAAGGAGACTCACCAAGGACCACCAGTGAACATGTGGCGATCATGTGGCGAGCACAGAGTCTCCTGCAATCCCCTAAAAAGTCGCCTAAGTGGGACAGGCCCTTTAACCAACTAAGGTACAGTGAAATTTGAGACTTAGAAGGAGGCCAGTCAAGTGCATGATGTCTCTCATAATCAATCCCATCAACCTCATTGCTCCCTTTATTTCCCTGCAATCTATACATGAGCGCATGTTGCTTGTGTAACTCTTTAATGGTTCAATGGCTCTTTATTGTCATGTATGCACAGCACAGTGAAATTCCTTTGCACAACCCACAAATACATAGTCACCATATACCCCGGCCACACTAGGGGTACTTTACAGAAGCCAATTTACCTATCGACCAATTTATCTATAGGGGTGCAAAAGTACCCCTAATCTTTGGGATATAGGAAGACACCAGGGCAATGGGAGGAAACCTCTGTGGTCACAGGGAAGGCAGATAAACTTGACCTTGACAGCGCTGAAAGTCAGGATTGAACCAGTCTGCTAGAACTGAGAGGCAGCAACTTTTCCGCATCCATCACTGCCTACCTTCAGTACTTTCTATTTTTACTTTAACAAAGAATGTTTACTGTAGACTTGAAATATTTTACATACTTTTTTCTATTATCAGTTGTCACGTGTGCAGCAGGCATAACCACAGCACTTTCATTTCTCCACGTCACGACACAACACAGCATTCGAAGATAGACCAAACGTTGGAGTAACTCAGTGGGACAGGCAGCATCTCTGGAGAGAAGGAATGGGTGACGTTTCGGGTGGAGACCCTTCTTCATACAGCAACAGTTGTTTCTCACCTATTGCTCTCAATTCCCTTTTGCAATCGTGCCTCTTACTAGCACTGACAAGGAAAATGCTCATTCTTGTATTCCCATTATTATATCTTATGGTGTTACTTATTTCTGACTTCCTTCCTGCAGGCGTTAGCATTAATCACCACCCATCCGCTTTGGTCATTTACCAGCTACCTGCATGACCCACTATCCACTTTGGTCATTTACCAGCTACCTGCATGGCTCCGACATCTGCCAATCTACCAGCTCACTTGCCTGATTGTCTTGTATTGTTTTGCCTATTTTCAGCAAGTACACAAGATTAAGCCCCTTCCACCATCTCCCTTTCTTTGGGTACATCTATCCTGTGGAAGTCAACTGTTTGGGATCTTATATCTCAATTAGTTCCTACAGCATAACCGTGACGGCGCTGAAATAAAAACGTTCTTGTGGTTGTCAATCACTTTGGGATGCATGAGGTTGTGAAAAGAGTTGTAAGAATATGTTTTTCTTTCAAATTGATTTGTCAGAATTACAAACTAAGTTAAAAGATTCAAGGTAAACTTGCTTTATGCATTTTATGCCTCACAATTTGCATCAATGAAAAACAATAATTTCATTCATTGAACAGGAAAAGGAATAATGTGGCTACTTGGAGTGACCTGTCTGCAAAGAACACACCATACAGCAAAACCAACAACAAAGCTGAAGTTTAAAAAAGGACACAAAAACTAAAAACAGGAAGTCGTGTTTACATTAATAATGTGGGTGTCCCTCTTTTCAAGGATTATGTCTTAAATTAATACTATTAATTTTCATGTTAAGAACACTTTGCACAATATTTTTTAATTAATTTGGCTTCTAAAATGAGCCTCAGGAGAGAGGGAAGATTGAGCAAACTTTCCACTCTGTTTCCTATCCGTCTCGCAAGGGGGATATATTGTAGCTTCCCAGTACTATTCTGCAAATGTTGAATGTGACATCATTTACAGCCTCAGGGGTCAGAGCAGCTGTAATTTTAATGTGGAAATATGGGAACAAATGGCAACCACACCCAAAGAAACTTTAGTCCTCATATTTGGCTGAGAATGAATTACAGCCTAAACAGAATATCACACACCCCCCCCACAAAGGATAAATTACTCACTGACGAATTGCTGTGAAATTAAATACGATTTCCGCAAAAAACAACACACTTTCAGTGGAGTTACATATTTTCCTTATTCTTGTTGACAATGCAAATAATTTTGTGTAGGAAGGAACTGCAGATTCTGGTATAAACCGAAGATAGACACAAAAAGCTGCAGTTAAGGGCCTGTCCCACTTTCATGACCTAATTCACAACCTTTTTTACTCATGGACATTTTTTATCAGGCTAGAAAAACGCCCCGACCTACTTGATGCCACGAGTACCTACGACGAGCATCACGACCTACCTACGACCCACCTATGACTTACCTACCTCGTGACGACCATGCTGCGAGTATGAGTCAAGGGCAAACTCTGCAGAGGTTGTGAATTAGGTTGTGAAAGTGGGACAGGCCCTTAACTCAGCGGGACAGGCAGCATCTCTGGATAGAAGGAATGGATGACATTTTGGGTCAAGACCCTTCTTCAGTCTGACGTAACGTTTCAGGTCGAGACCCTTCTTCAAGCTGAAGGAAGGTCTCGACCTGAAACTTCACCCATTCCTCTCCAGAGACACTGCCTGTCCCGCTGAGTTACGCCAGCTTTCCAGTAACTTTCTTGTATAAACAATATAATTAGGAGATATCTTTGACGACGCTTTAATTTTTCAAAATAAAGTTATTTTATTCTGATTACTGAGACACTTTAGGCAATTCATAGCAAGCAATTACACACCTTACAGATGCCAATTGACAGAACATTGCCTTGTTCTGCTGATGTCAGATAAGGTTGGGTTTAGGCTCCTGACCAACACATTGGTTGGTAATAAGCAGTGCGAGAACAATTTCAACAGTGCATCTGTAATATTTGGCTGACGGGACACTGTGCAAATGAGTAACTAAGTGATGTCACTTCTCTATTAAAGGGAACAAAGTGGTACCATGCAAAAAGTGATGATAATGCTGGGTGAAAGGGCCAAATTGTGAAAGGAAGGCTTTTTTAAATAGCCTGGACATACTGCTGATCGATTCTAAGCATTGAGTGATACTGGTGACAGTCACTGCCTCTGACTCAGTGGATGACATAAAGCCACTACTTCACTGACAGGTTACTCACCACAAGCGGCTTAGGCACGGGATCTGATTGTATTGTTCTTAATGCCTTTATTCAGTGTCAAAGGGAGACAACAGCTAGTTTCATCAGTTGTGGTCTGGCTTGACGGAACAAATGAGTAATACAACATTGCATTCTTCTTAATCTGCTTCCGTAGGGTGGGGTAGATGAGGGTGGTTATATGTGAGGGAGGCGCAGCAATTGTTTTTTTCTGTCCACTCAGATACTTGTACATTGCGGAGAGGAACTGAAAGACTATGCCAAAGAGAAGGATGAAGCCCGAAGCCCGATTATTCATAAAGTCATGTTCATAAGTTATAGGACCAGAATTTAGGCCATTTGGCCCAAAAGGGGCAGCACGATGGCACAACGATAGAGTTGCTGTCTTGCAGTGCCAGGGACCTAGGTCCCAGGTTTGATGCCGACTACGGGTGTTGTCTGTATGGAATTTGTATGTTCTCCCCGTGACCGCGTGGGTTTTCTCCCACACTCCAAAGGCGTACAGGGTTGTAGGTTATTTGGCTTGGTACGAATGTAAATTGTCCTTAGTGTGTGTAGATAGTGTTAATGTGTGGGGATCGCTGATTGGTGTGGACTTGGTGGGCCAAAGAGCCTGTTTCCACGCTGTTTCTCTAAACTAAAAAAAAAAAAGTTTACTCTGCCATTCAATCATGGCTGATCTATCTTTCATTCTCAACCCCATTTTCCTACATTCTCCCATTCGAATCAAGAATCTGTCAATTTCCGCCTTAAAAATATCCATTGATTTGGCCTCCACAGTCATGGTGGCAATTAATTTCACACATTCACCACCCTCTGACTAAAGAAATTCCTCCTCATCTTTTTAAAGGCATGTCCTTTCATTCTGATGGTATGACCTCTGGTCCTAGACTCTCCCATAGTGGAAACATCCTCTCCACATCCACTCTATCCAGGCTTTTTGCTATTCAATAAGTTTCAATGAGTTACCCCCTCATCCTTCTAAACTCCAGTAATTACATGCCCAGCGCCATCAAACACTTATCATAGGTTAATATAATTCCTGGGATCATTCCCGTAAACCTCCTCTGGACCCTCTCCAATGCCAACACATCCTTCCTCAGATATGTGGTCCAAAACTGCTCACCTTTTGGCTGTGATCAGTCTGATTTGGGTCCAATCTCCTTGCACAGTATTGAGCAAGAATAAGCTAAACAACTTTCTCTGCCATGTTTCTTGGGGACAATCAAAAGCTTTTTAGTCCAACGTCTGAATCCATCTTCCTTTTTAGTCATTGACTTAACCTTAAACTGAAGGTTCATAAATAACATCTTTGAACCTTTTACTTGAGCAGATGAGTCAACTATATCCATCTCAGAACATTGCTGCTGCCTAATCCCTTATCTGAACCTCTGTTGCCTCTGAGTTTGACTCTCTTCGTGATTGGCCAGTGTGCTATGCCCACAGTTACATAGGTCAAAACAATGCACATTCAGCTTTATAACTCAGGTCTATACAACCAAATGTACAGAAAGTAGAATAGTACCTACATTCCTTAGAAGTTGGTGCTGGTAACCAAAGATAAATTTCTTCCTCATAATATCTTACTCATAAACAGCAAGGAACAACAATCACGTGCAGGAAAGAAAAGTTAGTTTTAGTGAATGGCTCCAATAGATACACTATAGTAAAGTATCCTTTATTGTCATTCAAACTTTTGGTTTGAAAGAAATTACATGCCTAGCAGCCATGACAGAAAATAAAATAACAGAAAACACAATGAACACAGTTTAACATCCACCACAGTGAGTCTACCAGGCATCTCCTCACTGTGATGGAAGGCAAAAGTCTTAAAGTCCTTGTCTCTTCCTTCCTTGTTCTCCCTCTGCGTTGAGGTGATCCCGGCTTTCGATGTTGGGCCCCCCCGCCGGGTGTTGGTAAGTAATTCCCGCGGCCGAATCCGAGCTCCGCGAAAGGGCCGGTTCAAATTCCGCGGCCCGGGGCGGACGAAACTGCCACCCTCCAATCCAGTGGATGAAGCTGTTGTTGCGGGAGCTTCGGAGAATCGGTCACCAACCTGGGACCTGCGAGCTCCCGATGTTGTTGTCCACTGGGCCCACAGCCAAAGCCTCAGAGGCTCCGGTCGGGCCGCCACCGCAGCGCCACCACAGCCCCGAAGTCGGCCAGCTTCGCGATGGTAAGTCCTGGCTCTGCCTCCGGAGCCTCGAGGTCGGTCCCAGTTGGAGGCCGCCAGCTCCACGATTAGGCCTCAACGCAGACGGAGACGGAGAGACAAAGAAAGAGACTAAAACAAGTTTCCCCCGTTCCCCCACTCATACACAACTAAAAATAAACTAAAACATACGTCCAGCAAGACAAAAGAAAACAAAAAAAAAGAAAAAGACAGACGGACTGCAGGCGAGCCGCAGCTGCTTAGGCAGCGCCGCCTATTCCGGATGTCCTCACGGACAATTTTGCCCCATTTGTTACAAAAACATAACAGATTTCACCTTGCCTAATCTTACATAGCTACAGAATGTGAAAACGCCACCTTCATACTCCCACCATGGAATGAATCCTACAAATATCACGGAGCATCACCAGACTGGTCCTGAGTTTCTACTGCTTAGTTTATGCTGTAATGTGTTTGTTGCATAGAACAGCTCAAAGCAAGTTTGCCAGCATTAATTGTAAAAGAGTGTATGCAGTTGGTAGATGAAATTAATAAAAACATGAAATAAAATATATTTTAAAAATGCACTCTGCAAAAGGCAATGTATGAATGTGCAAAAATTCACTTTCGCACAGGCCAAGATGAATGACACCCTGATTTCTCTGCAGTGTAATGACCACTGTAAATGGTGACACATGGCATAATTGGTTGAAACCTCCTTGAGTTGCGCTGGTCTGTATTGGGAACAATGTTAGGAACAATAGTGATATCTTGCACCAGCAACAAAAGGGCATGCGAAGCCAGCAGTAAAATGGTTGTTTGGCACGAGGTAAACTCTTGCAAAAGACAATTGGGATGTATTTCTGCAAAACTCTAGCTCCGTGATCATGTACATTTGGCATCCACCTGGATTTGATGTACACCCAAATTGAATCATAGGGAAATCTCCCCATGAATGATAACATAATGAGTGAAAGAATGATACTTTGTGACAATAAAGCATCACTCATTATTCCTTAATTTTGGTGCAGTCGAAGGTGTTTGGGCCAAGGGTATTAACCTGAAGAATTTCTGCATGAACATGAAAAGTGTTTTCTCCTTTGTGCAAGGTCTGACCAGTCAGTGGAGAGCTTTGTCTATGATTCCATCAACGTCAGTGTTAATCAGGGTGGCTCAATGCACTCCATTACATGTTGCCATGATATTAAGAGCTATCATTATTCCCTCATTCTGCACTTTACCTCTTTTGGCCCAGAACAACACCATAATCACATATTTCTCGGTTACAAGACATCCTAGAGCATTTTCCGACAGTGATTTGTTTTTGAGGTATAGTCACTGTGGTTGTGCAGGAAATTCAGTAACAAGTTGAATGCATAGGACCCCACAAGAAACAAGGTATCTATGACCAGATATTCTATTTTTTTTTGATGAGGGGGATGAATAATGGCCAAGATGCCAGAGATGAGGGAGCCAGAATAGACTCAATGAGCTGAATGGCCCTGGCAATATGACAACTCTTCATCGAAGTGGGACCTGCATTTTTTTCTTTCAGTATAAAAGAGAATGGACATGGCATTGGTTTATCCATTTCTCCATGAGGTTGCACATCCAACATGGCAGCTCCCTTGCAGTATGGCACTGGACTATTGTCTTAGATTTTTCAACCAAATGTTTAAATCCCACTGCTGGTTCCTTAGTCAAACATTATTTTATTCAAAAAACTATCCTAACATTGCAGTTTGGCGTCTTTAAATGTAAATGATGCTTTGCATCATTGTTTTATGTGACAACTGATAGATGCAAAAATACTTTCAAAGTGGTTGAGCAAGCAAAACCTGATATTCAAACATGCATAAAACTGCCGTGTTGATGGAAATGGCATCCCATTTCCTTCAACAGGATATCACACATCACAAGTGATTGTAACGAAGACCAAGGTTGTGAAACCATGTTGGTCAATCAAATGTTGCAGCTGCTGAAAGAAATACCCAAAGCAAATGACAACAGCAATCTCAATAGCAGTTCAAAATGATAACAAAACAGAAGATTTTACAGTTCATGACTGCATTTGTGCAGTACCTTTGCTGCAAAGAATACAGGCATGAAACATACAGTACATTCATTTTAACAAAGGTATTACTTTAACAACAGATTTATGAACACTGTTGCTACAGTGTTTAATCAACAGGTTGAAAAACAGTTATAAATATAGCTAGATACTCTTGTGGGAAAGCATCATCTAACAGTACAACCTATTCAGGTGAAGTTTTATAAATATCACAGCGAATGGGTTTTATAATGCAATCACTGATCTACTCCACTCAGTCCACCTAGGCCTACATGATCTCCCAGTTGCTCAACACATTAACTGCCTCTCCCTTTCCCATACTGACCTTTCCTACCTGGACCTTCTCCACTGTCAGTGTGAGGCCCAACGCAAATTGGAGGAACAGCACATATTTTGCTTGGGCAGCTTACACACAGCGGTATGAATATTGGCTTATTTAACTTCAAGTAATCCTTGCTTTCCCTCTCCGTCCCCACCCCCATCCTAGTTCTCTGACTAGTTTCACTCCTTCTGATTAAATGTTACTGATTGTATGCCTCCTTGTCACCTTCCCCTCAGCTAACAATTCCTCATTCTCCTTGATCATCGTCCCCTTTGATATGTCGTTTTCACACCTTACCCATCCATATCTTTATGTCTCCCCCTCCCCTGACTCTAGGTCTGAAGAAGGGTCTCGACCTGAAATGTCACCCATTCCTTCTAACCAGAGTTGCTGCCTGTCCGCTACGGAGTTACTCCAGCTTTTTATGTCTATTTTTGTAACAAATAACAATACAGATTTCCAGCGTTTGTCATACGCTGTGAAAACAAAGTCATTACAAAGAAGGAATATCTGAGACAATTCAAGTTAGATTGAAAGAGTACATTTAGCAATGGCAATTCATGGTTGCATTGTTGAAAATGTATGAAGATATGTTTGAACATAGGTACAATAGTATCACATTGCATCAGAACAGATGCCAAGGTAGCCTAATGCAGACCCATAATATATGCTCTAATGAACCAATTTGAGAAGGAAATAGTGTTAAAGAAGGAACTGCAGATGCTGGAGAGTCGCGGGTACACAAAAGGCTGGAGAAACTCAACGGGTGCAGCAGCATCTAAGGAGCAAAGGAGATAGGCGATGTTTCGGGTTGAGATCCGACTTCAGACTGAAGTCCAGGCGTCACACACTGCATCAATTATGAATGAGTGAAAAAAGATTAATGCATTCAGCCATGACATAGTTTGTTAAAAATGTTGATGCTTTAATCATCAAAGGAGAATAATAGTGACCCCTTCCATTCTGGGGGAAACTATGAAACAAATCATAAATGGAATTTGGCAAATACCCCCAGTCTGGCAATGGGTTATTATAAAATGTTGGAAAGTTCATTCATTTGACCATCCTGCAGCCGCTAGGGTGTGGTCCAGTGGAACGTACATGACCCTTGCTTCTAATGTAGTAGCAGCCCTTGTGGAGTGGGATAGGAGATATAGTATCTACTTTTGCATAAGCCAAAATCCTGTTTTGACCACCTAGAGATGGTCTGGGTAGATACCTTTTATGAAGTCTTTAGTAACTAACAACCATTGCTTGTGCAGATCCTCTAAGGCTCTTGGTGACCTTGACGTATTGTTGTAAATGAGTGACTACAGACAACCAAAGGTCCATGGGGTATGCCATGAGAAATACTTTGGGACCTGACACCCCTGGTCTGCTCTGCTTAACTACATCATAAACATAAAATATTATATTATTAGCAAATGTAACCATCCTGTCAAGTCGCAATATAAGTAGTGGCTGGACCAGTTGTGCTGAATCTAGCACCATGAGCATAAACACTTTGTAAGTGAGTTTGACCAGGGATAGAGATGTAGCTGGGCCCTACTGGCGAAGCAGTTTAAGAACAATGTTAACATCCCATATCTCCGAGTACCTGGGCCTGGGAGAATTATGTTAAAGATATCCTTATAAATCTGGATATCAGAGAGTGAGACCCGACAGAGTGGGTCCTGATCGCTGCAGCAACTATGATGAGAAAGCACGTTGGCACAGTTAATTGTACTATAACTTAATTGATTGTCAAAGACCAATTTGAAATGAACTCCGAGACGTTAGTTATCCGTGCCGTATTATATGGAACATTGGCATTAAAACCAAAACACTTCCCATCTCCTGATGAGGAAAAATGTGCTGCTTTCTTGGTGCTATCCCTGCATCCTGCAGTAAGCACGTACATGGATTGGACTGGCAACCCGTGCCGCCGAATGGTCTTCTCAGAGACTCCAAGTCTATAAATTGATTTTATCATGCAGAGGATGGTTTCCTCTATTGCCACTGTGCCACATATTTTTGCAATGATAGTGCCTGGATGCAAACATATTGATATTCGATGTTCCATCGATCCGCAATGTCATTAAATACGTTGTGATACAACATCCATACTGTGTTGTCATAGATTTTTATGTGATGATGCACCCATGTCAAATCCACATAGTGTATCAACTTGGAGTTGAGCATGCAAAGCCTATCCGCCTGCGTAACTAGAGATGGTATTCGTAATTTTTCATCTTTGAACAAAAGTACAGGAGCAATGTAGAATACACCATTGTGACTTTGATAGCTTCAGCTGGTAATATGAATTAGCTGTTAATAATGACCTATATGGCACTGAAAATGCAAAGGTTCAAATGCACAGCTGAAAACACAGCCACTATATTGCCAATACTCTTGATGAATAGAGGCTGCTTCATAACAACAAGGTTGTTTACAGGTTTTTACAAGTGTTTCCAACTTGTAAATGGTCCACATACCCCATGTTTCAGAAAGAACCAGATCCATCTACCTTCATGGTTACCGGTGGTCTTATGGTAAGCCCAAAGGCCCCTCATGCGGGTTCTTTTTCCGTCCTTGATTGGAGAGGACTGGTAGGGTACGTGGATTCCATATTTTTCCTGAGACTGGCTTGGGCCTGGGCCTAAAGCCCTCTGCCCAGCTTGCCGGCTGCCACCAGCTTCAGTGAACCGCTTGCTGCCGATGGAGGTGTGGGGTGTATTGTCGCCGAAACGATGAGGCTGTACTTGTAGTTCGACAGCTTTAGCTCCCTCATGCAGGTCTCATCGGTTGAATGGGTTTTACCTGAATAGCAGATACGATGGCTGGTTTCCTGGGGTACTATGCCCCTCCAACGTCACCCCTGATGGTGCTGTTCACTGCCGGCACTTTCAGGAACTCCAGTATGTGCCATGGACATACTTCCGAGTTTGGAGTCAGTTACACAATGGCCCCGACTGCTCCCCTGCTCAGAGAGGGAGACAGTATGCAGCCCTGTACACAGGTGCTGTTGCCGCAGGCCCCGAGGAGACCTGTGCTGATGTGGCCCTTCCATGGACCATATCCTTTGTGCCTCGTGGTATGCTCCCGGCAATACCTCCGAACTCCGAGTCAGACAGAACTGGCCCCAACTGCTCCCCTCCTCAGAGAGGTAGACAGTGTGCAGCCCTGTACACAGGTGCTGTTGCCGCGGGCCCCGCAGAGACCCGCAGTGATATAACTCCCTCTTTGGAGCATACCATTGTGGAGCACCTCTCCATTAGGTTGCTCCATGTGGGTTTGACGTCTGACGAACGTTACCCATTGAAGGAGGGGATCCTGTCCATTAGGAATCCTCCCTCCTGGGCCGACTTGTTTTTGTCAATGGGCCTCTTCCCTACGCTCCCCTCCTCAGAGAGGGAGATATAATTTTGTGGCTACCCTCCAAGCGGGTTTGCTAAAGGTGCTGCCGGCACCAATCTGAAGCTGCTGGTTCCACCGCCAGCGGCTCGGAAGGCGAATTTGACTGCCACCGCTACCCGCACTTCCGCGGCCTCCATAGCGGGTTCCCTGTGGTCCGTGGCCGTGATTCCCCGAGGTCGTGACCGGGACTCCCCATGGTCCATGACTGGGACGCGGTCCATAAGGTTTTCCCCACGGCCCATCCTGACTTCGCCCCGAAATCCAGCAGGAAACTCTGTAAGAAGAGATTCCTTCAATGGAAACCTAACCTGAAAAGTTTAAAAACTTACCTTCAGGTTTACACTTACCGCTGGCAGGAGCAGTGCGCCTACCAGTCAGCGTTGCGCTAGCGTCGACGTATTGACGCGCATGCGAGCTGGCAGCTTCTTCACGGAATCACTCACATGACTCCGAAATGAAACAACACAATACCCTTGTCAAAACTAATCAGAGTGAGCATTTCAGAACTATAATAATTATGCTGAAGGCAAACAAGACACTATGGCTGTGTGGATATGACAAAATCATGTGATGTAAAACTGTAGATAATGAAAAATAGCAATGCCCCTTACAGACTGAGTTAGTAGGATCAAAGGCTTTCAGAAAATGGACATTTCAATGGCCATGAAAATTGAATGTCAATGTGTACAACACACACAAGAGGCTCTGCTCATAACAAATGTCACCATATTGAGTTAAATCTTTCCCCGAGATTTTCCGGGCCACTGTGGACATAATATTGTAAGGAATAAATCATTTTTTGGGTAAGCAGCAATAGCGGGTTGATTATTTGTTTGTTGATTGAACAAGCACAAAGGAAGGACACGGTTTTGAAGGAAGTGTTCAGGGGACCACAATTTGAAGCAACACAAGCCTTGCAGCACTTTCAGGTTCGGAGATCCGGGTTCGATTCCGACTACAGGTGCTGTCTGTACGGAGTTTGTGCGTTCTTTCCGTGACCCCGTGGCATTTTTCCGAGATCTTCAGTTTCCTCCCACACTCCAAAGATGTACAGGTTTGTAAGTTAATTGGTTTAGTATAAGTGTATATTGCCCCTAGTGTTTGTAGGATAGTGTTAATGTGCGGTGATCATTGATCAGCATGGATTTGGTGGGCCGAAGGGCCTGTTTCTGCGCTGTATCTCTAAATTAAACTTAACTTAACATGCATTTTTGTACATTCCCTGGTTTGAATTTTGAACCCAATGGCTTTTACCCTCCTTGAAGTGGAAGTCATCGCTAACATGCTAATTCTTGATAATTTAATAATGCTGTTCATTTCAAAGGCTAGTGCCGTCTATGTGCAATTCCTTCCAAATCTTACTGCGTTTGCACTCCATTGCTTTAATTGATGAAATTATTTTAAATGGATTGGAGCAAAGTGCAACAAAGTACAGATCAAGAATGCATGGGAAATTTAGCAAGGACAGCTCTCCATGTTGATTATGAGACAGCAACCGAGCTGAAATGTTCAGTCGTGTGTAGGAAGGAACTGCAAATGCTAGTTTACACTGAAGATAGGCACAAAAATCTGGACTAACTCAGGCAGCATCTCTGGATAGAAGGTCTGAAGAAGAGCCTCGATCTGAAACACCACCCATTCCTTCTATCCAGAGATGCTGTTTGCCCGCTGAGTTACTCCAGCTTTTGTGTCTATCTTAAGTTCAGTAATGAGTTGCATAATGAATGATGGAAAAGAGAAACCCATTGCTTTCATCATTCAGAAGGAGTGATCACAACTGCATACTAATTGAGAAGGTAGCACTTGGAATTGTGTTCCATATCAAGAAATGGTTGAGTTTCCACTCATTGGGTTCTTTAACTATTAACAGATTATAATAGATTTTCAGTTACAATCCAGCAATGGACTTGTTCAAGACTCAAGAATTATTTTATCACGGTACTATCAGGCAGATAACTGCTGGAATCTACTGATAACTGTACATGAACAGTGCACAAGAATCCTGATATTGGAAGTGAAAATTGAAGTGCATGTTACATATGCCTAATGATATCTTTCTGAAAATAGGGACAATCTGCAGCAAAAACTTGATTTTGAGAAACATCATAGCAGTACAGCACATGAACAGGCCTTTTGTCCCCCACTGTGCCAAGATAAACACGATAATCTGCCTGATCCATATATTTTCATTCCTTGCATATCCACATGCCTATCTTAAAGCCTATTATAACACTATTGTATGTGACTATCATCCACACCCCTGGCAACATAAGATCATAAGTGATAGGAGTAGAATTAGGCCATTCGGCCCATCAAGTCTCCTCTACCATTCCATCATGGCTGATCTATCTCTCCCTCCTAACCCCATTCTCCTGCCTTCTTCCCATAACTCCCCATGACACCCATAGACATGTTCTAGGCACCCACTACTCTCCATATAAAAGATTTGTGCCATCCGTCTCCTTTAAACATTGCCTCTCTCATCTTAAAGCTATGCCTTCGTGAACAGGTCGTAAAAGGCTGAACAAAATTTGACCAGCGTTTAGACAAGGAGCTAAAAGTATTCCGTAACCATCAGAATGAATTGCCATGTGAGCAGAGATGGAACAAATGGGATTACAGAGCATTAATATCCACAGGAATGCAAAAAAGCTGGAGATGATGGAGCTCTGAAATAAAAACATAAAATACTGGAAACACTCAGTGGGTCAAGCAGTAATTTACGGAAAGAGAAACATTTAATGTTTCAGGTCCAGGACTCTTCATCAAAACACAACGCTACAAGAAAAAAGATTTTGACTGGATGTTATACTGCACTTATAGAACTAGTCAACACTAAAGCAGTTATGTGAACTTCTGTTTACTGGCCTTGCTTTGACAGTGTCCTGGAATTACTGGTGCGCATTAGAAATTTCCAAAACTTTACGAGCAAACTATCTTAAGGTTGGGGTCACGGCCTCCTAGATCTTTACCATGAACATATTTGATAGACTTCTATGAGAAAAATAAATGCTAATTTCCTGGTTCTAATCATAGATCATTCAAAGTGAATTCAGTTGAAAAATGCATTTGTGTTAGATGGGGTCTATGGTGCAGGTCACAGCTTACTTGAGCAGCCTAGTCCTGATAACGGGCCCCAGTTTCAATTTACGATTCATAAACTTTATGAAGCAAGCCCTTGCCCCTTCATTTTATACAGCTTAAACTGGAACAGCGTGGAAGTCAGTCAGAGCAGTTCAGGAACTTTCAAAAATAAAGATATTCCAATTCTGCAAAGAACATCGCCCGGCTAATTATTGGCAAAAGTACAGAACAATTTGTGATGATGATGGTGATAATTTATTGTCACATGTACCTATGTACCTAGGTACAGTGAAGTTCTTTGTTTTGCATACAATCCAGTACAATCATACTATAATAAGCACAATCATGGATGAGTACAAAAGTGCAACAATTACAGTGTGACAGTGAACTTCATCAAGACAGTACACAAAGAGTCGCCATGATTCTGGAACCCACAAAGTTTCAAAGTTCTTAAAAGTGTAGTCTTATCTTGGCGTTAAAGGTCCGTTATCCTGGCAGCACCAATCCTCTCCTCCGTCCACCACAATCACGAAAACAGCCTTATGTCCAGCATTTGCTGCCTTCACCGACTCCCTCCACCCTCCTCACTGCTTCCCGGTCTCGGGGTCAAGCAGGAGACAAGGCTGGGATGACACCAGGTGGGCTCTTGGTTCCCCGATGGGCGAACCAGGGATGACTGTGGCTCACTGGGAGCTTCTACCACACCAGGAGGTCCCTGCAGGTACCATGTAATATCACAGAGCTGTACAGCATGGAAACAGGCCTTTCAGCCCTCCAAGTCCATGCTGATCATTTTGCCCATCTACACAAATCCCATGTGACTGCACTAGCTCTGTTACCTTCTATGCTTTGCTTATTTAAGTACCAGTCTAAATGTTTGACAAAACATAATGATTGTATCTGATTCCACGCCTCCTCTGACAGCGTGTTACAAATTTCATTCCAGATATCTGTGTAAAAAACTTTCCCCTTAAAACCCCTTTAAAACCCCTTCATCTCATTTAAACGGATGTGGCCTACATACGCAGAAATTTTTGAAGAACAGAAGATTGAAAACATGGTCAAGCCCCATTCAACCAAGTTTGATTTCTCAAGTTGAGTCAAAAACACCACAATGACACTAAACAAAAGTGAAGCAGTTTCAAGTTAAAATATTTTGTTCTCAGTTCCTCCACCCACCCCCTCCTCTACCACCACCTATTCACAGGAAGCCAAGCTCATAAAAGTGAGAGAGAGAAACCGCTGCAAAAGTTTGTAAAACCAAGAGAAATGTGATTGCAACTTGTGACCAAATCAAGATTGCTCATGTATGTCACAAGACCTTTAGCAGAGATGAATATTTGGATAGGAATCATTTGATTATGAAGTTGTGTCTGAGTTGGATCCCGTGGAAGCCTGGCAGAAACAAAACCTCCTTTCCGTTTAAATCTGGAATCACAGCCCAAAAATCGATTTAACCACAAAACCTCCCTGTGTTTGCAGATATTTGAGTTCAACCTACAAGACTAGATTTACAATGTGTTCACTTCAGAGATAAAGCCAGTTATAACCATCTGAATTATGTATATTGATAACTAATTTATCCTCTTTGAAAATGTAATCGAGATAGATAAATATGCCATTCTTTACTAACAATGAAGGGACATCAGTGGAGTGTATAATATGTACGGATATCCTGAACTCTGCTGTAGTGTATAAACTTGTAACCATGTGATATTTATACAGAGATTTAGCTGGACACCATAGATTTAAATGTTTCTGCAAATCACTCATTCCACTCTGATGAATATGCAACATATTGTCATGTGTTTGAGAAGATATTATACATTTTGTTCAAAATTTATCAGGCAACAAAACTTGCTGGTTATCAGCCTAAGGGTATTTATTGCCCTCAAGCAGCAAGACTTCAGTGATATGTAGTCTTAAGTCAATAACTAGCAAGTCACATTTGTGGCATTCATAAGCAGGCTTTCTCTGTAAATGCAGCATCCATCCACTACCCATTGATAGTTCACACCATTATTTACTTGTCTTCCATCAATATACTGTGTTTTTTTTGGTTGCCCGGCCATATACATAGTGTTGCTACGAGACCAGGTTCCAGTCTGTGCATTATGCAGCTAGTGGCTCACTACAGTCCACACAAATTTCTCACCATCTGCAAAGCACAAGCCGAGAACATGTTGGGATACTTTCCACTTGCCTCGGTGTGTGCAGATCCAACAGCATTTACCTTGATGCCATTCAGTTCCATGCTACACACTTGGTTGGCATTTCATTTACTATTTCAAGTATATATTATTTTCTTCATGGTATATCATCATCAAGGTTAATTCCTGGAATGGCAGGACTGTCATATGTTGAGAGAATTGAGCGGTTGGGCTTGTATACTCTGGAGTTTAGAAGGATGAGAGGGGATCTTATTGAAACATATAAGATTATTAAGGGTTTGGACACGCTAGAGGCAAGAAACATGTTTCTGATGTTGGGGGAGTTCAGAACCAGGAGGTTTAAGAATAAGGGGTAAGCCATTTAGAATGGAGATGAGAAAACACTTTTTCACACAGAGAGTTGTGAGTCTGTGGAATTCTCTGCCTCAAAGGAGGCCGGTTCTCTGGATACTTTCAAAAGAGAGCTAGATAGGGCTCTTAAAGATAGCAAAGTCAGGGTATATGGGGAGAAGGCAGGAACGGGGTACTGATTGGGGATGATCAGCCCTGATCACATTGAATGGCGGTGTTGGCTCAAAGGGATAAATGGCCTACTCCTGCACCTATTGTCTATTACTGTATGACCATCAATGAGACCATCAATGGAGGGACCTCATTGAAACATACAGAATAGTGAAAGGCTTGGATAGAGTGGATATGGAGAGGATGTTTCCACTGGTGTGAGAGTCCAGGACTGGAGGTCATAGCTTCACATTCTTTTAGGAATGAGGTGATGAGAAATTTCTTTAGTCAGAGGATGGTGAATCTGTGGAATTCTTTCCCCAGAAGGCTGTGGAGACCGTCAGTGGATATTTCTAAGGTAGAGATAGATAGATTTTTGATTAGTACAGATGTCAGAGGTTATGGGGTGAAGGTAGGAGAATGGGGTTAGGAGGGAGAGATAGATCTGCCATGATTGAATGGTGGAGTAGACTTGAAGGGCCGAATGGCCAAATTCTACTGTTACATGACCTTATAACTTATGACCTTATGATAAATATCCAGTGGCAATTTGAGATGCTTCTTCAAGAGCACCCGAGTACTCTCCTTTCATCATTACCACTAAGCCTTTCTTCAGGCCAAACTCCTGGACACAAAATGCTGGAGTAACCCAGTGGGATGCGCAGCATAGATGCTGAAGAAGTCTGAAGAAGGGTTTCGATCCAAAACGCATTCCTTCTCTCTGGAGACGCTGCCTGTCCCGCTGAGTTACTTCAGCATTTTGTGTCTGTCTTTCATAGCATTGACCAGCTGAAAGTAATGTATAATTTTTCCAAGGTAGACAAAAATGCTGGAGAAACTCAGTGGGTGAAGCGGCATCTATGGTGCGAAGGAAATAGGTGATGTTTCATGTTGAGACCCTTTGTGTATTCATTCCATTCAGTCACTGAAAACTACGTTTTATCCTTACAGATGCGTGAACAAATATAGGTACTATATGAAGGATACATATTGTTGAGCCAGCAAATGTAATAATGGAAAGAGCACACTTATGTCTGAAAGTACTATTTTATTCATTATCTGTTTTTTTGTTGAATTATTAAAATGGTAGAAATAATAATGTTTCCATTTTAATATTCATTGGAAATGATTATTTGAAAGATAGATCATTTGAAACAATTGGGCCCAGATGAATAAATTCAATTTGAATATCAACTCATAAATTAATATACTTACAACATGGTAAAATCCACTATGTGTACAGAAGTTTTTTGTTAGTGTGAATCAGATAATCCAAACATTCGCTCATGGACATGAGAGGAGTTTTCAAGGATTTATCCTGGTGAGATAATTCTGGAGTGACGGGAGTAATATGGGACAGGCAGCATCTCTTGTGAAAAGGAATAGATGATGTATCGAGTCAAAATTACCCAAATTGTGTTCTGCAAAACGTTTAAGCCTTATATCAAGCAAGTATTCTGTGGCTTTATTAGGAGCAGTCTTCAATATCTGTTTAAGAATGAGTGATTTGAGCAGTTATACTTTGGAACCTGGTAGAAATAATTTCACTAAAGCCAATATTTATTTGCATTCTTAGAGACATTGTATATGCCAAGCACATTAGGTCATGTCATCTTGCAGACAAAGGGCATATTAATGTGAATGTTGTAGCTCACTTGTTATTTTTGGCACAGCACAACTACAACCTCATCTGATTCTAAAGTTCAATAGGATACCAGATGGTTGAAAATAGGGTGAATGCATCTTCATTTGAAACAGTAAAATTACGCATAGCGATTTAAATGTACCTTCTTCATATTGAGAGATATGAGATTCTTTGAAGATTTAAGCAAAGTTACCTTTTCTTTCTATTTTTGTCACTTTTTCCTTCAATGTAGAGTGTCATTGAAATCAACTGTTTATAAACACAGTTCATCATCTGTAGTTCAGAACATCTGGGTTTGGGTTCAACAGTTCTGAAGCTGTGGTTTGCACCATGGAGCAGAAAAAAAGAATCACCACAACTATGTTACATGCAACACATATTCTGAAGCCAAATTGAAAAAAAGGAAGCAAACCGCTTCCTTTGCTAACAGCTTACTTGTTGTGTCGGCTTTTGTACAGCTGCATGCTAAGGGGTGTTGGCTTGCATGCTTTCAGGCATGAGATCATAGTTTGAATAACATTTATAGAAGTTGAATTAACCCTCCTAGTACCAAGGTATCCTTTAATTATTCTTCATACTTAGGTTCTAAAAGCTTATCAAAAATAAGTTTATATATTTCTCCAAAATGTTTAGGAAGGAACTGCAGATGCTGGTTTAAACCGAAGATAGAAACAAAATGCTGGAGTAACTCAGCGGCACAGGCAGCATCTCTGGAGGGAAGGAATGGGTGATGTTTCGGGTCAAGACCCTTCTTCAGACTGAGAGTCAGGGGAGAGGGAGTCTAGATCCCGTTTTGGTGATGTTTTGGTTTGAGACCCTGATGACCGGTCTTGACCTGAAACATCACTCATTCCTTCTCTTCAGTGATGCTGCCCGTCCCGCTGAGTTACTCCAGCATTTTGTGTCTATCTTTATATATTTCTTCGACATAGAATAACAGAAAGACTTGCAGCTGACTGCACCATATTGTGGCGTCCAGACGTACCTTCACTTTGCATGTTATAAATTAAGCTACACTTTAAGAAGACCATTTCAGCCACCTGCCCTTGCTGAGTGAGATCCCAGAGCAAAATGGAGAAGAATGATGAATAATCATTATTTGATGATGTTGTTTAATGAGGATACCAGCTCTGTTTAGATTGATACTATGGGGTCTTTAACATCCATCACATCTACTGGAACATGGCCTTTGTTAATCTCTCATCTGAAAAACGACACCTTCAGCCGTTCAGCACCTGCTCAATATCACACTGGAATCTCAGTCCAGTTTTAGTATTCAAATCCAACTGTGAGGCTCAAACTCACAGAAGCAAGAATGCCACCAGCTGTACCATGCTGATATATTTATAAGCTGATAGAATTTATTGTGCATGAAGCTGAACTCATTTTGTTAGAATGCTCAAGCAAAGCTGTGTGTGACAAAATGTAAGATACAAATTCAAAGCGCACTTTCATCTTGGCATTGTCGAGGGGAATGTTCACTGGATATACCAGCTTAAGGAAATGTATAATTGTAATAATATTGCCAATCATACTTAATATTTTTCAAATTAAATTTAGAGAATGAAACACGAGGATGTATCTTTCCAAGGAAGTTCAAAGGGGTACAATGCCAATATTTTCACTGAATCAGGACCGAAGTTGGAGATCGGAGGAGTGTGAGTGTGTGTTTGGAGATAACAATGTGTAAGCCATCGCAATATTGAGGAAGAGTGCTTTCAGTGCTCCACTCTGTTGATGATGTTCTAGAAAATTGCAAATTAGGTTGGCCAATGCCCATGTTTCACAACAACATGGCTTTGTATCATCAGTCTGCCTTTTCAGGTAAAACAAGACCATGGTCTTTATCAGAGATCATTAGGGAAGTCTTCAACCAACAACCGATGCCACAAAGATAAACTGTTTATTTAATTGCTGTTTCTTTTAGATCTTGCTGCGTGCAAATTGACAGCTGTTTTTCTTTGTTGCAGTGGCTACACTTAAGAAGAGCCTAATCAATGACTTTTAAGAACGCTGTGATAATGTAAAAGAAGGTTTATAAATGCTCTAAAACCCATTAGTAAAAAAGAACATATGTCACAAGAGTAATTTTAAAATGTCCCATTTGAACACTTACTTGGCAAATCAAGTATTGTCTTCCATTATAGTACGCAGGGAGGATATTCTTCAGGCGATAGTCCAGTGATGCTCTAAGGGTAGACCTTATAAATAAGAGGGGGTGATTACTTCAATAGGATTGTGCCCCTAGTTTAGTCTAGAAATTAGAGGAGCAAATATGAAAGAAGATCCCAAATGGCTGTGGGACTTTAATAGTGGGTGATTTTAACTTCGCTTTTTAGGACTGCCATTATGCTACGGGATTAAATGGGGATAGAATTAGTTGAGGGTGTACAGGAAACTTTTCTCAAGCAAAATGTAGTCCTGCCATGCATCGCAACATTTAAAAAACATGCATAGGTAAGGTTTAGAAGGATATGGGCCAAATGCAGGCAGGTGGGACCAGTGTAAATGTCAAGTCAAGTCAAGTTTATTTGTCACATACACATACGAGATATGCAGTGAAATGAAAAGTGGCAATGCTCACAGACTTTGTGCAAAAACCAAACAAACAAACAAACAAAATACAACAGAATGGAACATAATCACATATTCTTTTACATTGCATATTGTGGGCGGAAGGAAAAAGGGGAAAAAAAAACAGCAATTAAAAAAAAACAGTAGAATGGTCCAGTAAAGTTAGTTCCTGCTGAGATAGGAGTTTACAGTCCTAATGGCCTCTGGGAAGAAACTCCTTCTCAACCTCTCCGTTCTCACAGCATGGCAACGGAGGCGTTAGCCTGACCGTAGAAGCTCTACTCTCTGCAGAGCCTTCTTGTCCTGGGCAGAGCAATTCCCAAACAAGATTGTGATATTTCCGGACAAGATCCTTTCCACAGCCACTGAGGAGAAGCACTGGAGGATCCTAGGACACACTCTGAATTTCCTCAATTGCCTGAGGTGATAAAGGCGCTGACTTGCCTTACTCACGAGTGCTGCAGCGTGTGATGTCCATGTCCTATCCTCAGAGATGTGGACTCCCAGGTATTTAAAACAGTTCACCCTACCCACTGTATCCCCATTTATCCTTAATGGTGTGTACACCCTCAGATGATGTGCCCTCCTAAAGTCCACAATCAGCTCCTTAGTTTTTTTGATGTTCAAGAGGAGGCTGTTGTCCTGACACCAGAGTGCCAGATCAGCCACCTCCTCCCGGTAGGCCTTCTCAACATTGTCTGAGATCAGGCCCACCACCACAGTGTCATCAGCAAACTTGATTATAGAGTTGGAGCTGAACCTAGAAACAGAGTCATGTGTGTACAGGGAGTACAATAGGGGGCTGGGGACAGAACCCTGGGGGGATCCTGTGCACAGGGTGATGGACCTCAACGTATTCCCTCCCATCTTGACTACCTGGAGCCTGGCGGTGAGAAAGTCCAGGGCCCAGGCACTCAGGGGGGTGTTGAGCCCTAATTCCAGTAGCTTCTCGGCCAGTCTGGTGGGGACTATCGTGTTGAAGGCTGAACTGAGGTCTATGAACAGCATCTTCACGTAGCCCCCCTTCCGGCTGTCAAGATGAGAGAGAGCGGTGTGCAAAACCTGGGAGACCGCATTGTCCGTGGATCTGTTCGGACAGTATGTGAATTGTAGCGGGTCCATGTTGTGAGGGAGGAAAGCACAGATGTGTTTCTTCACCAACCTCTCAAAGCATTTCATGACTGAGGTGAGGGCCACTGGACGGTAGTCATTCAGACAGGCTGGGGAGGCATTTTTAGGTACTGGTACAATGATGGATTTTTTGAAGCAGGCAGGGACCACGGACTTGTTGAATATTGTAGTGTGCACCGGAGCTAGCTGCATAGCACAGGACTTAAGTACTCGCCCCGAGATGCCATCGGGGCCTGCAGCTTTCCTTGTGTTCACCCGTCAGAACCCTCCGCAGATCGTGCTCAGACAGCGAGAATGTGTGCACATTCCTTCCTTCAGCTTCGTTAGCCAGCCCACTGGTGGTATTAATGTTAGTCGGCAGACCTAGGGTGGTGTTTCCCGTCTCGAAACAAGCGTAAAAGGAGTTCAGGTCATCAGCTAGGGAGATGCCTGCACTTGCGGATGAGGGTTGGGTGCTCCGGTAGTTGGTTACAGTCCATAGCCCCTGCCACAGGCGTCTGGTGTCCTGCTGCTCCATCCGTGACTCCATCTTGTCCCTGTACCTCATTTTTGCGTCCTTCACCGCTCTTCGCAGTCGGTAGGACTCTATCTTGTAGACGTCCATGTTTATGGATGCCAGACAAAAGTTGTAGGCAGCGAAGCGAGCATTCAAGGCAACACGAACGGACATGTCTACCCAGGGTTTTTGATTTGGAAAGGTGCTTACCCTTATCGTGGGGACAATGTTGTCGGTTATTGTTACGATGAAGTCTGTGACTGCTTCCGCGAACTCACTCGAGCATGGCCTCTGACAGGTCGGACCACCACTTTACGGTGGCATAGAAACATAGAAACATAGAAAAATAGGTGCAGGAGTAGGCCATTCGGCCCTTCGAGCCTGCACCACCATTCAATGTGATCATGGCTGATCATCCAACTCAGTATCCCGTACCTGCCTTCTCTCCATACCCCCTGATCCCTTTAGCCACAAGTGCCACATCTAACGCCCTCTTAAATATAGCCAATGAACTGGCCTCAACTACCTTCTGTGGCAGAGAATTCCAGAGACTCACCACTCTCTGTGTAAAGAATGTTTTCCTCATCTCGGTCCTAAAGGAATTCCCCCTTATCCTTAGACTGTGACCCCTTGTTCTGGACTCCCCCAACATCGGGAACAATCTTCCAGCATCTAGCTTGTCCAACCCCTTAAGAAGTTTGTAAGTTTCTATAAGATCCCCCCTCAATCTTCTAAATTCCAGCGAGTACAAGCCGAGTCTATCCAATCTTTCCTCATATGAAAGTCCTGACATCCCTGGAATCAGTCTGGTGAATCTTCTCTGTACCCCCTCTATGGCAAGGATGTCTTTCCTCAGATTTGGAGACCAAAACTGTACGCAATACTCCAGGTGTGGCCTCACCAAAACCCTGTACAACTGCAGTAGAACCTACGTGCTCCTATACTCAAATCCTTTCGCTATGAATGCTAACATACCATTTGCTTTCTTCACTGCCTGCTGCACCTGCATGCCTACTTTCAATGACTGGTGTACCATGACACCCAGGTCTCGTTGCATCTCCCCTTTTCCTAATCTGCCACCATTCAGATAATAGTCTACCCTCATGTTTTTGCCACCAAAGTGGATAACCTCACATTTATCCACATTATACTGCATCTGCCATGCATCTGCCCATTCACTCAGCCTATCCAAATCACCCTGCAGCCTCCAAGCATCCTCCTCACACCTAACTATACCCCCCAGCTTGGTGTCATCTGCAAATTTGGAGATGTTGCATTGAATTCCCTCGTACAAATCATTAATATATATTGTAAATAGCTGGGGTCCCAGCACTGAGCCTTGCGGCACCCCACTAGTCACTGCCTGCCATTCTGAAAAGGACCCGTTTACTCCTACCCTTTGCCTCCTGTCTGCTAGCCAGTTCTCTATCCACATCAATACTGAACCCCCAATACCGTGCGCTTTAAGTTTGTTTGCTAATCTCTTATGCGGGACCTTGTCGAAAGCCTTCTGAAAGTCTAGATATAACACATCCACTGTTTCTCCCTTATCCACTCTACTAGTTACATCCTCGAAAAATTCTATCAGATTTGTCAGACATGATTTACCTTTCGTAAATCCATGCTGACATTGTCCAATGATTTCACCACTTTCCAAATGCGCTGCTATCCCATCTTTAATAACTGACTCTAGCAGTTTCCCCACTACCGATGTTAGAGTAACTGGTCTGTAATTCCCCGCTTTCTCTCTCCATCCTTTTTTAATAAGTGGGGTTACATTAGCTACCCTCCAATCCTCAGGAACTACTCCAGAAACTAAGGAATTTTGAAAAATTATCACTAATGCATTCACTATTTCTGTGGCTACCTCCTTGAGTACTCTGGGATGCAGACTATCTGGCCCTGGGGATTTATCAGCCTTCAATCCGTTTAACACCACCTCCCGGCTAACCTGGATTTCACTCAGTTCCTCCATCTTATTTGACCCCCGTTCCACTGCTATTTCCGGCAGATTATTTATGTCTTCCTTAGTGAAGACAGAACCAAAGTAGTTATTTAATTGGTCTGCCATGTCCTTGTTCCCCATGATCAATTCACCCGTTTCTGACTGCAAGGAACCAACATTTGTTTTAACTAGTCTCTTTCTCTTCGCATATCTATAAAAACTTTTGCAGTCAATTTTTATGTTCTCTGCCAGTTTCCTTTCATAATCTATTTTCCCCTTCCTAATTAAGCCCTTTGTCCTCCTCTGCTGGATTCTGAATTTCTCCCAGTCCTCCGGTAGGCTGCTTTTTCTGGCAAATTTGTATGCCTCATCTTTTGTTTTTATACTATCCCTAATTTCCCTTGTTATCCATGGATGCACCACCTTCCCCGATTTATTCTTTTGCCAAACTGGTATGAACAATTTTTGTACTTCATCCATGCAGTCTTTAAATACCTTCCATTGCACATCCACTGTCAACCCTTTAAGAATCACCTGCCAGTCTATCTTGGCCAATTCACATCTCATACCTTCAAAGTTACCTTTGTTCAAGTTCAGAACCATTGTTTCTGACTTAATTTTGTCACTCTCCATCCTAATGAAGAACTCAACCATATTATGGTCACTCTTGCCCAAGGGGCCCCGCACAACAAGACTGCTAACTAACCCTTCCTCATTACTCAATACCCAGTCTAGAATAGCCTGCTCTCTCGTTTGTTCCTCCACATGTTGGTTGAGAAAACTATCCCGCATACATTCCAAGAAATCCTCTTCCTCAGCACCCCTGCCAATTTGATTCACCCAATCTATATGAAGATTGAAGTCACCCATTATAACCGTGTTACCCTTGTTGCACGCATTTCTAATTTCCTGTTTGATGCCATCTCCAACTCCAATACTACTGTTAGCTGGCCTGTACACAGCTCCCACTAGCGTTTTCTGCCCCTTAGAGTTTTGCAGCTCTACCCATATCGATTCCACATCCTCCACGCTAATGTCCTTCCTTTCTATTGCATTAATCTCCTCTCTCACCAGCAATGCTACCCCACCTCATTTTCGTCTATCCCTCCTGAATATTGAATATCCCTGGATGTTCAGCTCCCAGCCTTGGTCACCCTGGAGCCATGTCTCCGTGATCCCAACTATAGCATAGTTATTAATCGCTATCTGCTATCTGCACCTTCAACTCATCCACCTTATTACGAATGCTCCTCGCATTGAGACACAAAGCCTTCAGGCTTGTTTTTACAACACTCTTACTCCTTATACAATTATGTTGACAAGTGGCCCCTTTCACATCGATCCCTATTACACTTGGCCATACTCTCCTATCCCTTTGTGAGCTTTCTTTCGCGTTAATTCTGGGGTCATTAACCATCCCTTTACTCTCTTTCCTTTTAACTCCGTCCTTGACTATCCCATTTGACACCCCACCCCCCTTCTTCAGTTTAAAACCATCCGTGTAGCAGTGGCAAACCTGCCGGCCAGAATGCTGGTCCCCCACCTGTTAAGATGCAATCCGTCCCTTTTGTACAGTTCCCCCTTACTCCAAAACAGATCCCAGTGATCTAAGAATCTAAATCCCTGCCCCCTGCACCAGTTCCTCAGCCACACATTCAGGTCCCGTATCTCCCTGTTCCTGCTCTTGCCAGCACGAGGAACTGGAAACAAACCGGAGATAACAACCCTGGAAGTCCTGCTTTTCAGCATTTTTCCGAGCTCTCTGAAGTCCTGCTGCAAAATATTCATCTCCTTCTTTCCAACATCATTTGTGCCAACATGCACGACCACTTCTGGCTGTTCACCTTCGCCCTTGAGGATTGTCTGCACTCTGTTCGTGACATCCTGGATCCTGGCACCAGGAAGGCAGCACACCATCCTCGAATCCCGTCTGTTGCCGCAAAAACCCCTGTCCGTACCTCTCACAATGGAGTCTCCAACTGCAATGGCGTTGCCCGACTTTGGCCTCTTTGGTTTTGGCTCAACAGCCCTTTTTGTTTTGCAAGCCAGTCCGCCGCTCAGTGAGATTCCGTCTTCTGTCCCGGCAGCTTCCACGTGGGTGAACCTGTTCACAAGAGGTACAACACCCGGGGACCTTTGCATTCCATGTTTTCCTCCCTTTCTCACCGTCACCCACCTTCTCTCTTCTAGTGCCTTGGGGGTAACAATCTTACTGAAGGACTTGTCGAGGAACGACTCAGTTTCTCGGATGAACCTGAGGTCATCCACTTGTTTCTCCAGTTCCCCAACACGGTCCTTCAGGAGCTGTACCTGGAAGCACTTCTCACATTTGTAGCAGCCAGAAGCACCAGCAGTGTCCTTGACCTCCCACATACTGCAAGTATCACACTGCATCAGCTTGCTTGACATCTTCTTTTGCCTCGGTCTCTCCCTATCCAGTGTTTTGTGCAGCCTCCTCTCCGAAGACTCTCGAGCCAAAGACTCACACTTTACTCCCAGGGCACTTCCCTCACTGCCACTCCCCAAGAGCTGTCTTGCTTATATTGACTGTTAAATTGCCTAATTTGGAAACCAAATTCCTCAGTTTTCAACTGTTTTCCCCCTCTGACTCACTGAGAACTCTCCTCCCACTTGGGCTAGAGCCAATCAGTGCTTTCTCTTGCTTCTCTTTGTTGCTTTTGCTTCAAAATCCACGGGAACACTGAGTAAAGTCTGCCTGTGCTTTGTCTCTCCTTTTCAACTGTTTTCCACATCTGACTCACTGAGAACTCTCCTCCCACTTGGGCTAGAGCCAATCAGTGCTTTCTCTTGCTTCTCTTTGTTGCTGTTGCTTCAAAATCCACGGGAACACTGAGTAAAGTCTGCCTGTGCTTTGTCTCTCCTTTTCAACTGTGTTCCCCCTCTGACTCACTGAGAACTCTCCTCCCACTTGGGCTAGAGCCAATCAGTGCTTTCTCCTGAGAACTCTCCTCCGCATCTACATCGGCGTGGGCACTTTGGGCTAAAGGCCCTGTTCCATGCTGTATGACTATATGACTCTTCCAGACAGGGCCATACCAGGCAGGGCTCTACCAGAGAGGATGCAACACTTAACCTCATCTTGGGATATGAGCTGGGCAAGTGGCTCAAGTGACATTGCGGGAGCATAATTCAATGAGTTGTTAAATAGTTATGGAGAAAGGTAGGACTGGTCCACATGTTAATGTCCTAAATTGGACAAGGCTAATTTTGATGGCTGTAAACAGAAACTTGCAAATGTTCATTGTGAGAGGTTGTTGGGCAGGTACAGTTGATCTGGAAAGTGAGAGAGATTTAAAAGCGAGATTGAGACTGGCTGACGAAGGGTATTGAGGCTCTGGTCAGGAATAAGTAGGCATACATCAGGTAGAGGCAACCCGAATCAAGCAATACCCTTGAGGACCATAAGGGATGTAGGAATAGACTTACGAAGGAAATTAGGAAGGCAAAAAGGGAACATGAAATATCCTTGGCAGATGGGTAATTGAACGAAAAATACTTTTCCTTATGGATCTGTTGGCACAGTTTTGTGTGTGGCAAATCATGTCTCCCAAATTCAATTGAGAGTTTTCAAGACAAATGACAAGGACAGACCAATAGATACTTGGATTTTAACAAGGCTTTTCACAAGCTCCTGCATGGCAGACTGAGCCCACTTGGCAAGACCTCATGGGATCCACATGGGAAGTTTCAAATGCTTATAAACAGTTTGAAGTTTGATCTTTATTTTATGAGGAGTTACGATGAGGGATTACGTGAAGAAGCCTGCCAGCCCACATGCTCGTCAACCTTCAAAGCAGCGGTGTGATAACACAGAATAACAGTTGTTGAACTGAATATAGTAAGATTCGAGAAACTAGAACTACCAGCTGACTTTTAAGAGGGTTGGGAGCAGAGGGCACGTAATCGCTCATCGTAAATCCTCATAAAATAAAGATCAAACTTCAAACTGGTAAGCTCTCATTTAATCTTAATATTTTGCTTCAGAGTCAGGTGAGTGACTTTGTGAAGATTTTAATGCTCTGTGATTTCATGCCGTGGACACAAGTCCATGCCACACACTGTATTTGTTGACCAAGGATGAGAGAATAATGCATTCAGGAATGACAGATTTTTAAAACATGCTGATGCTTTAATGGACAAATTATAACCACAATGAACCCTCTCATCCAAGGGAAATTATAAAACTGAATTAAAAATTGAGTCGGCAAATACCCCCGGTCTGGCAAAAGGTTTATTATAGAACGTCTGAAAGGTGCGCTCCATGGACCATCCTGCAGTTGCTAGGATATGGTCCAGCGGGACGCCCATAACCCTTGCTGCTGGCGTAGATGCAGCCTGGTGGAGTGAGATTTAAGAATGTCAGTATCTACTCCTGCATAAGCCAGAACCCGTTTTAACCACCTGGAGATTGTCTGTACTGAAACCTTTTTATAAGGTTTCTTGAAACTAACATGTAGTGCTAGTTCCGAGCCCCTGAGGCTCCTAGTGACCTTAATATATTGTTGGAGGTGTGTGACCACACATAACCGAAGATCTAAGGGGTATGCCAGAAAATAGTAAGATTAAATGAGCTTGCCAGTTTGAAGTTTGATCTTTATTTTATGAGGAGTTACAATGAGCGATTACGTCAAGAAGGTCGTCAGCCCGCATATGCGTCAATCCTCAAAGCAGCGGTGTGAAATCACAGATAACAGTTGTTGAACTGAACATAGTAAGATTAGAGAGGACTAGAACTACCAGATGACCTTTATGATACGAGGGTTGGGAGCGGAGGGCACGTAATCGCTTATCGTAACACCTCATAAAATAAAGATCAAACTTCAAACTGGTAAGTTCTCATTTAATCTTACTATTTTACTTCGGAGTCACGTGAGTGACTACGTGAACATTTTAAATCTCTGTGATTTCATGCCATGGATATGAGTCCATGCGTCACACACTGCATCAGTTGACCATGGATGAGTGAAATATAAATAATGCATTCAAACATGACATAAATTTAAACATGCTGATGCTTTAATGAGCAAATAATAATAAAAGAATTTAAAATAGAGTTGGCAAATACCCCCAGTCTGGCAATGGATTATTATAAAATGTTTGCAAAGTATGTTCATTTGACCATCCTGCAGCCGCTAGGATGTGGTCCAGCGGAATGTACATAACCCTTGCTGCTGATGGGTTGCAGCCCTGGTGGAGTGAGAGTTGAAAATATTAGTATCTACTCCTGCATAAGCCAAAACCCTGTTTTAACCACCTGAAGATGGTCTGAACTAATACCTTCTTATGAGGTTTTTTGTAACTAACAAACATTGGTAGTTTAGAGCCTCGAAGGCTCTTGGTGACCTTCACGCATTGTTGTAAATGTGTGACCACACATAACTGTAAGTCCATGGGGTATGCCTTGAAAACTAGTTTGAGACCTGACACCCGTGGTTTGCTCTGCTTAACTAAATCATAAACATAAAATATTATATAATTTGCAGATGTAACCATCCTGTCCAGTCTCAATTTATGTAGTGACTGGACCCATTGCGCTGAGACCAGCGCCATGAGGATAACTACCTTATGAAAGCCGGGCTAAAGATAAGGATGTAGCTGGAGCCCCCTGGTGAAGTAGTGTTAACACAACGTCAATATCCCATACTTCCATGCACCTTGGCCTGGGAGAACTTGTGTTAAAGATATCCTTTATAAATCTGGATATCAGAGGGTGAGACCCGACATAGTGGGTCCCACTTGCTGCAGCAAATATGATGAGAAGGCACTATAACTTAACTTATTGTCAAAGACCAATTTGAAAATAAACTCCAATACGTCAGTTATCCGTTCTGTATTATACGTAACATGAGCATTTAAACAAAAACGCTTCCCATCTCCTGAAGAGGAAATGTACTGCTTTTTTTGGTGCTATCTCTGCACTCTGCAGTGAGCACATACATGGATTGGTCTGACAACCCGAGCCATAGGGACAGTCTTCTCAGAGTCTGCAAGTCAATGAATTGATTTTATCATGCAGAGGCTGGTTTCCCAAGTCACAGGCTGAACCAGCAAAATTTTATGTTTAGAATAACCATATAAGGCTTTATTATTATTCCCATTAGCGGGAACCATGGCTGCATATGCCAGTCAGGCAGTACTGAAAGCCTGAAGTGGGATCTTGCTGGATTTATTGCAAGACCCGACTGATGAGGCAAAATGGAGGAAAGATATAAAAGAACATTCCTCCCCAATGTAGCGAGAATGTATCTCTCGCCACTGTTCTGCCACATATTTTTGCAACTGGTGAATGAGCCTGGATGCAAACATATTGATATTCGGAGTTCCATCGAGCCACAATGTCATTAAATACTTTCTGATCCTACATCCATTCTGTGTTGTCATTGATTTTACGTGATGATACAACAGCACCAAATGAGGTTAGATAAATATCACAGCACCCATGTGACTAATATATGCCTCCGCCATAGTGTATCAATTTGGAGTTGAGCATGCAGATAATGCATATTCACACAATAACCTTTAACCCAAATAATGCACCCAGTGTTTATAGATACTAATAGCTGAAGAATTGGTAACTCATGCAAAACGCATCCGCCTCCGTAACTAGAGATGGCATTCGTAATTTTCCATCTTTGAGCACTAGCATCAGTTTGTAATATAACTGAAGATTTACTGACCAAAGAATTACTGGAGCAATGCTGAATGTTGTTCGTCCACCATTGTGACTTTGGTAGCTTCAGCTGGTAATAGCATAGATCTGTAAATAATAACCTATATGGTACTTGAGAGGTTACTCCTTTGCATGTTGTAAGTTCTGATAATGCAAAGGCCCAAATTGCACAGCTGAAACACAGCTACTATATTGCCAATTGCACTTGATGAATAGAAGGCTGCTTCATAACAACAAGGTTGTTACAGGCTTCTATTCATTCCAATCTCTTGCCCCAGGGCAGAGGCACAGACAAATTAATAGTTCAAGGTAAATCCCAATAATCAATAACTCTGGTTGATATCAACTTACATTTCACTGGATGGATGAGAAACCCCAATTTCTCAAATATAGTTTGCGGCTGAAACAGTAAATTTTAGCAAAATAAAGCATTTAGTATATCATCCAGATAGGCCATAACAAGTGTTTTTGAGCTCTAAGCAGTTTTAGTAATTTGGTAAATAACCTGGGGGTTGAACTTAGCCCATTTTGCAATGCTTTAACTGTTATCATTGCCCCATCCAGATACATTTCAAATATCTTTGGTGATCCCTGTGAATGGGAACTGAATAGTATGCATCTTTGAGATCGATGCATGCCATAAAGATCCTATGGAAATCAGTTGTTAGACAGTAACGATGTTTCCTATTCTGAAATGTCCATACTGCACACGCGAGTTAAATCGAGGATGAACCGACATCTTCCATCTTTCACAATGACGAGGCCACGCCTGCCATAATTCCGAGCCTGCCTCGAACGACAACTCTGGCCATAATTCTGAGCCTGCCTCGAAAGACAACTCTAGCCATATTTCTGAGCCTATCTCGAAAGGCAATCCTGGCCATAATACGGAGCCTGCCTCGAAAGACAACTCTGGCCATATTTCTGAGCCTATCTCGAAAGGCAATCCTGGCCATAATACGGAGCCTGCCTCGAAAGACAACTCTGGCCACAATTCTAAGCCTGCTTGGAACCCTTGTATACTGTGCAGTATAAACCAATCTCATTTTTATCATTTAGTGTCATTTGTACAAATACAAGTGTAAATATTACCAACTTGTAAATGGTCCACATACCCCGTGTTTCGGAGAGAACCAGACCCACCTACCTCCATGGTTACCAGTGGTCTTCTGGTAAGCCCAAAGGCCCCTGATGCGGGTTCTATTTCCATCCTTGATTTGGAGAGTAGTACTGGTGGGGTACGTGGATTCCATATTTTTCCTGAGACTGACTTGGGCCATGGCCTGAATCACCTCTGCCCAGCTTTCAACCTGCCACCAGTGTCAGTGAACCGCTTACTGCCGATGGAGGCATGGGGTGTGGTGTCGCCGAAACGATGAAGCTTTGCTTGTCATTGCTACCTTGATTAGTCCAACAACTTTTGCTTCCTCATCCAGGTCTTACCTGTTGGATAGGTCTTACCTGAAGAGAAGATTCGGCGGCTGGTTTCATTTCCTGGATTTTCATGCCCTCTCCAATGTCACCCCAGATAGCGCTGTTCACTGCCGGCACTTTCAGGAACAATTTACAGATGCATGCCATCTTACAGCCATCACCTGTTCCTGTAACTCTGGCCAACTCTTCCTGCAGCAACTCCTTCGTTTGCGAGGATATCGCAAACCCTTGAGCCATACGCATGTACTCCAGTATGTTCCACGGACATACTTCCGAGTTTAGAGTCAGTTACACACTGACCCCTCTCACTCCCCTTCACAGAGTGGGAGATTTGTAAGCAGTCCTGAAATAGGTGCTGCCGCAGGCCCCTGAGGATACCTGCGCTGATATGGCCCCTTCTACGGACCTATATCAGGATGAAGCATCATATTTGTAGGATTAACGCCTGAGGGCGCTATCCATGCTCCATTTGGGTTTAAATGTCCAAGCACGTATCTATGAATGTCAGAGGGGAGCCCTCCTGGCCTGACTCATCCAAGTCCACAGGCCTAACTGACTTACTGTTGGTTTTACCCCCTTTCTGTGGAACCACAGTGGTCTGGAAGCCACTGACTGCACTGCCAGCGACTTGGGTAGCGAACCCGAAGGCCGCCGGCAACCCCGCACTTCCGCGGTTTCTGTAGCCGGTTCCCCGTGCTCCCGGTTTCCCCGTGGTCCGAGACCGGGAATCCCAGCGGCCCATAACTGCTTTCCCCGCGGCCTGTCCGGGCTTCGCCCCGAAATTAAATCCAGCAGGAAAAACTCTGTAACAGAGATTGCTGCAAGGAAAAACAAAAACAGAACCTGGAAATAAGTTCAAAAACTTACCTGCAGGGTTTGACACTTACCGCTGGAAGGAGCGACGTGCCTGCCAGTCAGTTGTTGCGCAATGCATTAGACATAATGACGCTCATGTGGGCTGACGGCCTTCTTCACTCAGGTCACTCACGTGACGCCGAAGTAAAATGTAGTTTGAGGCCGCAAGTACCTGGTCTACTCTGCTTGACTAGATCATGCACATAAAATGAGGTTAGCCAATTTATCACAGGATACAGACTTGATTCCACCCATGTGATTAATGTAAGCCACCGCTGTGGTGTTGTCAATTTGAAGTTGAACATGCAGATGATGCATATTCCTGCAATAAGCCTTTAACCCATAGAGTGCTCCCAGCAACTCTAAGTAGTTAATACCATACCAATGAAGAATCGATGACTCATGCGTATTCCACCTGCCACCACAGCTAGAGATGGTATCAGTAGCTCCCCATCCCAGAGCGCTAACATCAGTTTGTAATATCATTGAAGGACTGTTGACCAAAATATTACTGGAGCAATGCTGAATATTGGACATCCGCCATTGTAACTCAGAAATAGCTTCAGCTGGTAAATGCATCGGTCTATCGAAGTGACCTGCATGGAATTTGTGTGCCTGCTCCTTTGCGCATTGTACATTTTGATAATGCAAAAGCCCAAACTTTGCAGCTGGAAACCCAGCTACTAATTTGCCAATTATACTGGCTACTTGTCAAATAGAAGGTTGTTGTTTTACAATGAGATAATTACAAGCTTCTATTAATTCCAATCTCTTGCCCAATGGCAGAGTCACAGACATGTGATTTGAGTTAATGGTAAATCCCAAATAATCAATCATCCTAGATGGTGTCAACATGGATTTAATTGGATGGATGAGAAACCCCAATCTCTCAAACAAGAGTCTGGTGGCTGAAATAGCTAATTTAGCTATTTTTAGAGTTTTACCTGTGATCAGGATATCATTCAAATAAACCATCACAATATGACCTTGTGCTCGTAATAGTGCAAGAGCTGGTTTTAACAATTTTGTAAATAATCTGGGAGCTGAGGTTAACCCATTAGGCAATGCTTTACTGCCATAGTTGCCCCATCTAGCTAAACTTCAAATATTTCTGGTGATCCCTATGAATGGGATGCATCTTTGAGGTCAATACATGCCATGTAACATCTTTTAGAAACCAGTTGTTTGGCAGTGACATGGTTTTCCATTTTGAAATGTCTATACTGCACAAAGGAGTTAAGTTGAGTCAAGTCAAGGATGATTCGGCATCTTCCATCCTTCTTCGGTCTAGTAAAAATATTGGATACAAATTGGTGAGGTTCATGACTCGACTTCTCAATTACCCATTTTGTATATAACGACTGAATTTCAGCTTGTACATCCAAACCCTCCTGTTGTGAATGAATAAAGGACTGGCTTGGCATCTGCTGTGAGGGTGGAAACGAATCAGAAAGGAATTCGATTTGGAACCCTTTTACACTGTGCAGTATAAACAAATCTGATGTTATCCAATGCCATTCATTCAAAAACCAGCGTAATCGCCCCCCAACTTGTGAGTGACCAACACACCTTATGTTACAGAAAGAACCAGACGCACCTACCTCCATGGTTACTGGTTGATTTGTGGTTTTTATTTCTGCCCCCGAGGTATGGGGGGTAGAGCTGCTGGAGTGCGCGGACTGCGTATCTTTGATGTGGGCCGGCCTGGGCCATGCCCTAAAAAAGACCTTTGCCCAAAACATTCGGCCTTCATGCTGCTACCAGCTTCAGGGAACCGTTTGCTGCTGGTAGAGGCGTAGGGGTGTTGCCGCCGGAAAGACAAAGCTCTGCTCATTTGTGGAGCTCGGATTAGCCCCACGGCTTTTGCCTCGTCATTTAGGTCTTTGACCTGCTTCGGAAGATCTTCCCCAAACAGGTAATTTGGCGGCTGCACATTGCTGGCCCTGCTTAATCCCGCAAACTTCGGATTCAGGGCAGGGCGGATGATATTTTTGTGGTAGCAATTTAGTTCAAAGTGCGCATTGCATAACAATGCCAGCGCATCTTGTTGTCCATCCGACAGAGGACCTCCATCCACCGACCTGGCAAAGGCCGTGATGCCTGAAGCCAGCAGCCGCAGAATTCTCTGGAGTTTCACCTCCAGGTTTCTGATGCCTCCACCAATATAATTCCATATCGAGCTGTTTACAGCCGGCACTTTTAGAGATGCACAGTTAACAGGTGTGTGGTACCTCATGGCCGTATCCACCATTGCTTGCTCTTGGAGCTGGTGTGAAGCAAGGTAGTTTGTACTAGCCGCCAATTCTTCATCGAGCGCCTCCCCAATTTGCTGTGGTATAGCAAATTTCGATGCCAATGTGGGTAATTCTGCTTGACGCAGCCCGTGCATCGTGATATGCTCCCCGGACATACCGCTGAACTCTGAGCCAGCCCAAAACTGACTGGATGCTCCCCTCCTCAGAGAGAGAGACATCATGCAGCCCTGAACCAGCCCCGCGGTCTTCTGTAGCAAGTCTCCCCGCGGCTCATCTGGACTTCACCCTTGACTTGTCCATTAGTGTTCAAACTTGGAGCAATACTGCAAACAAGAATTATTGAACACATGACCTCAGACTAAGTTCGAGAACTTACCTGTGGGTCTTTTAACTTACCGCTGGGGGAGCGACGCGCCTGCCAGCTAGTTGTGGCGCCATGCGTAGGCGTATTGACATGCATGCGGGCTGGCGGGCTTCTTCACGAAGTCACTCACGTGACTCCGAAGTAAAATGCTATTGGCCTCAGCAAAATGTTCTGCACCACTGTTTTGCAGCTTTAAAAAAATATATATACTATAGCGAGACACGTGTTGTCAAACAAGTGATCTTTATTAGATTAACACAGAACAGCTCTCAGAACCACAACAAAGGGCAAGGTAGTTACCAGCAGTATATATATTCCAGGGGAGACCTGTGACCTGCTCTTCCCGCCAAACCGTCATGTGACCCAATCCCCAGAGCCGAGGGTTCGCACCACGAGTGGCTAACCATCAGGGACTGCCACAATACTGTATATACTATGCAAATCGTGGAATTAATCAGAGATAGCTCTGCCTCCGTCCAGTGTTTCCTCTTCAGTTGCGGGTCAAAAAAGAAAGTTCACTGACTCAACCACATGGGACCACATGGGATCCAGGGCGAGCTGGCCTACTGGATACAAACTAGATTTGTGCTAGGAGGCCGAGGGTGACAGTGGAGGGTAGTTTTTTTTCAGGATGGAAGCCTGTGACCAGTGTTATGCCACTGGACCTGGTGTTGGGTCCCTTGTTGTTTGTCAGATATATACGATCGATTGGGATGAGAATGTTGATGGCATGATTAGTAAGTCCACAGATGACGCCAACAATGGTGCTGTGGACAGTAAAGAACGTTGTCTAAGTGGGGACATTTGGAACCTGGATTAACTGGGAAAGTGTGCAAAGGAAAGACAGACAAAATGTAACTCAGCCAAAAGTGTGTGATACATTCTGAGAATTTAAACAGGGCAGGACTTACACAGTTAATTGCACAGGGCCTTAGGTGTGTTGGGGGATAGGAAGAGATTTAGTTATAAATACATAGTTTCCTGAAAGTGATGAGGTGGTGAAGAAGGCATATGGTACATTTGCTTTCATTGGATTGGGTTTTGGAAATAAGGATTGGGATGTCTTGTTACAGTTGCAAAGGACATTGGTGAGCCTGCACTTGGAGCTGTGGTGGTCATACTATAGGAAGGACCAGAGAGCTTGAGTTGTAAGGAGAGACAGGGTAAGCTGGGGCTGTATATTTCTTGCAGCAAGGAGGCTGAGGGGTGTCTAATGAGGTCTATAAGATCACAAGGGTCATAACTGTGAAGCTAGCCACAAGCTTTTCCCCAGGCTAGGGAAGTCTACAATGGAGGGAATCAATTTAGATGAGAGGTGAAAGCTTTAGACGACCAGAGGATCATTTTTTAACACAGAGTGTGGTAAATATATAGGATGAGCTGCCAGGGGTGGGTACAATTACAATGTTTAAAAGTAATTAGGTCAGTTTCATGATAGGAAAGGTTTATGGACATAAAATAGTCAATAGACAATAGGTGCCGGAGTAGGCCATTTGGCCCTTCGAGCCAGCACCTCCATTCACTGTGATCTTGGCTGATCATCCACACTCAGTACCCCGTTCCTGCCTTTTCCCCATATCCCCTGACTCCGCTATCTTTAAGAGCTCTATCCAACTCTCTCTTGAAAGCATACAGAGAATTGGCCTCCACTGCATTCTGAGGCAGAGAATTCTACAGATTCACAACCCTCTGTGTGAAAAGGTTTTTCCTCATCTCCGTTCTAAATGGTTTACCCCTTATTAAACCATGGCCCCTGGTTCTGGACTCCCCCAACATCGGGAACATGTTTCCTCTGACTAGCGTGTATAAACCCTTAATAATCATATATGTTTCAATAAGATCCCCTCTCATCCTTCTAAATTCCAGAGTATACAAGCCCAGCCGCTCCAGTCTATCAACATATGACAGTCCCGCCATCCCAGCAAACCTCGTGAACCTACACTGCACTCCCTCAATATGTGGGCAAATACAGGCAACATTGACTATCTTAGGATGGCGTGGATGAATTGAGCCGAAGAGTTTGTTACATGCAGCATAACTCCATAATTTCATCATAAACCTGTCAGATAAAGCTGAAAACCACACTCTTTAAATATAATCAAAATCTGATAATGTTTTTAAATATTCAATATTCAAAGACTTCTATAGATAATATTCAATAGTTAATATTCAATAGATTATATTCAATAGATAATGTACCATTTTTGTTGTAATATTTTAAGGAATTGCAAACTGTGGATTAAACATTGGAGCAAAATTGTGTGGATTCAAGAAAAAGCATAAAAAACAAGAAAAAGCATAAAAGAAAATAATCCAAGTGTCACTGTGGGAAGTATCGGGCAGAATGCTTTATATCAAATTTCACTGTACCTTAACTGGTACATCCTTAGTTATCCAAAGAAGTGTCCCGACCCACAATGTCGCCCATCCATTCCCTCCACAAATAACACGTGAAATCCTGAGTTTCTTCAGCACTGTGTTTTTGCTGAAGATTCCAGCATCAGCAGTCTCTTGTGTATCTTTACCTAATTATCTCTTATCTCGTGTTTCTTTTACTGTACCTGATCAAATTCCGACCGCTACAACTTGTGGTGCAAATGGGTCAGCATGACACCAAGGCAACCTTTGAAAGAAAAATGCATGTAAAGCTGTACCTCCTTTGTTGAGAATCACTCCTCGTAATGGCTCGAGCTGTAATTACGGAAACCCAAGCCATTAGTCAATTGATCCTTGTCTAGATATGTCATTATGGATCTGCAAACACTGCAGGAAGATGGATAGGTATTGGAAGCTTTGGCAGAAAATGTTGTTGATGAGCAAACTTCTGTGCTGTTAATGAGGTGGAGCTGCACAGAAGAATATTAACATGTTGAAGCGCTGATGAATAAAATTGTGATAATGTTTATTTTTTAATTTTAAAGAACAGATATATTGGTTAAGCAGACCATTTCCTAGTACTGCAAGTTGCACTTCATCCATTATTTTCAGAATCAGTTGTATTCCACCCATGTGAAGCACAAGAAGAATTTGCACAGAATAGAGCCTTGTAAAGTGAGCCATATTATAAGGACATTCTGCGGCCAAAGTGCCCTCAGTTCAAAGATAGATTGGTTCTCAACTGAAAGTCCAAATTTTATTGCTTCACTATAGTTTGCAAGAGTTCTTTTACTATGTAACCAGCAATGAACTATTTTATGGTCCAACATTTGTGAACTTACAGTATTTTATATTTGTATATTTTATAGGAAGTCAGGTAAACTTGGCTTGGAGCGGAAACAAAGATACAGTAATCAGAATAATTTGGAAGGGTATAAACATGGAATTCCTGCAGTATCTGAAGACTTTAATGGAAGAAAGAATGCATGGCAAGACAATAAAGCCAACCCATTTGCAAAGTTGATTGATCCATATTGACCTAATAAAGAGTTGCCATATTGTTCAATGGGGACCTCTGGTGGTTTAGGTTCACAAAACATTCAGGGATTGTTTATGGCAGCTAATTCAGATGCTGTTGTTTTAATACAATTGCTGGAGATATAATGTAAAAGGTAAGTTTATATAGAAGTTATATATTTGTTTCACAATTATGTCTATCTAGTTAACAAGATAAATTGAAAATCTAAAATCAGAATGTATTATATTTCTAACAAAATGTTAATTTTTGCTGAAAACAAATTAACAATATATAATTGGACAGGGTCCACAGTAAACTCAGTGATGAGATTGGTTTATGATTTCATAGCATTATCAAATATACAATTTCATCAACATAATAACTGTTGCTAAATTGTTAAAGCAAAATATACCATTGATGTGTCATCTGCTTGAAAATGGTCTTGTACTGCAGTAGAGGCAATTTCTTCTCCAGTGATTGGCTCAAGAATGTTTTGGTAAAGGCTGTTTTTGATTATTTGGGTTTTATCAATTAAGTTATTTTTCTTGTAAGAACTTCAATTACTGCATGGATTCAGTGGACTAACGTGTAATGTGATTCCTTGGATCACCAACAATAGTCAGTGATATATGAATTCAGGGTTCAAGATACTTCAAATCTAGTACATAGACACAAAAAGCTGGAGTAACTCAGCGGGACAGGCAGCGTCTCTGCAGAGAAGGAATGGGTGACGTTTCGGGTCGGGAACCTGCTTCAGACATCACGTATTCTGCTGGTTGGACCTGACTGTTCCTCTATTTGCCACGGATAAGCTTTGTATCTCATTTTACAGTGCTTTTCCAACAGCATGCTTTCCCCTTGATTTTATGAGATGATAATTGCATGCTTTGCAATCATCTGTAGCTATTCAGAAACCAGTCCAAAGTATAATGAATCTTTCAGCCTGGAGATCATAAAAATTCCATGAGGTAAGCATTCAGCATTTTGAACTATCACTGGAGAATTTCTGGAGTGTGGTAATGGGGAAAGCATGTTTGGCCTCTAATTAAATTTATAACATTGATTTTGAATATCCTCAGAAATGTAATAAAGTTTTAGAAATTGATAGCGTACAATTGAATATTATTCAAAGGCATCCGTTGTGCTCACCCAAAATATTGAAACAGGCAAACAAAATAAAAACAGAATGATGTACATGATCCACTGTACAATGCCTTATTTATGAACATATCTGTGGAATTCTCTGCCACAGAAAGTAGTGGAGGCCAATTCGCTGGATGTTTTCAAGTTAGATATAGCTCTTTAGGGCTAACGGAATCAAGAGTTATAGGGAGATAGCAGGAATGGGGTACTGATTTTGAATGGTCAGCAGTGATCATATTTAATGGCGGTGCTGTCTCAAAGGGCCGAATGGCCTACTCCTGCACCTATTTTCTATGTTTCTATGTTACCTGGACAGCTAAGTTACTCCACCATTTTGTGTCTTTCTTTGAAAAAGATAGTGTTCCCTTTTTGATTTTAGAAAAATACTGGTTAAAAATGCATAAGAAGGAACTGCAGATGCTGGAGAAATCGAAGGTAGACAAAAAAGCTGGAGAAACTCAGCGGGTGAGGCAGCATATATGGAGCGAAGGATTGGGTGACGTTTCGGGTCAAGACTCTTCTTCAGAATGATGAGGGTAGGAGGGCGGGAAGAAGAAAGGAAGAGGTGGAGACAGTGGGTTGTGGGAGAGCTGGGAAGGGGAGGAGAAAGAGGGAGAAAGCAAGGACCACCTGATATTGGAGTAGTCAATGTTCATACCGCTGGGGTGTAAACTACCCAAGCAAAATATGAGGTGCTGCTCCTCCAATTTACCGTGGGACTCACTCTGGCCATGGAGGAGGCCCAGGGCAGAAAGGTCGGATTCAGAATTGGAGGGGGAGTTGAAGTGCTGAGCCACCGGGAGATCAGGTTGGTTATTGCGAGCTGAGCTGAGGTGTTGGGCGAAGCGATTGCCAAGCCTACCATCGGTCTCACCGATGTAGAGCAGCTGACATCTAGAGCAGCGGGTGCAATAGATGAGGTTGGAAGAGGTGCAGGTGAACCTCTGCTGCACCTGGAAAGACTGCTTAGGTCCTTGGATTGAGTCAAGAGGGGAGGTAAAGCGACTAGTGTAGCATTTCCTGCGGTTGCAAGGGAAAGTACCTGGGGAATGGGTGGTTTGGGTGGGAAGGGAAGAATTGACCAGGGAGTTATGGAGTCCGTGAAGAAATCCGACAAGGGAGGAGAAGGCAAGATGTGGCCAGTGGTGGAATCACGTTGGAGGTGGTGAAAATGTCGGAGGATTATCTGTTGTATATGACGGCTGCTAGGGTGGAAGGTGAGGACAAGGACTCTGTCCTTGTTACGAGTGGGGGGATGGGGAGTGAGAGCAGAGTAATCGGGGCATAGAAGAGACCCTGGTGAGAGCCTCATCTATAGTCGAAGAGGGGAACCCCCGTTCCCTGAAGAATGAGGACATCTCTGATGCCCTGGTTTGGAACACCTCATCCTGGGTGCAGATGTGGTGTTAAATGCATGGTAAAATTGTTAAAGCATATTTAATATGACTGCACAAGACATGTAAAATAGAATAGTAGACAAATTAAAAATTAACTATAAACTAACCAAAATGTGATTCTTGGTCTAATTGCAAGGGTTATCTATGAATACAATAAAGAATAAAGGTACATGAATCTGGAGTTCATATTGACAAACACCATTTTGTAGGCCTATCATTACAACATTTGCTATCTTTATTATAATTACGGTTAAAATAAATTATCTTGAAATAACTTGTCCTTAGTGAGATTCAATTGCGGAATAACTTTCTATCTAAGAGACAAACATCACTTGTAGGATAATATAAAATGCTGGCTAGCAAATCAATGACCTGCATTCCCAATTTTTACATTTCATTGACATCACTTGTTTTAAACTGTTAAAAGGTGTCAAGGCCTAACTCATGTGAAAATAGCTTTGCAATGCTTGGCGATCGCTTCGCCCAACACCTTCAATAACCAATCTGATCTCCCGGTAGCTCATCACTTCAACTCCCTCTCCCATTCCAAATCCGACCTTTCTGCCCTGGGCCTCCTTCGTGGCCAGAGTTCCACCATAAATTGGAAGAGCAGCACCTCATAGTTTGTTTGGGTAATTTACACCCCAGCGGTATGAACATTGACCTCCAATTTCAGGTAGTCCTTGCTTTCTCCCTCTTTCCCCTCCCCTTCCCAGCTCTCCCACAGCCCACTGTCTCTACCTCTCCCTTTCTTCTTCCCACACCCACTACTCCCACATCAGTCTGAATAATGGTCTCGACCCGAAACGTCACCTATTCCTTCGCTCCATAGATGCTGCCTCACCCGCTGAGTTTCTCCAGCATTTTTATCTCGCTGCAATGCAAGTGATATTTTATAGTTTTTTTTAGTTTAGATATACAGCAGCGAAACACACCCTTCGGCCCACTGAGTCCTTGCCGACCACCCTGCACACTAATTTTCTGTTATCCCAGTTTTGCATCCTACACAGAATTTACAGAAGTCAATTAACCTAAACAAATCTGTAGGTCTATGGAGTGTGGGAGGAAATCGGAGCATCAGGAGAACACCCACGCTGTTGCTGGGAGAGCATTCATAGAAACATAGAAACATAGAAAGTAGGAGCAGAAGTAGGCCATTCGGCCCTTCGAGACTGCACCACCATTCAATGTGATCATGGCTGATTATTCAACTCAGTATCCTGTACCTGCCTTCTCTCCATACCCCCTGATCCCTCTAGCCACAAGGGCCACATCTAACTCCCTCTTAAATATAGCCAATGAACTGGCCTCAACTACCTTCTGTGGCAGAGAATTCCAGAGACTTGCCACTCTCTGTGTGAAAAATGTTTTCCTCAATTCGGTCCAAAAGGAATTCACCCTTATCCTTAAACTGTGACCCCTTGTTCTGGACCTTCCCAACATCGGGAACAATCTTCCTGCATATAGCCTGTCCAACCCCTTAAGAATTTTGTAAGTTTCTATAAGATTCCCCCTCAATCTTCTAAATTCTAGCGAGTGCATGCCAAGTCTATCCAGTCTTTCCTCATATGAAAGTCTTGACATCCCAAGGATCAGTCTGGTGAACCTTCTCTGTACCCCCTCTATGGCAAGAATATCTTTCCTCAGATTTAGAGACCAAAACTGTACGCAATACTCCAGGTGTGGTCTCACCAAAACCCTGTACAACTGTAGTCTCTATACCGAGAGCACTCATATTCAAGATCAAAACCAGGTCTCTGGCACTGTGAGGCAACAACTATACTGTGCTGCCCAGAGCTAACAATAAAACAAAACATGATTCCAAAATGAATAATGCTGCTATTGAACAATTTCATTTCAGAGTCACGTGAGTGACTTCGTGCAGAACCCGCCAGCACGCATGCGCAACATATCGTCGCTCGCATTTGCAGTCGACGGCTGGAGGTGGAGCGCGGCTCACCACCAGCCCTTCATAAGGACCGCTCAGGTAAGTATAGGCAACCTTGAGCTGGTTGTCCCTGTTGTTGAATCATTTTTTGTTCACAGGGATTATGGACAAAAGGAGTACAGGTCGCAGGACTTCCGAAAGGAGTCGTTGGCCACTATTCCCGGAGCTCTCTACATCGACAGCACCCGCAAGTCGGGCCGGGAAAAAGGCGCGAAAGTCGGGGAGCCCTGTGATTGCAGGACCCAACCCACCAACACAGCTGTGTATGAGCGGTGAGCCCGCAGAACAGCAAGTTGGAACGGCGCCTGAGCAGGTAGACCCTGACTCTATTTCTCTATCTCCTACTGGAAGAGAGACATTGGCTGAAATGAGCAAACGGGTTACCCGTACTGCTGCACGGCCCTTCTCCCCGAGTACTCGTGGAAGAGCCAGGGATAGAGCTCAACAGCAAAGCCCTATCAGGGCAGAATACTCACCAGAAGCCGCAAGACTGCGGACTGGTGGTTTGTCGAGTCTACTGGCAGACCAGGAAGAGCCAGTATTGACTCACCACCTAGCAGATCCAGCAGAAGCCGTGCAGGTAGAGTCTCACCACGGTCACTGCATCCCCCATTAGCGGCAGGATGTGACCGTACGTTGCCTGTGTCCAGGAGAAGGACAGGCGGCAAGCCCGCGCAGATGTCGGGTCATCACACTGCAGCGGCAGGTACCGACTACACACCGCATATGGCCTTTGAGGCAAGCGGACCAAGCTCATCCAAAAGGAGGCGAATGATGCGGGAGTCGCACAGCCCCGCTGAGGTGGTTGGCAGCGACTTTACGTCACGGCACCGAGATTACCTCGACGAGGTACGGGCCAGTGATAGGAGCCTCAGAAATTCCTTCGGGCATAAAGGCTCTGACCTCCCATTCACATACAATGAAGGACGCATTGAACGAATGGAGAGGATGATGGAATGTATCCTGCAGCAGAGTCAACGGCAGGAAATTGCCAGTTCCAGGGGATTATTGGATATATCCCCATCATCAATGGGCAGCATGAGACAGCCAGGGGAAGAAGAGGACATACTGGTACACAAACCAGTGGCATCTGAGATTCCTCAGGAAGAGCTATTGAATGTGGCAACCAAATTTGCTTTACCCAAATCGTAAACCCAAGCTGGCTGCTACCATTGATTTTCTCATGAACCACCAACTACAGGATCAGGTCCTTGCGGAAGCTATGAATAAGTACAAGGCGCCGAGTAATTGTAACTCGCTTAATTTGCCCATAGTAAACATGCCTATTTGGGGTAATATAAGCCCGGGCATTAGAGCACAGGAGATAAAGCTGCAAAGAATCCTGAAGTTGCTCACGTCTGGGATTACCGCATTTGCGAGGTCGGTGGACGGAATGGATTTAAACACTGAACAGGAAGATGCTCTTGCATTATTATGCAATACGCAATACGAGATAAATACGTTTCGTAAGTCTACCATTAAGCCCACTCTAAATCCTAAATTCGCGGGGCTATGTAGAGCATCTCCAACGCCACCACCCAGACAACTATTCAGGGAAGATCTACCGAAGCAGGTCAAAGATCTAGATGACCATGCGAAGGCGGTGGGTCTTATGAGGTCACACACCTCGACCAGACAAGCGGCCAGGAAATTGCCATATTCCAGACCGCGGGGTCAAAGCGAGAGACCAGCAAGGACCTATATACCAGCGCCTCCGCAATATCAACAATATCAACTACCGAGGACTTTTTTAGGGCAAGGCCCGCAACGACCAGCATGGAAGATGCGGCAACCGCATCACTTGCAAAACCCAGCACCTCCACGTCCCACCAAATATGTCAGGGACCGCGGGTAACCATGGAGGTAAGGCAGTCTGGATTTCATGCATTTACATGTTTAACCTCACACGTTGGTGGGAGATTACGGTTCTTTAAGGAGGCATGGGATACCATCACCTCAGATGAGTTTATCTTACAAAGTATTCAAGGCCATGAGATTGAGTTCATAAATGGTCAACTTCCCCCACCTCAGCATATGCCGAATCACAAATTTGCTCTTTCCAGTAAGGAAGTAGTAGAAGGCTATGCTGAAATCTTGAGATTGCAAGAAAAAGGGGTGATAGAAAGGACAATCCACGAACCAGTTGAGTTCGTATCCAACATCTTCACAAAAACTAAGAAAGATGGTGGATGTCGGGTTATCATAGATCTAACCCATTTGAATACTTTTGTAAAATATACCCATTTTAAAATGGACACGTTTGAAACAGCCAAATCTTTGGTTTCCAAGGGCTGCTTCATGGCATGCATTGATTTAAAAGATGCATACTATTCGGTATCCATTCAGAAACATCACAGGAAGTTCTTAAAATTTACCTGGATGGATCAACTTTGCCAATACAGAGCTTTGCCCAATGGGCTTACCACAGCTCCTAGATTGTTCACTAAATTACTAAAGCCAGTGCTAGCAACACTGAGGAAGCAAAACCACACGGTTATGGCTTACTTGGATGATATCCTAATTATTGGGAAAACTTTGGAATCAACAAATTTGGCAGTTACAGCCACTGTGATATTGTTTCAAGAAATGGGATTTATTATCCATCCAGATAAATCAAAGTTCTGTCCTTCACAGGTCATGGACTATCTGGGGTTTATGATTGATTCCAATCGAATGATTACTACCATTCCAATTAACAAAGTTGGGGATATCATTGAAGCATGTAATAATCTGGTCTGCGCCAGTATACCATCAATTAGACAAGCTGCTAAGGTAATTGGGAAAATGGTAGCAGCTTTTCCAGCTGCTCAATTCGGACCTTTACATTATCAAAATTTGCAAAGATCCAAGATTTCAGCATTGAAATTGAATGCTGGACATTTTGATAGACCCATGCAGCTGCCATTTAAGGCAAAAATGGAGTAACAATGGTGGATTGATAACATCCGTAACTCATTCAAACCCATCATTGTGCCTCGTCCGTTGGTGTACTTACAAACTGACGCAAGTTCCCATGGCTGGGGAGCTACTGATAACAACTCTAGTTGTGGGGGCAGATGGGACTCACTTGAATCTACCCTTTTGTTATCACAAGGGATAAATTATTTGGAGATGCTTGGGGCATTCCACGGACTTAGAGCTTATTGTTCAAGTATTACTGACACTCATGTCCATCTCCAAATAGATAACACCACTGCGGTGGCATATTTAAATCATATGGGTGGTACCAGGTCAATTTCATGTGATGAATTGGCTAATACAATTTGGCTCTGGTACATACAACGGAATATTTGGATTTCAGCTATCTATCTTCCAGGTAAGCTCAACACAGTGGCGGACACCAGGTCACGAAAATTTAATGACAACATTGAATGGATGTTAAATCCCCAGATATTCACTAAAATTGTAGCCAAATTGGTAAACCGTATGTTGACCTTTTCGCGTCACGGTTAAACCATCAGGTACCAACATATGTATCATGGGAACCAGATCCTGGGGCAATGGCGATGGACGCTTTCTCGCTAGACTGGGGGAAATGGTTTTTCTATGCATTTCCTCCATTTTGCCTCATCAGTCGGGTATTGCGGAAAATCCAGTCAGATGCTGCTAAAGGCATTGTTATCATACCCGACTGTCCTACACAGCCATGGTATCCGGTGGTCCTTGGAATGATAAGTGATAAGTGATAAGTGGTCCTTGGTCTCTTAGAGAAGTGCCCACAGTTGGTGACGAACCCTGTTACAGGGGAACACCATCCCTGCCATAGTCACTTGAAATTATTGGCTTGCAGGTTTTGAATAGACCATTGCTGCAGTATGGTCTCTCATCAAGTACTATGGATACAATTGGAGCATCATGCAGGGAGTCTACAAGACGGCAATATTTGACGCAAATAAGGAAATGGGAAGCCTACTGCGGCCGCATGAACATTGCATATGACTCCGTCACCATATCAGATGTGCTGGAATTTCTTGCGGGGTTGTACCATGATGAACACCTCAGCTACAGTGCCATTAATAGTGCCAGAAGTGCGCTATCATCCTACCTTAATATCGAAGTCGGATCTAATAAACTGGTGTCCAAATTGATGCGGGGCATATTCAATTCTAATCCACCCCGACCCCGTTACAATGTTATCTGGGACATTGGGATAGTTTTAACCCTACTCAGGACATGGTCACCTATGGCTGGACTCGCTTTGGACAAACTTTCCCTGAAGTTAGTGATGTTATTGGCACTTACCTCAGCACAACGGGTACAGACGCTACAAAAGATCAAGATTGACAGATGGCTCCAGATGGCTCAGGATCGTCTTGGATACAGCAGGTATTGACACTAATGTTTTTAAATCCCATTCCACCAGGGCTGCATCGACGTCGGCGGCAAAGGTCATGGAGGTGCCCATGGACCATATTCTTGCCACAGCGGGATGGGCTAGTGAAGCCACTTTTCAGCGGTTTTATAACAAACCTGTTGCCGCTCCTGTTATGTTCACGGAGGCCGTGCTGAATGCGGGTCAAGAACATACAGCCACTCCCCAGTGAGGGATTTTTTCTTTGTTATAATTAATAAACATTATTATTTTTCAGTACATCCAGTCTGAAACATGATTACTCCTATCCATCCTTATAGTAGCGTGTGTGAGAGCATGGACGTGGTCCAGGGCATGAAATCACAGAGCTTTGAAGTCTTCACAAAGTCACTCACGTGACTCCGAAATGAAATAGTAAGATTAAACGAGAACTTACCAGTTTGAAGTTTGATCTTTATTTTATGAGGAGTTGCGATGAGGGATTTTGTGCCCTCCGCTCCCAACCCTCGATCATAAAGTCAACTGGTAAATAGAGTCTCTTCAATCTTACTATAACAATCATTTCTTTGTTGTTGGTTCTGTGATTCCACACCGCTGCTTTGAAGAATGTCGTGCATGCATACTGGCGGGTTCTTCACGAAATCCCTCATCGCAACTCCTCATAAAGTAAAGATCAAACTTCAAACTGGTAAGTTCTCGTTTAATCTTACTAATAAATTACATTATAGAGACATTGGTAAAGAAGAAATAAGATATGACTTTCTTGTATTTAAGTACCTGCAGGTTAATTGATCAAGTTATTGGCACAATCCACGAATAAAAATGATTGCAACTGAACTGCTTGGTGACTTATGCACCAGCACGAAAATAATTCAGCATTAAGTATTTGGCAATATGACTATCTGCACGCATTCCTTCATACCTGAGCCCATAATGCACTCAATAAAAAGGCACAATGTATGTTGAATACTTGAGAGAAATGAACTGGAGGAGAGGATAAAAGTAGATGTGTCTATGTGGAGAAATAATGACTGATTGAGGTAAAGATTCTGATCATTGTAAGAAAGGTGGATGAGCTTAGAGTCTGGATAGACACCTGGAAGTATGATGTTGCGGCGATCAGTGAAACATGGTTGCAGGAGGGCTGTGATTGGAAACTAAATATTCCAGGATTTCGTTGCTTCAGGTGTGATAGAATTGGAGGGGCAAGAGGTGGAGGTGTTGCATTGCTAGTCAGGGAAGATATTACAGCAGTGCTTTGGCAGGATAGATTGGAGGGCTCATCTAGGGAGGCTATTTGGGTGGAACTTAGAAGTGGGAAAGGTGTAGCAACACTTATAGGGGTATATTATAGACCGCCAAATGGGGAACGAGAATTGGAAGAGCAAATATGTAAAGAGATAGCAGATATTAGTAGTAAGCACAAGGTAGTGATTGTGGGAGATTTCAACTTTCCACACATAGACTGGGAAACACATTCTGTAAATGGGCTGGATGGTTTGGAGTTTGTAAAATGTGTGCAGGATAGTTTTTTGCAGCAATACATAGAGGTGCCTACTAGAGGAGGGGCAGTGCTGGACCTCCTGTTAGGAAATGAGACGGGACAGGTGGCGGAGGTATGCGTAGGGGAGCACTTCGGGTCCAGTGATCACAATACCATTAGTTTCAATATAATTATGGAGAAGGACAGAACTGGGCCTAGGGTTGAGATTTTTGATTGGAGAAAGGCTAACTTTGACGAGATGCGAGATGATTTAAAAGGAGTGAACTGGGACATTTTGTTTTATGGGAAAGATGTAGAGGAGAAATGGAGGACATTTAAAGGGGAAATTTTAAGAGTACAAAATCTTTATGTTCCTGTTCGGTTGAAAGGAACCAGTAAAAATTGGAAAGAGCCCTGGTTTTCAAGGGAAATTGGACATCTTGTTTGGAAAAAGAGGGAGATCTACAATGATTATAGGCAGCATGAAGTAAGTGAGGTGCTGGAGGAGTATAAGGAATGTAAAAAGAATCTAAAGAAAGAAATTAGAAAAGCTAAAAGAAGATATGAGGTTGCTTTGGCAAGTAAGGTGAAAGTAAATCCAAAGGGTTTCTACAGCTATGTTAATAGCAAAAGGATAACAAGGGATAAAATTGGTCCATTGGAGAGACCGAGTGGACAGCTATCTGCAGAGCCAAAAGAGATGGGGAAGATATTGAACAATTTATTTTCTTCGGTATTCACCAAGGAGAAGGATATTGAATTATGTGAGGTAAGGGAAACTAGTAGAGTAGCTATGGATACTATGAGTTTCAAAGTAAAAGAAGTACTGGCACTTTTGAAAAATATAAAAGTGGATAAGTCTCCAGGTCCTGACAGGATATTCCCTAGGACACTGAGGGAAGTTAGTGTAGAAATAGCCGGGGCTATGACAGAAATATTTCAAATGTCATTAGAAACTGGAATAGTCCCCGAGGATTGGCGTACTGCGCATGTTGTTCCATTGTTTAAAAAGGGTTCTAAAAGTAAACCTAGCAATTATAGACCAGTTAGTTTGACTCCAGTGGTGGGCAAATTAATGGAAAAGATACTTAGAGATAATACATATAAGTATTTGGATAAAGAGGGTCTAATTAGGAACAGTCAACATGGATTTATGCCTGGAAGGTCATGTTTGACTAATCTTCTTGAATTTTTTGAAGAGGTTACTAGGGAAATTGACGAGGGTAAAGCAGTGGATGTTGTCTATATGGACTTCAGTAAGGCCTTTGACAAGGTTCCTCATGGAAGGTTGGTTAAGAAGGTTCAACTGTTGGGTGTAAATGCAGGAATAGCAAGATGGATTCAACAGTGGCTGAATGGGAGAAGCCAGAGGGTAATGGTGGATGGCTGTTTGTCGGGTTGGAGGCAGGTGACTAGTGGGGTGCCTCAGGGATCTGTGTTGGGTTCTTTGTTGTTTGTCATGTACATCAATGATCTGGATGAAGGGGTGGTAAATTGGATTAGTAAGTATGCAGATGATACCAAGATAGGAGGTGTTGTGGATAATGAAGAGGATTTCCAAAGTCTACAGAGTGATTTAGGCCAGTTGGAAAAATGGGCTGAAAGATGGCAGATGGAGTTTAATGCTGATAAATGTGAGGTGCTACACCTTGGCAGGACAAATCAAAATAGGACGTACATGGTAAACGGTAGGGAATTGAAGAACACAGTTGAACAGAGGGATCTGGGAATAACCGTGCATAGTTCCTTGAAGGTAGAATCTCATATAGATAGGGTGGTAAAGAAAGCTTTTGGTATGCTAGCCTTTATAAATCAGAGCATTGAGTATAGAAGCTGGGATGTAATGTTAAAATTGTACAAGGCGTTGGTGAGACCAAATCTGGAGTATGGTGTACAATTTTGGTCGCCCAATTATAGGAAGGATGTCAACAAAATAGAGAGGGTACAGAGGAGATTTACTAGAATGTTGCCTGGGTTTCAACAGCTAAGTTACAGAGATAGGTTGAATAAGTTAGGTCTTTATTCTCTGGAGCGCAGAAGGTTAAGGGGGGACTTGATAGAGGTCTTTAAAATGATGAGAGGGATAGACAGAGTTAATGTGGACAAGCTTTTCCCTTTGAGAATAGGGAAGATTCAAACAAGAGGACATGACTTTAGAATTAAGGGACAGAGGTTTAGGGGTAACATGAGGGGGAACTTCTTTACTCAGAGAGTGGTAGCGGTGTGGAATGAGCTTCCAGTGGAAGTGGTGGCGGCAGGTTCGTTGGTATCATTTAAAAATAAATTGGATAGGCATATGGATGAGAAGGGTATGGAGGGTTATGGTATGAGTGCAGGCAGGTGGGACTAAGGGAAAAAAGTTGTTCGGCACGGACTTGAAGGGCCGAGATGGCCTGTTTCTGTGCTGTAATTGTTATATGGTTATATGGTTATATGGTTATTGATAGCAAGCCCAGCAGTGAATTGGCTTTAGCATTCGGTTACAGCCTGCCAACAGGGATACTGACTAAATACTGACCAGGGAGACTGGTCAAAGTGATTGACCCTTTATTGATGTCTCTGCCATTCATAAACAATAAAAAAAAGATTTGAGATAAAATACATGATTAAACAATTGTAAAAAAACATAAAATGCTGTTTGTTAAAAATGCTTAAAAGTTCAAACAAATCCGTACACTTCAAATCATGCTAATGCTACACAGTGCCATAATGGATCAGAAGGATACAAGAACACAAATACTAACTGGAGAGTGGTGTGAAGGAGCACAATACTAATGGGAACATGGAATTTAGGAGCACAATACCAATGGGCGGGAGGTGTGCCGGTACAGAGTACTAATGGGTGGAGTGTATGAATTGAGTACTAATGGGATGCGGAGTGTGGAAACGGTACCAATGGAAGGGTGATGTGCAGGTACAGAGTATTAGTGGAAGGGTAGAGTGTAGGAACACAGTACCAATGGAAAAGTGGTGTGCAGGTAAAAAGTACTAATGAGAGGGTAGAGTGTAGGAAGAGTACTAATGGGAGTGTGAGGTGCAGGAACAGTACTAAGGGAAGGGTGGAATTCCAAATCACAGTACTAATGGAAAAGTGTATTGTGTGGACATTTGGTTAGGCTAAACTGAATGCCTTTTGAAGCATAGAAGATCTATGAAAGCAACAGAGGAGGCTCACAGGGTTTTGCTGGGGCTGGAGAGTTTTAAGCTACAGTAAGAATTGGTTAGGCTGTGACTGCTTTTGTTTAAACAGGAAAGAGATTAATCAAGATAAAGGAAGTTTAGTAAATGATTGAATAGAGTGACCAGGAATTAAAAAAAAATATTTTGACAGTGGCCGATAATCAATGTATTAAATTGTTAAAGGTACCAGAGGAAAGCTTCAAAGAAGTTTGATCACCTAGAGGGTTGAATTCAATGGATAAATGTTAATTATATATTAAACCAGACTAAGTGGGACCCATCGGGTCCCATGTTCACATGGGAGGGCTGGTCCCCCAACACAATATTCCACCTCCACCATTCCAAAGTTGGTGGCCAGTGGGGGGGTGGAGGGGGGATTTCTGGTGCGCTCGTATGGGTATTGTGGGCTGAAGGGAATGTTTTCCAGAGGGCTAGTATGGACATTGTGGGCCAAATGGATTCTTGGGGTGACAGCTCAGTCACTCAAGCCTGATGTGCTGGCAGTTCACTCACGGCTGGTGGGCAAACAGTTGATTATGGCTACTCCTTGAAATTCCATTTCAAGCAGGGTGCAAGGCCACCAGATTCAAATGCAGTTTCCAACCATTTCAAGCAAGATGCAAGGCCACCAAATTCAAGTGCAGTTTCCTACCACTTCAAGCAGGGTGCAAGGCCACCGAATTCAAGTGCAGTTTCATGCCACTTCAAGCAGAGTGCAAGGCCACAAAATGCTAGTGCTGTTTAATGCCATTTCAAGCAGGGTGCAAGGCCACCAAATTCAAGTGCATTTTCATACAATTTCACGCAGGGTGCAAGGCCACCACATTCAAATGCAGTTTCATACCATTTCAAGCAGGGTGAAACCACCATAAAACTACACAAAACACTACATCAACGCAACACTCATAGTTCAGTAGGCATTCAGTGTGTTCGGTTGATACACAGCTCAGACAGTCGTGACCTCTCCCTCCCTCTCCCATCTTGCAGAGACTGTGCCACACCCACGCTTACGGGTTTTATAATCCCTCCACCCTCTCACCGGAAGGGGCATGGCCTTCATGGCGTGATTGACAGGAGAAAGAAACTCAACATTTTTTTAAACACTAATAACACTTTTATTTTCCATTGATGGGAAGAATCCTCGGCACCTGATGAGCGCAGTGGGACTGAGTAAGATGGCTACAAAAAACAGCCATAAGTGGTAGCATTTTATCTAATATCGATATACAATGCAAACAAGAAGTTGTCAAGTTACCACCACCAACAACCATTTTGCAGTGCAGCTCAGAGAGACGTGACACTCTCGCTTCCTCCACCTTGCAGAGACTGAGTGAGGCACAACACTTCTGGGTTTTATAGTCCCTTCCCCTCCCACCAGCAGGGGCAGCAGAGAGAATGACAACATTTTTAAAACATTAATAACTCTATTATTTTTTATTGATGGGAAAGATCCTCATTGGAGGGGGACTGAGTAAGATGGCCAAAAATCACAGCCGAAAATGGCAGCGTTTTTTCAAAAATCTTGAAACAGAAAAGCACGAAATCATCAAGATGTTACTTTTACAGTTGTTTGCAAAAATTTTCATACCCCTTGAACTTTTCCACAATTTGTCACGTTACAACCATAAACATAAATGTATTTTATTGGGATTTTATGTGATAGACCAACACAAAGTGGTGCATAATTGTGAAGTGGAAGGAAAATGATACATGGTTTCCAAATTTTATTACAAATACAAAAGTGAAAAGTGTGGCGTGCAAAAGTATTCAGCCCCCCCCCCCCCCCCCCCCCCCCCCCCCCCCCCCCCGAGTCAATACTTTGTAGAACCACCTTTCGCTCCAATTACAGCTGCAAGTCTTTTGGGGTATGTCTCTACCAGCTTTGCACATCTAGAGACTGAAATTTTTCCCATTCTTCTTTGCAAAATAGCTCAAGCTCAATCAGATTGGATGGAGAGCGTCTGTGAACAGCAATTTTCAAGTCTTGCCAGAGATTCTCAATTGGATTTAGGCCTGGACTTTGACTGGGCCATTCTAACACATGAATATGTTTTGATGTAAACCATTCCATTGTAGCTCTGGCTGTATGTTTAGGGTCGTTGTCCTGCTGGAAGGTGAACCTCCGCCCCAGTCTCAAGTCTTTTGCAGACACTAACAGGTTTTCTTCCAAGATTGCCTTGTATTTGGCTCCATCCATCTTCCTATCAACTCTGACCAGCTTCTCTGTCCCTGCTGAAGAAAAGCATCCCCACAGCATGATGCTGCCACCACCCTGTTTCACAGTGGAGATGGTGTTCTCAGGGTGATGTGCAGTGTTAGTTTTCCGCCACACATAGCGTTTTGCATTTCGGCTAAAAACTTCAATTTTGGTCTCATCAGACCAGAGCACCTTCCTCCACATGTTTGCTGTGTCCCCCACATGGCTTGTGGCAAACTGCAAACGGGACTGCTTATGGCTTTGTTTCAACAATGACTTTCTTCTTGCCACTCTTCCATAAAGGCCCAATTTGTGGAGTGCACGACTAATAGTTGTCCTGTGGACAGATTCTCCCACCTGAGCTGTGGATCTCTGCAGCGCCTCCAGAGTTACCATGGGCCTCTTGGCTGCTTCTCTGATCAATGCTCTCTTTGCCCGGCCTGTCAGTTTAGGTGAATGGCCATGTCTTGGTAGGTTTGCAGTTGTGCCATACTCTTTCCTTTCTCAGATGATGGATTGAACAGTGCTCTGTGAGATGTTCAAAGCTTGGGATATTTTTTTATAACCTAACCCTGCTTTAAACTTCTCCACAACTTTATCCCTGACCTGTCTGGTGTGTTCCTTGGGCTTCATGATGCTGTTTGTTCACTAATGTTCTCTAACAAACCTCTGAGGCCTTCACAGAACAGCTGTATTTATACTGAGATTAAATTACACACAGGTGGGCTCTATTTACTAATTAGGTGACTTCTGAAGGCAATTGGTTGCACTGGATTTTATTTAGGGGTATCAGAGTAAAGGTGGCTGAATAATTTTGCACGCCACACTTTTCATTTTTTTATTTGTAAAAAAATTTGAAAACCATGTATCATTTTCCTTCTACTTCACAATTATGTCCACTTTGTGTTGGTCTATCACATAAAATCCCAATAAAATACATTTACGTTTGTGGTTGTAACGTGACAAAATGTGGAAAAGTTCAAGGGGTATGAAAACTTTTGCAAGCCACTGTAGTAATATAGATAATTACCTGTATCACTTGTAGAAACTGGTAAGACTCAGAGCTAAGACATGGAAAGCAAATAAATCCCAACTAGTTAACATGGAAGTTGGCATGGAAATAATGGGCTGAATAGCTTCCTTTTGTTGCTTTGATTTTTTGTGATTGTATGTAAATTAAAACACCAACATTATTTTGGTGACTTTAGTAGAACATACACTTTATCAAAGATAGACACAAAATGCTGGAGTAACTCAGCGGGATAGTCAGCATCTTCAGAGAGAAGGAATGGGTAACGTTTCAGGTCGAGACCCTTCTTCAGACTGAGTCAACGAAAGGGAAACAAGAGATATAGACGGTAATGTAGAGAGATATAGAACAAATGAATGAAAGATATGCAAAGAAAAAGATAATAAAGGAAACACCTTTTGTTTTGTTGGCTGTTTGTTGGGTGAGAACGCGAAGCTGGTGTGACTTGGGGGGGGGGGGAATGGATAGAGAGAGGGAATGCAGGGGTTACTTGACATTAGAGAAATCAATATTCATACCCCTGGGTTGTGAGCTGCCCAAACAAAATATGAGATGCTGTTCCGCCAAATTTTATATCAAATTTATACTTTATCAAATATAAATCAAGAAAAGACTTTATCAAATTATTCTTCAGACAATAATGATTCTTTCTCCTTCATGAACACAGTATACTTTAAGATATCATCTACATCTAGGAGCAGAGTGGCTCCAATAACCCATACTCTTTCCCTTGTTATTATCCTCTTTTACAATATTCATAAAATGCATTGGGATTTTTCTGAAACTTATCTCCCCGTGATATTTCACAGATATACTTTGTCCTCCGAACTTCTTTTATTTTCCTGCATGCCTCTTTTTTTTCCCCTTTATCAAACCTTGACACCTGTTGACATCCAGGTTTTGCAACTCCTTTTCACCCTTTTAGGGACATATTGACCTTGAAACCTTGCTATTTCACTTTTAAAAGACTCATATATATCGATGTAAACCTACCCAACGAGCTGCTCCCAGACTAACTTTGTCAGGTTTAGTTTAGTCTAGTTTAGTTTACAGCATTGAAACAGGCCCTTCAGCCCACCGAATCCACACAATCCTACACACAGCGAACACAATCCTACACACACCAGGGACAATTTTACACTTATACCAAACCAATTAACCTACAAACCTGTACGTCTTTAGAGTATGTGAGGAAACCAAATATCTCAGTGAAAAGCCACACAGGTCATGGGGAAAATGTATAGACAGCGCCCGTAGTCAGGATTGAACCCAGGTCTCCGGCGCTGCAAGCGCTGCAAGGCAGCAACTTTACCACTGCCTCGCCATGCCACCATAAATTCTCTCTCATTCACACTTCTTACACTTGCCTAGCTTCTATCATTAGGAATACGCTCAGTACTGCCTCTCTTTAATATTATTATTAATATGCTAGTTCCAATGAAATTTTGGATAATTTTGTCACTTCTTGGCCTGTCACATCTGGGTGATCCCAATTACTATCAGGGAAGTCAGAGATTTGCACTCCCCTAACATTATTCCTCTTACACCTCTCTGGAATTTGCACACATATCTGTTCCTCTGTCTCCCGCTGTTAATTGGAAGGCCTGTAGTCTAACTCCAGCCAAGCAATCACCATTTTTATTTCTGAGCCCTACCCATTTGACCTAACTTGCACCTTGCCTGGTGGGATTTTGGGTATTAGCTGATCAGGCAGATAGAAGAAATGGTTCAGACTTTACACGTCACCTCCTCTGTTCATTTCACAGCTGCTGCTGGCTAGCTGCATAGGGAAAGAATTTCAGCAAATTCACCAGCCATAATAAAGCAAAATTTAAGCACCTGGGTCAGAATTCTTCAAATTTTTAAATATAGAACTGATTTCAATTTGTTTTTCAGCTATTTCAATTTTGTTTTTATAAATTGTTTAAAATTAGTTTCTAAGAAAAACATGCTAATTATTTTTTGGTTTGTTATCTGTGAGGACATCTCTCTTTGGTTGGCTGCACAGGCAGCTTGATGATATAAAAGATGCTGGATGCTGAGCAGTAAGGAATATCCATCCTACAACAAACATTTGATTCTTCTTGCCTGCTTTCATGATTAATTTGAAGATAGGCACAAAATGCTGGACTAACTCAGCGGGACAGGCAGCATCTCTGGAGAGAAGAAATTAGTGATATTTCGGGTCGAGACCCTTCTTCAAGATTAATTTGCTTTGCTACTGTCTACAAAATACAGGGCAATACCATTATGCTGCTCTAAGTTATTTCACTAAGATTGCAACATTTCAATCATATAGTTGTCTGTCATTAATATAGAATTTCCTTCTTCCCATTTTTCCCCACTAAATAAATCTGAGTATCCCTTATTTAAATAGTAAGCACTGGAAATACTCACCAGGCCAGACACCATCTGTGGTGTGAGAAATAGAGTTAATATTTTAAGGCACTGACCTTTCATCATGCTTAAGTACAAGGCCTTGGGCAACATAATGCTGTCACATGTGTGAGCTATAATAAATCCTGCGAGCCACCAAAGCCTTCAAGGAATGTTCATGACATTCGGTAGCACTCGAAGATCATGAAGGATATAATAAACAAAACCGAGAAATCACTTTAAAACATTTTTAAATATATTTTTTAAATGAAGCAACCTCAAATATTAAAAAAAGTTGTGATTTACTTTATGTGTAACTTGCGACCCTAATCTTGTACATTCAAATGATTGGGCTTGTTGATCCTGTGCCAGGCCTGACCTGGTTATGTTTCTCAGGCATGTTAGTTGGCAAAAGTGCTGAGGCAGTCAGAATGGCAGAGTTCTGTCACAGCAAGTTGGAACTTCTGACACTTTCACATTTGAATGTTCAGTCCCAATATAAGATATCGATTGGAATAACAGATGAATATTTAGCCATATCAAACTGGAATATATTTTAATTGTATTTTCAATCACCAAGAAAACATTGTGGAAGAATTTTGAAAACCAACAATAATTTTAATTAAAAGATTATTTTACCCTATTTCTTCAGCATTCTCCTTTCCTATGAGTAAAATAATCAATGAGCATGAGGAATGGAAGCATATATCTTGGTACTTATTGCCCATAACAGATAGAGAGTTAATTTCCCTTCATAGTGCACAAAGGTTAACTGCAGCACCATGCATTAATAACAGTCCCTGATGTTCACGTCAAAGTATATGCAATAGTATTTCAATAGCTTGAATTAATTTTGCAGCCAAAAGTTAGCACACTCACGAGAATATATTGTGGACTGCTGGCTGGCTATCGAAACTGAAGGGAGGAATGTGCACACATTCTTGTTGTCCGAGCACGATGTGAGGGTGAACACGAGGAAAGTTGCAGGCTCTGATGGCATCTCGGGGCGAGCACTTAAGTCCTGTGCTACGCAGCTAGCTCCGCTGCTCACGAGAATATTCAACCTCTACCTGGGCTGGTCCGTGGTCCCTGCCTGCTTCAAAAGATTCATCATTGTACCGGTACCTAAAAATGCCTACCCAGCCTGTCTGAATGACTACCGTCCAGTGGCCCTCACCTCGGTAGTCATGAAATGCATTGAGAGGTTGGTGAAGAAACATATCTGCGCCTTCCTCCCTCGCAACATGGACCCGTTACAATTTGCATACCATCCGAACAGATTCACGGACGTTGCGGTCTGCCAGGTTCTGCACACAGCTCTCTCTCATCTTGACAGCCAGAATGGATGCTACTTGAGGATGCTGTTCATAGACTTCATTTCAGCCTTCAACACGATAGTCCCCACCAGACTGGCTGAGAAGCTACTGGAAATGGGGCTCAACACCCCCCTGTGTGCCTGGGTCCTGGACTTTCTCTCCACCAGGCCCCAGGCAGTCAAGATGGGGGGAAATACATTGAAGTCCCTCACCCTGAGCACAGGATCCCCCCAGGGTTGCATCCTCAGCCCCCCTACTGTACTCCCTGTACACACATGACTGTGTGGTTAGGTTCAGCTCCAACGCGATAATCATGTTTGCTGATGACACTGTAGTGGTACGCCTGATCCCAGTCAACGATGAGAAGGTAGCTGATCTGGCACTCTGGTGTCAGGACACAGCCTCCTCTTGAACATCAAAAAGCTAAGGAGCTGATCGTGGACTTTAGGAGGGCACAGTTCATCCAACACACCATTGAGGATAAATGGGGATACTGTGGATAGGGTGAGCTGTTTTAAATACCTGGGAGTCCACATCTCTGAGGAAATGACATGGACATCACATGCTGCAGCACTCGTGAGTAAGGCAAGGCAGTGCCTTTACCACCTCGGGCAACTCAGGAAATTCAGAGAGTCTCTGAGGATCCTCCATTGCTTCTACTCAGCGGCTGTGGAAAGGATCTTGTCCGGAAATATCATGATTTGGTTTGGGAACTGCTCTTCCCAGGACAAGATGGCTCTGCAGAGAGTAGTGCATTCGGCCGAACGCACTATGGGAACTTCACTCGCCCCTCTGCAGGAACTATACATCAGAAGGTACAACTCCAGAGCCAATAAGATCATGGGAGACCCCTTTCACCCCTGCAACGGACTGTTCCAGCTGCTACGCTCAGGCAAACACCTCCGTTGCCATGCTGTGAGAATGGAGAGGTTGAGAAGGAGTTTCTTCTCAGAGGCCATTTGGACTGTAAACTCCTACGTCACCAGGGACTAACTTTACTGTACCATTCTACTGTTTTTTCAAAATTGCTGTTTTCTTCCTTTTTTCTTCCTCCCACAATATGTAATATGTAAAATAATATGTGATTCTGTTCCATTCTGTTTGTATTTTGTTTGGTTGTTTGTTTTTTGCACAAAGTCCGCGAGCATTGCCGCTTTTAATTTCACTCCACATCTCATATGTGTATGTGACGAATAAACTTGACTTGATATTGTACATTAAAAGCCGTCAGTGGGGTTTTACTATAACCAGGGATAAATTTTACTTCGGAGTCACGTAGATGATTCCATGAAGAAGTCCTGCCAGTTCGCATGCGCGTCAGTACGTCTGATGCAAGGTGCAACGACGGGCTGGCAGGCATGTAGCTCCACCAGCGGAAAGTTAAAAACCCTGAGGTACGTTTTTAAACTTAGCTTAGGTCTTTTCTGCAGTTAGTAAATCTTGTTTGCAGGAACAAGTCGGCCATGGAGAAAATGATCAAGGGAAGGTCGAGGTGGTCCGCTGCGAAAACAGCTACAGAAGACCGCGGGAGTGTGGGTAGCGGGCGGCCGTCCATCTCACCTTCAGAGTCACTGGTGGCATGGCCAGTGGCTTCCGACTTGTTGCCGGTGGAAGGCTGCATGGCTACTCCGGTGGGCCAGAAAGCCACCAAAAAGTCGGGCCAGGAGGATAGCCCTCCCATGATGGATGCCATTGTTGGGCAGCTGTCCAGAATGGAGCTCCTCATGGAGAGGATGCTCCATGCCAATATGCTCGAGGATGACAAGCTTTATATCCGCGGGTCTCCTCAGGGGCCCGTGGCAGCAGCACCTGTAGAAGGGCTGCATAATGTACCTCTCATGGAGGAGGAGGAGGACAAGGAGTCAGTTTTGTTCTGATTCCGAGGTCGGGGGTATGGCTAGTGAGCATACCTCCAGACAAGGAGACCAGGAATCTGGGGTCCCAAGCTTGGCATCCAAATTTGCTATTCCAGCTGGTACTGGGGGACCATTGAAGAGGATCTGGACAGGACCATAAATTACATGGTTCATTATCAACTTCAAGACCTCATGACAGAGGAGACTTCCAAAAAATATCAGACACCCACAAATTGTGCCTCACTCAGAGTTCCAACGGTGAACCACCCAATCTGGGGTCACATGGGTGCGGGGATCAGAGCCCAAGAATTGAGGCTCCAAAAGGTTCTAAAGCTAGGTCTGTTGATGATGGGGTTCTCTCTGAGGAGCAACAGGATGCACTCGCTCTAATGTGCAATGCACATTTTGGGATAAACTGTTTGAGGAAGAGTGCGATTTGCCCCATACTAACTCCTAAGTTTGCGGCACTATGCAAGGCAAGCAATGTGCAGCCGCCGAATTTACTGTTTGGGAAAGACCTGTCGAAACAGGTCTGAGAATTGGATGATGAGGCAAAAACAGTTGGCCTCATTAAAGCCCAATGGGCCAGCAAAAATCCCCCCCAGCACCCCTACCAACGGTTCGCTGTATTGGCTTCAGGCCAAGGACCAAGCCGGACCCGGCCAACTATGCGCAATTGGCATACACCAACATTCTTTGTCTCCAAGACACGGTGGCAGAAAGTATATAACACCAACCATGGAGGTAGGTGAATACATTTATTTTCAGAAATGTATGGGCCAGTCACAAGTTGGTGGGAGGTTACATTTGATTTTCAATGAGTGGAGTTGTATAACCTCAGACTTGTTTGTACTGCACAGTTTACTAGGGTTCCGAATTGAATTCATTTTCAAATTATGCCCACCCACACAGCATATGCCTAGAAGGACATTCTGTTTTTCACAACAATAGCCTTTAGATGTACAAGCTGCAATTGAAACGCTAGCTATAAAAGGGGTAATTGAGAAATCTTTTCATCAGTCTCACCAATTTGTGTCTAATATATTCCCTTGACCAAAGAAAGATGGTGGGTGTCGCATCATTCTTGATCTAACTCGACTTAACCCCTATGTGCAGTATAAACATTTCAAAATGGAAACTTTTGTTACTGCCTATTCAGTACCCATTCATCATAATCACTGGAGATATTTGAAATTTAGCTGCATGAAGCAATTATGGTAGTTTAAGGCATTGCCTAATGGATTAACTTCAGCTCCCAGGCTATTTACAAAATTGTTAAAACCAGTGTTTGGTCTACTCCGGGCTCAGGATCATATTGTCAAGGCATATTTGGTTGATATCCTAATCATAGGCAAGACTTGGCAGTCAGCTGAATAATCTGTTTCAGCTAGGAAACTCATTTTTGAGAGATTGGGATTTCTTATCCATTCAGTTAAATCCAAATTGATACCATCCAGAGTCATTGATTATTTGGGGTTCACCATTAATTCAACTCACGTGTCTGTGACTCTGCTTCCAAGCAAGCGGTCAGAATTAATAGAAGCTTGTAACAACCTCGATGATGAGCAACAATGTTCTATTCGGCATGTGGCTAGTATAATTGGAAAATTAGTGGCTGCATTTCCAGCTGCACAGTTTGGGCCTTTACATTATCAAAATTTGCAACGTGCAAAGGAGCAGGCACTCATAAAGCATGCAGGTCATTTTGATAGGCCTAAGCGATAGACAGCTGAAGCTGTTGCTGAGTTACAATGGTGGATAGCAAATATTTGGCATTGCTCCAGTAAAATTTGGATGGATACACCTTCAGTAATTTAACAATCTGATGTTGGTGCTCTAGGATGGGGAGCTACTGATACCACCTCCAGCTGTGGGGGCAGATGGAATATGCATGAGCCATTAATTCGTCAAGCCCATGGTATTAACTATTTAGAGTTGTTGAAAGCACTCTATGGCTTAAAGGCGTAGTGTACTGGTATGCATGATTTGCATGTGAAGCTTCAGATTGACAACACTACAGCAGTAGCATACGTTAATCACATGGGTGAAATCAAGTCAGTATCATGTGATAAGTTGACTAACCTTATCTCGCACTGGTGTATTACAAGAAACATCTGGATTTCAGCTATCTATTTACCAGGTAGATTTAACATGGTGGCAGACACCAGATCACGAAAATTCAATGACAACACAGAATGGATGTTGAATCGTGAAATTTTCAATGATATTGTCGCTCGGTATGACATACCAGAGATTGACTTGTTTGCATCCAGATTAAATCACCAGTTACCAAAGTATGTTTCATGGGAACCAGACCCTGGGGCAGAGGCGGTAGATGTATTCTCGCTACACTGGGGTGGAATGTTTTTATATGCATTTCCCCCATTTTGCCTCATCAGCTGGTGGTTGACTAAAATCGAGCAGGACTAAGCCTCATGCATTTTGGTAGTTCCTGACTGGCCTACACAGCCACGGTTTCCACTCGTTCTGAGAAGAATATCACAGCCTTTTATGGCTATCCCCAAAAGCAGTAACCTGCTGGTTCATCCTGTAACTTGGGAGAATCATCCACTACATGATTGTATTCATCTATTGATTTGCAGATTTTGCGGAGACCGTTCCTGGGGCTCGGACGTACGGTGGATGTCATTACTGTGGCCTGGAGGAATAGGACTAAAAAACAATATATTTCTCATATCAAGAAATTGGAGGTGTTCTGCTTGCAGTCGGACATTTCATATCATATGGCAAGCGTACCTGACGGGTTGGAATTTCTTTCCATGCTATACTTTGATGAGCGACTTAGCTATAGTGCCATCAGTAGTGCGAGGAGTGCCTTATCGTCCACCTTTGGCAAGGATGGGGACAACACTATGTTGGGTCTCACCCTTTAATATCTCGGTTCATGAAGGGTACACGGAAATCTGGGATGTGAGTGTGGTTCTTGTGTTGCTTCGTCAATGGGCTCCAGTAACATCTCTGTCATTGCCCAGACTCATTCTTAAAGTGGTTATGCTCATGGCGCTGGTTTCAGCGCAACATGTCCAGACATTGCAGAAGCTTCGACTGGACAGGATGATTTCATCTGTCAACAACATAACCTTTTATGTTTATGATTTACTTAGAGCAGGCCAGGGACGTCAGGGCTTAAACTTGATTTTATGGCATACCCCATAGATTTTCGACTATGTGTAGTTACGCACTTACGGCATAATTTTGAGGTCACCAAGTGCCTCAGAGGCCCCAAATTGGCGTTACTCATCAGTCACGCATGGCGCACCAAAGGGCTGGAGAGCGCAGCTCCACCAGCGGTAAAGGGCCTGTCACACTAGCGCGCGATTAGACGCGATAAGCGCGACAAATTCGGACGCGGGGGTCGCGTGGGGGTCAGGCGATCCCGGTGCGAGTGAAGGGCCTGTCACACTAGCGCGCGATTACACGCGCGACGTCCGAAGGAAGGACGTTATTTTTCATCACGTGACGATGCGCATGAGCATGCGCGTTGCACGACGTCGGGCAGTGACGTCATCACGCAACGCCACGCTGAAGACGCACAACGTCAAAACGTCATCACGTTCCGCGCGACAGGATTTTGCCGCGCGTAATTTTTAAGCAGTGTCGGTTTTTGGACACTACGCGCGATGTCGACACCAGCTACACACGAGTCCGCGCAACTCCACGAGACTCCGCCGATCGCAGTGGGACAGGGTCTCGCGAGGCCGGACGACTAAAGCGACCACGGTAGGTCGCGCTTGTCGCGTCTAATCGCGCGCTAGTGTGACAGGCCCTTAAGTAACAAACCAGCAGGTAAGTGGTTTTAAACAACTTTCTGCAGTTATTTAAACTCCGTAAGGCTGGTTTCAGGAGCCAGCGGGACTAAACTCAGAATGGAGAGAATAACAAAAAAGGCTGCTGCCGTTCGCAGTAAAATACTTATCCATGGGACCGCAGTTAGTGAGCGTAGGTCGGCCAGGGAAACACCGGCTTTGGTAACGCCGGTTCCAAGGACGCCGACTACAGAACCGCCACAGCTCAGCTGATTCCATCAACTCTGGTGCCTCAGGGCGCTGTGGCCACTGCTGTCGGGAGGAAGGCCAAAAGAAAATTGGTCAGGCCCGTTGACTCAGATGAGTCTGACCAAGAATACTCCCCTGCTTCAAACAAGAAGGTCTGGGGATGCCTTGAAAAGATGGAACAATTGATTGAGAGAATGTTGAACCATGAAGTATTCCAGTCGGGGCCGCATACCCCCAGGATTCCCCAACAGCTTTCTGGAGCAGCCTCAGGCAGAGGCCCTTATGGCGAGGAGGATTATCAGCACGCCTATGAGTTCCAGTGGGAATCCCCATCACCAGCACCTTGTTTAGGGCTGGGTGATACCTCCCTAGAGCAAGGCTCGGGAGAGCCAGGGCAGGAGGAATCTGACCCTGAAGTTCGTGTCACTGCTCTTGTGCATACATCAAAGCACATGAGCCATGCTCCAGGTGTCCCAGATGTGGCCAGAAATTTTGCCATACTGGAGGGGACTGGTGAAGCCATGGAGGATAATCTGGCCAGCAACATAAATTATATTGCCACTCACCAGCTCCAGGACTCCATTATAGAGGAAACATCGCTTCGTTACCAGACACCTGTTAACTGTGCGTCGCTCAAGGTGCCCACCGTGAACTCGGCCATCTGGGGGCAAATGAGCGCATCTATGAGGGGGCAAGAGCTCCGATTCCAGAAAGTCCTCAAATTGGTGGGATAACAGCATTTGGGCAAATGGTCCAAGGAGCGCCGATGTCAGGAACACAGCATGATATGTTGGCCCCTGCTGTGCAATGCTCATTTTGAGCTCAACTGCATCCGGAAGATTGCCATAAAACTGACACTCGATCCACGCTTTGTGGCTCAATGCAAGTCCTCGAATATCCAAACGCCCAATTTTCTATTTGTGAAGACCTGGTGGAGCAGTTAAAGATCTTGAGGAAGAGGCAAAAACCATTGGCCTCATTAAGACCTATACACCCTCGGCCAGGATACCGCCTCGCAAGCCTTTTCTCTTCAGGCTGGCTACAGATGCTGGAGCGGGTCCAAGCAGAGGGTTTCCTGCTACACACCGTTCACATGCACCTCTGCACACCCCCAACATGGCCAAGAGGTTGAGAAATCCGCGATCAGCTATGGAGGTACAAGTAACTGATTCAGTCCAGGAAATATCCTCTGGGGAACAACCTCCGGTCGGGGGTAGGTTGCAATTGTTTTATGATAGATGGTGCTGCATAACATCAGATCTATTTATACTGGACAGTGTCTGGGGGTCTCGAATTGAGTTTATGTCAGGAATACATCCACCCGCACAAAATACGCCTAGTTGGGTATTGGTTTTTTCAGGACTGGAAACTCTACAGGTGAATAATGAAATTGGGGTTTTATTCCAAAAAGGGGTAATTGAAAGGACGGTATATCATCCTCAACAATTTGTGTCCAATATATTCCCCAGGCAGCAAAAGGATGGTGGGTGACGAGTCATTCTGGTCCTAACCCGACTAAATTCTTATGTCCAGTATAGACATTTTAAAATGGATACTTTCAGTACTGCTAAGCAGCTGATATCAAAAGGTTGTTATATGGCAACCATAGATCTGAAAGATATATATTATTCAGTACCAATTCATCATCAGTACTGTAGATACTTGAAATTTAGTTGGATGGGACAGCTGTGACAATTTAAAGCATTGCCCAATGGGTTAATCTCAGCTCCTAGGTTATTTACAAAGTTATTGAAACCAGTTCTGGCACTACTCAGCGCCCAGGATCACATTGTCATGGCTTATCTATATAATATTTTAATTCTAAGCGACACTCAGGAGGCAGCTGAGGAGTCGGATTCAGTGACCTGTTTGAAAGGTTAGGTTTCCTCATCCATCCAACTAAATCCAAGCTAGTACCATCCCGAATAATTAACTATTTGAGGTTCATTATTGATTCAATTGATATGTCAGTGACTTTGCCTACGGCCAAGGCTGTTGAAATCATGGAGGCCTGTAGCAATCTGGTAGAGGACCTCTGCACTATCAGAGTTTGCAACGAGCTAGATAACAAGCACTTAAAGAACATGCAGGTCATTTCGACAGACCAATCCAGTTGCCAGCCAAAGCCATCACCAAGTTGCAATGGTGTCTCACGAAGTACTAAAAACATTTTGACTGAACAACCTTCAGTTATTTTACAAACAGATGTCAGTGCTTCGGGATGGGGGGCCACGGATACCGAGTCTAGCTGTGGTGGCAGTTGGAGTGTGCAAGAGGAATTAATCCTGCAGGGGCATGGGATAAATTACTTAGAATTGCTTGGTGCATTCTATGGGCTAAAAGCATATTGTTCAACAATGAATGATTTACATGTTCAGTTCCAGATTGACAATACCACGGTTGTTGCTTATATCAATCACATGGGAGGAATTAGGTCAGTATCATGTGATAATCTGGCTAACCTCATTTGGGACTGGTGCATTCCCAGAAATATCTGGGTCTCAGCTATCTATCTACAAGGTAGATATAATGTGGTGGCAGACACCAGGTCATGCAAATTTAATAACAACACAGAATGGATGCTGAATCCAAACGTTTTTAAAATGATTGTCAGCCGGTATGGCTTGCCAGACATAGATCTGTTTGCATCCAGGCTAAATCACCAGTTACTAACACAATCATTTTCTTTCTTTTTTTTTTCGATTTAAAGTCTATTCCTTTTTTCTTATTCTTTCTTTATTTCTAAAAAACAGAAGATAATAATAGCGAATATGATAGTTGTACATTTACTGAATTACGTTGGTATTTGTAAATTTGTTTTACTACTTGGAAATTACTACATCTAATAAAAATATTATTAACATAAATCACCAGTTACCTAAATACACTTCATGGGAACCAGATCCAGGGGCAGTAGCAGTGGATGCATTCTCGCTACATTGGGGACGTACATTCTTTTATGCTTTTCCCCCATTCTGCCTCATCAGACAATGTCTCACCAAAATAGAGTAGACTCTGCCTCAGGCTGTTTTGGTGGTTCCTGACTGGCCTACAAAGCCATGGTTCCCATTGGTCCTGAGAATTATGACACAGCCATTCATGACTGTCCCAAAATGCAGCAACTTGTTGGTTCATCCGGTAACAGGAGAAAGTCATCCTTTACATGATCGTATTAATCTGTTAATCTGCAGATTCTACCAGACCGTTCCAAGGGCTCGGACTGTCGAGTAGGACCGTGGATGTGATTACTGCAGCATGGAGAGATAGCACTAAAAGACAATATGTGTCTTATATTAAGAAGTGGGAGATATTTTGTTTACAGTCAGATATATTTTATCATAATGCATGCATACCGGATGTAATGGAGTTCCTTGCTACATTGCATTTTGATGAACAATTGAGCTCTATTGCCATTAATAGTGCTCGGAGTGCTTTGTCCTATATAGGGCAATTGTCGGGACAACAATCTAATGGGTCTCATCCGCTAGTGGTCCGATTCGTGAGAGGTATTTTTAACAAAAACCCTCCTAAGCCTAGATATACAGAAACCTGGTATGTGAGCATAGTTTTCACACTGCTTCGGCAATGGGCTCCAATCACATCTCTATCTTTTCAGAAGTTGACACTTAAAGTGGTTATGCTCATGGTGCTAGTCAAAGTCAAAGTCAAAAGAGTTTATTGTCATGTGTCCCTGACAGGACAATGAAATTCTTTCTTTGCTTAGCACAACAGAACATAGTAGGCATTAACTACAAAACAGATCAGCGTGTACATATACCATTATATACGTAAATACACACATGAATTAATAAATCGATAAAGTGCAAATAACAGATAAAGGGGTATTAATGTTCAGAGTTTTGTCCAAGCCAAGTTTAATAGCCTGATGGCCGTGGGGAAGTAGCTATTCCTGAACCTGGTCGGTGCAGTCCTCAGGCTCCTGTACCTTCTACCTGAAGGTAGCAGGGAGATGAGTGTGTGGCAGGGATGGTGTGGGTCCTTGATGATGCTGCCAGCCTTTTTGAGGCAGTGACTGTGATAGATCCCCTCGATGGAAGGAAGGTCAGAGCCGATGATGGACTGGGCAGTGTTTACTACTTTTTGTAGTCTTTTCCTCTCTAGGGCGCTCAAGTTGCCGAGCCAAGCCATGATGCAACCGGTCAGCATGCTCTCCACTGTGCACCTGTAGAAGTTAGAGAGAGTCCTCCTTGACAGACCGACTCTCCGTAATCTTCTCAGGAAGTAGAGGCGCTGATGAGCTTTCTTAATAATTGCATCTGTGTTCTTGGACCAGGAAAGATCTTCAGAGATGTGCACGCCCAGGAATTTGAAGCTCTTGATCCTTTCAACCATCGACACGTTGATATAAACAGGACTGTAGGTCCCCATCCTACTCCTTCCAAAGTCCACAATCAGTACCTTGGTTTTGCTGGTGTTGAGGGCCAGGTTATTATGCTGGAACCATATGGACAGTCGCTCGATCTCTCTTCTATACTCTGACTCATCCCCATCAGTGATACGTCCCACAACAGTGGTGTCGTCAGCGAACTTGATGATGGAGTTCGTACTATGACCGGCTACGCAGTCATGAGTTTAGAGAGAGTACAGCAGGGGGCTGAACACGCAGTCTTGAGGTGCTCCCGTGCTGATTGTTATCGAGTCTGACACATTACCACCAATACGAACAGACGGTGGTCTGTGATTGAGGAAGTCGAGGATCCAATTGCAGAGGGATGCGCAGAGACCGAGTTCTGCAATTTTGGTAACCAGCTTGGAGGGGATGATTTTGTTAAATGCCGAGCTGTAATTGATGAATAACATCAACCATTGATTTGTTGTGGCGGTAAGCGAACTGCAGTGGGTCCAGGTTTTTGTTGAGGTAGGAGTTGATTTGCGCCATGATCAACCTCTCAAAGCACTTCATCACCACAGGCATTAGTGCCACTGGCCGATAGTCATTGAGGCATGTCACCTTGCTCTGATTGGGCACTGGTATAATTGATGCCCTTTTAAAGCAGGTGGGAACCTCAGACCTCAGAAGAGAGAGGTTGAAATTGTCCGTAAAAACTCCAGTCAGTTGGTTCGCACAGGTTTTTAGGACACAACCAGGTATACCATCAGATCCAGACGCTTTTCGAGGGTTCACCCCTCTGAAGGATTTCCTGACCGGCCTCTGTGACTGAGACTGAAATACCATCACAGCGAATGGGGGCTCGGGAAGTCACATTGGAGTTCTCCCTATCAATGCGTGCGTAAAACGCATTAAGCTCGTCAGGGAGTGATGTATTGCCGACATTCGAGCTGCCTCCTGGTTTCGCCTTGTAGGAGGTGATTGCTTCAGCCCCCGGCACAGCTGCCTAACATCTGTCTCATCCTCCAGCTCGGAGCAGGTCCCTTTTGGCCTTTTTGATGGCCTTACCAAGGTCGTATCAGGAGTTCTTGTAGACCACTGTATCATCAGACATGAATGCCCGGTGTCTGGTCTCCAGAAGAGTGCGGATCTCACAGTTCATCCAAGGTTTCTGATTGGGAAACACTCGGAAGGTTTTGGTGGGGATGCAGTCCTCCACACATTTATTAACGAAGTCTGTAACGACTGTGGCGAATTCGTTCAAGTCCGTTGCCGAGTCCTTGAACATTGCCCAGTCTACAGACTCCGAACAGTTTGTTTCCCCCTGGTATCAGCACAACAGGTTCAGACATTGCAAAAGCTAAGGCTGGATAGCATGTATTCTTCTGTAGATAATATTACGTTTTATGTATATGATTTAGTCAAACAAAGCAGGCCAGGGATAAGCTTTAAAGCATACCCCGTTGTCCGAAGGCTATGTGTAGTTACGCACCTGAGTCAATATATCGAGGTAACCAAGAGTCTCAGAGGCTCTGAAACAGCAATGCTCATCAGCCACAAAAAACCTCATAAAAAGGTGTCAGTACAAATTATTTCTAGGTGGTTGAAACAGGTTGATTTCAAAGCTCTGTGATTTCATGCCGTAGATCCATTCCATACGACACACCACTTCAGTTCACACAGTAGTGAATACATAATCTATTGAACATTGCTTCGAATTATCCAATAAACATTTTTTAATAATAATAACAAAACAGTAATAACCCCTTTGTCCCAGGGAGAAATTACAAATGAAATTTAGAAAGAAACTGAAACCGAACCCAAAACAGCATGCCCAAAACCTTGCATTATCAGGACAGGTTTATCATAGAATTTTGAGAAGGTCGCCTCCCTAGACCATCCTGTGGCCCCGAGGATTTGGTCTAGAGGCACGTCCTGTGCCTTTGCTGCGGATGTTGATGCCGCCCTGGTGGAGTGAGATTTAAACACATGAGTGTCTACTCCAGCACAATCCAAAACCTGTTTTAACCATCTAGAAATAGTTTGTTCTGACACCTTTATATGAGGTTTTTTGTGGCTGATGAGCATTGCTGTCCTACAGCCTCTGAGACTCTTAGTTACCTCGATATATTGACTCAGGTGCTTGACTACACATAACGATTGGTCAACGGGGTATGCTTTAAAGCTTACTTTGGTTCCGGCCATTCCTGGCCTGCTTTGTTTCATTAAATCATATACATAAAACATAACGTTATCTACAGAAGACTACTTGCTATCCAGCCATAGTTTTTGCAATATTTGAACTCGTTGCGCTGATACTAGCGCCATGAGCATAACCACTTTAAGTGTTAACTTCTGAAAAGACACAACATATTTGGAGCCCATTGCCGAAGCAGTGTGAGAACTATACTGACATCCCAGATTTCTGTATATCTAGGCTTAGGAGGGTTCTTGTTAAAGATTCCTCTCATGAATCAGGACTCTAACGGATGAGACCCGATAGATTGTTGTTCTGAAAACTGCCCTAAATAGGAGGACAACGCACTCCGAGCACTATTAATGGTATAGCTCAAGTGTTCATCAAAATGCAAAGTAGCAAGGAACTCCACTACATCTGGTATGCTCGCAGCATGATAAGATATATCTGACTGCAAGCAAAACATGTCCCATTTCTTAATATGAGACACATATTGTTTCTTAGTGCTATCTCTCCAAGCTGCAGTTATCACATCCATGGTCCTACTCGACAGTCCAAACCCTTGGAACAGTCTGGTCAGAACCTGCAGATTAACAGATTAATATGATCATGTAACGGATGACTTTCTCCTGTTACTGGATGCACCAACAAATTACTGCACTTGGGGATAGTCATGAATGGCTGAGTCATCATTCTCAGCACCAATGGGAACCATGGCTGTGTAGGCCAGTCCGGAACCACTACAATGCCTGAGGCGGAGTCCTGCTCTATTTTGGTGAGGCATTGCCTGATGAGGCAGAATGGGAGAAAAGCATAAAAGAACGTACGTCCCCAATGTAGTGAGAATGCATCCACTGCTACTGCTCCTGGATCTGGTTCCCAAGAAACGTATTTAGGCAACTGGTGATTTAATCTGGATGCAAACAGATCTATATCTGGCAAACCATAGCGGCTGACAATCATTTTAAAAACATCAGGATTTAGCATCCATTCTATGTTGTCATAAAATTTCCGTGACCTGTTGTCTGCCACCACATTATCTCTGCCATGCAGGCAGATAGCTGAGACCCAGATTTTTCTCGAAATACACCAGTTCCAAATGAGGTTAGCCAGATTACTGACCTTATTCCTCCCATATGATTGATATAAGCAACAGCTGTGATATTGTCAATCTGGAGCTGAACGTAAATTATTCATTGCTGAACAATAAGCTTTTAATCCATAGAATGCACCCAGCAATTCTAAGTAATTTATACCATGCCTTTGCAGGATTAAGGCCTCTTGCACACTCCATCTACCACCACAGCTAGACTCATTGTCTGTGACTCCCCATCCCAAAGCACTAACATCTGTTTGTAAAATCACTGAAGGTTGTTGTATCAAAATGTTTTTGGTACTTTGTGCGATATTGATTATCCACCATTGTAATTTGGCAATGGCTTTGGCTGGCAACTGCATTGGTCTATCAAAATGACCTGCATGTTCTTTAAGAGCTTGTTCTCTAGCTTGTTGCAAACTTTGATAGTGCAGCGGTCCAAACTCCACTGCAGGAAAAACCGCCACCAATTTACCAATAACACTGGCTACTTGCCGGATAGAGGGTTGTTGCTTTTTCAGGAGACTGGTACAGACCTCTGTGATTTCAATAGCCTTGGCCATAGGCAATGTCACTGACATATCAACTGAATCAATGACAAACACCAAATAGTTAATTTTTTGGGGATGGCTCTAGTTTGGATTTTCTTGGATTGACGAGAAAACCTAACCTCCCTAACAGGTGTTTGGTTGCTGAAACCGACTCCTCAGCTGCTTCCTGAGTGTTGCTTATAATTAAAATATCATCTAGATAAGCCATCACAATGTGATTCTGGGCACGAAGTAGCACCAGAACTGGTTTTAACAATTTTGTGAACAACCTAGGAGCTGAGGTTAACCCATTAGGCAACACCTTAAATTGCCACAACTGTCCCATCCATCTAAATTTCAAGTATAGAAACATAGAAAAATATAAAATAGGTGCAGGAGTAGGCCATTCAGCCCTTCGAGCCTGCACCATCATTCAATATGATCATGGCTGATCATCCAACTCAGTATCCTGTACCTGCCTTCTCTCTATACCCTCTGATCCCTTTAGCCACAAGGGCCACAACTAACTCCCTCTTAAATATAGCCAATGAACTGGCCTCAACTACCAGAGACTCACCACTCTCTGTGTGAAAAATGTTTTCACTACCCCCCAGCTTAGTGTCATCTGCAAACTTGGAGATGTTGTATTCAATTCCCTCGTCTAAATCATTAATATATATTGTAAATAGCTGGGGTCCCAGCACTGAGCCTTGCGGTACCCCACTAGTCACTGCCTGCCATTCTGAAAATGACCCATTTACTCCTACCCTTTGCTTCCTGTCTACCAGCCAGTGCTCTATCCACATCAATACTGAACCCCCAATACTGTGTGCTTTAAGTTTGTATACTAATCTCTTATGTGGGACCTTGCCGAAAGCCTTGTGAAAGTCTAGATATAACACATCCACTGGTTCTCCCTTATCCACTCTGCTAGTTACATCCTCGAAAAATTCTATAAGATTCGTCAGACATGATTTACCTTTCGTAAATCCATGCTGACTTTGTCTAATGATTTCACCACTTTCCAAATGTACTGTTATCTCATCTTTAATAACTGACTAGCAGTTTCCCCACTACCGATGTTAGACTAACTGGTCTGTAATTCCCCGTTTTCTCTCTCCCTCCTTTTTTTAAAAGTGGGGTTACATTAGCTACCCTCCAATCCTCAGGAACTACTCCAGAATCTAAGGAGTTTTGAAAAATTATCACTAATGCATCCACTAGTTCTGTGGCTACTTCCTTAAGTACTCTTGGATGCAGACTATCAGGCCCTGGGGATTTATCGGCCTTTAATCCATTCAATTTAACCAACACCACTTCCCGGCTAACCTGGATTTCACTCAGGTCCTCCACCTTATTTGACCCCCAGTCCCCTGCTATTTCCGGCAGATTATTTATGTCCTCCTTAGTGAAGACAAAACCAAAGTGTGGGGAGTGTGGGGAGCTGTGGTGGCTTGCCGCTGCGGCCCGACTCCGGAGCTCCACCTCCAGCTCCAGCTGCAGCTGCAGCTGCAGACCGGTGGACTGTCGGGATATTGGGAGCTCGCGGGTACGGGTGGGAGACCGCTATCCGGAGCTCCTGCAGCACAACTTCTCCAGCCCGTGTCGCGGGGTTGGAGCGACCCGGAGCGGGGCCATACATCGCCCGGCGCGGCTCTAATGGCCGCGGGATATTCCAGTGGGACATTCCAGCGGGACATTCCAGCGCCCGCCGGGGGCTCCAACGTTGTGACTTTTGGGCCTAGCGCAGGGCCGTACATCGCCCGGCGCGGCCTCAATTGCCATGGGACTTAACACCGCCCGTCTGGGGCTTCGACCTCAGGAGAGAATTGGTGTGGGGGAGAGAGAGGGCTTTGCCTTCCATCACAGTGAGGAGGAGATTCACTGTGATGGATGTTTGTGTGAATTGAATTGTCGTGTGTTTTTTTATGAATTGTTCTGTTTGTATGGCTTGTAGAAACAGAGTTTCGTTCGAGCCTCTCTGAGGTTCGAATGACATGTAATAAAATCAAATCAAATTTGTTTTAACTAATCTCATTCTCTTCAAATATCTATAATAACTTTTGTAGTCAGTTTTTATGTTCCCTGCCAGTTTTCTTTCATAATCTATTTTCCCTTTCCTAATTAAGCCCTTTGTCCTCCTCTGCTGTTCTCTGAATTTCTCCCAGTCCTCTGGTTGGCTGCTTTTTCTGGCTAATTTGTATGCTTCATCTTTTGTTTTTATACTATCCCTGATTTCCCTTGTTATCCATGGATGCACTACCTTCCCTGATTTATTATTTTGCCAAACTGGGATGAACAATTGTTGTAGTTCATCCATGCAGTCTTTAAATACCTACCATTGCACATCCACTGTCAACCCTTTAAGAATCACTTGCCAGTCTATCTTGGCCAATTCATGTCGCATACCTTCAAAGTTACCTTTGTTTAAGTTCAGAACCCTTGTTTCTGATTTAATTATGTCACTTTCCATCCTAATGAAGAACTCAACCATATTATGGTCACTCTGGCCCAACGGGCCACGCACAACAAGACTGCTAACTAACCCTTCCTCATTACTCAATACCCAGTCTAGAATAGCCTGCTCTCTCGTTGGTTCCTCTACTTGTTGGTTTAGAAAACTATCTCGCATACATTCCGAGAAATCCTCTTCCTCAGCACCCCTGCCCATTTGATTCACCCTATCTATATGTCGATTGAAGTCACCCATCATAACTGTTTTATCCTTGTTGCACGCATTTCTAATTTCCTGTTTGATGCCATCCCCAACTCCACTACTACTGTTAGGTGGCCTGTACACAACTCCCATTAGCGTTTTCCACCCCTTAGAGTTTCGCAGCTCTACCCATATCGATTCCACATCCTCCAAGCTAATGTGTCCTTCCTTTCTATTGCATTAATATCCTTTCTCACCAGCAACGCTACCCCACCTCCCTTTCTTTTCTGTCCATCCCTCCTGAATATTGAACATTCCTGGATGTTCAGCTCCCAGCCTTGGTTTCCTGGAGCCACGTCGCCGTGATCCCAACTATAGCATAGTCATTAATAGCTATCTGCACATTCAACTCGTCCACCTTATTATGAATGCTCCTTGCATTGAGACACAAAGCCTTCAGGCTTGTTTTTACAACACTCTGAATTCCTTATACAATTATGTTGACAAGCGGCCCCTTTTGATTTTTCCCTGGAAACCCACCACCTCTTATTCTCTGTTTATTATTTTTTTCTTCTTTATTCCCTACATGTTGGGTCTGAGTGCTTCCCTTCTCTGCCTCCTGGCTCAGACCCTGTCTACTGGCTTTCTCTATGTGAGTCCCTCCCCCCAACCATTCTTTTTTAAAGTCCCCCCGGTAGCCTTTGCAAATTTCCCTGCCAGGATACTGGTCCCCCTCGGGTTCAAGTGCAACCCGTCCTTTTTATACAGGTCACTCCTTCCCTAAAAGAGGTTCCATTGATCCAGAAACTTGAATCCCTGCCCTCTGCACCAGTCCTTCAGCCAGGCATTTATCCTCCACCTTGCTCCATTCCTACTCTCACTGGCGCGTGGCACAGGAAATAATCCTGCGATTGTTATCTTTGCAGTTCTTTTCCTTAACTTTCTTCCAACTCCCTAAATTCTCCTTTCAGGATCTCTGCTCTTGTTTAACCTATGTCATTGGTACCAATATGTACCACAACCTCAGGCTCCTCTCCCTCCCTATTCAGGATATCTTGGACACGTTCAGACACATCCCGGACCCTGGCACCAGGGAGGCAAACTACCATCCGGGTCTCAGGACTGCATCCACAGAATCGCCAATCTGACCCCCTAACTATAAAGTCCCCTATTACTAATGCCCTCCTCTTCTTTTCCTTACCCTTCTGAGCAACAGGGCCGGTGTCTGTACCGCAGGCCAGGTCGCTGTTGCTACCCCCAGGTAGGCTGTCCCCCACCAACAGCACTCAAACAGGAGTACTTATTTTCAAGGTGTTCAGCCACTGGTGTACTCTCTAGCGCCCGCCTCTGCCCCTTGCCTTTCCTAACCGTGACCCACGTGTTTGCCTCCTGTGGTTTTGGAGAGACTACCTCCCTGTAACTCCTCTCTAGGACCTCCTCACTCTCCCTGACCAGACGGAGGTCATCGAGCTGCTGCTCCAGGTTCCTAACACACTCCTTTAGGAGCCCCATCTCGACGCACCTGGCGCAGATGTGGATGTCTGGAGGGCTACCCGACTCCATGACCTCCCACATCTGACATCCAGAACAGTAAGCTGCCCTGGCACTCATACTTCCCTTACCCTAGATATAAGACAAAATACAATATACAATACAAATACACAATACAAAATACAAAGTACAGTACACTACAAACTGCTGCAATCTGACTGCCAATCAGCTGCGTACTCAAGTCCACCAATCAGCGGCTTCCTCAAGCCCAGTTAATTGAATGGAACGTTACGGATTAAGAACGTTACGGATTTCCCTTACCGCTCGGACGTCGCTCCTCCCTCACCAACGGCTCCTGGGCCTCTGTAAAAACAAAGCCCCGGGCTGGGTTTTTACACTTACCGCTTGGACGTCGCTCCTCCCTCACAAACGGCTCCTGGGCCTCTCTATGGTACTGATGATGAATTGGCACTGAATAATATGCATCTTTCAGATCTATAGTTGCCATATAACAACCTTTTGATAACAGCGTTTAGTAGTATTGAAGGTGTCCATTTTAAAATGCCTATAAGGACATAGGAATTTAACTGGGTAAAGGGCCTGTCCCACCAGCATGCAACTCTATGCGATTAGCGTGACCTAACGTGGTCGCTTGAGCCGTCCGGCGCCGCGGGGCCGGTCCCACTTCGATCGCCAGAGCCGTGCGGAATTGTGCGGAGTTCGTCCCGACACCGCACGGGGCTCCGAAAAACTGACTATGTCCAAAAATTCCGCACGGCAACGGCTTGTCAGCTCGCAGTCGCCTCGACATTTACACACCGCCCGGACATCGTGCCTCCGTGAACCTATTTGTAAGTGCCTCCATGACCCTCTATGTGTGTGGCTCCGTGGCCCTGTGTGTGTGTGTGCCTCGGTGCCCCTCTCTGTGTGCCCCCCTCTGTCCTGGCGAACTTACCTTAGACTTCGCTCCAAGTTCGCCTCACTTTACGCCGCGTTGCGCCACTCACCCGACCTCCGCGCGGCCCCTGCTGCCGGTTTGTTTGCGCTTGCCGCATGCAGGCGCATGCTGGTGGGAACGGCCCTGTACAGGGGATCACCCAACCTCCGCGTGGCCCCCGCTGCCGGTTTGATCACGTTCATCGCATAGAGTTGCATGCTGGTGGGACAGGCCCTTTAGGTCCAGAATGACTCAACACCCACCATCTTTTTTCTGTCTGGGGAATATATTGGACACAAATTGTTGAGGATGGTATATCGTCCCCTCAATTACCCCTTTATGGAACAAAACCTCAATTTCTTTATTTACCTGCAGAGTTTCTGGTCCAGAAAAAAAACATATCCTGGGAATATTTTGGATGGCCCCTTTTAAATTAAGTCAGCCTTGCTTTCTTTGAATCTCTTCCATAATAAAGTGGTATGGACTGGAGTCACACAGTCCCGCAATAATTCCAATCACATTACTCAGAGTCCAGATCCCAGGACTGAACTCACATATTATGTTGAAGATGTAGAACAGACTTCAGATGTAAACTTGATGTACTTTAGATGTACATCTAACAGCATGAACACTGAATTCTCCAATGTTATTTAACAACGTCACCCCACCCCCCAACCTTTCCCCTCACCCACATCTCTTCTATGTGTTCCATCTGGATGCACACCCATTTCTCCCACTATCCTGCTGCCTTTTCCTCTATCCCCAGTGCACTTCTACCTATGTCATTTTCTCTGACTTCTCCCCTTATCTTTCACTCTTTGCCACCTTTTCACTTCCAGCCTTTGTCCAGCTACCTGCTAATCAAAACCCTCTTCACCTGTACCCATCTATCACTTGCCAGGATATGCTTTCTCCCTCCCCCCCCCACCCCCCACCACCCCCCACCCTTCACCCCTATCCCACCTCTCTTCCAGCTTTCTGTCTACTGCAATGAGTGTGAACATGGGTCCCAATCTGAATCATCGCCTATCCATGTCCTTCAGATATGCTACCTGACCTGCTGAGTTGCACTGCAAATGGTTGTTGGTGGCGGTAACTGCTTTGAAATGCTGCACTGCAAACGGTTGTTGGTGGCGGTAACTGCTTTGAAATGCTGCACTGCAAATGGTTGTTGGTGGCGGTAACTGGTTTGAAATGCTGCACTGCAAATGGTTGTTGGTGGCGGTAACTGGTTTGAAATGCTGCACTGCAAATGGTTGTTGGTGGTGGTAACTGCTTTGAAATTCTGCACTGCAAATGGTTGTTGGTGGCGGCAACTGCTTTGAAATGCTGCACTGCAAATGGTTGTTGGTGGTGGAAACTGCTTTGAAATGCTGCACTGCAAATGTTTGTTGGTGGTGGTAACTGGTTTCAAAAGCTGCACTGCAAATGGTTGTTGGTGGTGGTAACTGCTTTGAAATGCTGCACTGCAAATGTTTATTGGTGGTGGTAACTTGACAACATCCTACATTCATCGCGAAAGGATTTGAGTATAGGAGCAGGGAGGTTCTACTGCATTTGTACAGGGTTTTGGTGAGACCACACCTGGAGTATTGCGTACAGTTTTGGTATCCGAATCTGAGGAAAGATATTCTTGCCATAGAGGGGGTTCAGAGAAGGTTCACCAGACTGATTCCTGGGATGTCGGGACTTTCATATGAAGAAAGACTGGATAGACTCGGCTTGTACTCACTGGAATTTAGAAGATTGAGGGGGGATCTTTTAGAAACTTACAAAATTCTTAAGGTAGGCTAGGTGCAGCTAGGTGCACCTAGCTGCACCTAGCTGCACCTAGACAAGCTAGGTGCAGGAAGATTGTTCCCGATGTTGGGGGAGTCCAGAACAAGGGGTCACAGTCTAAGGATAAGGGGGAATTCCTTTAGGACCGAGATGAGGAAAACATTCTTTACACAGAGAGTGGTGAGTCTCTGGAATTCTCTGCCACAGAAGGCCGTTGAGGCCAGTTCATTGGCTATATTCGAGAGGGAGTTGGATGTGACTCTTGTGGCTAAAGGGATCAGTGGGTATGGTGAGAAGGCAGGTCCGGGATACTGAGTTGGATGATCAGCCATGATCATATTGAATAGCGGTGCAGGCTCGAAGAGCCGAATGGCCTACTCCTGCACCTATTTTTCTATGTTTCTATCTATGTTTCTATCCTGTTTGCACTGTATATTGATTTTAGATAAAACACTACCACTTACGGCTGTGATTTTTGGCCATCTTACTCAGACCCCCTCCGCTCATCAGGTGCAGAGGATTCTTCCCATCAATGAAAAATAAAAGTGTTATTAGTGTTTAAAAAAATGTTGAGGATCTCTCTCCTGTCAATCACGCCATAAAGGCCACGCCCCTCCAGTGGGAGGGGGGAGGGATGATAAAACCCAGAAGTGTGGGTGTGGCTCAGTCTCTGCAAGATGGGGGAGGGGGAGGAAACTGCACTTTAATTCAGTGGCCTTGCACCCTGCTTGAAGTGGTAGGAAACTGCACTTGAATTTGGTGGCCTTGTACCCTGCTTGAAATGGTAGGAAACTGTATTTGAATTTGGTGGCCTTGCACCCTGCTTGAAATAGAATTTCAAGGAATAGCCGTGAGTCAACTGCTAGCCAACCAGCTGTGAGTGAGCTGCCAGCACATGAGGCTTGAGTGGCTGAGCTGTCACCCCAAAAATCCATTTGGCACACAATGCCCATACTAGCCCTCTGGTAACCAGTCCTATCAGCACACAATACCCATACTAGCACTCCATAAAGCCCCCCCCCCTCCCCCCCTCCCCCCCCCTCCCCACTGGCCACCAATATTGGAATTGGTGGAGAGGTGGAATATTGCTTTGAGGGACCAGCCCTCCCGTGTGAACATGGGACCAAACGGGTCCCACTTAGTCTAGTATTTTACTAAAAGAGTATTTCTGTGTGTTTGCCATGGGATGGCCTCTCTGTTGGCCACTTAGCTGCAATGTAGAGAAACTGTGGCTAAACATAATTAAAGAGAAAGATATCCAATTCAATATTTTTTAGTTAAACATACGGAATACTCATTTTCTCACTATCCCTTACAGCTTCTAAAGCAATGTGTACTGAGAACGAGTAAAATGACTGCTAAAAATTGAATAAGATTAATGTGAATCACAAACTTTTTCATCGCAGCTTGTTTTCAATCTTTTGAAAATTAATGTAGTTCTGGATGGCTTTGAAGTTCCTATATACCATCTAGATTTGTTCTTTGTGATAATGGGAAATTACATTTTGCTTTTTAATAAACGCTGATTATTGTATGTGATTTCATAGAATTCATCACATTGGTAGGACAATGTTTCACACTGAGAACTCAAGATGGCTGGAGAGTGTACATTAATTTAAACTGAAGTAACTATTAAAAATAGGCTTCCCTTCAATTATACCCTTTCAAAGCTCTTTATAAAATGGTACACAGATACAATGGGTTGAATAGCCTCCTCTGTGATATGAATCCATGGTCTCCGAGAAATGGAAATTAAATAGAGACACTATGGTTATATGCCCAAAATCATTTTGTGGGTCCCTAAATATTAACCAATATTAACCAAGTATTCAAAGTTAATCCAAAGGAAGGCTTTGATCATTGATTAATTGATATGCGACAGTCATTTTTAGCTTGTGAGAAGCCCTTTGTATGTAAGCATGCTGAAAATGAAGGCCCAGAAACCTTTATAACATATATTTCATGATGGAGTCAGAAGGAAGAAAAAAACCTTCCCCCGACTGCATAACAAGTATGTACTGCAACCAACATATTCTTTTCTCCACTTTAAGGTCATAAGGAATAGGAGCAGAATTAGCCCATTCAGTCCATCAAGTTTACTCCTTGGTTTGCTTTTTTGGTCCCTCTATGAATATTTCCACTGTGAAAAGGAGTGTGAGAATTGTGGCCCAGGGAATGGAAAGGGAGTGCGGGAATTCAATGTTTCAATAGTTTCATGGTCATTATTACTGGTACTAGGTTCAATTAATTGAACTGATATTCCTCAGACGTGGATCTCTGGATTAATACATTTCAAGCAATATTTGAGCACACCAATGTTGCACATGAGTAAAATCCTGTCCCTTGATCTTGTGTGACTACTGTAGAGGTATCACTGGCCATTGAAGGAATGTATAGCACAGATACCGCAGCAGCCAGCCATCTAGCCTTACCCCTTCTTAGAGCTGCATTAAGGGCCTGTCCCACTTAGGCGATTATTTTGGCGACTGCCGGTAACTGTCAGTCATAGCTGGTCGCCGAAAAAGTGGCGACTGGACCCTTCCTACGACAATGTCCACGACAAGCTACGACAACTATCACCTAGTCAACGTTAAACTATGGCAAGCTACCGACAACCGGTGACCCATTAGGACGTCCACCTATAACCACACCTACTACAACCTACGACCACCCAGGCGACAACCTACGACAACCGATATCAATCTACGTCCACCTGCAACAAGCTACGACAAGCAACGACCCTGTCGGTGACAACTGAAGTCAACTGAAGACAATTCAGTCGCTGGTATCTGTCGCCAGTTGACATAGGTAGTCGCCAATGGAATTCATTGAAGTCGGCACTGCGGCCTAACATCGAGGCGTTGGTGACCTTTGCTGGAGACCGAGTTCGGGAACTCCAAGCCACGGGAGCTTTGATCGCTCGGACATGAGGTCTTTGACTGCCGGCTGCGGGAACTTCGATCGTCCCGATGGATGGTTCAACTGCCCTGACCGCGGGAGAATAAAGAGGAAGAAGTTTGGACTTTATTCCCTTCCATTACAGTTAGGAATGTGGGGAAACTCACTTTTATGTGTTGTGTGTTAACTTTTATGTAAATGTCTGTCTTGTTGCTTTTTCTTTCTATAACTGTATGGTAATTCGCATATCACTGTACCTTAATTGATACACATGACAATAAAAGACCTTTGAAACCTTTGAAACTTTGAAATTCCTTTCCACTACAACTTGTTCGGCAGGAAAGACAGGATTGCTTTCTTCAGGACCAGCAGCAATTCTCCCTGCGACACACCAAAGTAACTTTTACATCATACTTTGAAGGTGTTGGCTGCTAGATTCCATGGATAGGAATATTCACAATAGATCTTAATGAGCTTTAGAAATAGTTTTGGGAGGATGATTAAGGTCCCAACAGGAACACATTACATTATGTTCAAAAATGACTGTTACTTATTTATCAATACAAAAGCATAGAGGAGCATTAAGCTTCATCTCATAATTACTCAGTAGACCATGTTGATACAATGGTAACATGTTGTTACAATGAAACAATAACATTTCCCCTATAACTTGCTGGTAACCTGGTCTTGTAAAGCTTTTGATAATTATACACTTTAACCATGTGATCAATGAGAAGGCAACATATTCAGAGCAAATCGTAAAAACATGTAATGTGATCCACTATCTAGCATTTAAATGTAGTTAAGGATATTCATTCGTTTTTTAACCTGCTCATCTTCAAAGTTATAAAGAGTTAAAAAAAGAAGGAACTGCAGATGCTGGAGAATCGAGGGTACACAAAAGGCTGGAGAAACTCAGCGGGTGCAGCAGTATCCCAGTCTGAAGTAGGGTCTCGACCCGAAACGTCGCCTATCTCCTTCGCTCCTTAGATGCTGCTGCACCCGCTGAGTTTCTCCAGCCTTTTGTGTACCCCCATCTTCAAAGTTAGCCTGCTCAACTCCAAAATTAATTATTCTGATTATAAGATTACCATACAGTATGTTGCATATATCTTAGAAATTGGATGTGTAGCCCACAACATTTAACCATTATTTTCCAAATTCAGACCACTCAGCTGAACTGATATAAATGATCATAAGATCAAAAGATCATAAATGATAGGAACAGAATTAGGCCATTCAACCAATCGTCTACTCAGCCACTCAATCATGGCTGATCTATCTCTCCCATCTAACCCCATTCTACTGCTTTCTCCCCATGTCCTCTGACACCAGTACTAATCATGAATCTATCTATCTTTGCCTTAAATATACCCACTGACTTGGCCTCCACGGCCTTTTGTGGCAAAGAATTCCACCGATTCGCCACCCTCTGACTAAAGAAATTCCTCCTCATCTCCTTCCTAAAAGAACATCCTTTAATTCTGGGGCTATGACCGCTATCAATCAATCAACCTGTTTTATGCGTCACTTGCATTTAAGTAGATACATAAAGTGCAAGTGAATTGAATTTGCCAGCAGCGGTACAATGAAAAAGAACACACAAAAACACAATAAAAATTGAACGCAAACATCCACCACAGCATTCATCACTGTGGTGGAAGGCACAAAATTTGGCCAGTCCTCCTCCATTTTTCCCCGTGGTCGGGACCTCAACCCTCCGCAGCTACCGCTGCAGGCGTCCAGATGAGTAGACAAGGTAAAAGTCCAGGTAAGTCCTGAATCGGTGCTTCCCTATCATGGCTTCAGGTTGGTGTAGGCCGCAGGGCTGGCGGTTGAAGCACCGGCGGGACCGCAGGGCCCCGCTCCTGATGGTAAGTCCTCGCCATGCCCGCAGTAGAAGCTCTTCTTCTTCGGGGTCCCCAACGAGGGATCCCAGGCTGCGGACGCCATGCCAGCTGGAGCTCTGCAGACCCCGGCTTCAGGCTGCCGCGGAGCTCTCCCCCCCGGCGAGCCCCGGCGAGGGCTCGCCCGATCCGCGCAGAGAGTCCAGGGCTGCTCCGCTGCTGAAGCCCCGGGTGCGTCTCCGGGAAAGGCCACATCGATCCTCGATGTTAGGCCATGGGGGAGGCAACATGGAAAACGTCGCCTCTCCATGGAGGAGGTGACCAAAGGGGTTTCCCCCTTATCCCCCCACACCACCCCCCATACAAGACACACAGAGAAACATTAAAAACATACATTTAAACACACTAAAAAAACAAAAAAAGTAGAAAAATACTGACATGCTGTTGGCAGGGCTGCTGGCTTGCAGCGCCCCCACTGACTCTCTAGTCTTAAACTCTGCCACAAATGGAAACATCCTCTCCACATTCACTCTATCCAAGCCATGTGATGTGCACTTTGAATATTAGGGGGAAATTACCTGTGTGATTTACAGAGATTTACTTCTTATCAGCTCATTCTGATGGATAACATTTGCAACAGCAGTATAATAGCAGTAGCCCACTTAACCATTCCAATATAGGCCTGCATTTAAGTAGATACATGGTGATTCACATCTCTGCTCCAGGATCTCGTCACTTCCATCATTTATTGAATTGTATTGAATTGAATAAATTTTATTAGCCAAGTATGTAAACATACAAGGAATTTGCTTTAGTGATTTGCTCGCAAGTTAAAACACGATATACAGTAAATATTTAAGAATAAAACATTATCATTTAAACATGTGAAGAATAAAATAAAATACCAGAGCAAAAGGAGGCGACATACTTTTGGCTGTTGAGTAGAGCTACTGCTCAGTTTTATCTGGCTCTGGTGGCTTTGACTGTCCGGAGTCGCCTTCCAGAGGGAAGTGATTCAAAGAGTTTATGGCCAGGGTGAGAGGAGTCAGAGATAATCTTACCCGCTCACTTCCTGGCTCTTGTAGTGTACAGTTCGTCGATGGGGAGAAGGTTGCAGCGAACAACCTTCTCCGCTGTTCGAACGATTCGCTGCAGTCTCCGGATATCAAGCTTGATGGCTGAGCCAAACCAAACCATGATGGAGAAGGTGAGCATAGGCTCTATGATGGCAGTATACTGGACCATCATTGCCTGTGGCAGATTGTGTTTTCTCAGCTGCCACAGGAAGTACATCCTCTGTTGGGCCTTTTTGACCGTGGAGTCGATGGTAGCCCCACATTTAAGGTCCCTGGAGATGATGGTTCCAAGGAACTTAAATGACTCCACAGATGTCACTGTGGTGTTGTTGATGGTGAGTGGGAGGAGGGGAGGGGGAGCTCTCCTCAAGTCTACACTCAATTCCACTGTCCTAAAGGGCCTGTCCTACAAGCATGCGACGCAATGCGATTAGCGCGACCTAACGTGGTCGCTTGAGCCGTCCGGCGTCGCGGGGCCGGTTCCACTTCGATCGCCGGAGCCGTGCGAAATTGTGCGGAGTTCGTCCCGACATCGCGAGGGGCTCCGAAAAACGGCTTGTCGGCTCGCAGTCACCTCGACGCATTACACACTGCCCCGACATCATGCCTCCGTCAACCTATCTGTAGGTGCCTCCATGACCCCCTATGTGTGTGGCTCCGTGGCCCTGTGTATGTGTGTGCCTGTGTGCCCCTCTGTGTGTGCCCCTCTCTGTCCTGGCGAACTTACCTTAGACTTCGTTCCAAGTTCGCCTCACTGTGTGCTGCGTTGCGCCACTCACCTGACCTCCGTTCGGCCCCTGCTGCCGGTTTGGTCGCGCTTGCCGCATGCAGGTGCATGCTGGTGGGAACGGCCCTGTACAGGGGATCACCCGACCTCCGCGCGGCCCCCGTTTCGAGTTTGATTGCGTTCATCGCATAGAGTTGCATGCTTGTAGGACAGGCCCTTAAGAGCATTGAGCTCTAGGTTGTTGCGATGGCACCAGGATGCCAGCTGTGTCACTTCCTGTCTGCAGGCAGATTCCTCCCCATCCTGGATCAGTCCAATCAGGGTTGTGTCATCCGCAAACTTGAGAAGCTTGACAGAGGAGTCTGTGGAGGTGCAGTCATTGGTCTAGAGAGGGTAAAGGAGAGGGGAGAGTACACAGCCTTGTGGTGCTCCTATACTGAGGTTCATCGGGTCTGAGATGTGCTTTCCCAGCCTCACATGCTGTTTCCTGTCTGTCAGGAAGTTGGTGACCTCTTGAACTTAAAAATCTTGATTGTATTGCTAAATATAAGTTGCAGTTGGTGCACATTTTTACTAATTTTAAAATGTGCAATCAATACAGTGACTGGTATCGCTAGTAGATACACTAGGCTAATACCAAAAATAGGAATGATGCAATTTCTGTACAGAAGCCTGGATTATATTTTAGCATTGAAATTGTTGTCTACTTTTTAACCGATGTTTTGGCACCATGTTGTAAAAACATACAAGAAGGAAAGCAGTGAACTAGACAGTATAGAACTGAACTAAATCACAGTCTGGAACTGGAATGTTTGAACATATTAAAGTGAATTGTTTAATGAAATAATTTCATGCTGGGCCAATAGCTTCTTTTTGTGTCTTAGTTATAATCATAAACATCAAATACATTTCCATAAAAATAAAAATAAATTCAATCTTCAGACTTTAATAAGGTCTAACTAATTTGTATTTCATTTCGGAGTCACGTGAGTGACTTCGTGAAGAGCCCGCCGGCGCGCATGCTCGACATATCGTCGTACCGCGTTGATGCGACGGCTGGCGGTGGAGCGCGCTCCTCGCCAGCCCTTCAGAAGGGGCCACGGAGGTAAGTATCCTACCTTTAGTTGGTGGTCCTTGTTGTTGGTTTTGTCTTGCAGCAAGGACATGGATGGGAGTTCCAAGGGCCGGAGGGCGTCAGGACGAGTTCGCCGGTCAACAGTTCCAGGGCCTTTACCATCGGCAGTACCTGCAACGCAGGCCGGGACTCAGGCGGAGATGTGGGTAAGCCCTGTGTTTACAGGTCCGGATCCGCCAGCACACCACAGCTCGGAGGAGTTCGACGAGGAGGAGTGTGGTGTGCCGCCAGAGCAGGGGGACCCTGCCATGGCAGTCAGGTCGTCAGCGGGCTCGCTGGCGACCTCGAGCTGGGTGCGTGCGGCTGCCCTCCGCCCTCAGCCCTCCGAGTAGGGGAAGGGCAGCAGCCCAGAAGCCTAACCCTGCCAGGGCTAAGGCATTGCCTGACACGGAGGAGCGGTCAGGTTCCAGGGCGAGACCCGGGGCGGCTGTGAGGTCCAGCCGGCACACCCCGACTCTCGACGCCGGGACGGGTCGGTTGAGTCGGGTCTCGTCATGGTCGCCGAGCCCCCCATGGATGGGTGGGCGAGACCATGCGTCGGCAAAGTCCACGATGTGGGCAGCCGGCAAGCCTGCGTGGGCTTCAGGCAGCCATGCTTCGGCTGGTGCCGACACCACGCCGCAAGTGCCCTTAGTGGCAGCGGCTTCAGCTCCCGCTAAACGGAGGCGGTTGAACACGCCCGCGCGGGAATCGCGCAGTTTCGCCTCGGCGGCTGTTAGCGACAACTACCGGCACCGGCTGGGCCTCGATGAGGTGCGGGCCGATGATAGGAGCCCGGTTCTCTTTTCAGAGCCGGAGGACTCCGACCACCTGAGTGTTCAGGGTGAAGGGCGTATTGACCGTATGGAGCGGCTGCTGGAGCTCCTGCTTCAACGTCAACTACAGCAGGGCAGCAACAGGCACAGGGCGTCGTCACCAACCTCTACCATCAGCCTGGAGCAGCAGGAGGAGGAGGTTTTGGTGGATTCCATACCACCTCCGTTGGAGGTGCCAGCGGAGGATCTTCTGGATGTGGCGACCAAATTTGCGGCCCCACATTCATCTGGACTTCCTTTAAACGCAAAGCTGGCAGCCACTGTGGACTTTCTTAACAACCAGCAACTACATGAAGAAGTCCTCATTCAGGCAATGAGCCGTCACAAGGCTCCATCCAATTGCAACTCCCTCAACGTGCCTGTGGTCAATACGCCGATATGGGCCAACATCAGTGTGGCTATCCGTCAACAAGAGGTAAATTGCAGCGGATCCTGAAGCTCCTCACGGCCGGTATTACCGCCTTTGCGCGGTCGGTGGACGGGGACGAACTGAATTTGGACCAGGAAGATGCTCTGGCCCTCCTGTGCGCGACCCAGCACGAAATCAACGGGTTTCGCAAAACCAGCATCCGCCCAGCGCTCAATCCGAAGTTTGCAGGATTGTGCAAACCACGGCCGCCACCCCCGCCCCGTCAGCTCTTTGGGGAGGACCTCTCGAAGAGAGTCAAAGAGCTCGACGAACAAGCCAAAACGGTGGGGATCATGCGCTCTCAGAGTGCCCCCGCACCGTCAGGCTCAAAGTCTCCATACATTCGATCACGAGGGTCTGCTAGTACCTCGACGAGGACCCACCCTCAAGCTCCACAACGACAGCAACATCAGACCCAGCACCAGGGGTCTTTTTTAGGACAGGGTCGGCAGAGACCCTGGTGGAAAACGAAGACGCCGCGCCCTCAAGCCAACCCAGCACCTCCACGTCCACCCACGCGTGTCAAGGACCGCCGGTAACCACGGAGGTGGGGGGGTCTGGTTCTCTCTTTTCTCTTTGTTTAACTTCACATGTTGGTGGTCGCCTTCGGTTGTTTTTGGGTGCATGGGGTAATTTTACTGGTGACGAGTATGTGTTGCAGAATATTCAGGGGCATAAAATTGAGTTTATTAATGGCGACATTCCTCCATCCCAGCACATGCCCGCTCGAACGTTTAAATTATCTGCTGCAGAACAGGCAGCAGGCTACAAGGAACTTTTAAGTCTTGAGCAGAAGGGAGTGATTGAGAGAGCGGTGCATGAGCCAGTTGAATTTGTCTCGAATATATTCACCAGACCTAAGAAGGATGGAGGTTGTCGTGTCATTATTGATCTAACCCATTTGAATACTTTTGTAACATATACTCATTTTAAAATGGATACGTTTGAAACAGCCAAATCATTGATTTCTCATGGTTGCTTTATGGCATGCATCGATTTGAAAAGACGCATATTATTCAGTATCCATCCAGAAATACGACAGAAGGTTTTTGAAATTCATCTGGATGGGGCAACTCTGGCAGTACAAGGCTTTGCCTAATGGGCTCACCACAGCCCCTAGATTGTTCACTAAATTAGTGAAACCAATTATGGCTTATTTGAGACAACGACACCATATAGTTATGGCCTACTTAGATGAAATCTTAATTGTGGGCCACACCCTGGAATTGGCTGAACAGGGTGTTGCAGCTGCTGTCAATATATTTCAACAATTAGGGTTTATTGTCCATCCAGAGAAATCAAAGTTCTGCCCTGCCCAGGTGATTAATTACCTAGGGTTCACGGTGAACTCTATGAGCATGCGGGTTACCATTCCAATTAACAAGATTGAGGAGGTTACCCAGGTGTGTCAAGATTTAATCCGCACCAATATACCATCGATTCGGCATTCAGCTACAATAATTGGGAAGCTTGTAGCTTTGTTTCCGGCAGCGCGATATGGACCTTTGCATTATCAGAATTTGCAAAGAGCTAAAATTGCTGCGTTAAAACAGAACGCTGGTCATTATGATCGGTCCGTGCAGCTGCCGCCCGAAGCGATAAATGAGTTGCAATGGTGGGTGTGTCACATTAGCAGCTCATTCAAGCCTATCAGGGAGTCTAATCCGGTGGTATATTTGCAGACTGATGCAAGCTCCAATGGCTGGGGAGCCATGGATAATTGCTCTAGTTGTGGGGGCAGATGGGACACCCTTGAATCAACGATGTTGTTGACTCAAGGGATTAACTATTTGGAGTTGCTGGCAGCATTCCACGGACTTCGTGCGTATTGTTCCAAGCTTGTTGGAGCACATGTCCGTCTCCAAATAGACAACACCACAGCAGTGGCATACTTAAACCATATGGGTGGTACCAGGTCAGTTTCGTGTGACAAATTGGCTAACTCAATTTGGCTCTGGTGTGTTCAAAGAGACATTTGGATTTCAGCTACCTATTTGCCAGGTGAGCTTAATACTGTGGCGGACACCAGGTCACGCAAATTTAATGACAATATTGAATGGATGTTGCATCCTGAGATTTTTTCTAAAGTCACAGCCAAATTTGGTAAACCGGACATTGACCTTTTTGCGTCACGGTTGAACCATCAGGTACCAACCTACGTTTCATGGGAACCAGATCCTGGGGCAATAGCGCTAGATGCATTCTCGCTGGACTGGGGGAATTGGTTTTTCTATGCCTTCCCCCCGTTTTGCCTCATCAGTCGGGTATTGCGAAAGATTCAGGCAGATGCTGCCAAGGGCATCCTTCTTATACCCGACTGGCCCACACAGCCTTGGTATCCGGTGGTCTTTGACATGCTCAACGAACCTTGGGTCCTTTTGAAGGGTTGCCCACAATTGGTTACTCACCCTGTCTCAGGGGAGCCACATCCCTGCCATGGCTATTTAAATTTGTTGGCTTGCAGGTTCTGAACAGGCCGTTAGTCCAATACGGCCTCTCGGCTCGGACCATGGATACCATCGGGGCGTCGTGTCGAGAGTCCACAAGGCGAAGATACCGCTCGCATATTAAGAAGTGGGAAGCCTACTGCAGCCGCTCTCGCATCACGTACGATGACATGACAATAACCGACGTCCTGGAATTCCTCGCGAGGTTGCACCATGATGCACACTTAAGTTACAGTGCCATCAACAGCGCCAGAAGTGCGCTATCATTCTACCTCAATATTGGGATAGGATCCAACAGGCTAGTGTCCAGACTCATGCGGGGTGTATTCAATATGAATCCGCCTACACCACGCTATAATATCACCTGGGATGTCAGGGACGTATTAACCCTGCTCAGGACGTGGTCTCCCATGGAAGGGCTCCAACTGGACCAACGCACCATGAAGCTGGTGATGTTACTAGCGCTGACTTCAGCTCAGACGGTACAGACACTACATAAACTTCGTGTCGACAGAATGACTTCTACCCCTACAGAAGTAGTCTTTTCATTGACGAGCTACTAAAGCAGCATAGACCTGGGTGCACAGGGCTGCAGCTGAAGTTCCCGGCATACCCCGCAGATGCTAGGCTATGTTTAGCCTCACATATCCGCCACTATGTCAAGGTGACGGCACGCATCAGAGGAATGGAGAGATACCTGCTTGTCACTCATAATGGACCTCATCATCGAGTGACAGTCCAGACGATATCCAGGTGGCTTCGAGTCGTCTTGGGTAAGTCAGGTATCGACACTAATGTGTTCAAGTCTCATTCCACCAGGGCTGCATCGACGTCAGCGGCGAGGGTCATGGAGGTGCCCATGGACCAAATTCTCGCCACAGCAGGATGGGCTAGTGAAGCTGTGTTCCAGCGTTTTTATAACAAGCCTGTTGCTGCTCCTCTACAGTTCGCAGAAGCCGTGCTGAATGCAGGTTCAGAACGTGGAGATGTCCCCGCATGAGGGGTTTTTGATTTGTTATTAATAACTCTGCTCTTGTTTTGCAGTATGAACTATTGAGCAAGTTTGTTCCTCCCATCCATCCCTGGTAGTGGTGTGTCAGCATGGACGTGGTCCAGGGCGTGTAATCACAGAAGCTTTGAAGTCTTCACGAAGTCACTCACGTGACTCCGAAATGAAATAGTAAGATTGAACGAGAACTTACCAGTTCGAAGGTTGATCTTTATTTTATGAGGAGTCGAAGTGAGGGATTTCGTGCCCTCCTCGCCCAACCCTCAATCACCTTCATCTGGTAATCTTAGTCACTTCAATCTTACTATGCGAAGTCATTTCTTTTGTTGGTTTCTGTGATTCCACGCCGCTACTTTGAAGTATGTCGAGCATGCGCGCCGGCGGGCTCTTCACGAAATCCCTCACTTCGACTCCTCATAAAATAAAGATCAACCTTCAAACTGGTAAGTTCTCGTTCAATCTTACTATTTTGTGTTTGCTTCTCGTGCAGTCTATTAAATAAACTGGTAAAGGATGTTTCTCAAATTTATGTAAGTTTCCTTTGCATCCACTTTCTAAAGACATTATCCATTATTTGTAATGAAAGTAGAAAAAAGGCCAATCTTAAAAAGCGCCCAAAACTTGACCTTCACTGTTGCATTCAAGAAATTGGACTTAATCGCAAACTTTGAGATACCCCAACCAATGAAGGCAAGCATACCACACATCAATTTTACCACTCTATCATCCTGTGTTGCTACTTTCAGAGGACTATGGACTTACACCCCGAGATACTTTATGCACACCAATACTGTTAATGGTCTTGCCATTGAATGGATACATTCCCCTTACATTTGACCTCCTAAAATGCAACACCTTACACTTGCTTGGATTAAACTCCATCTGTCATTTCTCTGGCCATTTCTGTAGCTGATTACATCTCGATGTATCTTTTGACGGCCTTTCTCATTCTCCGCAAACTTATTAACTAACCCATCTACATTTACATTAAAATATATATAAATATATATATATCAGAAACAACAGAGAACCTAGCACAGATCCCTGCGGAACACCACTGGTCATAGACCTCCAGCCAAATAATACCCTTTTACCACTATCCCCTGTCTTCTATGAGTAAGCCAATTCTGAGTCCAAATGACCACGTCTCCATGGCTTTCATACATCTAAATTTTATGGATCAGCCTACCATGAGGGACTTTATCAAATGTTCAACTAAAATCCACACAGCCAACATCAACTGCCATAAACTCAATCAAGTTAGTAAGACATGATCTGCTGTGGAGAATGCCACGCTGACAATCTCTGACTATCCATTCACTTCCAAAGGCAAGTAAATCTTATCCCAAAGAATTCCCTTCAATGCCACTGAAAGGACCATACGAAGCTTTTCAAAAAAGGGGGTGGCATGACAGGATTACAAAAGATGTAATGAGATATAATGTGCTCGCTGGTACATCACAAGCGCAAAGTGTGAAGTCCCTCGATGCTGGGGGGTTTTAGATGCTCTCTGATGCATTCTGAGCCTTATTTTGGAGCATTTTTGCATCAAATTTATGACCAATATTTCAGAAATTAACAGGAATTTGAGGTAGCTTTTTCACCAAAAGGGTGTGGGTGTATGGAACAAGCGGCCAGAGGAGGTAGTTAAGGCTGGGACTATCCTAATGTTTAAGAAACATTGGGGAGGTGTGAATGGAGAGGGGGAAGGGAGAGAGAGCGGGATGGGGGGAGGGGAGGGGAGGAGAGCGGGGAGGGTAAAGGAGGAGACAGGAGTAGGGGAAGGGGGTGGTAGAGGGGGGAGGGTGGGTGAGGGAGTAGAGAGGGATGGGGAAGGGGAGAGGAGAGGGGAACAGGGGGAGGTGAGAGGAGAGAGGTGGGGGAGAAGAGGGGAGGAAAGGGAGGGGGAGGGGAGAGGAGAGAGGAGGGGGAGGGGGAGGGGAGAGGTGGAGAGAGAGTGGAGGGGGAGAGAGAGGAAGGGGAGAGAGAGGACGGGGAGAGAGAGAGAAAGGGGATGGAGATGGGAAGAGTGGGGAGTGAGGGGGAGAGGGGTAGCAGGGATGGTGCAAGACAGAGGGGAAGGGGGTGGGGGGGAGATGGGGGTGAAGAGGGTGGGGGAGGCGGGAGAGAGGGGGTGGGAGGGGAGGAGGGAGAGGGGTGGGGAGGGAGGGAGATGGTGAGGGGGAGAGAGGGGGAGGGGAGGAGGAGAGGGGGGTGGGGGAGGGGTTGAGAGAGGGTTCGGGGAGGGGGGGGAGGGGGAGAGAGGGGTGGGGGAAGGGGAGAGAGGGAGGAGCGGGGAGTAGGGCGGGGAGGGAGGAGAGAGAGGGGGAAGAGTGTGGAGGGAGGGGAGAGGGGTAGGGAGACGGGTAGGGGGCGGGAGATGGAAGAGTGTGGAGGGAGAGGGAGAGTGGTAGGGGGAGGGGTAAGAGTGGGTAGGGAGAAGAACGGAGAGAGGGGTAGAGTGGGGAGGGAGAGGGAAGGGAGGGGGAGAGAGGGGTGGGGGGGAGGAGGGAGAGAGGTGAGGAGAGTGGGAGATGGGGGTGGGAGCAGGAGGGGGGAGGGGGGTGAGGAGAGGGAGATGGAGAGGGGAGGAGAGGGGGGAGAGAGGTGTGGGGGTGGGGGAGGGAGGGGAGGAGGGAGGGGAGGTGGGAGGGGAGGAGGGAGATGGGGTAGGGGAGAGGGGGATGAGTGTGGAGGGAGGGAAAGAGTGGGGAGGGGGAGGGGGGAGTGAGGGAAGAAGGTTGGGAGAGAGAGGGATGGGGGTGGGAGGAGGAGGGTGAGGAGAGGGAGAGGTGTGAGGAGATGGAGAGAGGAGGAGAGAGGGGTGGGGGTGAAGAGAGGGATGGGGAAGGGAAAACGGGGTGGGGGAGAGAGGGGAGGGAGGGGGAAGGGAGGGGGAGAAAGCGGGGTGGGGGAGGGAGTGGGGTGGGAAGGGAGAGGGGCGAAGGAAGGCGGAGAGAAGTGGGAGGGGAGGGAGGAGGGTGATGGGGTAGGGGGGGAGGGGGAAGAGTGTGGAGGGAGGGGGAGAGGGGTGCGGGAGAGAGGGGAAAGAGTGGGGAGATAGAGAGGGAGGGGGAGGGGTACGGGCAGTCCATCTATTCTTCCTATCACCTCTTTCTCTATTCCCACACACGTGATCACATGCTTCGACAAAGGCTGTGGGGGTGGGGGATTAGGGCTGGGGCTGGTGCAAAGGCAGATGTAAATGAGATCCATTCCGATTGGACATCTGTGAGGGATGGCATTGTGACATCACACAATGGAACGTTCACCAACATTCTATGGGTGAGAGCATTTTGATTTTTTTTAACATTTTGAAATTTTGGTTGGGGGGGGAAGGATTTTATTAAACATTGTGTACATAAAAAAGTCTAAATGTAATGAGGAGTGCATGAGTGAATGTAAAAGCGTAATGTCTAGCAAAATGGATAAAATCACGGCGTTTGAGGGTCTGGGTTTGGCGGACCATGGAACCAAAGGCCAAAAATCTTATCTGAAAAAAAAATGGAATGTGACATACACCCACAAGACACACACCCGGTCGGCAGACACATACACACACAGAGTTTTAAAAGTATATAGATATAGTATATAGGCCGAACGCATGTGAGTCGGACTAGTCGTCGGTGTGGGCAAGTTTGGCTGAAGAGCCTGTTTCCACACTGCATCACACTATATGACTAAAAAATTAAGAATTAATTTGAATTAAGTGGGGATCTGCCTTTATTCTGTTTTGTTACTTTATTATTGTTAAAAAGTGCATTTGATTTTGTGAAAAAATAAGCTGCCAAGGGGTGTTTAGGGAGGGTGGGTTAGGGTTATTTTGTTTATATTATTATTATTATTTATAAAAAACAAAATGGAGGGAAATGTAATCCCATACATCAGATGTACCTCCAATAAAAAACTGTTAATAAAAAAAAAGAAAAAAAATTAAGAAGGAAAATGCATGTAGATAAGTAGAGCAGATTTGAAAGAGGAGTGAAATGTAATGACAGAGAGAGGTTTATGGGTGGAAAGGAACATAGAAAAGGAGGGGTAGAGTGGGCTTGGGCAGATGGGTGAAAGGAAAATAGACACAAAGTGCTGGAGTAACTCAGTGGGTCAGGCAGCATCTGCGGAGAATATGAATAGGTGATGTTTCACAGATTGCTGGAGTAACTCAGTGGGTCAGGCAGCATCTGCGGATAATATGAATAGGTGACGTTTCACAGAGTGCTGGAGTAACTCCGTGGGCCAGGCAGCATCTCTGGAGAAAAGGTATAGATTATATTTTGGGTCAAGACCCTTCTTCAAACTATTCATGATGTGACATGCATAGACATTCCTGAATGTTACCCAAACCACTGTGAGCTACTTTATTATGGTGCTTGCCCTCTCCTATAATGTCTCTGCTACCTTGGGTGATGCAGGACAGGACACAAGCTTTGGGACACGGTGTGAAGCTGTTGCCGTCTGTTCCAGCCTGGTAAAAACCTGGATGGAGTGGATGTGGAGAGGATGTTTCCACTAGTGGGAGAGTCTAGGACCAGTGGCCACAGCCTTGGAATTAAAAGACATTCCTTTAGGAAGAAGATGTGCAGGAATCTCTTAAGTCAGAGGGTGGTGAACTGTGGAATTCATTGCCACAGACAGCTGTGGAGGTCAAGTTAATGGACATTTTTCAGGAGGAGATTGATAGATTCTTGATTGATATGGATGTCAGAGGTAATGGGGAGAAGGTAGGAGAATGGGTTTGAGAGGGAAAGATAGAAACAGGCCCTTTGGCCCAGCATGTCCCATCTACATTAGTCCCACCTGCCCATGTTTGCTCCACATCCCTCCAAACCTGTCCTATCCATGCACCTGTCTAACAGTTTCTTAAATTTTGCGATAGTCCCTGCCTCATCCACCTCCTCTGGCAGCATGTTCCATACACCGACCACCCTTTGTGTGAAAAATATACCCCTCAGATTCCTATTAAATCTTTTGTCCTTCACCTTAAACTTATGTCCTCTGCTCCTCAATTCACCTACTCTGGGCAAAAGACTCAACCGTATCTATTCAAAGCACAATTTTATACACCTCTATTAGATCCTCCTGTGCTTCATGAAATAGAATCCCAACCTACTCAACCTCTCCCTATAGTTCTGGCCCTCTAGTCCTGGCAACATCCTCGTAAATCTTCACTGTAGCCTTTCCAGTTTGATGACATCTTTCCTATGACTGGAGGCTGAGGAGGTGTCCCGGCAGCAACGGCCCAACTCGGGACTGAGGAGGCGTCCCGGCGGCGACGGCTGCCCCGACCTCGGAGGTTCGGCCGCGGGCCCAGCAGACGGCATTGTTGGGAGCTCGCAGGTCACAGGTTGGTGACCTGTTTTTCCGGAGATCCCACGGCAACAGCTTCATCCGCTGGTCTGGAGGGCGGCAGCTTTGGCAGCTTCAACCACCCCGGGCTGCGGATTTTGAACCGGCCCGTTCGCGGAACACGGTTGAGCCGCGAGACTTACTTACCATCGCCCGGTGGGGTCACAACATCGGAAGCCTGGATTGCCTCAGCGCAGAGGGAGAGCAAGGAGGGAAGAGACAAAGACTTAAGACTTTTGCCTTCCATCACAGTGAGGAGGTGCCTGGTAAGCTCACTGTGGTGGATGTTAATTTGTGTTTCTTGTGTGTTTTGTTATTTTATTAAATGTATGACTGCAAGGCAACAAAATTATGATGCACAATGATGTTGAATGCAGAGCTAAAATCAACAAACAAAATCCTCGCATAGGTCCCCGGCGGTCTAGGTGTTGGAGGATGAAGTGCAGGCCCAGATTAACTGTGTCATCCACAGATCTATTGGCCCAATGTGCAAAATACAGAGGGTCCAGCAGGGGGATTGTGATATTTTTCAGCTTGGCCAGCACAAGCCCTTCAATGGTCTTCGTGACTACAGAGGTCAGTGCGATAAGCCTATAGTCCAGTATTAAGACCAGTAATCCTTGCCTTTTTGGGTCCAGGGACAATAGTGGAGACTTTGAAGCAGGTAGGGACAGTACACCTTTGCAGGGACTGGTTAAAAAATAGTAATTGGGTGTGAAGTGGTGATTGGAGTGGGGTGGGTATAGAAGAGCCCAGTCTTTGCAGACTGAGGTCAGGCTGTGAGTGGGTGTGAAGTGTTGGTCAGGGGCTACTGCGGTCTGGGAACCACATACACTTGAGTTTCCCCTCCACCGGGAACCCAGGCTGGCCGTTCAGGTCCGTTAAGCCCCATCCCCTAGGGACTACTGCGGTATGGAACTGCACTATTCTCGGGTATCCCTTCCCCGGGAACCCAACATGTGGAGTCACTGACCGCGTTATCAGTGACTCCGATCGCTAACCCGACATTCGCCAGCTCTTATGGGGTTCCCTAACCACAATAATCCCAGGATATGCGGACAGCTGCCAAAATATTATATCTGTATATAATGATCCAATTAAAATGTATAATTACGTCACAAACTGTGGAATTCATGTTTTTCAGTATTGTTATTAAGGATAAGAAAGCAGTTCCAATTGTTTGATATTATTTGATATTGTTTAACATTATTCATATGGTGGGGAAAATATAATAGCTCTAAAACTTTAATTTTACTTCGGAGTCAGGTGAGTGACTACGTGAAGACCCTGTACAGTCGTTTGTGCGTCATTGCGTCAGATGCTTTCGTGCAAATGACTGTGGAGCAGCGCAGCTCCTCCAACGGTAAGTCTAAAAAAGTTTCAGGTAAGTGCTATTTCCTCCTAGGTTCTTGTGGGATGGTCGCGAGGTCGACGAATTAACAAGCCTAGGGCTTTGGGGAAAACCCTGGCCCGACCGCAGAAGCAGGAAGCTGGCAAATGTCGGATTAGCGATCAGAGTCACTGATAACGTGGTCTGTGACTCCACATGTTGGGTTCCTGGGGAAGGGATACCCAAGAATAGTGCGGTTCCATACCGCAGAAGTCCCTGTGGAGTACAAATGGCGTCAATGTGTGGAGACGGCGTCATTTTGCGTCGCTTCCCCAACTGCGCAGGATGTATTTTTTTTCTCCCTAATCATCCAGCGGCCGGAACCAGAATTTCGGGCGATTTCCGACAGTGGAAACGCTGATTGCGATCCGATTTAAAAATTTTTTTTTTTTTTTTTTTAATATCTGGATTTTTTTTATTACTCGGGGGGGATAAAAAAGGGGGTGCCCTCGCACACAATGCACCCCCCCCCCCACCTTCGGACGGCCATGCACTGATGTTAGGCTCACTGGCCTATAATTTCCTGAATTATCTCGACTTTCCTTCTTGAACTAAGGAACAATATTGGCTACTCTCCAGTTGTCCAGAGCCTCAAGAGAAGTTACAAATATCTTCACCAAGGCCCTTGCAATCTTTTCTCTTGCCTCTCTCAATAACCTGGGATAGATCTCATAAGGCCCTGAGGATTTTACCGCCTTAATGCTTTACAAGAGACCCAACATCTCCTTATTGCTCTCAGAAGGTTAGTGTGCTACATAGTTCTATGACTTCAAGGCTGTAACTCATCGTCACTTTGAAGAACTGGCTTGCGAACAACGTGAGCATCTATTGCTGGTGTGTTACGAGTGCTTCACAGCACAGCTGTATTTACATCCTATGCAGTAGGACTGTGATTAGCACCTCATTACTGAAAACAGATGATGATTTTGAATAGATTACTCTCCAAAATCGTCAGCTTAATGTTGAATCAGCAGGGCGAGGCCCAGATTTGCCTGTTGAGTGGGAATGGGGGAAAACACAGATGAATCCAATTATTTGAAGGTTAGAAACACAGGGCAAAGTGGATGATATGTAGTAATTATCCCTGAAGGACCTACAGGTGGGGAAAAAAGGAAACTCATCAAGTTTCATTTTCCTCCGCTAAGTATCTCTCTTAGCAACCAGTCAAAACATTATAGACACTCATCATGGAGAAATCATGAGCCCAGATCAAGAGTCATGAGAGTCAAGAGTGTTCAATTGTCATGTGTACTGACAATGGAACAATTAAATCCTTACTTGCTGCAGCTTAACAGACCTGTTAATCCAATAATATACAAATAAAAATAGAATAATCAGTAATATAATAATATAATAACCAATAATACAATAACCAGTGGCACAACTGATAGATCCACTACCTCACAGCACCAGAGATCAGGGTTTGATCTTGACCTTGGTTGCAGTCTGTATTGAGCTTGCACATTCTTCCTGTGACCGCGTGGGTTTCCTTTATGTGCTCCAGTTTTCTCCCACATCCCAAAGACTTGGGGGTTTGTAGATTAATTGGCCACTGTAAATTGCCCCGAGTGTGTAGGAGTGGATGTGAAAGTAGGATAACATAGAACTAGTGTGAATGCGTGGTCAATGGTCGACGTGGACTTGGTAGGCCAAAGGGCCTGTTTACATGCTGTATCTTAATACAGTATACTGCTTTAAATTAATAACCATAATACCAAGAGACCAAAATAATGCAAAGCTGAAGTCCGTAGTGCAACAAAATGATGATAGCAAAATGATCAGCAATATCAAAATAACAGTCTATAGATCATAGTTGCTGAGGTATGGTCAGTGCAGTGCAGTGTTCAAGAGCCTGATGATTGCTGGAAAGAAGTTGTTCTTGAACATGGAGGTCACGCTTTTCAGGATCCTGTGCCTTCTTCCTAATGATAGCAACAAAATAGGAGCGTGGCCAGGGTGTTGTGGCTCTTTGATTAGATTGGCTGCTCTTTTAAGGCATCTCCTCCTACAAACCCCTTTCGATGGTGAGGAGATCAGAACCTGTGATCGACCGGCCAGTGTCTACCACTCTCTACAGCCCCCTTTGTTCCTGGATGTTCAAGTTACCGAATCGGGACATGATGTAACCAGCCAGTATAAACCTGGAGAAATTTGATAGAATATTTGTCGACAGACCACATCTCCGCATTCTTCTAAGGAGGTAGACATCGATGAGATTTTTTTGTGATTGCATCACTGTGCTATACACATGTCAGGACTTCAGAGATATTTGCGTACAAGAGCTTACATCCGCTTACAAAAGCCAATGACTTTCTCCACCACTTTCCTGACAATGGGGCCAAGCTTGTGGAACCATGACTTTCCCTTCTTGGAGTCAATAATCAGCTACTTGGTCTTGACAACATTGAGATTAAGATTGTTATCCTGGCACCATTCAATCAGATTTTCAATCCCCCAACTGTACTATATTGTTATCCATTATTTGTCCAACAACGGTGGTATCATCAACAAATTTAAAGATGGCATTAGAACTGTGTTTGACTACACAGTCATGGGTGTAGAGAGAGTGACACAGACCAAACATGCAACCTTGAGATACTCCTGTATTGATGGTTATTGGCGGAAGCGTTGCCAGTTAATACTGATTGTGGTCTGCTGATGAGGAAGTTGAGGATTCAATTACATAGGCAGTGCTCCTGAGTGTGATGATAGATTTTGAAGAAATGTTGTTGAATGCTGAGCAGGTGAAGGTCATGTCCATATACAGTAAGAAGAAAAAATCGAAATGAAAACAATTGATACCCTGGTAATTTAATCATTTGAGGAAAGTCTGCTTCTGTTAATTTATAAATGCAGATGTTAGCACAACATCTTCAAGAACCTGCAATAGCAACATCTTTTAATTTCACCCACACCCTCTTACAAATCTTAACTGTTTGGATGATCATGATTAAAATGGATCTTTGTAATGGACAAGTTTTTGTCTTGCATACATTTGCTCAATGGTTTTATTCTGCTTCTGTAGAATGTGCAATAGACAATAGGTGCAGGAGTAGGCCATTCGGCCCTTCGAGCCAGCACCGCCATTCAATGTGATCATGGCTGATCATTCACAATCAGTACCCCGTTCCTGCCTTTTCCCCATATCCCCTGACTCCACTATCTTTAAGAGCCCTATCCAGCTCTCTCTTGAAAGCATCCAGAGAACCAGCCTCCACTGCCCTCTGAGGCAGAGAATTCCACACACTCACAACTCTCTGTGAGAAAGTTTTTCCTCGTCTCTGTTCTAAATGGTTGACCCCTTATTCTTAAACTGTGACCCCTAGTTCTGGCCTCCCTCAACATCGGGAACATGTTTCCTGCCTCCAGTGTGTCCAAACCCTTAACAATCTTATATGTTTTAATAAGACCCCCCTCTCATCCTTCTAAACTCAAGAGTGTACAAGCCCAGCTGCTTCATTCTCTCAGCATATGACAGTCCCGCCATCCCGGGAGTTAACTTTGTAAACCTAAGCTGCACTCCCTCAATAGCAAGAATGTCCTTCCTGAAATTAGGGGACCAAAACTGCACACAATACTCCAGGTGTGGTCTCACTAGGGCTCTGTACAACTGCAGAAGGACCTATTTTCTCCTATACTCGACTCCTCTTGCTATAAAGGCCAACATGCCATTCGCTTTCTTCACTGCCTGCTATAGCTGCATGCTTACTTTCATAGACTGATGAACAAGGACCCCCAGATCCCACTGTACTTCCCCTTTTCCAAACTTGACACCATTTTGATAGTAATCTGCCTTCCTGTTTTTGTTACCAAAGTGGATAACCTCACATTTATCCACATTAAACATCATCTGCCATGCATCTACCCACTCTCCCTTCAAATTACACTTCAAATTACAAAGAAATAGGAACAGTCTGCAGGTCAAACTACTTCACCATTACCAGCTGAGGGGGCAGAAGGTCTCTCATCACTATCTGACATTCTACACACCCCTACTTTGCATATTGAATCTGTCTCGCAACCTAGCAAACCATGCTGCAAGTATTATTTTACCTTCATTACCAATACAATTTATAAGCATGGAAAGTTGAACTTCTTTTGACCCTGTCAATGAACTGCTGGGGATCTCGGGGAGAGCAGTATGAATGTACCTTACTTGCTGACTGCACTGAGCATCCCCTCTGGTAATTACTGCTGCTGCATGATTTGGCTATAAATTTAAACAAAATTCTAATTCAAGAGTGGCTCGTTCTTGAACTATAAATTAAAGCAATTATTAAGACATCTTATTTGAATAAGTAATTGTATTTGCTATTTCCATTACTTTAACCTCAGTTAAAATTAAACCTATTTATTCATTCAGATCATACTCATCTTTGAATGTTAGCATGGTAAATTATCACTTCATCAGTACTATACTTACATTGGTGGGAGGTAACTTCAATGAAATCTTTGTGCCTTTGCAATTTCAATGTTCACAGTGGGATAACTCCAGAGACAAAAGCGGTCTTTTAAATCTTTTCTTCAATCCATGTGGAAATGATTGGTAATAATGATTGTTTAAAAGAAACGTATTGCAAAATTTAAATTCAAAACACTGGAGCAAAGGAAATTTATTGCAGAATTTAATGTTTCCAACAGTTGAAACAGTTTCAAGCTTTGAGACATTCTGATACTATGATGCTATGAGGTTGCCACCTATTGGAAAGAAAAGGGTTGTTAACTGGAAATTGGATGTCACCCATCTTTAGCGTATTGAGCAGGCGTTTTGGTTAGATATTCCCAGCATGAAGCACTTGGATGGGTGGGTGCTCTGATGTATCTGCATCAAAGAACAAATATTTTTTATTGGTTCTTTAAGGGAGCAACCATCAATCATTTAAAATGAAGGTAGATATTTGTTTTAAAAATGTGGGAAGTAAAGGCTATGGAGATCTGGCACAGAGCAGGAGTTGATGTCTTGGGTAGTTCAGCCATGATCAGGCTATTTAGCAGGACAGGCTTGAGGGGCCAGGAGGCCTCTCCGTGCTCCTATTTTATATATGTTTTTGCAGATAACACAGAAAATAGCATTAAGATTCATCAGGAGGCAGGAGATCCAGTAAACAGTATCTGGAAATGTGACTTCAATAGGTTAAGTCCGTTCAAGCACACAGTTGTACAAGTGTCTCTAATTGAGTGCTAAGGTCTAAGAGAATCAATTGGCGTGAATGCAGCACAGTTATATCTTCAAGCTTTTAATCCATACAAAATGTGTTGCCTTTGTTAAATATATGAGTTAATCCTTGAGGGAAAAAAACATCCTTTTGATTCAAGACTTGCAGGTGGCTTTGGTAGTTTTGTGTCCTCTAATTGCCAACCAGTTAAATTAACTTGCATTTATCTGTTTCTCTGAATAAATTCAAAAGCTGGATCAAGTCTTCGTTTAGTTTTTTAATACCAAGATACATTCTAAAAGAGCCATAACATTCTGCTCACAGTTCTATTTGTAAGTAAGTCATGCCCTTACTTACAAAATGCCCAAAACTCTACACAGCGCTGTGCAAAATGTATTCCCTGCAACATTCATGAAGGGGATGGGAATCAAGGCATGCATGAATTATGCTACTAGAAATCATGCATGCTTAATGATGTTTCATATTCTGTGTAGTTGACACAATCACAACAATCCAACTAATCACTATTTCTTTCCAGAATATATAAACACCTAGCAATGGGAGCACACTATTTTGGAGCAAGATAAAGACTGCATAAATGTTTTAGTCTTTGGCATCAGTTTAAAGAGATGTTAGCTGGATAATAATTCTCTGCAATTGAACCAACTTGAGATAAATGAAGACAGATGTAACATTTGGCAGAAATTCTGCAGAACATCTTTTAAAGGTATGATTTTGAAGATGTAGGATAAATACATACAGAAAGATCACACGGGAGAAAATGCAATACTTTATGGAATAATAAACAGATTAAATCATGTTAAAAAATGACCCATGTAAAATCAGAGGGGAAAGAAGGATGGTGTTCATATGGTTAAACATAGAAACACAGAAATAGATTAAATAGAGAATCTGAGACATAAATGGAAGTCCACTAAAACATAGTTGCCTACTAAAATGTACTTCAGCAAGTAACAGAAGGGATGGTAACAAAAAAAGCTACAAATGAGCTTGTGATAACGTTAGGCCACAAAAAGAACAAATTCCTTGGGATGGATAGGCCAAATGTTTATTTTCATGACTTTAACAATGTTCTGGAGGAGAAGATAACTGCCAGTCTTTGAAACAAGTCAATCTTCATTCAATAAATGAATCAGTCGGTTGTTAAGTTGGTAGCCTGGATGGTAAAATTAAATGTTCATCTATTAGTAGTGATTCGCAGGTTATTTAAAAAATCAGAATTCTGCAACAATGACATGTTCAATATCTTCTAATGGAACCAGTGGGTTGTTAAGAAAGTGCTGGTGAATTGAAAATAAACAATCCTGTTACCCATAATTAGAAAGGAAGGAAATCAATGGATGCAAAATATTGAACTGTTTTATGCAGGATTTGCCTGACTCCTTGTCTGCATTTGCCATTTTCCTAAGTTCACCTTCTCCAGATGCAGAAGGCTGAATGGCTGGTGGCAATGGTCCTGAGACCTAAAGGAAGGCTTGGAGCAGTGACAGCCCTTCAGTATCATCATGGGCTGATGTGAATCGCTCAGTAGATGCCTGGCTCACAGAACGCTTCTAAATGCTATTGACAGACACCTGCCTTCAGCATTTCTGGGAGTCAAAATGGTAACCTTTTCAATGCTCCTTTGTGTTTAACATTTGAAAATAATTACGAAAGAAATTACCAATTGAATAATGTTAAATTTATAAAAAAAAATAAAACGCTAAACAAGACATGAATTGTGAAAAACATTTTTCCCATATCTTTCCTTCTTGCAGCTCTATAATCTCCATATGGCCACCCAGGATGTCAGATCAGCTTCTTCAGAGTAAATTAAACCAAAAATTGTGTGAAATAGTCAGCAGGTCAGGCAGCATCCGTGGGTAGAGAAACGGAGGTAATGTTTCAGATTTAAGATGCTTTGTTGGAGCAGAACAAATGCATCTGAATCCCGGTGAACTCCTGATCTGAATTCCACGAACAGTGCAAGGTGACAAAGAGCCGAGAAATCACCAGCTCGGTCTATGTGGGAAAATGCCACTGCAGCACAGCTGGGAAATGACTGGCAGAGCACATCTGGGAAACCCCGGTGGAGAACATCTAGGAAATTGCTGTTATTGCAGCGCTGGGAAATCTCTGCTGGCGCTCGGCTGGTTACTTCAGGATTTCTACATTCACGTGAGTTCCTAAATATGCCAGAACTGAGAATGACATATGCCTGCTTTTTAATATGAAACTATTGGCAAAACCAAGAAAAATGAGGAACACTGAACTTCATTCAGGAGGGGAATGTTCCATTTAACCAGTTTCCAGGTTGAGTTTTCTATATTAGGGCAAAGTCTATTTGTAATTGCCAGCAATGGCTTGGTTTCACAAGGCTAAAGTAATTACAGGCCTCAATGAAAGAAGCTTTGAGTCTAATTCAATTATTGTTTCTGTTATCAACATTTTGGGTTCAAGTATATAACTGCCTTTGATGATCCATTTAAACAGACTGGGCTATTATTTCAACCAACACTGGTCAGTGATTGACAACACACCCTTTTGATTCCACCAATATTTTAAGATGCAGAAAAAAAGGAAGGGAGGTTGAAGTACAAGGGTGGGGTTTCTCATGAGTTTTACACTTTTGCAATAGTTCAACTGGTTGTGCCACCATGCTGCCCCGACTTCATTCAGAGATGGCAGATGCAGTATAATGTGGATAAATGTGAGGTTATCCACTTTGGTGGCAAAAACAGGAAAGCAGACTATTATCTAAACGGTGGCCGATTAGGAAAAGGGGAGATGCAACGAGACCTGGGTGTCATGGTACACCAGTCATTGAAAGTAGGCATGCAGGTGCAGCAGGCAGTGAAGAAAGCGAATGGTATGTTAGCTTTCATAGCAAAAGGATTTGAGTATAGGAGCAGGTTCTACTTCAGTTGTACAGGGTCTTGGTGAAACCACACCTGGAGTATTGCGTACAGTTTTGGTCTCCAAATCTGAGGAAGGACATTATTGCCATAGAGGGAGTGCAGAGAAGGTTCACCAGACTGATTCCTGGGATGTCAGGACTGTCTTATGAAGAAAGACTGGATAGACTCGGTTTATACTCTCTAGAATTTAGGAGATTGAGAGGGGATCTTATAGAAACCTACAACATTCTTAAGGGGTTGGACAGGCCAGATGCAGGAAGATTGTTCCCGATGTTGGGGAAGTCCAGGACAAGGGGTCACAGCTTAAGGATAAGGGGGAAATCCTTTAAGACCGAGATGAGAAAGACTTTTTTCACACAGAGTGGTGAGTCTCTGGAACTCTCTGCCACAGAGGGTAGTTGAGCCAGTTCATAGGCTATATTTAAGAGGGAGTTAGATGTGGCCCTTGTGGCTAAGGGGATCAGAGGGTATGGAGAGAAGGCAGGTACGGGATACTGAGTTGGATGATCAGCCATGATCATATTGAATGGCGGTGCAGGCTCGAAGGGCCAAATGGCCTACTCCTGCACCTAATTTCTATGTTTCTATGAGATTCTCTAGGGCAGGGATTCAGGATATGCCCCTCTCCCTAAGTCTGTGTTGTTCGGCTGACAGATGGAGGAGGTCACTTCATCCAGCACTTCACACGTGGAAGAGGTTTGTGTGAATGAGAAGGTGCTGCAAGCATTGTATTTTGGCAGTGGACCAGATACATGTCATTTGTTACGATCCTCCTCCGAACCATCCTTCTCTCCATTTTGTCAAATTTAACTGTGTTGTACTTTGATTGAATGAATCTAGGAAAAGTTTTGAACTTTTTGTTCAAACGTTAGGATTTCACCTTCTCACTTTGGCTCTGAAATATTTCAGCTGTGGGAGAAAGTGCAGGGTGTAAACATGTGCGTCGAGCCAGACCAAGAACTACTCATCGCACCCATCATTACCATAGACGTGGTTTTTGTTTTATCTAAATAATGCCCAAGACAGTCAGGCAAGCAGGTTTCAACTTGAAATAAAAATGCTTGTGTTCATCCAGATCAGTTATTTGGCTACTGAGATTCAGTGTGAAAAACTGGGAAGTGGCGGCGCTCGCCTGCAGTCCGTCTGTTTTCTTTTTTTTTGTTGTTGTTTTCTTGTCTTGTTTGAGTGAGTTAATTTGAGTTATTATGTAGTGTATGTGTGTGGGAGGGATGGGAGAATTGTTTTGGTCTCTTCCTTTTGGGGGGGGGAATGCGACTTTTCTTGTTGTATCCCCCGTCTCCGGCAGCTTCGACCGCCCGGGCCACGGAGTTAAACCATCCCGTTCGCGGAGCGCGGTTCAGCCGCGGGACTTATTTACATCACCCGGTGCGGTCACAACATCGGAGGCCCGGGTCGCCTCAGCGCAGAGGAAGAGGAAGAACAAGAAGGGAAGAGACAAAGACTTAAGTTTTTTGCCTTCCATCACAGTGAGGAGGTGTCTGGTGAACTCACTGTGGTGGATGTTAAATATGTGTTTATTGTGTGTTTGCTCTTTACTATACGTATGACTGCAGGCAACAAAATTTCATTCAGACCGAAAGGTCTGAATGACAATAAAAGTTTTCCTATTCCTAAAATACTTGCAGATGCTGGAAACCCCAAATCAGTATAACTTGTATTCGCAGAACAGGTATTCAGTTAATTAATTTTTAATGGTGTCTATGAATGTGCTAACTGATATTATATATTTTGGCATTTCTCCAAATGTTGTGCATTCCATGTCTGATGAAGGGCAGGAACAAAGTAGCATACTATCAGGAACATCTTCATGCTAACAATTACTCGGTCTGCAACATGGAATGGGATCAAGATTGGCATAAAACACCAGGCATTAGTGAGGGATTGCTATTTGGTAGAGATAATTACAAATATTCCCTTTGATGGAATTTGAGCTGATTAAAATATTCAGCTGCTGCACAAGCTTTGAACAGCATTAATTTCTGCACTGTAATGAAAATGTTTGAATGTTCACTGTCACCACACAGCTGGAAAGTTAGGATTACTTCACCTAGAAAATGCTAATAACCTTATAATAAATTGGCATTTGGTTTTAAGAAGAGCTGCATCTATTTTGCCTGGTAAACATTTACAAGAGCAATCTAAAAACTTCTAACTTTGGACAATTATAGGCAGAAAATTAAAATTCTGTATTTAATATTTACTGGATATTCATTAATTATGATATTTATAATCATGGCGTGCATCTTAACTAAAGGCATTAGTCATGCACTAAATTTCAGTGAAGCATTTATCATTGATCACAATCTCTGACGGGGTTTGGCACCATGCTGGTCATCATCCTGTAACAGTTATGTTGATATTTAATGTTCCTTGGTCTTTAGATGATAGGTCATCCTTTAAGCTTGTGAATAAATCACAATATTGTCCTTGATTTATTAATTACTATTCCTCCATACCAATGATGCTTTCTACTCACTTCAGTTCTCATGGCCTCAATGCACAAACCTCCACCGCTCTAATTTCATTGATTTAGTTGTTCACACAACATGATTGCCACCAGCAAAGCTTAGAGTTTTATTGACCATGAACTTGGCAACATTGGCATGGCTGGTAGAGCTGTTGCCTCAAAGCGCCAGAGATTTGGGTTTGATCCTGACCTAGTGTGCTGTTCGTGTGGAGTATATACGTTCTTCTCCCTGTGACTGTGTAGCTTTCCTCCAAGTGCTCTGGTTTCCTTCTACATCCCAAGGATGCGTGGGTGTGTAGGTTAATTGATCTCTGTAAATTACCCCTAGTGTGCAAGAATAGAAAGTGAGATAACATAGAAGATTGATGGTCAGTGTGCACTCAGCGGTACAAACAGCCTGTTTTAATGCTGTATACCTAAGCCAAGCTAAACTGAAACTGAGGCAGTTAAGCATTAGCTACATGAGAGGGCCACACAAAGGCCAGACCAGTAATTTCATGCATCCCAGTAATTTCATGCTTACCATTGTTGAGATCAATTATGTCAAATAAAAATCACATTTTCTTTGATTAAACTTAAACCTCCTGTCTAGTATGCTTGGATTTGAACGCATCTCCGATTTAATGGTCCAGAATTCTTCTTCAGATTAATGTTGATATTTCTTGATTTCCTTGATTAAAATATAATTTTAATAACCATAAGTAGATTTGTAATTCTCAACCATCAGTGACTTTGGACCAAAGATATTTTAGTTTAGACAAGGTAATCTGATGCAAGGAAGGGCTCAATTTCCCAGTCAATTTAACCTGACTATGGTGGTGAAGAAGCTCCTCTCACATTGGTGTCTGGCCTCATCAATAAAATCAAGGGACTGTTGATTATAATCTTTGTTGTTTTTGAAATAACACTTTGTACAGCTAACTGCCAGGAAACTGTCACTACAGATAATTAAGTAATATTCTTGGTGACGATAAGAGAAGGATTCTCCAATTGATGGTTTGTTCTGGTTTTAGTGTTTCATTTTTAGAAATATAGCATGAAAATGAAGAATGGTACAGTGGTGTAGCGGTAGAGACCCAGGTTTGATTCTGACTCTGGGTGCTGTCTGCATGGAGTTTAAACATTTTCCCTGTGACAGTGTGGGTTTTCTCCAGCTGCTCTGGTTTTCTCCCACACTTCAGAGACATGCAGGTTTGTGGGTTAACTGACTTCTGTAAATCATAATTTGTCCCTAGTGCTTAGGACAGTGTTAGTGCACGGAATAATTGTTGGTCAGCGTGGACTCGGTGTGCCGAGAGGCTTGTGTCCATGCTGTATCTCTAAACGCCAAAGTCTAAAGGAAATAGGCTATTCTGCCCACCGTCCATGCTGACCACTGATCTTCTGTTCACATTAATTCTGTGTTATTCCATGTTCTCATTCACTCCCTGCATATTAAGCGCAATTGTACAGAGGGCAATTAGCCTACAAACTCGCACGTCTTTGCGACACAGAAGAAAACCGGAGCGCCCGAAGAAATCCCACGGGGTCACAGAGAGAACAAACAAACTCCATATAGACAGAACCCGAGGGATCAAACTCAGGTCTCTGGCTCTGTGAGCCAGCAGCTCTACCAGCTCCATGCATTGAAGATTGAGATTCATTACACTGTCAAAGGAAAGTGATCAGAACATTAAATAAAATTTTGATCCTTTTCTTTCAATTTAAAACTTTAAGGATAAGGGTCAGTCTGAAGAAGGGTCTCGACCCGAAATGTCACCTATTCCTTCATTCCATAGATGCTGCCTTGCCTGCTGAGTTTCTCCAGCATTTTAATCTACCTTTGAAGATAAGGAAAATCATTAAGCATTGGTCAATTCAAAAGCAACAAATTTGTAATTCTGTGCATGCCACATGTCCTGTGTGTGAAGATATTTCTTCTCATCTGATCTGTTTGAATGAAGCTATGGATCATCTATCAAAGTATCTGCTACTCCTGTGCTCACCCTCCGTTTATTCACTAGACCCTTCATACACCTCCTCTCGTAAGGCTTACCCTGGTATCAGACACTGATGTTTTAGTAAGCTTCAGGCTCCCCACTCTCTATCCACTAGCAACGCATGCTTTCTGCCAGAAATGTTAAGAGTGGACAATTGTCACCAGTCCATTAAAATCACATGCAAAAACTCTGACAGGAACTGCAAATGCTTGTTCCGGAATCTTATAATTTGGTCCTGAAGTCTTGCATTAATCATTACTATTTTAAACTTATCTTCCCCAGTTCTATATTCATTGCTTAAATCAGTCTGTGTACGGCTATGTCAATTATTGATATAACATGTGTGCATTTTTCTTCCTGAAAATTACCTCCAGATTTATTATTCTTCACTTTAATAGATATGCTTTAAAAATCTCCAGAAAGGGTATGGTTTCTTTAGGTAAACACCGGTGAGCACACGAGTGAGATAAATCTGTCATATTTGTTGGATTGTCTCCAATTCAGTGGGAAACAGCTGTGGATTGCCGATTGTCCAGTCATCCCAACGTTCATTTCCTTCAACACAGTTACACCTTTTACCCAGATTAGTTTATTGTCACATGTGCCGAGGTACAGTGAAAAGCTTCTGTTGCGTGCTGCTATCCGGTCAGCGGAAAGACAATACGTGATTCCAATCAAGCCATTTACAGTGTATCAATACATGATAATGGAATGTCAGTTAGTGCAAGGTAATGCCAGCAATGTCCGATCACGGATAGTCTGAAGGTCACCAATGAGGTAGATAGTAGTTCAGGATAGTAGGTCACCAATGAGGTAGATTGTAGTTCAGGATAGTAGTTCAATGCAATTTCATTATTTCATATTTGCTTTCGATGTTCTGTAGAACGTATCCATCAGCACATCAACCCCATGCTATTTCTCAGACCATTTCTATTTCTCCCCCATCTTCATTTCCTTGCAATCCATTCTCTCTCACACTCCCATCAATTCCACCCTGATTCTCCAACCACCCACCTGCACTGCTGGTAATTTGCAGCAACCTGGCCTCAGGCACCTCTTTAAACTATGGGAACAAACCAGCGGTCCCAGAGGCAATGTGTTTGGCCGCACTGAGCACAAGCAAATTCCACACAAACAGGTAGTCGGGACTGAACCAAGGTTGCTGCCCTATGGTGCCACTCATTTATGTATGTTTTAGTAAGATTAGTACATTGACTAGGAAATGATGTTTGTATGTCGACAGTAATATCCAAACTTTACTGCAAACCATATTAAAGATTTGAAATGTAAACTACCATTTCCAGCTTTTGATATTTCCATATCAGTGTAGGCATTTGATATATCATGACGTTCTTGGCATCTTATTAGAGTTACACAGCACTGAAACAAGCATGTTGCTGATCTGTCTATATTCATCTTTTTACCAACACTTGGTGTGTAGCCTACATTACTTTGAAAATTCTTGTGCTCATCCAGATACTTCTCAAATATGATGGTATCTAATTCCATGCATCAGCCTCAATTGGGCCTGAAACATTAATTCTGTTTGTCCTTCCACAGATACTGCTTAAATTGCTGAGCATCTCCAGCGTTTTCTGTTTTTAATTCCAAGATACTACTTCTGCAGATTTTGTTCTGATTTTTGCTTCTGGAGTGCTGGTGGGGACAGCTTTGGGGATGGAGTGAGATTTTGACCCCATGATTGTGGAGAAATGACGATAAGTTCCCAATCAGGATGATGAGTGACTTATAGAGGACCCATTGTGTGCTTGCGGACTTTTCATTCTAGTAGGTATGTTACAAAACTTACCTTGAGCAGTGCTGCAGTTCTGCCGCTCCCCGTGTGCGTGACTTTGGCGCCTTTCAGAGGGGGGTGTGCTTAAAGTGCCGTTTTTCTGCAGACTGGGAAAATTGATCCATGTCGGGCGATTTTGTTGCGGAAGAAAAATCGCTCCGACATTTCATTCATGAAGGTATTTTTAAATTACGCTAGATTATTTATTAACTAGAGTAATTTAAAAATCACCTTCAATAGCCGTGAGCGTCGACAACGGGAAGGATTTTGCGTAGGGGAGAAAAAAAGGTACACAGTTTATTTTTATATTAAAAGTTGTTTTTTATGGAGGCTTTAATCACATTTTCATGTTGCGAAATGGGGTCCAAAAAAATGTATGAACCAACAGTATTTTTCCGCCCGACTTCACCGCAAACCGCGACGTTCCAATCCACCGCATTCCACAAAATCCCACTCGCTAGTTAATTTAAATGGCCATTAATTTACAGGCATTAAACACTAAATTCCTTCCATTTGACCTAGAAATTCATGAAAATGAGATTTAAAAATTATGTTATATTGTGGATTATTGTGTGAATGTTATTTGGACACTTAGGCAATTAAAAAAAATTATCTTTTCTTAAGACAAAAATAGATGTTTAGATCTGCTCATTGAATTTTGTAATTAGCTACAATTAGATAAGTAACTAATTATATGCTTTGATTTCAGGTCATCCAAGTAAGATTGTTTCATATTTGTGTCAGAATGCTTCAATCTATAATAACTGAAAATTTCATTGAGTTCTCTTAATTTTTAAGAAAGTTATTGTATTTTAACATTTCTAGATCACAGCTTTTGAGTTAAGTCAATTGAAAGGCAATGGGGAACAAGATGCTAATTTCAGAGTATGAAAATGGTCATAACATTCTTAATACTGAAGATATGAAATGAATTAGGTGTCAAATTAAACTTCTTTTTATGCTTTATCTGATGGGATAAATTGCAGACTTGATTTTTTAAATCTCAAAATTTTGTAACATTGCTAATTCTAGGTGCTAGAATTGAGGGTTTTGGGAGGTACTATTAACGAAGCCTTGGCAAGTTGTTATGGTCCACCTTATACATTGTGAACACTTCAGTGGTCAAGGAAGGATGTGAAGATACAACAGCAATGCATAGGAATGATCTCAAGGTCGGTGAAGTTGGAGAAACACTGCTGAGTCATTTGCTCTACATAAATTAATTATTTTTCAGAAGAAAATTTTTTATTATAGCTGTTGCTGATTCTTCAGCAAAACAGTCCAAGCTCCGAGTTTAGTTTAACTTAGTTTAGAGATACAGCATGGAAACAAGTTTTTCCGCCCATCGTGTTCGTGCCGACCAGTGATGGCCATACATTAGCACTAGGGACAATTTACAATTAGTTGCCTACAAACCTGTACATACTTGGAATGTGGGAGACAACCGGAGCACCCGGGAAAAACCCACGTGGTCACGGGGGCAATGTGCAAACTCCATACAGACAACACCTGTAGTCAGTCAGGAGCAAACCCAGGTCTTTGGCACTGTAAGGCAGCAACTCAACCGCTGCACCACCGAGATAACTAACTTCTTTGGTTCATACTAAAACATACATTGGCACCTCATATGCAAGGGAATGACAATGTAGTCAGGGCTCTAAGGTTGCTGAAAACAAAAAAATTAAACTCATTGATATGTCAGACAGTTTCCAGATACAAATTGGCAGTAGGACTGTGGTTCCTTAAAATTATCCCTTTGGGCATCTGATTTACATTCACAAAATACACATGGTGAGGCTGAATTACTATTCTTCTGAGTCAACATACAATCTGCTCTTCTTCAAACAAGGAATGCTGAACCTTAGGATGGGAATTAGTGAGAAAAGGGCACGTTGACTGAAAGAACAGCTGGATGTAATAAAAATGAACCCCCTAGGTAACATTGTTAGCCCACATGTTGAAGACAAACCAGTTTAAATATTCCCTCTGTACATCCCACAATCAATCATATATACATCCTAGAAATGACACTAGTAGATTCTACACGGCCTCATGAATATTATCCGTGTCTGGTGACTGCCAGTCATGGCTTCATCCTCAGTAATCTTTTAGATTTAATCTGGAGTCTTTGTTTCAGGCATTTAACAGATAACATGACCAATGCTCTAGATCTATTCCTGCCACGCTGTGCAGATAACCTCACTTTACACAATGTGCTTTCCTGGTTCTAACTCTGGTTGCAAACTTTTCCTCATAAGGTTCACAGATTTCAATTGACACTCTTGACATCTTGACATGAAATCTGAGAAAATAACTCGCACGTTAACTAGAATGTATGAGGAGGCACAGCCAAGTCTGCACAATCTTTTATTTTACTTAAATAACAAAGCACCCTTTCTTGGGAACTTGACGAGAGTGAAACAGAATGAAGAGTTTTATTTCTCTCCCTTCTCCAGAAACCAGCTGGTAAAGGGATTAAATTGAAAGGTACCGATGTAGTGCTTGATTTTAACTCCACAACACTCAGTTAGCCAGGAGTTGAGGCCTAATTTTGGTCGCCTGATCACAATTTTGAGCCACCTGAATTTTATATGCTAATTATTATCATTTTAAATATATCCAAACACTATCTTTAATAGCTTGCATAGGTGATGCTTTGGGTCTGGACCCATCTTCAGACTATGCGGTCTCATTAGGCCTGCATCAGGCCTCATTGTATGTTAACTAGGAAGAGTGGAAATTCATTCTGACTGAGTGTATTCTGTGATTGTAAAGCAGATGCCATTGCAGATAATTTTTGGGAACCACAGTACTACTACTAATTTGTATATGAAAACTGCTGACATGTCAATGAGTTAAAAGTTAAAAGTCTGAAGAAGGGTCGCAAACCGAAACGTCACCTGTCCATGCTCTCCAGAGATGTTGCCCGACCCACTGAGTTACTCCAGCATTTTGTGTCCTTTCGAGAAAACCAAGATGTGCAGGTCCTTGTTTCTACTATTTCTAGTAGATTACTGGGTGAAACGTTCATCCTGAAGTCTCTTACTGAGCAGAACATTTCTTGTCTTGTTTCTTACTAACAAGACAAGAAATAGGCCAAATGTTCATCCTGAAGTCTCTTACTGAGCGGAACATTTCTTGTCTTGTTTCTTACTAACAAGACAAGAAATAGGCCAATCAGCCCCTTGAGCCTGATCCAGGAGTCATCATTGACATCATCTCCCTGTGCTCTCTCCTGTACCAGTTGACTCCTCAAGGAGAATCCTGCTTAACGCACAATTTTTTTGCGCAAATGCAGTTGATAAGCATTAATTGAAAATTTATAAATTGTACAATTTATAATTTTTACTGAAACCAATTAACTTGCAAACCCATACTTTGGAGTGTGTGAGAGGAAACCAGTGCATCCAAAGAAAACCCATGCAGTCATGGGGAAACAGTGCATACTCCATACATACAGCACCCATAGTCAGGATCGAACCCAACGCTGTAGGCAGTAACTTTACCATTGTGCTACCATGCTTCCAAGCATGTTATCTGGATGGCAAATGCGATTTCCCTACCAGAAGCAGGGAGAATAGCTTGATCAGACTGACCAACAGTGTTGATGTTGAACATAAAATATGGGCAGGTGATGACTTCATATGAACTTCCTCAGCTGTCAGATAGTAAATAATGACTTGGATCTATGAGTTCTTCAGCATTAAACAAAGTCAATGCAAAGGGAATGTCCATGGGGAGAAATAATTATGCTACATGAAGAAAGTGACCTTTTGGGATAAATAATTGAGGATAAGAAGTTGTGCAGGATCAAGGGACTATATAATGTTCATTCATAATATTCTATTCATCTTCAAAATATTTTGCAGCAGACGGGTTTTAAATATGGCAAACTTTGGGGACCACTTCATACAGCTGTAAAATGCATCGACATGAAAGAATGTTCCTTCTCATAGTAATAAATGTACACAAGATCCTGTCATATAATGCTTTATTTCTAATGGAATTAAAACATCTTCCTGCACATTACAAATTGGTTAGAATACTACTGGTATTACAAGTCCTCATGGATCACAGTTTCCAAGACAGATTTATGCTAAACAATATTGTATATTCATTTAGTCGTTAGACTTGGATTTATGGAAAATGTATTAACATTGTGCTTAACAAGTTTGACATTGTAACTGTCTAAATGCACAGGAGAGATCCTGTCTGATTAGTTATTGTTCTGTACTTAAACACAATACCTGCAAAACATATTTTCTGTCTACATCTTTGTTTTGTTCTAATTTATTAGGTGGACCTTAAAGGGTTTGCTTGTCCATCTGCTTGCCATAGCTTCAAAAACAAATGGCAAGTAAAGAATTGGTTAGAACTCTTTACTTAGTGGAAACAATCTTAGTCAAAAATAATAATTTGATTTACAGTTAGTTTTATTGGAGATTAAATGAGCAAACCTTTGTGTGCAATTGTATTCGGGTGTTTCATGGCTATGACTTTGATTTGGGGGAAGTGGAAGGGGTCGAAGGAGAAGCTGTTGAGAGTGAAGACCAGCTCCGCTAGGTAGAGGTGAGTGTTCGTAGAGGGCTGGTTCTGCAGTCAAGGAAGAAACTGAGGGCTTTAAGGCCTTCTTGCTGGGAATATCCATGTAGCAGCCAGGTTAGCTATTTTTCTTGGTGTCTGAATAAAACTGGCTGCTTGCACAAAGTTTGAAGGAAAATAGTAAGATTAAACGTGAACTTACCAGTTTGAAGTTTGATCTTTATTTTATGAGTTACGATGAGCGATTAAGTGAAGAAGGACGTCAGCCCGCATGTGCGTCAATCTTCAAAGCAGCGGTGTGAAATCACAGATAACAATAAGTTGAACTGAACATAGTAAGATTAGAGAAGAGTAGAACTACCAGATGACATTTATGATACGAGGGTTGGGAGTGGTGGGCACGTAATCGCTCATCGTAGCTCATAAAATAAATATCAAACTTCAAATTGGTAAGTTCTCGTTTAATCTTACAATTTTACTTTGGAGTCATGTGAGTGACTACGTGAAGATTTCAAAGCTCTGTGATTTCATGCCAGAAATGAGTCCATGCATTACACACTGCATGAAGTGACCATGGATGAGTGAAAAAGATTAATACATTCATACGTGACTTCGTTTGTTAAAAATGCTGATGCTTTTATCATCTAAGCAAATAATAGTGACCCCTCTCATCCAGGGGGAAACTGCAAAACAGAATCTAAAATGGAGTTGGCAAATACCCCGGTCTGGCAATGGGTTATTATAAAATGTTTGGGAAGTATGTTCGTTTGATCATCCTGGAGCTGCTAGGATGTGGTCCAGCGGAATGTACATAACCCTTGGAGCTGATGTAGTAGCAGCCCTGGTGGAGTGAGAGTTGAAAATATTAGTATTGACTCATGCATTAGCCAAAATCCCGTTTTTTTGTTGTTTTTTTGTAATAATATTTTTTTATTAGAAGCAAGTACATAATAAGAACATTTTGTGTATGTCATACATTTTTAATATTATCAATATTATCAATTATTTAATGACTCAGCTTCTATATATATATATTTTTAATATAGATAGAAAATAATAAAGAAAGAGAAAAAAAGAGGCATGATAAAGAAGAATGGAATAATTTACTAATAATACAACATTGGAGATAGGTTCAAAAATTATTACGTATAACTTTTCATCTAATCCTGAGTTCGAGCTTCAGTCAGTTTTCTGTGCCGAACCATTCTACCCCTTCAAGTAGTCAATAAATCGAGCCCATATTCTGACAAAGAGTTCTTGTTTGTCCATTAAGACAAGTCTAATTCTTTCCAAATGTAGGGTCTCTGACATTTCCATAATCCACATTTTAATTGTGGGGGTTATAGGACCTTTCCAAAATTTTAATATATTTTTTCTCAGTTATTATACTATAGTCGAGAAAGTTTATTTGGCTTGTAAGTGTTAGACTTCTGATATTCCTAATATTATTAGTTTTGAGTCGGGAACCAATTGGGTGTTGACAACTTCAGAAATTATCTTTAAAATTTCCATCCAAAAGTTTTTAATTTTGATACAATTTACAAATATGTGAGTTAAGTTAGCCTCTAAATGCTGACATTTTTTGCAGATAGGAGATATATGTGGGAAGATTCTATTTAATTTTGTTTGAGTAATGTAACCTATGTAATACTTTAAATTGTATTAAAGAGTGTCTGGCACTTAACGAGCATTGATGTACATGTTGTAAGCTTTTGTCCCAAATATCTTTCATTATTGGTTATCTAGTTCATTTTCCCATGTTTGCCTATATAAGTCCGTCAGTGGTGCCTCACTGTCTAATAGGATATTGTAGATATGAGGTTAGTTTTTCTGTATTAGGATGTTTATTCAAACATTCATCAAGAGTTTCTGGATCTCGAGTTCTGTAATCCCGTGTATTTCATTTAACATAATCTCTAAGTTGTAAATATCTGAAATAGTCATTTGAGTGGAGTCCGTAAGTTTGTTGTAACTCCTGAAATGAAAGAAATGTACCTTTCATATAGAGATGACCCATCTTTTTAATTCCATGATTTTCCATTGTAAAAACCTTTATCCAACATTGAAGGTTTAAATGCAGGGTTGTTTACAATGAAAGAGTGATAGATTATCCAATTTTATAGTCTTTTTTAAATTGTTTCCAAATATGTATACCACTGTATATTATAGGGTTTTCACTATAGGTTTTATTGTTCAATTTAATGGTAGCAAACAGAATCAAACCAATTTCAAAGGGTAAGCAGTCTTCCTTTCCATTTTTAACCAGTCTGGTTGCTGGTCCATTTCTTCCAACCAGAAGTTCATATTTTTAATGTTAACTGCCCAGAAATAAACCATGATGTTGTAAATGTGTGACCACACATTACCAAAGGTCCATGGGGTATGCCATGAAACTAGTTTGAGACATTACACCCCTGGTTTGTTCTGGTTAATTAAATCATAAACATAAAATATTTATTAGTAGATGTAACCATCCTGTCCAGTCACAATTATGTAGTGGCTGGACCCTTTGCACTGAGACCAGTGCCATGAGGATAACTACCTTAGTAGAGCCGGCTAAAGATAAGAATGTAGCTGGAGCCGCCTGGTGAAGTAGTGTTAACATCACGTCAATGTCCCATACTTCCGTGTAATTGGGCCTGGGAGAACTTGTGTTAAAAATATCTTATATAATTCTGGATATCAGAGGGTGAGACCCGGCAGTGTAGGTCCCACTTGCTGCAGCAAATATGATGAGAAGGCACATTGGCACAGTTAATGGCACTATAACTTAAACATTTGAAAATGACCTCCAAGACATCAGTTATCCATGCTGTGTAATGTGTAACATGTGTATTTAACCAAAAAAGCGTCCCACCTCCTGAAGAGGAAATGTACTGCCTTTTGGTGCTATCCCTGCACTCTGCAGTGAGCACTTACATGGATCTGTCTGACAACCCGAGCCGCAGGAATAGTCATCTCAGAGTCTGTAAGTCAATGAATTGATTTATAATGCAGAGGCTGGTTTCCCGAGTCACAGGTTGAACAAGCAAAGTTTTATGTTTTGAACAATCATATAAGGTTCTATATTATTCCCAACATTAGTGGGAACCATGGCTGCGTATGCCAGTCAGGCAATTCGAAAGCCTGAAGCAGGATCTTGCTGGATTTATTGCAAGACCCGACTGATGAGGCAGAACAGAGGAAGACATGAAAGAACATTCCTCCCCAGTGTGGCGATAATGTATCTCTCACCACTGTATGCAACTTATTTTGCAACCGGTGAATGAGCCTGGATGTAAACATATCGATATTCGGTGTTCCATCGAGTCATAATGACATTAAATACTTTGTGATCCAACATTCATTCTGTGTTGTCATTGATTTCAAGTGATGATACAATAGCGTCAAATAAGGTTAGGTAAATATCACAGGATACTTTGATTGCACCCATGTGACTAACATATGCCTCCACCATAGTGTATCAATTTGGAGTTGAGCATGCAGATTATGCATATTCACACAATAACCTTTAACCTATAGAATGCACCTAGTGTTTATAGGTAGTTGATACCAATAACTGAAGAATTGGTAACTCATGCAAAATGCATCTGCTTCAGAAACTGGAGATGGCATTTATAATTTCTCATCATTGAGCACCAACATCAGTTTGTAATTACTGTAGATTACTGACCCAAATTACTGGAGCAATGCTGAATACTGCCACCGTTGTGACTTTGGTAGCTTGAGCTGGTAATAGGATAGGTCTGTTAATAATGACCTATATCGTACTTGAAAGGTTAATTCTTTGCACGTTGTAAGTTCTGATAATGCAAAGGCCCAATTTGCACAGCTGAAACACAGCTGCTATATTGTCAATTACACTTGATGAATAGAAGGCTACTTCATAACAACGAGGTTGTTACAGGCTTCTGGTAATTCCATCTCTTGCCTCAGGGCGGAGTCACTGTTAAGTTGATAGTTAAAGGTAAATCCCAATAATCAGTAGTTCTGATTGGTATCAACTTAAATTTGACTGGATGGATGAGGAACCCCAATTTCTCAAATATAGTTTGGGGCTGCAACAGTTAATTTTAGTAAAAAACAGCATTTAAAACATCATCCATATAGGCGATAACAAATGTTCTTGATCTCTGAGCAGCCCAAGCACCGGTTTTAGTAATTTGGTAAATAACCTGGGAGCTGAAGTTAGCCCATTTTGAAACGCTTTAACTGTTATCATTGACCCATCCAGATAAATTTCAAATATCTCCGGCGATCCCTGTGAATGGGAACTGAATAGCATACATCTTTGGGATCGATGCTTGCCATAAAGATCCTATAGAAATCAATTGTTAGACAGTAATGAAGTTTCCAATTCTGAAAGTCTATACTGCACATACAAGTTCAATCTGGATGAAGTGACATCCTCCATCTTTCACCCTGTCCTGAAAGGCAATCCTGGCCATAATACTGGGCCTGCCTCGGAAGACAACTTCGGCCCCAATTCCAAGCCTGCTTGGAACCTATGTATGTTGTACAGTATAAATTAATCACATGTTATCATCAGTTTTATTTATTTATTTATTTTTTTACCACAGATCTGAATCTCATGTTATCATTGTCACTTGTACAAAAACACAAGTGTAAATATTACCAACATGTAAATGGCTCACAACCCCATGTTTCGGAAGAACCAGACCCACCTATCTCCATGGCTACCGGTGGTCTTATGGTAAGCCCAAAGGCCCCTGATGCAGATTATTTTTCCCATCCTTGATTGGAGAGTAGGACTGGTAGGGTGCGTGGATTCCATATTTTCCCTGAGACCGGCTCGGGCCTTGGTCTGAAAACCTCATCATACTGAGCCTGCCTCGAAAGACAACTCTGGCCATAATTCTGAGCCTGCCTCGAAAGCAACTCTGGCCATATTTCCGTGCCCATCTTTCAAGCTGTCACCGGCTTCAGTGAACTGCTTACCCCTGATGGAGGCGTGAGGTGTGTCGTCGCCTACCGATGAAACTTCGCTCGTCGTCGGTACCTTGATTAGTCTGACAGCTTTTTGCTTGCTCATCCTGGTCTTACATATGGGATAAGTCTTACCTGAAGAGAGGATTCGGCGGCTGGTTTCATTTCCTGGATTTCATGCCCTCCAATGTCACCCTGATAGCGCTGTTCACTGCCGGCACTTATGGTGTGAGGGGAACTCTGGCCCCTTCCGGCTATTCTGCCAAAAGGGGCCAGAGTTGGAGACCAACTCTTCCGGCAGCAACACCTTCGTCTGCAAGTATCTCTTGAAGCCATATGCATGTGCTCCAGTATGTTCCACGGACATACATTCAATTTTTAAGTCAGTTGCACACTGACCACTCGCACTCCTCTCCAGCCCTGACCACTCGTAGGCAGCCCTGAAAACAGGTGCTGCCGCAGGCCCCTGAGGATACCTGCACTGACATGGCCCCTCCTACGGACCTATACCAGAATTGTTGATCTGAGTCAGACAGGAAATGACCCCAAATGCTCCCCTCCTCAGAGAGGGAGACATTGTGCAGCCCTGAAACAGGTATTGCTGCCGCGGGCCCACAAGGAGACCCGCGCTGATAACTCCCTCCTTTGGAGTGTCATTGTGGAGCAACCTCTCCATCAGGTTCTCCAGGTGGGTTTAGATGTCTGCAGACGCTACCCATTGAAGGAGGGGAACCCTCCTGGCCTGACTCCCCTAGTCCACAGGCCTAACCATCTTACTTTTGTTTTACCCCCTTTCTGGGGAACCACAGTGGTCTGGAAGCAGCTAACCCCTGTATGTCGGGGAGGACCCTCTTGGCCTGACTTCACAGACCTTACCGGCTTGTGGTTATTACCCCCTTCCGGGAACCACAGCCAGTCTGGAAGTCACTGTCTGTGCTGTCAGTGACTTCGGTGGCGGACCCGACGGCCGCCGGCTACCCGCACTTCTGCCATCTCTGTAGCCAGTTCCCCCTGGTCCTGGTGTCCGTGGTCCGAGACTGGGATTCCCCGCGTCCATAACCGGTTTTGCAGTCCGTCCGGACTTCGCCCCAAATTAGTCCAATCTCTGTACAGAAATCTCTGCAGAAAGTGAAAAACACAAAACCTGGGAATAAGTTGAAAAACTTACCTTCAGGTTTAAACTTACCACTGGATGGAGCAACGCGCCCACCAGTCGGTTCGTTGCGCCATGCGGTCAACTTAATGACGCGCAGGTGGGCTGACGGCCTTCTTTACATAGTCACTCACGTGACTCCGAAGTAAAATTTACCCAAGCCCTCAAACGTACTGTATTGGAGTTGCAGATTACATTGGTGGAAACCCAATGGCAAAGAGTCACAAGATGCTGTAAGAAAGACATATCCTGCATTGACACAACCGCAGGACATCTCATAGTACTCTGAAGTTTCAAAGTGAAGTTACCATTCCAAATGGCAAAATGGCGAGTCAATTTGTGTGCAGCAAACAGATAGCAATTTAATATTGGCCAGCTGGTTGCAGTCAAAAGGAAAGTGACAGGAGAATTGATGAACACAATGGCAAGAAAACGCTCGAGAAATACAAGCACAGAATTTGAAGCAGATGTGTAAATAGAAAAATAATAATTTACTTCAAGACAAAAAAGGAACTATAAAAAAACCCAATGGAAAAAGAAACGGAGGATAAAATTGATGGATAAATAAAAGTATATATGAAAATGAGGCAAAACATTGTTTTTTTCAGTAAACAAATATGCTTTATTAGTTCTGGTGAAAGGAAGAGCTGTTTGGATCCATACAGGTCACATAGAGATAGTACCAATGTAGATTATTTAATAATTATCTGGCAAAAGACATTAAAGATAAATCAAAGATGCAACAATGAAGTAAGAGATTTGAACCCTAGAGAACTCATTAATCTTTGGATTCCCTTATTGAATAAAAATGAATAAAACATTAATGCCAGGGCTGCAGTTAAATATTTCTGATCAAACATGACAGTGATGAGTAACTGGGAAGTTTAAGAACATTGCAGTTGACGACTAACATGTTCTCCACATTTATGTGCACATATTATGTACATATATCAGAGGTGTGCACATGCACATACAAAAAACACACACAAGCCACATGTGAAGCATGTGTTCATACACTCATTGTGTTCAATAGGCCCTACATAGGCATATGTACATGTCAACCATGCACATATGAAACACATGTATAATGCAAATGAATATACACAAACTCGCAAATATATATCTATATTAATAAAAGTCTGATTTTGACCACTTCCTGTTGTTCTGTATATTGATTTTAGAAAAGACGCTGCCACTTACAGCTGTGATTTTTGGCCATCTTACTCAGAGTCCCCCTCCTGCGTGCAGGACAAGAGGATTTTTCCCATCGATGAAAAATAAAAGAGTTATTAGTGTTTAAAAAATGTCGCGATTCTCTCTCCTGAATGACACACCCCTTCCGGAGGGACCATACAACACGGAAGTGTTGAGTGCCTCAGTCAGTCTCTGAAAGATGAGGCTGTGAGAAGGTCATGTCTCATAGTCTGAGCTGTGAATAACACTGAACACATGTCTACTAAACTGTGAGAGCTTTTATTGACATGTCAGTGCCCTTAATGTTGTTTGAATATACAATTTGGAAATGCTAAAGCTGTGTTGCCCTTGGTTTGGAAATGCTAAAGCTGTGTTGCCTTTGGTTTGGAAATGCAAAAGCTGTGTTGCCTTTGGTTTGGAAATGCAAAAGCTGTGTTGCCTTTGGTTTGAAAATGCTAAAGCTGTGTTGCCTAATTAAAGTTGCCTTGCCTAATTAAAGTTGCCTAGCCTTCTATATAATTAAAAGTCTAATCTTGACCACTTCCTGTTTGCGCTTTATATTGATTTTAGTAAAAATGCAACCATGTACGGCTGTGAATTTTGGCCATCTTACTCAGAGTCCCCCTCCGCTCATCGGAGGATTTTTCCCATCGATGAAAAATAAAAGTTATTAGTGTTTAAAAAATCTTGAGATTCTCTCTCCTGTCAATCACACCATGAAGGCCACGCCCTTTATCGTGGGAGGGGGAGGAGGGACTATAAAACCCAGAAGTGTGGCTTGGCTCAGTCTCTGCAATAGGGAGGAGGGAGAGGTCATGACTCACTGCCTTTAGAGGCCTTGCACCCTGCTTGAAATTGTATGAAAATGCACTTGAATTTGGTGGCCTTGCACCCTGCTTGAAATGGAATTTCAAGGAATAGCCGTGAGTCAACTGCCAGCCCACCAGCCGTGAGTAAGTGAGCTGCCAGCACAACAGGATTAGAGTGACTGAGTCACCAGCCCAAGAATCCATTCGGGCTACAGTCCATACTAAGCCTCTGGAAACCAGTCCCTTCAGCCCACAACACCCATACTAGTGCTCCAGAACCCCCTGACTGGCCACCAATATTGGAATTGGTGGAGAGGTGGAATATTGCATTGTGGGACCAACCCTCCCATCGATGAAAAATGTGAGAGATACTAATGTTTTTAAAACATTCCCCATTCTCTCTGCTCTCTCTGCTGCCGCCGCTGGCAGCAGGGGGAGGGACTAAAAAACCCAGAAGTGTCGTGCCTCACTCAGTGTCTGCCAGACCCAGGAAGCGAGAGGGTCACGGCTCTCTGAGCTGCGAATAACAGTGAACGCACGTCTACTCCATGGTGAGTCCCCTCGATGTGGCTGCTGCCAAATTGTTTGCCTTTTTTTAAGCTTGTGTTCAAAAATAGATTTTGGTTCTCAGGTGGCTGCTGGCCGATTGTTTGCCTCGCCCTTTTTTTACGTTTGTGTTCACAAAATGAATTTTGGTTGTCAGGTGGCTGCAGCCCAATTATTTGACTGACCTTTGTTGTTAAGTTTGTGTTGACAAAATGAATTTTGCTTGTCAGGTGGCTGCTGCCCAATTGTTTGCCTTGCCCTTTTTTTTAAGTTTGTGTTCACAAAATGAATTTTGGTTGTCAGGTGGCTGCTGCCCAATTGTTTGAGTCACCTTTGTTTTTAAGGTTTTTTTTTGTTGTCTTACAACAGATGATTTCCTTTATTAAACAAAAAATACATTTGTAATTTTTATTAGAAGTAAACATTTCACAATGCTAAAACAAATTTACAAATACCAACTTAATTCGGTATTTATACAAATATCACATTGATTATTATTATCTTCTGTTTTTTAGAAATAGAGAGAAAAAGAAAAAAGAATAGGTTTTAAATCAATAAAGGTTGTGATTAAATAATGATTTTGATTATATATTAAAAAAAAAGGAGAAAAAATAAATAAATAAATGAACAATTAATATATATCTATTTAATATATATATTTTTTTTTAAAGAGTAAAAAGTATTATATATATATAAAAGAGAAACAACAAAATATATTGTAAATAAAACTATTACAAATGATAATATCAATAGAGACATGTATACAAATCCCAGTTTGAAAATGAATTATTTTCATCAAATCCTGTCGGGTACCCATTGAGTTGTGATGCCAAGAACAGCTACCCCCTCAAATATTGTATATATGGAGACCATATCTGTTCAAAGATTTCATATTTATCCATTAGGACAAATCTAATTCTTTCCAAATGCAACGTCTCCGACATCTCTGCTGTCCACATTTTAATTGTGGGGGATAATGTTCCCTTCCAAAATTTCAATATTATTTTTTTCCCTATTATCAAACAGTAATCAAATACATTTCTTTGATTTACTGTTAATACCAATTTTGAGTCCGGAATTCCTAATATTATTAACTTTTGTGTTGGCAAAATGAATTTTGGCTGTCAGGTGGCTCCTGTCCAATTGTTTGCTCGTCCTTTTTTTTAAGTTTGTGTTCACAAAATGAATTTTGGTTGTCAGGTGGCTGCTGCCCAATTGTTTGTGTCACCTTTTTTTTTTAAAGTTTGTTTTCAAAAAATGAATTCTGGTTGCCAGGTGGCTGCTGTCCAATTGTTTGCCTCGCTTTTTTTTTACGTTTGCGTTCACAAAATTAATTTTGGTTGTCAGGTGGCTGCGGCCCAATTGTTTGCCTCACCTTTTTTTTAAGTTTGTGTTCAAAAAATAATTTTGGTTGTCAGGTGCCTGCTGCCCAATTGTTTGCCTCGCCTTTTTTTTAAGTTTGTGTTCACAAAATGAATTTTGGTTGTCAGGTGGCTGCTGCCCAATTGTTTGCGTCGCCTTTTTTTTAAGTTTGGTTGCAAAAAATGAAATTTGGTTGTCAGGTGGCTGCAGCCCAATTATTTGCCTCGCTTTTTTTATGTTTGTGTTCACAAAATGAATTTTGGCTGTCAGGTGGCTGCTGCCCAATTGTTTGGCTCGCCTTTTTTTTTAAAGGTTGTGTTCACAAAATTAATTTTGGTTGTCCGGTGGCTGCTGCCCAATGGTATGGCTCAACTTTTCAATTGTTCAATTCCAGAGGATTGAGAATTACAACAAATTACAAACTCACCAGCAAATAGCCATCAAGAGGCAGTGAGCAGCAGAACACACCAAGAGACACGACAAGAAAGAACTTAATAATTCTCATCTTTAACATTTAATTTGTTCTTATATTTTAAGAGTAATTCACTATTTAAACTTTAATAAATCATTTTTCCACTTTTCATGCCTGCATCACAATGGGAACCTAATAGGCAGGAATGGCTGCTTTGTGGGAGAGCCACTAAGAATGCATGGGGGTAGGTTGTGGGGACATGTACTGAATGTGTGTGGGGGGGGGGAGGGGAATGGCAAGGAGCAGTGTGGGGAGGGGAATGAAGGGAGGAGGGGTGACTGAATTAACTGCCAGCTTACCAGGTGTGAGTGACTGAACTGCAAGCCCACCAGGCGTGAGTGACTGCACTGCCAGTCCACCAGCCATGAGGAAGTCAACTGCGAGCCCACCAGCTGCAAGTGACTGAGCTGCCAGCCCAGCGGCCCTGAGTAAGTGAACTGCCAGCCCACCAGCTGTAAGTGACTGAACTGCCAGCCCACCAGCCGTGAGTGACTGCACTGCCAGCCTGCCAGCCCACCAGCCCTAAGTAAGTAAACTGCCAGCCATGACTAATCCATTCAGTCCACCCTCTCCCCCTTCTCTCACATACAGTCTGTCACCTGTTTGGGGCACAATTTCTGGCAGTCTCTCAGCCTGCCAGGTCTGAGTGACTGTACTGCCGGGCCTCGGTGACTGAGCTGACATCCCAAGAATCTATTTGGCCAACAATGTCCATACTAGCCGTCTTGAAACCAGACCTTTCGGCCCACAACACCCATACTAGCACAACAGAAAGCATCCCCACCCCCACTGGCCAGGAATATTGGAATTGGTGAAGAGGTAGAATATTGATTTGGGTGACCAGCCCTCCTGTGTGATGCTGGTACCCAACAGGTCCCACTTATCCCTCGTGCGAAACGCCTGTAAGTGTATTAGCTGACATTAGCATTCCCCTTTGCACACTGCATTCCACTGAAGCCAAAGCATTTTCCACAATAGATATTTTAATTTGTCTAATATCTATGTTAGAACAAATAATATATTGTAATTATATTTTAAATATAGCAGTCTGAGTATAATTAGAGCAGTGATAAAAATTCATGATCTATTAAACATAAGCACTTAAAGCCGGCAGCACTAAAACATGCAAAGGCTTGGGAGCAGCACAAGACATTTCCTGCCATTCAGCTTTCCGCGTGCTTGGATCCTCCAGGAATGGTAGGAAGCATGCTGTTGTTTGAAAGGCTGGCAAGAGGGAGAACACGAGGATCTGGACGTCACTGAGAAGACATTGCAACCCCAGTCATTTAACAACTATTAGAATGTCAGAGAGTTCTGAGGTTTCAAATGGTATCAAAGAGAGTGAACCTGGCTAGGACTCAGGAGCTAACGAAACAAGAACCAAAGTGCTGGTGATATTCAGCAACACAGGCAGCATCTGTGGTGGGAATGGATAGACAACGTTTGGGGTTATGGACATTCTTAAGTCCAAAAATGACCCGAATCGTCATCCGTCCATTCCTTCCATAGTTGCTGGTTGACCTGCCAATAGACAATAGACAATAGGTGCAGTAGGCCATTCAGCCCTTCGAGCAAGCACCGCCATTCAATGTGATCATGGATGATCATCCTCAATCCTCAACCCGTTCCTGCCTTCTCCCCATATCCCCTTACTTTGCTATTTTTAAGAACCCTATCTAGGTCTCCCTTGAAAGCATCCAGAGAACCTGCCTCCACTGCCCTCTGAGGCAGAGAATAGTAAGATTGAACGAGAACTTACCAGTTCGAAGGTTGATCGTTATTTCATGAGGAGTCGCGGTGAGGGATTTCGTGAAGAGCCCGCCGGCGCGCATGCTCGACATTCTTCAAAGTAGCGGTGTGGAATCACAGAAACCAGTAACAGAAATGACTTGGCATAATAAGATGAAAGAGACTCAAATTACCAGGTGAAGGTGACTGAGGGTTGGGCGTGGAGGGCACGAAATCCCTCACCGCGACTCCTCATGAAATAACGATCAACCTTCGAACTCGTAAGTTCTCGTTCAATCTTACTATTTCATTTCGGAGTCACGTGAGTGACTTCGTGAAGACTTCAAAGTTTCTGTGATTACACGCCCTGGACCACGTCCATGCTGACACACCACTAGCAGGGATGGATGGGAGGAACAAACTTGCTCAAATAGTTCATACTGCAAAACAAGAGCATATTTATTAACAACAAATCACAAACCCCTCATGCGGGGACACCTCCACGTTCTTGACCTGCATTCAGCACGGCTTCCGCGAACTGTAGAGGAGCAGCAACAGGCTTGTTATAAAATCGCTGAAACACAGCTTCATTAGCCCATCCTGCTGTGGCGAGAATATGGTCCATAGGCACCTCCATAATCCTCGCCGCTGACGTCGATGCAGCCCTGGTGGAATGAGACTTGAACACATTAGTGTCGATACCTGACTTACCCAAGACGACCCGGAGCCACCTGGATATCGTCTGGACTGTCACTCGATGATGAGGTCTCTTATGAGTGACAAGCAGGTATCTCTCCATTCCTCTGATGCATGCCGTCACCTTGACATAGTGACGGATATGGGAGGCTAAACACAGCCTAGCATCTGCGGGGTATGCCGGGAACTTCAGCTGCAGCCCTGTGCACCCAGGTCCATGCTGCTTTAGTAGCTCATCAACAAAGAAGACTACTTCTGTAGGGGTAGACATCATTCTGTCGACACGTAGTTTATGCAGTGTCTGTACCCTCTGTGCTGAAGTCAGCGCTAGTAACATCACCAGCTTCATGGTGAGTTTGTCCAGCTGGAGCCCTTCCATGGGAGACCACGTCCGGAGCAGGGTTAATACGTCCCTGACATCCCAGGTGATATTGTAGCGTGGTGTAGGCGGATTCATATTGAATATACCCCGCATGAGTCTGGACACTAGCCTGTTGGATCCCACCTCAATCTTGAGGTAGAATGACAGCGCGCTCCTGGCGCTGTTGATGGCACTGTAAGTTAAGTGTTCATCATGGTGCAACCCCGCGAGGAATTCCAGGACGTCGGTTATAGTCACGTCATCGTACGTGATGCGAGAGCGGCTGCAGTAGGCTTCCCACTGCTTGATATGTGAGCGGTATCTTCGCCTTGTGGACTCTCGACACGACGCCCCAATGGTATCCATGGTCCGAGTTGAGAGGCCATATTGGACTAACGGCCTGTTCAAAACCTGCAAGCCAACAAATTTAAATAGCCATGGCAGGGATGTGGCTCCCCTGACACAGGGTGAGTAACCAATTCTGGGCAACCCTTCAAAAGGACCCAAGGCTCACTGAGCATGTCAAAGACCACCGGATACCACGGCTGTGTAGGCCAGTCGGGTATAATAAGGATGCCCTTGGCTGCATCCATCTGAATCTTTCGTAATACCCGACTGATGAGACAAAACGGGGGGAATGCATAGAAAAAGCAATTCCCCCAGTCCAGCGAGAATGCATCTAGCGCCATAGCCCCAGGATCTGGTTCCCACGAGATGTATGTTGGTACCTGATGGTTCAACCGTGACGCAAAAAGGTCAATATCCGGTTTCCCAAATTTGGCTGTAACTTTGGCAAAAATTTCAGGATGCAACATCCATTCAATATTATCATTAAACTTGCGTGACCTGGTGTCCACCACAATATTAAGCTCACCTGGCAAATAGGTAGCTGAAATCCAAATGTCTCTTTGAACACACCAGAGCCAAATTGAGTTAGCCAATTTATCACATGAAACTGACCTGGTACCGCCCATATGGTTTAAATAAGCCACCGCAGTGGTGTTGTCTATTTGGAGACAGACATGTGCTCCAAAAACCTTGGAACAATAAGCACGAAGTCCGTGGAATGCTGCAAGTAGCTGCAAATAGTTTATCCCTTGAGACAACAACATAGTAGCCTCAAGGGTATCCCATCTGCCCCCGCAACTAGAGTAATGATCCGTAGCTCCCCAGCCATAAGAGCTCGCATCAGTTTGCAAGTATACCACCGGATTAGCCTCAATAATAGGCTTAAATGAGTTACTAATGTGACGCACCCACCATCGTAACTCATCCTTCGCTTCGGGCGGCAGCTGCATTGGTCGATCATAATGACCAGCGTGCTGTCTTAACGCAGCGATCTTGGCCCTTTGCAAATTCTGATAATGCAAAGGCCCATATCGGGCTGCCGGAAACAATGCTACAAGCTTGCCAATTACTGTAGCTGTATGTCGAATCGATGGTATACTAGCGCTGATTAAACCTTGACACACCTGGGTGACCTCCTCAACCTTATTAGTTGGTATGGTGACCCTCATGTGAATAGAGTCCACCGTAAACCCCACATAATGAATTACTTGGGAGGGGCAGAACTTTGATTTGGCTGGATGGACAATGAACCCCAGCTGCTGAAATATATTGACAGCAGCTGCAACACCCTGTTGAACCAATTCCAGGGTGTGGCCGACAATTAAGATATCATCTAAATAGGCCATTACTATATGATGTCGTTGTCGTAAATAAGCCATAATTGGCTTCACCAATTTAGTGAATAATCTAGGGGCTGTGGTAAGCCCGTTTGGCAAAGCCCTATATTGCCAGAGTTGACCCATCCAGATAAATTTCAGAAACCTCCTATAACATTTTTGAATGGATACAGTATAGTACGCATCTTGTAAATCAATGCATGCCATAAAGCAACCATGTGAAATCAATGATTTGGCTGTTCCAAAGTGTCCATTTTGAAATGAGTATATGTTACAAAAGTATTTAAACGAGTCAGGTCAATGATGACTCGACAGCCTCCATCCTTCTTGGGTCGAGTGAATATTCGAAACAAATTCAACTGGCTCATGAACCGTTTTCTCTATCACTCCCTTCTGTTCTAGCCTCAAAATTTCCTTATAGCCTGCTGCCTGTTCTGCAGCAGACAATTTAAATGTTCGACCAGACCTGTGCTGGGATGGAGGAGTGTCCCCATTAAGAAACTCAATTTTATGACCCTGAATATTTTGTAACACATACTCATCACCAGTAATATCACCCCATGCACCCAAAAAGAACCGAAGGCGCCCACCAACATGTGAGGTTAGACAAAGAGAAAAGAGAGAACCAGACCGCCTCACCTCCGTGGTTACCGGCGGTCCTTGACACGTGTGGGTGGACGTGGAGGTGCTGGGTTGGATTGAGGGCGCGGCGTCCTCATCTTCCACCAGGGTTTCTGCCGACCTTGTCCTACAAAAGCCCCCTGCTGCTGGGGCTGTTGGTAACGGGGTGGAGCTGGAGGGTAGGTCCTTGAAGAGGTGCTGGCAGACCCCCGTGGACGAACAAGCGGAGCTTTCGAGCCCAACGGCCTGGGGGCACTGTGAGAGCGCATGAGTCCCACCGTTTTGGCTTGTTCGTCAAGCTCTTTGACCCTCTTCGAGAGGTCTTCTCCAAAGAGCTGACGGGGCGGCGGCGGTGGTTTGCACAACCCTGCAAACTTAGGGTTGAGCGCCGGGCGGATGCTGCTTTTGCGGAACCCATTGATCTCATGTTGAGTTGCGCACAATAGAGCCAGAGCATCCTCCTGGTCCAAATTTAATTCATCCCCATCAACCGACCGCACAAAGGCGGTAATACCGGCCGTGAGGAGCTTCAGGATCCGCTGAATTTTCAGCTCCTGTTGACGGATAGCCGCACTGATGTTGCCCCATATCGGCGTATTGACCACAGGCACGTTGAGGGAGTTGCAGTTGGATGGAGCCTTGTGACGGCTCATGGCCTGAATGAGAACTTCTTCCTGGAGCTGATGGTTGTTGAGGAAGTCCACTGTGGCTGCCAATTTCGAGTTCAGGGGAAGCCCAGACGAGTGTGGGGCCGCAAACTTAGCGGCCACATCGAGAAGTTCCTCCGCTGGTAAATCTGACGGAGGTGGTATGGGATCGACCAAAACCTCCTCATCCTGCTGCTCCAGGCTGAAGGTGGAAGTCGGTGAAACAGCCCTGTGCCTGTCGCTGCTGGACGCTTGCTGCTGTTGACCGTGAAGCAGGAGCTCCAGCAGCCGCTCCATACGGTCAATACGCCCTTCACCCTGAACACTCAGGTGGTCGGAGTCCTCCGGCTCTGAAAAATTGCCGGGGCCCCTATCATCGGTCTGCACCTCATCGAGGCCCACCCGGTGCCGGTAGTCGTCGTTAACAGCCGCCGAAGCGAAACTGCGCGATTCCCGCGCGGGCGTGTTCAACCGCCTCCGTTTAGCGGGAGCTGAAGCCGCTGCCACTAAGGGCACTTGCGGCGTGGTGTCGGCACCAGCCGCAGCATGGATACCTGATGCCCGCGCGGGCTTGCCGGCTGCCCACGTCGTGGACCTCGCCGACGCATGGTCTCGCCCACCCATCCATGGGGGGCTCGGCGACCGTGACGAGACCCGACCCAGCCGACCCGTCCCGGCGTCGAGAGTTGGGGGGCGTCGACTGGACCTCACAGCCGCCCCGGGTCCCGCCCTGGAACCTGACCGCTCCCCGGCGGCAGGCAAAGCCTTAGCCCCGACAGGGTTAGACTTCTGGGCTCCTGCCCTTCCCCTACTCGGAGGGCTGAGTGAAAAGGGCCGTGCCGCTGCACGCACCCTTCTGCTCGAGGTCGCCAGCAAGCCTGCTGACGACCTGACTGCCATGGCAGGGTCCTCCTGCTCTGGCGGCACACCACACTCCTCCTCGTTGAACTCCTCCGAACTGTGGTGTGCTGGCGGATCCGGACCTGTAAACACAGGGCTTACCGACATTCCCGCCCGTGTCCCGGCCTGCGCTGCAGGTACCGCCGATATCAATGGCTCCGGGACTGCTGACCGGCGACCTCGTCCAGACGTTCTCCGGCCCTTAGAACTCCCATCCATGTCCATGCTGCAAAAAACAAAGTAACACAACAAGGACCACCAACTTAAGGTAGGATACTTACCTCAGTGGTTCCCTTATGAAGGGCTGGCGAGGAGCGCGATACGACGATATGTCGAGCATGCGCGCCGGCGGGCTCTTCACGAAGTCACTCACGTGACTCCGAAATGAAATTCCACAGACTCACCACTCTCTGTGAGAAAAAGTGCCAAGTTGCTCCAGCGCTGGTGATTTGCTCGATTCCAGCATCTGATGTCTTTTATAATGGTCACAAAGCACAGACACAGCCACCATAACCCAAATCATCCATGCTGATCAAGGTGCCTCAGCTAATCTAAATTCATTATCCACATTTGGTCCATATCCCTCTAAACCCTGGTTTGACTTCTCAAAATGCAACACCGCATTAAGTGAATTACGCTTCATAAGCCATTCCTCAGCCTTCTTGCCCAGCTGATCAAGATTTCATTGTAATTCTTGATAACTATCTTTACTGACTATATACAATACCACATATTTTAGTGCCATCTGAAAACATATTAATCATGCCTTGTACATTCTCATCCAAGCAAACTTATTAATCATGCCTCGTACATTCTTAACCAGAGGAACAAATGTGTTTGGGACTAGGGGCAAGAACCAATAAAGTTCTGAGCTGAGAATATATTGAAATAGTACAAATGACAGAAGAGGCATCGGGTAGAAAGTGGAAGTGGTAAGTGATAGCAATAAACATTTTCCATTCTGGATGGCCTTATGTGCTGTGGTCAGCTTCCTCAGAATGACTGACATATTTTAGCTTGGGCTGCACCGCACTGACACCCAGTGGATGGAGCCTGCAGCTGCACAATGCCATTGCCACTCTGTGCCAGCATTGGTTGGATTGGGCCGCTTTCTCAGCTCCCCACTCACTTGCCCCGTGAAGGGCAATACTTGCTCACAAGTTGCACTCAAGAGGCCACAGAATGGAACAACTCAGGTAGGATCGTATTTATAATTTTGTTTATATGTCTGAGCGATTTAGAGACTTTAAAAAAATACAAAGGATATAATAAATAATGACAAAAATAGATGAAATATATGTAAGTACTAATAATTAATTAGAAACATTAAAATAACATAAGTAAAAATAAATAACTTTGGGTGGCACTGTGGCACAGCGGAAGAGTTGCTGTCTTACAGTGCCAGAGCCCGGGTGCTGTCTGTACGGTGTTTGTACACTCTCCCTGTGTCCTTGTGGATTCCTCTGGGTGCCCCGGTTTCCTCCCATACTCCAAAGACGTACAAGTTTGTTGGTTAGGAAGAAACTGCAGATGCTGGATTAAACCAAATATATAGACAAAATGCTGGAGTAACTCAGCAGGACAGGCAGCATCTCTGGATATATGAAATGGGTGATGTTTCGGGACAAGACTCTTCTTCGGTCTGGATGACCCTTCTTCAAACATGATGTCTCAATTCCTACACTCAATGTCTTGACCTATGAAAGTATAGTCAATAATCAATAGTCAATAGTCAATTTTACTTTGGAGTCACGTGAGTGACTACATGAAGAAGAAGCCCCGCCAGGTGCCTGCGCGTCATTACGTCCGACGCATGGCGCACCGACGGGCTGGAGAGCGCAGCTCCACCAGCGATAAGTAGCAAACCCGCAGGTAAGTCAATTTCAAACTTTCCCTGCGAGTATTTAAACTCTGGAAGTCTGGCTCGGGAGCCAGCGGGAGTTAGTGGTAATGGAGGGTGTTGGTAAGAAAACTGTCCGGAGTAGGAGCAGAACGCATGGGCCCGCGGTTCCAGCTCGCAGATCGTTTCGAGAGATAACGGCTGCAGTAACGCCGACTCCGATACCGGCTGCTGTTCTACCGGCAGCTCAATTGCCTCCATCAGCTCCAGTGCTTCAGGGCACTGAGGCCACTCCACCAGGAAGGAAGGCCAAGAGAAAATCTCTCAGGCCCGTTTTATCTGACGGGTCTGATGATGAGGAAGACTCCCCTCCTGATAATAAAAAGGTATGGGGACGGCTTGACCAAATGGAGAGGATGCTCCAAACTCTAATGAGCCATGAGCTTTTTCAATTGGGTCGAATGCCCCAAGGATTCCCCAGGCAGCCTCACATAGATGCCCATGCAGTGAAGATTACACTGCTTATCAATATCAGTGGGAATCGCCCTCTCCAGCATCTCGTTTAGGGCTGGAAGAGACCTCCCTGGAGCAAGACTTGGGAGAGTCAAGGCAGGTGGAGTCTGACCCTGAAGCTGGTGTCACTGCTTTTGAGCATACACCAGAGCACATGAGCCATGTTCCAGGTGTCCCAGATGTAGCAAGGAACTTTGCTATTCCGGAAGGTACAGGTGAGGCCATGGACGAAAACCTGGCGGCCAATATCAATTACATGGCCTCTCACCAGCTACAGGATACAATCATGAAAGAAACAGCCACCAGATACAAAACACCTGTCGATTGTGCGTCGCTCAAAGTGCCCACTGTGAACTCTGCTATATGGGCACAAATGAGTGCAACGGTACATGGACAAGAAATTCATTTCCAGCGGGTCCTCAAATTGGTGGGAGCAGGCATCACTGCCTTTGGCAAAATGGTCCGAGGGGCACCAATGTCCAGCACACAGCAGGATATGCTTGCCCTGCTGGGTAATGCATATTTTGAGGTAAACTGTATAAGGAAAATAGCCATAAAACCTATGCTGAACCCGAGATTTGCAGCTTTATGTAGGTCCACCAATATCCAAGCCCCAGATTATTTATTTGGGGTGGACCTCCTCAAACAAGTCAAAGACCTGGAGGAAGAGGCCAACACAATCAGTCTCATGAAGACATATGTCCCTTCCGCCAGGATGCCACCTCGCAGGTCGTTTTCAGTGCGAAAGGGGGTCAGATCCAGGGGCAGGGCCAAGCAGAGTGGGGCCAGTGGGACAACAGTATTACCCACCTGTATATCGCAACTACAACCCCAGTATGGTGAAAAGGACAAGTGCTCCGAGGTCGACTGTAGAGGTATGGGTGATTCCTTCTGCACAGGATAAAATTTCTGGGGAACAACCTCCGGTGGGGGTAGGTTGCAGTTATTTTATGATGAATGCATAACATCTGATCAGTTTATACTGGACACTGTGTCAGGATCTCGAATAGGGTTTATGTCAGGAATTGATCCACCTGTACAAAATATGCCTAGTCTGGTATCGTTTTTTTCTGGACCAGAAACTCAGCAGGTAAAAGAAGAAATTACGGTTTTGTCCCGAAAAGGGGTAATTGAGAGGACAACATACCATCCTCAAGAATTTGTACAATATATTCCCCAGACAGAAAAAAGATGGGGGATGTAGAGTCATTCTGGATCTAACCCAGTCCTATGTCCAGTATAGGCATTTTAAAATGGACACCTTCAATACTGCTAAACAGCTGTTATCACAAGGCTGTTATATGGCAACCATAGATCCAAAAGATGCATATTATTCTGTACCAATTCATCATCAGTACCGGAGATACTTGAAATTTAGTTTAATTTAAAGCATTACCCAATGGGTTAACCTCAGCTCCAAGGTTGTTCACGAAATTGTTGAAACTACTTCGTGCCCAGAATCACATTGTAATGGCTTATCTAGATGATATTTTAATCATAAGCAACACTCAGGAGACAGCTGGGGAGTCGGTTTCTGCAACCAAACACCTGTTTGAAAGGTTAGGGTTTCTGGCCCATCCAACAAAATCCAAGTTAGAGCCATCCCAAAAAATTGATTATTTGGGATTTGTCATTGATTCAGTTGATATGTCAGTGAGTGAGTGAACAAGCACAAGAACATGCAGGTCATTTTGATAGACCTATGCAGTTACTAACCAGAGCCATCGCTGAATTACAATGGTGAAATATCAATAGTGCACAAATTACCAAAAACATTTTGGTTCAGCAACCTTCAGTGGTTTTACAAACAGATGTGAGTGCTCTGGGATGGGGAGCCATGTACAGCGAGTCTAGCTGTGGTGGTAGATTGAGTGTGCAAGAGGATTTAATCCTGCACAGGCATGGTATAATTTACTTAGAATTGCTGGGTGCATTCTATGGATTAAAAGCTTATAGTTCAACAATTAACAATTTACATGTTCAGCTCCAGATTGACAATACCACGGCTGTTACATATATCAATCACATGGGAGGAATAAGGTCAGTATCATATGATAATCTGGCTAACCTCATGTGGCACTTGTGTATTTCCAGAAAAATCTGGGTCTCAGCTATCTACCTACCAGGCAGAGATAATGTGGTGGCAGACAACAGGTCATGGAAATTTAATGACAACATAGAATGGATGCTAAATCCTGATGTTTTTAAAATGATTGTCAGCCACTATCTGACAATAGCAGTAGCTGTGGATGCATTCTCGCTACATTGGGGACGTACATTATTTTATGCTTTTCCCCCATTTTGCCTTATTAGGCAATGCCTCACCAAAATAGAGCAGGACTCCGCCTCAGGCATTTTGGTGGTTCCGGACTGGCCTACACAGCCATGGCTCCCATTGGTGCTCAGAATGATGACAGCCATTCATGACTGCCCCCAGCTGCAGTAATTTGTTGGTGCATCCAGTAACAGGAGAAAGTCATCCGTTACATGATCGTATTAATTTGTTCATCTGCAGGTTCTGACCAGACCGTTCCAAGGCCTTGGACTGTTGAGTAGGACCATGGATGTGTTAACTGCAGCTTGGAGAGATAGCACTAAAAAAACAATATGTGTCTCATATAAAGAAATGGGAGATGTTTTGCTTGCAGTCAGATATATCTTATCATTCTGCAAGCATACCGGATGTATTGGAGTTCCTTGCTATAATTGCATTTTGACGAACACTTGAGCTATAGTTCCTTTACTAGTGCTTGGAGTGCTTTGTCCTCCTATTTAGGGCAGTTTTCAGAACAACAACCTATCGGGTCTCATCCGTTAGTGTCCCGATTCATGAGAGGAATCTTTAACAAGAACCCTCCTAAGCCTAGATATACAGAAATCTGGGATGTCAGTATAGTTCTCACACTGCTTCGGCAATGGGCTCCAATTATGTCACTATCTTTTCAGAAGTTAACACTTAAAGTGGTTATGCTCACGGCGCAAGTATCAGCACAACGAGTGCAAACATTGCAAAAGTTATGACTAGATAGCATGCATTCTTCTGCAGATAACAGTACGTTTTATGTGTATAATTTAATCAAACACAGCAGACCAGGAATGGCCAGAACCAAAGTTAGCTTTAAAGCATACCCCGTTGATCGTTATGTGTAGTTAAGCACCTGAGTCAATATATCGAGGTCTCAGAGTCTCAGTCACAAAAAACCTCATAAAAAGGTGTCAGTACAAACTATTTCTAGATGGTTAAAACAGGTTTTGGACTGTGCTGGAGTAGACACTCATGTGTTTAAATCTCACTCCACCAGGGCGGCATCAACATCCGCAGCGAAGGCACAGGATGTGCCACTAGACCAAATCCTCAGGGCTGCAGGATGGTCCAAGGAGTCAATCTTTTCAAAATTTTATGATAAACCTGTCCTGACAGTGCCAGGGTTTGGGCATGCTGTTTTGGGTTCAGTTTGAATTTCTTTCTCTTTATAAATTTCATTTGTAATTTCCCCCTAGGACAGAGGGATTCTTACTGTTTTCTTTGTTGTTAGTATTTAAATAATTATTGGATCATTCGAAGCAATGTTCAATACATTATTTATTCACTATTGTGTCAACTGAAACAGAGTGTCATATGGAATGGGTTTACGGCATGAAATCACAGAGCTTTGAAATCTTCATGTAGCCACTCATGTGACTCTGAAGTAAAATAGTAAGATTAAACGAGAACTTACCAGTTTGAAGTTTGATCTTTATTTTATGAGGAGTTACGATGAGGGATTACGTGCCCTCCGCTCCCAGCCCTCATAATCACAAAGATCATCTGGTAGTTCTAATCTTCCGAGTCTTACTATATCACCTTGACTATAGTTTCTGTGTTTTCACGCCGCTGCTTTGAAGTATGACGCGCATGCGCCTGGCGCGGCTTCTTTACGTAATCCCTCATCATAGTGCCTCATAAAATAAAGATCAAACTTCAAACTGGTAAGTTCGCATTCAATCTTACTATTTTATTCATCGCATACACCCGAAGGTGCAGTGAAATGAATTAATTAAGCATTCAAAATGTCTTTTCACAACCCTATCCGCAGGGCCAGCCTTAGGAGTTGCGGGGCCCAATTGGGAACCATTTTGGTGAGCCCCAGGTTCCCAGCCAGGGTCTGCAGATTCATAGAAATATAATTAAAGTCTATTATAAACTTTATATCTCTATGGTAGAATGGAAAGTAATCAAAATGTGCGCTTACAAAGTGCATTCGACAATGGACCAAACAGATCTAAGCTACATTTTAATATAAAATTGCATACATGTAGGCCTACAAGTAACAAACAAAATGTGTAGATCACCTCTGAAAAATACATAGTTACAATACCACTTGTTTTAGTGATTGTGAAATGAAAACAAAAAAGTAATTTAATTAAATAGATCCTGAAAAACCAATAACCATTGGTGAAAAACCAGCCCAGGCATTAAAATTTGGGCTTCAGCCCCATCCTACCCTTTGGGCTTCTACCCCATCCTAACTTAGTTGTGTGTGTTATTTGTCTGTGCATGATGCGTGTGTGTTAGTTGTCTGTGTGTTATGTGTGTGTGGGAGGGAAGGAGAGAAGGGAGGGAGAGAGGGAGGGAGGGAGGGAGGGAGAGAAGGAGGGAGGGAGGGAGGGAGGGAGAGAAGGGAGGGAGAGAAGGGAGGGTGGGAGAGAGCGAGGGAGGGAGGGAGAGAAGGGAGGGAGGGAAGAATGGAAGGAGGGGGTCAGCGGTGGAAGCCGGTGTCCGGGCGGAAGGGTGTGAACTGAGGCCAATGTTTGTAAATGTTGCTCCAACCCCCGGCCCAGCCCTCCCTGTATTGTTCACTGCATCGCGGTGCCCAATTGGGTGCAATCGGTCTAATCTGCGTATCCACTTTCAGGGAGCTGTAGACTTGCATCACAAGGTCTCTTGTACATCTTGAGAGGACCATTGCTTCCTTTTGCTACCCTTTTGCTTCTATTATACTTACAATAGGTTTTTAAATTCTCTACAGTCCTACTTGCTAGAAATTAAATCATGATGCCCTGGCTAGCATTTATTGTTTGGCCAAATAATTCCAAATAAATCATCTGTACATGTAGCTCTTTATGGAGGCATGCTGTGCACACATTGGCTGGTAACTATTTTACATTACAACAATGACTGCTCTTCAAAAATGCTCCAAAGAATTTAAGTATATTGATATGTCTGAAATTATAGAAGGATCTATATAAATACAAATCTTGCATCTTTTTAGTTTTGTTATTATTATAATGTTCCTGTCTGCTTTAAATAAATATTTCCCATACCAAGCCCCAATCCTGTAGAAACCTTGGTATAGGAAGGAACAGCAGATGCTGATTCATATCGAAAAATTACACAAACTGCTGGAGTAGCCTAGCACGTCAGGCAGCAACTCTGGAGAAAAAGAACATGTGACGTTTCGGGTCAAAACGTTTTAAGTCTGAAGAAGGATTCCGACCTGAAATGTCACCTATTCTTTTTTTCCCCAGAGTTGCTGCCTGACCCGCTGAGTTACTCCAGCAGCTTGCGGCTATCAACAGAAACCTGTTCTCCCTAATCATCCTGTGCATTAACATAGCAGTTGGTGTGAAAATCTATCCAAGCATATTCTGATAAAGCACTGAAAGTTTTGGATGAGCTTGATTAACAATGCAGCAAACATAATGCATAATAAATCACGCGGCGTTGGAAACATTCCGATGTTGCTCATATACACTAAAACCAAAGTGATTATTTCCTGCGGTGTAATATCTATCTCACAGCATAAGCTTTTGAAATGCAATAGTACATGTTAAATTAAAACTAATTGTATGCAAAATATTAATGAGGACTGCCAGCATAAACGAGTGTGAAGTATGCAGATAATTCTGCATGCACTTTTAACAAGGAATTATTTAATCACCTAACTTATTATCTGCTCGATAGAGCTATAGAATTATACAGCACAGAAACATAAAGTAAACTATTAGATGTGAAGTCTGACAGGAATAAAGAAAATGTTGCTTCATTCCTTGATTCTATCTATCCAAAGGTTCATTAGAAAACAAAATAAAATGAATGGAGTACAATTTTACAGCACTTGATGGGCCAAATGGCCTAATTCTAATCCTATCACTTATGACATTGGCATGTTCCCAAGAAGGATTCCCAATGCTGAACACAAAACTCCAAATCTTCTTGAAAATAGAAAGATTAAACAAGAACTTACCGTTTGAAGTTTGATCTTTATTTTATGAGAAGTTACAAGTTCAAGAGGGAATACGTGAAGAACCTGCCAGCCCGCATGCGTGTCAATCTTCAGAGCAGCTGTATGAAACCATAGACTAGTTGCTGAACTTAAACTATAGAAAGATTAACAACCTTAGAACTACCAAATGACCTTTATGAGAAGTAGGGTTGGGAATGGAGGGCATGTATTCCCTCACTTCAACTTCTCATAAAATAAAGATCAAACTTCAAATGGTAAGTTCTCGTTTAATCTTTTTATTTTATTTCGAAGTCACATGAGTGACTAGGTGAAGACTTCAAAGCTCTGTGGTTTCATGCAGTAACCGAATCTGTGTGTGAAACACTTAAACAGATAAACCATTAATGGTAGAAAACCATGGGTTATTAATACCATGATGCTAACTTGCAAACATGGCTATTGTTCTTAACCGGACCATAGTCCCAATTGACTTTGAGTTAGACAATGACTCATGGAAAACTGTACAGAGGTCTATCTGCAAATATTCAGACATTTTCACCAAATGTCATAATTTATTAACATGCACTATGTAAGCCTCTTGCTGTATGATGAAAGGGAACTATCTATTCTATTGGCTGCTAATGAGCCATCAGCAATATCTTGAGACTATTGAATAACAAGAAATAAACTATCTTTCATCTCATAGGTACTAGCAAGTTCAGTGCTCTTCTATACCTAATGACACCCCCAATCTCTGCTCTGGTGGGTATGTTGTCAACTTCAAATGTATGCAATCATGCCCATTTTAAAGTACCCTAATGTCATTTATGACCCAGAGACCGAGCCAGAGGTAGAATAATGACTGTGTTCTTTGTGCTGAGATCAGTTACTGAATACATAATCATCTTAAAAATACTGCTCCCATTAGGAATACAGTAGAAGCATATTTGCATAATAATTTACTGATATACATCGTACACTACAATGAGTGTAGGTTATGAGTGGTCATGTAAAAGACACCCTGCATAACGTTAGTGAACAGCAGGTGAATAACCAATCATTTATTGTCCCACTTATGGTGCTATAGAGAATGACAAATTCTCTATAAGCAATGCACAAGCAATGTCAATTGTGCTATCACATAAACGCTTCTCTAGGCTCAAACTGAAAGCCACACAAAACCTTTGTTACTTCCGTTTAAAAAATAACTTACATATTTGTTCACAAATTTCCCATTCAATCATGCAGAGCTAGCTGCCCGAGAAGACAGGCTGCCCCAGCCATCACTCGTGAGCGAGTAAATAGGAGTTGCTTCAGCCGCCTTACCATGGCCTGAATGAATAGGCAAAATTGGCACTATTAAATTTAATGTTGCCTCATACTTAATATCGCAAGAGGTATCTACTGATAACCCTCAAGTTTTAACAGCTGCAAAATTTTGCATATTATCTAAAACTCAATGCCACAATCCCTTAGGTCTGAATAGGGCAGCATTGGCTTCCATCACTGGCTTTGTTATCAAACACCAGATCATCTGTGGCTCATGTGTATGGATATGGCAAAATATGCATCTTCAAGATCAATTCTCTGAATCAGTTAAATTGCATAAACCCAATCTTCCATTTAAACTGGGTAACTAAACACATGATCAGGTTAGCCAAATGCTAACCTGATTCGGCATGCTCCATGTTTCTGTAATCTTGAGAAGTATCAGAAATATACCCCTCTAGTTCTTGGCCAGACCATTCATCCTCCGATGAGATGTCAATGATTCCCCTCGGAACTGCTGTTCGTCTATTGACCATAAGGACGGAAAATTTTCTGGCTTCTCTTGCCGCGGACGATGCATTATCTAGTTATTGATACATTTCGCTGATAACATATAATCAGAGCCTTATGACTAGAGCTGAAACACAGTCTCCCCTTGATGTGGGAATACAAGTACCCTGTCAACTCTTGACTATAAGAGTCACCACAAATTCTCAGCGTTCTACCTCAGAGTGAAATTCAGCATAATGCAAACCTGAATCGGGAATTGCTTCACAGTCCTCTGACTGAAACTACTGTCTGAGTCGCCAGAGTGCACAAACCAATCTCATCGACCCACCACTCAATCAGGAATACTGGTATTGAGAACCTACGGATTATTATAAATACATTGTTGATTCACAACATGAACCTGCAGGTCGGATAAAAATATTATATGCCAGGCCAGCTTCCTGCTGGTAGCTACCTATCCCAGAGAGGATGGCAATGATGATTCCAATGAACTGGCAACTCTGCTAACTGAGCAGAAATTAAAACATATGTTGAGGAAAACTCCAACTACTTCATTCTACTAAGTAGCCTGATAACCTCAATCGCAGATGATGAGGTGGTGCTTCCCTGACCAATATGACCCATATGGCCAGCCAGCTCCATGATGGGCTACCCTGAACCAGAGTAACCAAGCTGTTCTTCCAGAAGTTACTATGCAAGGCACCCTGCCAATGTCTCTGCGTCAACCTGATCTATCCCAGAGACAGTGAAAACATACTAGATAGCCCATGCTGCCAGTAAACCTAAACCTGGGCCAACAGACTGCTCCATTTTAGAGTTTTATGGAGGTAAATAAAGAGACCTTACCTGCCAGCATCTCTGAACCCGGGTCGATTTGCTTGTTGGAGCTACAGCGAAGTTCCATTTGCAGACCCTGTCTGTCATGCTTGTCATTTCTTCAGCTGGTGTGATGTTAGGTAGCTGATGTCGCTGGCCAACTCCTCCTGTAGTGGCTTGCCCGTCCCCGAGGGAACAGCAAATTTAGAGGCAAGAGCAGGCAGCTCTTCCTATGCGCCTCTCGTACATCATGCATTAAAGCATGGGATTCAGGCATGTCATGTTCGGAATCATGTTTGGTGTCATCTCCATACTGGACTCTGAACATTCCCTTAGAGTGGGAGGAATAGTGCAACCCTAAACCAGGAGTTGCTACAGGCATATGACTTGAACTGCCTGTGCATGCCTCCGTATCCTTCTGATGGTCGCTTTTCGGTGCGACTGTCAGTCCGTGTTGAAACTGCATGCGTCCAGCAGCTCGCCGGCTGTGAATCGGGTTACTCTGGAGACTCTACTGAGGCTCGGACTGCTGCGTCGGCTGAAGCCAGCGGCCTACGAAGCCGCGGAGTCTCCTACCAGCACTGGCCGCACTCGGAGGAGGAGGAAACGGTGCAACAGGAAGCAGAAGCGCGGTACTCGTGGGGGGCTAATGGCGAAACTGAAGGCTAACCCCTGCAGGACACCGCTTCCATCTATTCTGCTCGCTAACGTCCGCTCCCTGGAGAATAAGCTGGACTACCTGAGGCTGGATCTGGTAACCAAACAGGACGTGAGGGATTGCTGCGCACTGATCCTAACAGAGACGTGGTTAAACTCCTCTGTTCCCGACGGCGCCATTAGCGTGGAGGGGTTAACAGCATTCAGGTTGGACAGAAGCTACGCTCTCAGTGGGAAATCCTGGGGTGGTGGTGTGTGCATTTACACTAATAACAGCTGGTGTAATAATGCCACAGTGGTGTCAAATTATTGCTCCCCAGACATTGAGTTTTTGACAATAAAATGCAGACCCTTCTATATGCCCAGGAAATTCACCATTATAACCATCACAGCCATGTACATCCCACCCAGTGCAAACACTAAGGAGGCCCTGAATGCTCTTTATCGTTCCATTAGTGACCTACAATCTACACATCCAGATGGTGTCTTCATTGTTGCTGGGGATTTTAACCAGGCCAACATGAAGACTGTTCTCCCACATTACTACCAGCATGTAGACTTTGCAACCAGGGGAATCAATACACTGGACCTAGCCTACACTAATATCAAGAAGGCATTCAAGGCAGTCCCCCGCCCCCACCTTGGCTCCTCAGACCATATCTTTGTGATGCTAATTCCTGCATACAGGCCCCTGCTTACCAGAGAAAAACCTACTGTAAAGCAGGTTAGGGTCTGGCCAGAGGGAGCTATGACAACACTACAGGACTGTTTTGAATGCACGGACTGGGACATGTTCAAGAAGGCTGCTACTGTCAGCCAACACATCAACCTGGAGGAGTATGCTGCGTCCGTGTCTGCTTACATGGAGAAGTGCATAGAGGATGTCTGTGTCACCAAGGCCATCACTGTACGGGCCAACCAGAAACCCTGGATGACCACAGAGGTACGTGGAATGCTGAGAGCACGTAATGCCGTGTTTAAATCCGGCGACGTGGTGGCACTCAGATCCGCAAGAGCCAACCTGAACCGAGTCATCAGGCTGGTCAAGCGTGCCCATGATCAGAAAATCCAGAGCTTCTTCCATGACCCCAAGAACACCAGCGCATGTGGCAGGGAATCAAATCAATCACGGACTATAAGACTGCTTCACCACCCTGTGATGACAACATTGAGTTCCTCAATGAACTCAACAACTATTTTGGTCAGTTCGAGGCATTAAATAACACACCTGCAAGCAAAGGTATTCCTCATTGTGAGGAAAAGGCACTCAGTCTTGACATAGTGGATGTTCGGAGGACCTTGAAAGGAGTGAACGCACGAAAGGCGGCAGGCCCTGATAACATACCAGGGCGGGTGCTCAGGGAATGTGCTGATCAGCTGGCACATGTCCTTACGGACATATTTAACACCTCGCTGAACCAGGCTGTCATCCCATTATGTTTCAAGACTGCCACCATCATACCAGTGCCAAAAAAATCCAACATACAATGTCTCAATGACTACCGCCCTGTAGCACTCACCCCCATAATGATGAAGTGCTTCGAGAGGCTGGTCAGGGTCCACATTACCTCCAGACTCCACTCCACACTTGACCCATACCAGTTTGCTTACAGGCCAAACCGCTCCACAGAGGACGCTATATCCTCCGTACTCCATCTGAGCCTTGAACATTTAGAGGAGAAAAACACCTATGTGCGAATGCTGTTCGTGGATTTCAGTGCAGCATTCAACATCATTAGCCCCCCGGCACCTGATAAGCAAACTGGTTCCATTGGGCCTCGGCACCCCCATGTGTAACTGGCTACTGGACTTCCTCACTGACAGACCCCAGTCTGTGAGGGTTGGAAATAACACCTCCAACACTATCTCTCTGAGCACCGGCTCCCCTCAGGGCTGTGTCCTGAGTCCACTGCTGTTCACCCTGATGACTCACGACTGTTGTGCCAGGTTTAGTACAAACCACATCATGAAGTACGCAGATGACACAACAGTGGCGGGCCTCATCAGGGACGACAATGAGCTGGCTTACAGGGAGGAGGTGAAACAACTGGTGGACTGGTGCAATACGAACAACCTGATCCTGAATGTCGAAAAAACAAAGGAGGTTATCGTCGACTTCAGGAAAACCCGGCACAGTCCCACACCACTTCACATCAATGACAGCGATGTGGAGGTGGTCAGTAGCACAAAGTTCCTGGGGGTGCAGATCACTAACAGTCTGACCTGGTCGAATAACATCTCATCAACAGTTAAGAGAGCGCAGCAGCGGTTGCACTTTTTGCGCCGGATGAGAAGAGCTCACCTCCCCCATCCCATCCTCACTACTTTCTACAGGGGCACCATAGAGAGTATTCTGACCAGCTGTATCTCTGTCTGGTTTGGGGACTGTAGAGCCTCTGCTAGAAGTCTGTGCAGAGAGTGGTGAGGACAGCGGAAAAAATCATCGGGACCTCTCTCCCCTCAATCGGGGATATTGCGACCAAACGTTGCGTGTCTAAGGCCAGCAGTATTATAAAAGACCCCACACATCTCCATCACGGTCTGTTCACTCTGCTGCCCTCGGGAAAAAGATATTGCAGCATAAGGAGCAGAACATCAAGGTTTTGCAACAGCTTCTTCCCACGAGCCATCAGACTCCTGAATGCCATGTAATGGGCTGCCACCATTGTCTATTATCCTTTTATCCTTTTTATCCATTTTATCCATGCCTATCCTTCTGTTAATTTATCGTGTTGCACAGGGAGCCAAATGCAACGGAATTTCGTTTGGAACTGCATATATCAATGTATTTCTAAATGACAATAAAGTTTGTTTGACTTTGACTTGACTTGACTTGTAACACGGAGCATATTATTTGGCACCATCTCTAACACTCCTTTCATCCGAGTGGAAGGAATATTGCAACACTAAACCAGGAGCTGCCTCAGGCATATGTGCATATTATTTGGCACCATCTCCAACACTCCTTTCATCCGAGTGGGAAAAATATTGCAACCCTGAACCAGGAGCTGCTGCCTGACATGCCTCCGTAACACGGAACATTTTTTGTGCCACCATCTGATTCATCAGATGTTCCAATTGAGACAAACGGCCAATCACATCTTCCATAGATGTGGGGACAGAATCCCCTTGATCCAAATCGTCCGACAGGACATGTCCCACAGACTTGGCTTTGACTTTGCCCCGACCCGGGGTTGCCAAGCTGCTCGCTCTAGGAGCAGAATCGGGACTAGCTGTGCAGATCGGTGCTCCGTCGGTATAAATCATCATTATTTGTTATATTTATCAGACAGGTTGCACCTGCTAGTGACTCTGAGTCCTTGCTCCCTTCTGGAACCTCAACGGGGTATTTCAGGGAGGAAATAGAGCGCAACCGTGCACCAGGTGTTGTTTCCTCAGGCCTCTGGCCCCGATATGACTCGGATGAGCCGGCATAATTGGAGTCACCTCTTCCCGATAGTCCGCTAGACAGAGTGGGAAAAAAATTCTGCAACCCTGCCAGGTGTTGTCACAGGCAAATTACTGGAGCCGTCTGTAATGCTTCTGGTAAATGGAACATAGTTTGTTCATATGATCAAACAGAAGCATAGTCCCATTGGATTAAAGATCCGACTGCTTTGTCGATATCCAAATGGTTGGGGTTTCTTATGAAAGATATCCAACAGTCCCCTCTACTTAGCAGAAATTATCATGACGTAACCCTACACCAGGTATTGCTCCACAGGTGTCTGATAGACACAGCTGAAAAAAGGCTTCCCAAGCCAGGAGCTCCTTCCCACAGCCTCAATGGAGTTCCTCCGAACAGCCGCCCACTCCAGTGGAGGCCCATACTGTGCTCAATATGCAAGTCAAAATTTACTACACCATATGGTGTATGATAATAAATGTCCTATCTACTGCGATAATCACAAACGTGACTGAACAGCAACCGCTATTAAAAACTGCCAGCTCTATTTATAACTGCCTTAATCAGTTCTACAGATTTTTGACATCAAGTAAAGATCTATCTGCAGAATATCGAAATGCCCCTAAAATAGAGCACACACTATATATCTACAGCGTATGCTGCCTTAGCAGCATCTAAGTTTAAAACATTTTTGGCAGTATGGGAACAGAGCTTACCTAGCGCACCTTACCTGGCCGTGGCTAATTTTCAAAAGCACCGGCTGCTGTTATCTTTAACAGCGATCGAAAACCTAGCCGCGGCTAATTTAAAACCATCTACTGCTAATCTTAGCAGCGAGCTCCCTAGCCGTGCTGACAGCCCCAACTCCTAATGGAGCTTCCACGGTGGCCTAAAATCCAGCCGCCTGCTCCAGTTTGCAGCTCCAAAACCAGCAGCCGCAATAACGGAACCGAGCTCCTATGGAGCTCCATTCGGAACTCCAATGGTTGCAGCCGCAATATGGAATCTAGCTCCTAATGGAGCCTCCACGGTGGCCTAAGCCCATCGGCTGGTCTGGGCCCGCTGTCCTCTGCGGCCCGCTGAAAATTAAATTAACTTACCTGCCAGAGCAGTTGTGAACTGCTTGGACTCTCACATCATGCATTCGGCGTATTGACGTGCATGCGGGCTGGCGGGCTCTTCACGTAGTCACTCACGTGACTTCAAAATAAAATTGTTGGTTGTCTAGTGTAAGATGTTGTCTGCAACTGAATGCTGCCGACGGCTTACGCCAAAGTGCAGGGAACCCAGTGAGGAAATGCACTGAAACTCAGTGCAGCTGGCACAGGGGCCCAGTGGAGAAAGCTCCCCCACCAGGGTACTACCACCACTGGACACTGAGAAGCCGGGCTCTATGTACTAACCCCTCAAACATCTCAAAGATGGAATGGGCGGTCACATAGTTGCACAGCACAGAAACAGGCCTTTCGGCCCGACTCTCTCACGCTGACTGAGGTGTCCACCTATGCTGAACTACTATCTACCTCATTGGTGACCCTCGGACTATTCTTGATTGGACTTTGCTGGCTTTACCTTGCAATAAACGTTATTACCTTATCATGTATCTGTACACTGTAAATGCTTGGTTGTAATCATGCTTTGTATTTCTACTGACTCGTTAGCACGCAACAAAAGCTTTTCACTGTACCTCAGTGCACTTGACAATAAACTAAACTAAACTATGCTCATTGCACTTTCCAGCATTTGGTCCAATTTGTTCTATTCCTTTCTTTTCCATGTATCTGTTTAAATGTTTTTAAACTCTGTGATTGTACGTGCCTCTACCACCTCCATTGGAAGTCAGTTCCATTTTACTTATTGCCGTCTGTGTGAAGAACGTGCCCCTCAGATCTCCTTTGAATCTTTCCCCCTCACCTTAAACCTATGACTCTAGTTTTATACTCTTCTACCCTTGGGAAAAGACTGTGATTTTCTATCATATCCAATTTTCCTTGCCCTCCATTTCAGAATAATACTGTTTGAAGCCGATAACTCAACACTAGCACTGGCAATAAATAAATGTTCAAAAAGTGCCTTATCTCATTGGCCACGTACTGCTGCACATGGCTGTCAATCTGGTGGCACCGGGGTCTAGCAAACTTTCATATGTGCTCCAGTAAGCAGCAATGCCGGGTGCAGAGAACATCTTTAGATACTTGCAGGCTTCAAAAGTCAAAACTCAGGGGTAAGTAGGAAAGTGCAAAGATATTTGAACTAGGAAGTTGGCAAGGAGCAATGCTAGAGGTAGAGCTGATAATCGTTGCTGGAAACCTACTGTGTAGTGCTGTGGCTGCCACTGTCAGGTTAGTAATAAAACTAAGCTTATTTGTAGCAGCTTTGTTAACGATAGGAAAAACAATATTTGGTTTGTAAACGGATTTTGGAAGCAGAATTGATTCAGATTTGATTTAGATTTTGCAATATAATTGTCAACAAGGAACAATTATTTAAGAAATATTTCCCAAATATTATACAGAAAAAAAATGTTTCCTTTAGAGAAGGAAATGTGAATTACGGAATTTTAAACACCCATCATTATCCTTGGCTTTACTCAAATTATTTAAAACACTCTTCCATCTTCAGCTCCTGTCCCACTTAGGAAATCTGAATGGAAACCTCTGGAGACCGTGTGCCCCACCCAAGGTTTCCGTGAGGTTCCCAGAGATTCCCGTGACCAGAACCTAAAGGACTTAAAGTAGCACGGAAGAAACCCCAAATGGAAAGTGAGGAGGGTTTTGAAGAAGAAGGCTCGACTTTGAGTATGGAGCAAGAGAACCATCAAGACAACTTTTGGTGGAAGATATTAAAGCTTTATTGGGTGAGTAACTTGAAAAGCTGGATACGAAATTCGGTGAGCAACTTGCGGTTGTAAAGTGCTCAGACAACACACAGACTGAAGACTGAATTGTAGCGTGTTTCTGGGCAACTTGCCAAGGTGACTGAAAAATGTCTTGATCTGGAACGGCGTTCTAAACGCCAGAATTTAAGGATTGTTGGGGTGAAGGAAGGAAAAAAACATGGTAAAAACCCTTGTGAATTTGCGGCTCAATTACTCCAAGATGTACTTAAACCTGGATGAAAAACCCAAACTGGACCAGGCGTACAGAGCTCTGAGAGCCTGGCCAGGACCCGCAGCTTAACCAAGGCAGCTGAAGTTACACCATTCCTACGTTTTCGAAGACATCATGACGAAAGTTGCAAACAACAGAAACCTGATCTTTGAAGGGGATAACATACGAATCTTCAGAGATTATCCAGCCGAAGTCATCAAGAAAAGAGCACTCTTTACCAAGTCAAGAGTCATTCTGCGGGACATACAAGATCTCAGATATGGTCTAATGTATCCAGCCAAACTGAGAGTTACATATAAAGAGACTGAACGCTTCTTTACTGATCTGGAGGAAGCATTCAGGTTTGCTCAAGACACTGCGGATTCTGTCAAGGATAAGTAACTATTTTATCTAGTTATATCACAAAGCCACATTGAGCTTATCTTACGATGCCAATCAAGAGGACTATATTCTATTTACCCTGAAGTCATACTGTGTTTTTAATTCATTCTATCTGTATCCATTTATACAGTGGTTATAAAAAGGGTTAGGGTTTATACTGGGCTTATAATTTTTTAATATTGTATGCATTTATATTGTGTTTATACTTAATATGCTGTTATAAGATTGCCGACAAACAGTCGATTAATACTTCAACCTGAGAACCTGAGAGACTGCATGACAGAGGGAGAGGGAACAAGGCAGAGAGGGGGAGGGGTGGGGGCAGCATTGTAGAGAGAGAGAGAGGGAGAGAGAGGGAGGGAGGGAGTGAAGTAGTGTTATAGAAAGTCAATGTAAGTGAGAGTTGGTCAGAGGAAGTTTGGGGAGGGTTGGGGGACTGGGGATGGGGGCGGACGGGAGGGACAGGGAGAGGGAGGAAGAGAGAGAGAGTGTAGGTAAGTGCTGAGAAGTATTGAGTAAGTTTTGCTATGTCTGGGAAAGTTCAGAGATTGAATTGGAATGTGTGGGAAAGTTTGCGGGAGGCAGAGAGAGAGGGAGAGAGAGAGAAACATTGCTTTGTCTATGTAAACTACAGCTGTATCAACAACCTGCCACAGGCTCTCCATCTACGAATCATTTAATAGCTTATTTAATATACTAATATACTAATACAAATAAGTTATGCATTAAGTTTCATATATTAACTTAATATCCAATATTTAATTATCAGACTTATCAGATTTGCCAGATTTATGGTATGCTTTTATATTCTGTTCATACTTAATATGCTGTTATAAAGCTGCCGATACAAAGTCGGTTAAAATCTTAAACAGAGAACTTGACAGATTGCATGACAGAGCGAGAGGGAGTATGGCAGAGAAAGGGAGGGGTAGGGGTAGGGGTAGAGCAATAGGGAGTTAGAGGTAGAGGCAGGAAGAGGGAATGCGGGAGTGTTATAGAGAGCCATCCTAAGTGAGAATTAGTTAGGGGAAGTTGTGGAAAATTTGGGGAGCGTAAGGAGCAACGGGGGAAGGTGAGAGGGGCAGGGAGAGGGGAGAGGTAAAGAGAGAGAGAGGGATGAGTAAATGTTGGCAGGTATTGAGCAAGTTGTGGTAAGTTTTGGTAAAGTTTAGAGATTGCACTGGAATGTGGTGGGAGGTAGAGGGTGGCAGAGAGGGAGGGAGGGAGAGAGAGAGAGGCTGTTTTGTCTATGTAAACTGCAGGTGAAATTAACAGATTATTATAAGTTCACTGACTTTGAACCGGTTAATAGTTTAACATATTAATATCTCAATACCAAATATCCACTTATTTACTTAGTGTACAAAAAGATATTTAACCTTATGGGAATATTGATTCCTTGATCGGAGTGGCGGCGCTGCTTGTCAGCTGCGGCTCACCTGCAGTCCGTCTGCCTTTTATTTTATTTTTGTCCTCGTCCCTGTTTTTGGTGTTTATTTTTGGTTTGTCGGGTTGTGTATGTGTGTGTGGGGGGGGGGGGGGGGGGGGGAGGGTGGGAGAAACGGGGTTTTAGTCTCTCCCTTCGGGGGGATGCGACTTTTCCTGTCGTGTCCCCCAACATCGTCTCTGTCTGTGCTGAGGCCCTGGTGACGGCCTTCCAGCTTCCAGCGGCGGCGGCACGGCCTTCAGAGCTTCAGTGGCGATCTGGCTTCCGGCGGCGGCCTGGGCTTCGGGAGCTGCGGTGCTCCAGCGGCGGCCTGGGCTTCGGGAGCTGCGGTGCTCCAGCGGTGGCCTGGCTCCCTCTGAGCTGCGGTGCTCCAGCGGTGGCCTGGCTCCCTCTGAGCTGCGGTGCTCCAGCGGCGGCCTGGCTCCCTCTGAGCTGCGGTGCTCCAGCGACGGCCTGGGTGTCGGGAGCTGCGGTGCTCCAGCGGCGGCTTGGGTGTCCGGAGCTGCGGTGCTCCAGCGGCGGTCTGGGTGTCGGGAGCTGCGGTGCTCCAGCGGTGGCTTGGGTGTCAGGAGCTGCGGTGCTCCAGCGGCGGCCTGGCTCCCTCTGAGCTGTGGTGCTCCAGCGACGGCCTGGGTGTCGGGAGCTGCGGTGCTCCAGCGGCGGCTTGGGTGTCGGGAGCTGCGGTGCTCCAGCGACGTTCCGGCGGCGGGCCCTGTGGCGGTGTTCCGGCGTTCCGGCGTCAGAGGTGGCAGCGGCCTGGATCCCCTCAGCACAGAGGGAGAATAAGGAGGGGAGAAAAGACTGAGACCCTAAGACTTTTGCCTTCCACCACAGTGAGGAGGTGTTTGGTGAACTCACTGTGGTGGATGTTAATTTTGTGTTTATTGTATGGTATTGTATTGTTATTTTTTATATATGTATGACTGCAGGCACGAAATTTTGTTCAGACCGGAAGGTCTGAATGACAATAAAGGTATTCAATTCAATTCAATTGACGAATTCATAAACTTTTTAAAAATTCTGTTTGGTTCAGTCTGTTTTTTTATTGATATTAACATCTACGGAAGTTAACATGAATTACACCACCATGGGGTGGCATTCACTAGCAGCATGTCTTTATGCTGCAGTTTCTGTTGTCTTTTTTTTTCAACTTTTGTTTTTTCTATGAGATAGTTCATCTATTCATGTTAATGCACTTTTTTTCTGGAAGATACCTGCAGCGGATTGGAACAGCAGATAGGAACCCACCCAGCAATTAAAAGCTTCATTGTAAATATTGTGTTGGACCATTTGAAACAAAGGAAACCATGTAAGCTTTAAAATGCAAGTCAACGTCACCAGGAAAATTGGAGGAATTACATTTTGTAGTTGGAACGTCAGGGGTGTTAATGAGTCAATTAAAAGGGGTAAGGTTTTAGCCCATTTAAAATCTATTAATACTGATATAATATTTTTACAGGAGACACATCTCAAAGATGGAGCTCATTGTAGGCTGAAGGCTAGCTGGATTGGACAATTATATCACTCTACTTTTCTTTCCAAAGCAAGAGGTACTGCAATTCTAATTCGCAAAGGCACACCATTTAAACATAAATCCACTATAGCCGATAAGGAAGGTAGGTACATTATAGTATCTGGGGAACTACACTCAACCCCACTTACTATGGTGAATATCCTAATTTTGATAACCCACAATTTTTTAATAAAATAATTAATATAATTTCAGACTCCTGTCAGCAAAATCTGATAATTGGAGGAGACTTTAATTGTGTATTAGATCCATATTTGGATAAATCTTCACAATAAAGGAGAAACACTTCAAAATCAAAATCCAGTGAACTTTTAAATACTTACATAAAAAACACAAACATAACCGATGTATGGAGGATTGCCAACCCATCCGGAAGAGAATACTCTTTTTATTCAGGTGTTCACAAAACGTATACACAAATTGATTATTTTCTGGTGGACGCAAAACTGATCCCTATTACATTCAATCCTAAATATCACAATAACATAATTTCTGACCATTGTCCATTAACCTTCTCCTTAAAACTAGAAGGAATGCATAACAAAAAAACGTTTTGCAGATTTAATCCACAAATACTAACTGAGCCAGGTTGCTGTTATTACCTGAAGCAACACATGGGATTATTTTATGAGACAAATGGCACACCTGGTATTTCAGCTATTTTATTGTGGGAATCATTCAAGGCCTTTATCAGAGGCTACATTATTTCATATCAAGCTTATCAAAACAATAAAAACAGGTCGGAACAATTGTAATTAGAAAAACAGATTAAACAGCTTGATTCAGAAAATGCAATTGATCCATCTACTGTTAAACATAATAAGATAGCAGCATTAAAATTCAAGTTAAATTAGATCCTCTTGGCAAAAGTTGTTGTTATTTCAATATACTAAGCAAACAAAATGGAAAAAGATCACACTAATCAAAAAATCAGATCAGAAAAGATGAGCTGCTTACACTTTACAAAGATATTAACGAAGGATTCCTAAAATTCTATCAAAACTTATATCCATCAAAAACATCAGCCGACTCTGCAAAGATCAATAGCTTTCTTAACAATTGCAACCTCCCATCACTTAATGATGGGGAATGAGAAGAATTAGGAGCTGAGATTACAATAAAAGATATTGAAGCGACTATCAAATCACTGAACAGTGGGAAAACGCCAGGTCCAGATGGGTTCAGTAATGAATTCTATTAAAAATTTAATGATTTAATTTCCCCAAACCTACGAGCCCTTTATATACATGCTTTTAAAGACCAGACCTTACCACAAACCCTAGACGAATCAACCATTACATTGATACCTAAAAAAGGCAAAAATCTTGAAGAGCCTGGATCATACAGAGCAATAGCTTTTCTAAATACAGATCAGAAAATATTAGCTAAGACTTTGGCAAGAAGACTAAGTTCGTACATTAGTAAATTAATACATCCAGTCCAAACTGGGTTTATACCTAAGCAACATTTGTTTCATAATTTGAGACACCTGTTCAATATAATGTAATAACACAGAACAATAAATGAAGACTTAACAATTATTTCTTTAGATGCAGAAAAAAGCATTTGACCAAGTGGAATGGGCCTATCTCTTTACAGCATTGGAAAAATTCGAACTAGGAGAAAATTTTATCTCATGGATAAAGCTGTTATAAAACAATCCCACTGCAAGAATCAAATTCTGTCACCTAAATATCAATTATCCAGGGGTAATAGACAAGGATGTGCCCTTTCACCAATGTTATTTGCCTTAGCCATAGAACGCTTAGCAGAAAGCATATGGGTTCATCTGGGCATTCACAGATACAATACTAAACATACCAATAACAAGATGTTGTTACATGCAGACGATATACTTTTATATATCATCAACTCTCAAGTCAGTATGCCAAATATATTAAACCTCATAGAATAATTTGGTTCCTTCTCAGGAATAAAAATGAAATTATGCCAATAAAAGCTCAAGATCCTTTACAACTCCAAACATTTCCCTTCAGAATTGTTACTGAAAATTTTACATACCTTGGAGTCTACGTAACTAGAAAATATACCTCAAACAAATTTCCCACCATTAATTACTAAATTAAATGCACTCATTCAATTTTGGAAAATACTCTCTATTTCCCTTATAGGTAGAGTAAATGCCATAAAGATGATTTTCCTTCCACAACCCCTAAACCTATTTCAATCAATACCTATTTATCTCCCTAACGGTTTTAAAAAAAAATTGACTCTGTTATCACAATTTTCATTTGGGACCATAAAGCCCATAAAATACACAGACGACACTTATGTAAACCTAAAGAAAATGGAGGATTACACTCCCCAATGTCCTTTTCTATTACTGGGCGACTAATGTTAAAAACGCAATCTACTGGATGGATGATACATGTCAACAGGTAAACTGGTTAAAAATGGAGAAATATCTCCATCTTTTCTTTTCTTTTCTTATTTCTTTTCTTTACTCATGCACTTCTTTGGTAGCTTAGGGGTCTTTTTCCTGCTCTCTTGTATTTTACTTATTTTTCTTCATTCTTTCCTTTCTTCTTTCTTTGGTTTTCCCTTTTTATCTTTTCTTATTTTTGGATTTAGGTTATAAGGTTAAATATGAAGCTGTACAATAATTGTATAACTGTTATGTCAATCATCTTATCCTTGCACAATTGCTTCTAACAAAATTAATTCAAAAAAATAAATAAATTAAAAAAAATAAAAATACATTTGATTTTATGGATGTATGGATAGGATAGGAAAGAAATGGATAGGAAAGATGTAGATGGATGCAGGTGGGTGGGGTTGATATAGGTGGTGCATCTTGGTCATGTGGATAAGGTGGTTTGATGGACAACTACAGGACTGTTTAGAGTCTGTAGACAGGGCAATGTTCAAGGACTCGGCAATGGATTTGAACGAATATGCCACAGTTGTTACAGACTTCATTAAGAAATGTGTGGAGGACTGCATCCCCACAAAAACCTTCCGAGTGTATTCCAATCAGTTACCTTGGATCAACTTTGAGATCCGCACTCTTCTGAAGACCAGACACCGGGCATTCATGTGTGATAATACAGTGGCCTACAAGAACTCCAGATACTACCTTGGTAAGGCCTTCAAAAAGGCCAAAAGGGACTTCTGCTCCAAGCTGGAGAATGAGACAGATGCTCGGGAGCTGTGGCGGGGGCTGAATGCAATCACCTCCTACAAGACGAAATCAGGAAGCAGCTCGAATGTCGGTGAAACATCATTCCCTAATGAGCTCAATGTGTTTTACGCACGCTTTGATAGGGGGAACACCGATGTGCCTTCCCAAGCCCCCATTCGCTCTGATGGTATTTCAGTCTCAGTCACAGAGGCTGACATCAGGAAATCCTTCAGAGGGGTGAACCCTCGAAAAGCGCCTGGACTTGATGGTATGCCTGGTCATGTTCTAAAAACCTGTGCGGACCAACTGGCTGGAGTTTTTACGGACATTTTCAACCTGTCACTTCTGAGGTCTGAGGTTCCCACCTGCTTCAAAAGGTCATCAATAATACCCATGCCCAAGAAGAGCAAGGTGACGTGCCTCAATCACTATCGACCTGTGGCACTAACGCCTGGTGATGAAGTGCTTCGAGAGGTTGATCATGGCGCAAATCAACTCCTACCTCGACAAAAACCTGCACCCACTGCAGTTTGCTTACTGCCACAACAGATCAATGGTGGATGTGATCTCGCTGGCTCTCCACTCCGCTCTGGACCACTTGGACAACAAAAGCTCATATGTCAGGCTGTTATTCATCGATTACAGCTCGGCATTTAATACTATCATCCCCTCCAAGCTGGTTACCAAACTCGCAGAACTGGGTCTCTGCGCATCCCTCTGCAATTGGATCCTCGACTTCCTCATTCACAGACCACAATCTGTTCGTATTGGTGGAAATGTGTCAGACTCGATAACAATCAGCACGGGAGCACCTCAAGGCTGCATGCTCAGCCCCCTGCTGTACTCACTCTATACTCATGACTGCATAGCCGGTCATAGTGTGAACTCCATCATCAAGATCGCTGACGACACCTCTGTTGTGGGACGTATCACTGATGGGGATGGACTACAGAAGAGAGATCGAGCAACTGTCCATATGGTGCGAGCACAATAACCTGGCCCTCAACACCAGCAAAATCAAGGAACTGATTGTGGACTTTGGAAGGAGTAGGATGGGGACCCACAGTCCCGTTTATATCAATGGGTCGATGGTTGAAAGGGTCAAGAGCTTCAAATTCCTGGGCGTGCACATCTCTGAAGATCTTTCCTCGTCCGAGAACACTGATGCAATTATCAAGAAAGCTCATCAGCGCCTCTACTTCCTGAGAAGATTATGGAGAGTCGGTTTGTCAAGGACGACTCTCTCTAACTTCTACAGGTGCACAGTAGAGAGCTTGCTCACCGGTTGCATCATGGCTTGGTTCGGCAACTTGAGCGTCCTGGAGAGGAAAAGACTACAAAAAGTAGTAAGCACTGCCCAGTCCATCATCAGCACTGACCTTCCTTCCATCGAGGGAATTTATCGCAGTCGTTACCTCAAAAAGACTGGCAGTATCATCAAAGGTCCACACCATCCTGGCCACGCACTCGTCTCTCTGCTACCTTCAGGTAGAAGGTATAGGAGTCTGAAGACTGCAACGACCAGGTTCAAGAATAGCTACTTTCCCACAGCCATCAGGCTATTAAACCTGACTCGGACAAAACTCTGAACATTAATAACCCATTATCTGTTATTTGCACTGCATCAGTTCATTTATTCATGTGTGTATATATTTATATAATGGTATATGGACACACTGATCTGTTTTGTAGTCAATGCCTACTATGTTCTGTTGTGCTGAACCAAGCACAAATTTCATTGTCCTATCAGGGACACATGACAATAAACTCACTTGAACTTGAGCTTGAACTCTTCACTGGTCCTTACTTGCAACCAGGAACTAAGTGGAGCTTGAAGAGAAAAATAAAAATAAAGTGTAAATTTTTCAGCAGCTGACATCAACAGGATCATACCTCAACCTGGTATTCTCAGCAGGAAGTTATATAAGCTCCACTTCCTGTTGGAAGCACTAAAGCATGGAGATGTTTTTACTCTCTGCTGGGAAGAGTAGGCTACAGAGAATGAGCTCCACTCTATGACTAGAATACCAGACCACAAAGAAGATTCTAAACAAAAAATGTTTGCAATCCTCAGCATGTCAAGGAATAGAGAAACCGAGTTAACGTTTCAGGTGGATAACCTTTGGACCAGGTACAGAGAATAAAAATAATTTTCTCTGGGATTTGTAGATAAATACTTTAGATGAGTCCCTTTTGGGAAGAATTTCAGGGGATAAAAATGAATCATAAGAAAAATTAAAGGTAGACAAAAATGCTGGAGAGACTCAGCGGGTGAGGCAGCATCTATGGAGCGAAGAAAATAGGCAATGTTTTGGGTCGAGACCCTTCTTCAGACTGATGTGGGGGTGGGGGGGGGGGCGGGAAGAAGAAAGGAAAAGGCAGAGACAGTGGGCTGTGGGAGAGCTGGGAAGGGGAGGGGAGAGAAGGAGAAAGCAGGAACTACCTGAAATTGGAGACGTCAATGTTCATTCCACTGGCCTCAGCTGACATCTAGTGCAGCGGAGGAAATAGATGAGGTTGGAGGAGATGCAATCTCATCTATTACATTCGCTGCACTAGGTGTCAGCTGCTCTACATCGGTGAGATCAAGCAAAGGCTTGGCGATCGCTTCGCCCAACACCTTCGCACGGTTCGCAATAACCAACCTGATCTCCCGGTAGCTCAGCACTTCAACTACCCCTCCCATTCCGAATCCGACCTTTCAGTCCTGGGCCTCTTCCATGGCCAGAGTGTCCTTGGAATTAAAAGCCAGGCAATTAACAACATAAACTGACTGCAGAGTTTGTACTTTCTACCTGTGTCCTTGTGGGTATTCTCCAGGTGCTCCGGTTTCCTCCCACACTCCATCTTGACTATGCTGGCGCCATGCCGAGGCAGTGTGAAGTGAAAATGTAGTCCGTGGAAGGGAGGCTGGTTTACGTGATGGTCTGGACTACATCCATAACTCTCTGCAATTTTTGGCGATCTTGGATGGAGCTGTTCCCAAACCAGGCTGTGAAGCATCCCGATAGGATACTTTCTCTCGTACATGTTCAGATGTTGGTGGGGATTGTTGGGGACATGCCAAACATCCTAAGGCCTTCCAAGGAAGTAGAGGGATTGGTGTGCATTCTTGCCCATAGCTTTGATGTGGCTGTTCCAGGACAAATTACTGGTGATATTTATGCCTAGAAATGTGAACCATTTGACCACCTCTACTTCAGCACCATCAATGTGTACTGCTTTTCTTCCTGAAGTTAATCACTCTCTCCATTGTCTTGCTGACATTGAGGGATAGCTTGTGGTCTTGGCTTCAAGGTACAAGGTTCTCAATCTCCTTACTGTACTCCATCTCGTCATTATTCAATATCCGGCCTTCTATGACGGTATTTGGCTACACAGTCATGAGTGTATAAGGAGCAGAATAGAGGACAGAGAACCTATCCATGCAGGCTCCAGTGTTGAGAATTATCGTGGAGGATGATATGTCACCTATCCTCATTGAATATGGTCTGTTGGTCAGAAAGTGAAGGATCCAGTTGCAGAGGGCTGACTCCATGGTCCACAAGCTCATAAGGTCAAAAGGGATAGGAGTAGAATTAGGCCATTTGGCCAATCAAGTCTACTCCACCATTCAATCATGGCTGATCTATCTCTCCCTCCTAACCCCATTGTCCTGCCTTCTCCCCATAACCTCTGACACCCGTACTAATCCAGTTTGAAAATGAGCTTGGTTGGAAGGAGAGGAGCATGGATGGGAATGTTGTACTGTAACAATTGCGCATAAATTATTCATGAGCCAATAAGTAGTTAATTTTGAACTCCTATTCCTGAGAGGATTCAAGTGAAATAATAAATTGGATTTTTCTCATGTTTCTTAATTATTCATATAAGTGATGAAAGTTAATGTGTCAAGATTAATTTAAGTACTGAAATATAATTACTGCAGTAACATACTACTCCTCTTGTTGAATAAATATGGGATCCCTCATTTATATGTGAGTCTACTTCAAATTCCTTTGCACATATCCGGGTATATTACTATTTAATGGTACTCTTAATTTATCACAACTGCATTCACATAGAAAATTAGTCTATGTGTAAATAAGCTCTTTCTAAGCTTCCCCCCAGTCTAGATCAGTCAATAAAACACTGATTCAAGCACTGGAATAACTAAACTTTATTTTTGGAAAACACAACAAATTACCCTATACGATACCTAAACCACTGCAGGTTCAATTCTTGTATCTGCTTGCCCAAGCCCTTTAGCCTCGTGCAAGCAGAAACACTCAAAAAGGTCACGCAGTCCCAAGCGCTCTTCCAGAAGATCGACAAAGGACCTCATGGGGGCTGTCTTTTATAGGTTCAAGAACCTTGATGGGCCGAACTACAGAAGGGTGGTCTATTTACAATCCAATGAAACATAACAGCTAACAACAATACATTATTGACAGTTACACAGGCCAATTACAGCATCTCCTTACATTGTTGCAGGAGAGGCTTCCAGAAGAACCTAACAGAACTTGAAGAATGCAACATTTACCCTGGGATTCAAACAAACCAACATTTCAACCAATTAACAAGTAACAGGGTAACTGTCTCACATTATTTACAATATGTACACTTAGTTTGCATTTATCTATTAGCCTCATGCATTTTACCTTTCCTAGGATGTCCTCTGCAGAATCCTCATCCATCTGTCAATTGAATATGCAACACTGATCTGGACCCCAGACTTACTGGCACCATTCAGCTTGTCCCATTTCTACAGAGCACACCAGACTTGACCAAAATGGTACTACAGCACTATGGCTGCTCGATTTCAGCCAGGATTAACATTCCTCCCTTTTATCAAAGATGATAACCATAGTTTATGATAACCAAAGATACATTGGTGGTTACACAAAAAGCTGGAGAAACTCAGCGGGTGCAGCAGCATCTAAGGAGCGAAGGAGATAGGTGACGTTCCGGGTCGAGACCCTTCTTCAGACTGGTCAGGGATCAGGGAAACGAGAGATATAAACAGTGATGTGGAGAGATAAGGAACAATGAGTGAAAGATATGCAAAAAAGTATTGGTGACAAAGGAAGCAGGCCATTGTAAGCTGTTTGTGGTGTGAAAATGAGAAGCTAGTGCAACTGGGGAGGGGGGGGGGGAGATGGAGAAGGAATGTCAGGGCCAGAGGGCTGAGGGAGAGGTGGGGGGGAGGCAGTCTGGGTTAACAGAATTGAGAAAATTCAATGTTTAAGCCCAGAGGATGCAGACTCCCCAAGCGGAATATGAGGTGCTGTTCCTCCAACTTGCGGTGCTGATCACTCTGGCCGTGGAGGAGGCCCAGGACCGAGAGGTCGGATACGCAGTGGGAGGGGGAGTTGAAGTGCTGAGCCACCGGGAGGTCGGGTTGGTTATTGCGGACCGAGTGGAGGTGTTCGGCGAAACGATCGCCCAGCCTCCGCTTGGTCTCACCGATGTAGATCAGCTGGCATCTGGAGCAACGGATGCAGTAGATGAGGTTGGAGGAGGTGCAGGTGAACCTCTGTCGGACTTGGAATGACTGCTTGGGTCCCTGAAAGGAGTGGATGGGGGAGGTGAAGGGACAAGTGTAGCATCTCTTGCGGTTGCAAGGGAAAGTGCCCGGGGAAGGAGTGGAGCGGGAGGGAAGGGAAGAATTGACGAGGGAGTTGCGGAGGGAGCGGTCTTTGTGGAAGGCAGACAGGGGGGGAGATGGGAAGATGTGGCGAGTGGAGGGGTCACGTTGGAGGTGACGAAACTGGCGGAGGACTATCTGTTGTATGCGCTGGCTGGTGGGGTGAAAGGTGAGGACCAGGGGGACTCGGCCCTTGTTGTGAGTGAGGGAATGGGGAGAGAGGGCAGTGTTGCGGGGTATGGAGGAGACCCTGGTGCGAGCCTCATCTATAGTGGGGGAGGGGAAACCCCGTTCTCTGAAGAACGAGGACATTTGCGATGACCTGGTGTGGAACACGTCATCCTGGGAGCAGATGCGGCGTAGACGGAGGAATTGGGAATAGGGGATGGAGTCCTTACAGGAAGCAGGGTGGGAGGAAGAGTAGTCCAGGTAGAGTCAGTTGGTTTGTAGTGGATGTCAGTCAGGAGTGTATCACCTGCAATAGAGATGGTGAGGTCAAGGAATGGTAGGGAAATGTCGGAAATGGTCCAAGTATATTCAAGATACATTGGTGACTGGTACGTTATCAAACAAATTAACAACAAGATGATGATGTTTCTTCTCAGAATCTCATCAAGCTTCCCGAGTTTTTGTGGGCATAGCTTCATGATTCCTGTCTGATGAGTCTTCACCTCCTGAGTTTTCGTAGGCGCGAATCCCCTCCATCTGTGTTGTCAATCCCTCTGTACTTGATCCATAGTTGAACCTATAATTCCTAAGAGAACTTGGGATGAAGTAAGTTACACTCCATACTCTCATTGATGCTTTCCCATATATTCCTGTCATCCATTATTAACCAAAACCCCTCCTCTGTATACTATTACTATTACTATTATATAAATCTTTCCCATACTATGAACAAATTAACATAATTTATCTCCGCAGTCACATGGTGGTTTCCAATATACCTCTAATGAAGGTTTATCATATAAATTTCAGCTGGGTTTGGTCCAGATCTCCCTACAGGCATGACTTTTATTCAAAACAACCATGGGGAATGCTTCAATTCAACCAAATTCAGTCTCAGCCTTTAATTTACTATTTTGAATTTCAGGGTCTGTCTTTCCCCTCTTCCAATCCACAGCTTGCAGTCGATAAACAAAATTCAATTCAATTCCTGTGGAATTCCCAGCTGTTGAATTTCATCAATTTAGTCTCCATATGTTGTGGACCATTATTTTAAATCAAGCCAATTAAGAATACCGAATCTAGGGACAATTTTCTTTATTCCTAGATAATATTAGTCGCTTTATTATCAAGGGTTGGATAAATTTTGATCCACCGGTCAAATACATCGACTCTGACAACAAGTATCCACTCCCCTGGTACTTCCTCTAATTCAGTTCCCCCCTTCTTCTCCAGTAACTCTTCTCTAGGCGATTAGCCTTGACTCCTTGAAGGGAAGCTTTGTCCTTGCACTTCCTCTTCTTTTCCACTATTTTGTCTCTGGGGAGCAACCTGGATGGAATGATGATTACACATCCTACCTGAGCTGTGTCTTCTGTCCGTTCATGAGGGTCCACATACTCTTTTACCTCACTCCCCAGATAACGACGTTTCATAGGTAATACTACCCTGAAGGAATAACAACTTAACAAAAAGTTATTAAACAAGTTCACAATTGCTCCTATTCCTCACTCCTACACCTCCTGCACAGATTTTTTTTCTTCCTTCCCTAGTGCCAATCTAAGTTTCTTTGATTTTGTTTGTTATCTTCTGACACCAGCTACTTTGGGTTCCTTTATTAATTTTGCTCCTTTTTATCAATAGGCTGTTCTCGATTCCGTATTGACACAATTGGAGGTAGTTCTTTAGAATTGCTATCTTCTCTCTTTTTTTCTCTTTCTTCCAGATATTGGCAAGTGTTTTTCTCGTTCTATTTGAGGTTGTTACTATTTTCCCTTGGACCATCCCAGAGCTATGAGGAGGGTATTTTAATCTTCTCAGAATCATTTCTGTTTTCTTAGGCAGGGGTCAGGTTACTTCATCTACATTCTGGACTAACTGGCAGATCAGGATTATAAAAATGGATTCGGCTGCGAGAAGGGTGATTGATCTCCCGACCTCTGATCCATAGGCCAGCGTCCTCTGCTTCAATCTTCAGGGTCCCAAGTATTATAGCATTCATAGGAAAAGAGTAAATAAGCAATTCACAAACTCTTAAAGTGTGCAAACATGTTTTAATGATAGCACAGGGTATTACATACATCCTCAAGCACTAGCTACATTCTTCTACTGAACTGTACCCAGGAAGAGGAAGGCGTTATGATTAATGTTAACTAGGCGGGGTTAATGGTACTGAGGTAACTATGTTATTGGTTGCATATATAAACCATCTACATCCTTCCCCTGAGAAAATCAAAACAGACTGTTGTCACAACAACAGAATTAAACAGCAGAATTAAACAAAATCGCCATAACGAACAGGTGGCTTACTAATCCGGCCCGAGCGCGTACGGATGTCTCCCCCTTCCCCCGAAGGAGCAGAAGAATCAGGAGGACACGAGGCAGCTGGCGAGCCAGGGAAGGGCGGTGGGGTGGGAGAAACAGGAGAGTGAGAACCGTGACCGGCAATAGGTGACCCGCGCGGAGGGGAACCGGGCACTCGATATGGGGATCGAGGCATGCAGGGAACACTGGCTGGGACAGCAGCCGGCTGCTGGTATGAGAGTGGTGGGGCATAGTGCCCCGGGGGCTGCGGCTTCGGCTCATTAACTGCAAGCAGGTGTTGTCGGCTTCTACGGTAGATGGTTCCCTCGTAGTCGACCAGATACGAACGAGGTGAGTCGGCCACCCCAACCACGGTAGCCAGACAGGAGTGACCACCGGCGGTCTGCAACCGAACAATCTGTCCAGGCAACAGAGGATCAAGTGGTCTGCACGACCGATCGTGGGAACGCCGCTGGCTGTCAGGTTTCTCTTGAATGCGCCTCTGCACAGAGGCGGGCTCCAGCACCCAAGGTTGCAGCTGGCGCTGGGCAATCTGGATGGTAGATCTGGTTGTTCTGGACATCAGACGCTGAGCAGGCCGGATCCCTGGAAACATTCCTGAGGTTCAGGAGATCCAAATACAAATCAGAGTTGGACAGTCTCGCATGTTCCGTCAGAAGCTTGGCGCTGCGGACAGCCCTTTCAGCAAGGCCGTTGCTCTGTGGGTACTCCGGGCTGCTGGTGAAATGCACGAAATTCCACTTGTCGGCAAAACTTTTGAACTCTCGGCTGGTAAACTGCCTGCTGTTGTCAGTCTGTAGCCTGACAGGGGACCCAAAAGTGGAGAAGTGTTTCCGCAGCTTTCGGATCACCGTCTCCGATGTGAGGGATGTCAGTAAATCCACTTCAAACCAGTTTGAGTACAAGTCGACCAGGACAAGGTAGTGGTTACGACGCCACTCGAAGATGTCGGCAGCCAACGAGGACCAGGCCAAGGCAGGGGCGGGCTGTGCAGCAGGGGCTGTCGCTGCTGGTGTGGAGCAATACTGTTGCACGTGGAGCAGGCAGAAACTCGGTCTCAGATATATTTGGCCATTCCAGGCCAGTAGAATTGGCACTGAGCGTGGGCGAGTGTTGCGTCGACACCAGGGTGTCCGCTATGGGCTGCACAATAGTAAAAATCGAACAGGGAGGACGGGACTACCACTTTATGTCCCTTGACAATAACATCATTCTGGAGCACCAGTTCATCGCGGACCAGGAAGAAAGGCTGTGTTACTGACGGCGCAGCGGAGCGCTTTGTTGGCCACCCTGATGTAATCACAGAGGCAAGCCGCTGCAAAACTGGATCGGCTGCGGTGTGCTCAGCCAAAAGCTGTAGCTGCTTGGTGGGAATAAAATTAACGCCCAGTACGAGCAAGTCCTCTGTTTCGTAGGGGTGGTGAGCACAGGAGGTCCGCAGGGCGCGCGATAGGGAGTCCGCAATGTGCATCTCGGTGCCCTTCTAGTAGATGATGTCGAAATCAAAGCGCTGGAGCTGCAGCATCATACGCTGCAGCCTGGCAGGGGCAGCGTGAATCGGCTTGTTCAGGATTGTCACCATTGGCTGGTGGTCGGTATCGACCGTAAATCTGCTGCCAAACAGGAAGTCTCTGAACTTGGAGCAGGCAAACACCACCGCGAACAGCTCCTTCTCGATCTGAGCGTACCGCTGCTCGGTGTCCATCATGGTGCAGGAAGCATAGGAGACAGGATGCAACGATCCATCGACAGACTGAAGGCAAGCCGCACTCAGACCGAACTTGGAAGCGTCACAGGTGACGGTGATGGGGCGACTCGTATCGAAGAACCACAACGTCAGAGTGTTAATCAGTTTCGACTTGAGGCAGTCAAAGGCCTGCTGGTGATGTGGGAGCCAGACCCAGGCGATGTCCTTTTTTGTCAGCTGCCGCAGGGGAGCACTCAGCTCACTGAGTTTGGTACAAACTTCCCAAGGTAGTTCACCATGCCCAAGAATCGTTGTAGACCTGGCACGTCGGTGGGGGCTGCCATCTCGGAGATCTCGGAGATGGCAGCTGCCTTCAAGGGGTCGGGTTTTGTCCGTTAGAGGTGAAAACATGTCCAACATAACGTGACTTCTGAGACACGAAACCGGCACTTCTTGGGATTCAGCTTCAGGTTGGCCTTTCGCGCCCGATCCAGGATGCTGCGGAGGTTCAGGTCGTGCTCGGCAATGTCCTTCCCATAAACCAGGATATCATCCACGATGATGGCACATGGCAGGTCCGAGAATATCTGCTCCATCGTTCGCTGGAACACCTCGCTAGCGGAATTGATGCCGAATGGCATTCGCAGGAACTTGAATCTGCCAAACGGTGTGGCAAAGGTCGTCAGGTCAGAAGACGCTTTGTCCAATGGGATCTGCCAAAACGAGTTCTTAGCGTCTAGGACCAAAAAGATGGTGGCTTGCCCGACCTGAGCCGTCACGTCCTCAACAGACCGCATGGGGTAGTGTGGTCGCCTGATGGCAAGGTTTAAATCCTTAGGGTTGATACACACACGTATTTCGTTCTTGTCTTTCTTTATCGTGGCAACCATGGTGGAGACCCAATCGGTGGGCTCACTAACCACTTCTAGCACCCCCTTTTTGACCATGTTGTTAAGCATCGCCTCGACCCTGTCTTTCATGGCGTGAGACACCCTGTGAGGTGCGCGGACCACGGGTTGTACATTTGGGTCAATGGAAATATGGTATGTCAGTGGTAACTTTCCCAGGTCATCGTAGAACAGGTCCTGGTATTCTGCAACCGGGTTAAACAACAGTTGCACTTTGTGGACCGTGCGGTCGAAGGACACCAGGCCAAGATCTTGGCACGCACGGTTGCCCAGCAGGGTGACACAGTCAGAGTTCAAAACATAGAAAACCATGTTTCTCGTGGCCTTTTACAGCACGCAAGTTAAAGTGGCCCTCCCCGCAGGCCTTAGAATTTCTCCACCATAGGCATGAAGAGTAGCATTGTCAGCAACCAGGGGCTCATTATTCCTTATCTTGTTGAAAAGATTTAGTTGACCTTCGCACCAGTGTCTAACGTTGCAAGGAAGGTTACATCATTGACAGTCACAGATACAGAGGGATCAGAACGTTGGCCAGGTGCCTGGTGGAGGGTAAACACATTCCAATCCTCGGGAGAATTAATTGGATCTGCATCATAGGATTCAGCTATGTCGGGCTGTGAGTCGTAACAGCTATCAGATTGTCTCAGCATGTTTAGACTGGGTCTGGAAATCTGTACCTGTCTCCCACGGGAACAGAAGGAACGACAGACGGTAGAGAAGTGATTCAGTTTTTTACAAAAGTTACAGGCCTTGCCATAGGCGGGACACGTCGACAGTCTGTGGTGCATGTAGTTACAGTTTGGGCACCTTTTTGAGTATAGGAGCAGGGAGGTTCTACTGCAGTTGTACAGGGTTTTGGTGAGACCACACCTGTAGTATTGCATACAGTTTAGGTCTCCAAATCTGAGGAAAGACATTTTTGCCATAGAGGGTACATAGAAGGTTCTCCAGAGTGATTCCTGGGATGTCAGGACATTCATATGAGGGAAGACTGGATAGACTCGGCTTGTACTTGCTAGAATTTAGAAGATTGAGGGGGGATCTTATAAAATGAGGGGGAAACTTACAAAATTCTTAAGGGTTGGACAGGCTAGATGCAGGAAGATTGTTCCCGATGTTGGGGAGGTCCAGAACAAGGGGTCACAGTTTAAGGATAAGGGCGAATTCCTTTAGGACCGAGATGAGGAAAATATTTTTCACACAGAGAGTGGTGAGTCTCTGGAATTCTCTGCCACAGAAGGTAGTTGAGGCCAGTTCATTGGCTATATTTAAGAGGGAGTTAGATGTGGCCCTTGTGGCTAAAGGGATCAGAGGGTATAGAGAGAAGGCAGGTACAGGATACTGAGTTGGATGATCAGCCATGATCATATTGAATGACGGTGCAGGTTCGAAGGGCCGAATGGCCTACTCCTGCACCTATTTTATATCTTTCTATGTTTCTATACTTGAAATTTAGATGGATGGGACAGTTGTGGCAATTTAAGGTGTTGCCTAATGGGTTAACCTCAGCTCCTAGGTTGTTCACAAGATTGTTAAAACCAGTTCTGGTGCTACTTCGTGCCCAGAATCACATTGTGATGGCAGGTACAGGATACTGAGTTGAATGATCAGCCATGATCATATTGAATGGCGGTGCAGGCTTGAAGGGCCAAATGGCCTGCTCCTGCACCTATTTTCTATTTTCTATCCACCGACTTCTGGGTCCTCGTGACCCTTTTCTTTGACCCCTTCCTCCTCTTTGATCTTTTATGGGGAAAGCTCTGCTCCAATGCCCCCGCTCTCCGCAGACATAACACTGGTCTGGCCCAACGGTCTTGTACCCTTTCCCATAAAATTGAGGATAATCAGGCTCTTGAATAGGCATGTCTGGAGGGATCCAAGCCTTAAATTAAATCTCCTTTAAATTGTATGAATTTTACGGGTTCCTGGAAGGATTTAATAAGAGCGGCAAAGATGGTCCCTTCCCTATCACTTTCTCTTGTTACCCCTCCATTAAGGCTTCAGGACTAAGGTATCCCAGAATCGTCACAAAGTTACTATATTCCTGTGGGTTAATCAGTTGCCGCACTGCCTCCCATAAACCTCGAGAGTCAGGGTACCGTCCATTCAAATTAAGTTTTAGATATTCCCCATCTGGGTCTTCAGTCATAGTTGTTGTTGAACTAGGTTTCTCTGGACTGGGGTCCTCTGTAGCCCGGGGATAGTCTGCACCTACAGCAATATCCAAATCTAAAGTGGAAGTAGGCACCTTCCTAGCAGGGATCTGCCTACAGGGAAGTTGCTCCATTTTAATGATATCAGGAATTTGTTCTGAAGCCATAATATTAGCGATATCAGGATCAGCTATCCCATAGCCCGCTATTATCTCACCCTCAGAAATCCCGCATCCTCCGCTAAAAGAATCTCTAAGTTTAAAGGGCCTGTCCCACCAGCATGCGACTCCATGCGGTGAGCGTGACCAAACTGGAAGCGGGGGCCGCGCGGAGGTCGGGTGATCCCCGTACAGGTCCGGTCCAACCCGCATTCACCTACATGCGGCGAGCGCGACCAAACCGGCGGTGCGGGCCACGCGGAGGTCGGGTGAGTGGCGCGAAGTTGGAGCAAAGCCTGCGGTAAGTTCGCAAGGACACAGAGGGACACACAGAGAGGGACACGGAGGCACACAGAGAGGGGCACGGAGGCACACAGGGAGAGTGTCACGGAGGCACATATAGAGAGGGTCACGGAGGCACATATAGAGAGGGTCACGGAGGCACACAGAGGCACATATAGAGGGTCACGGAGGCACACAGAGAGGGCCACAGAGACGGGCACGGAGGCACACAGAGAGAGGGCCACGGATGCTCACAGAGAGGGTCACAGAGGCACATATAGAGAGGGTCATGGAGGCACGACGTCGAGGCGGCGCATAATGGTGGCTGCAGGCGCGGAATTTTTGAACACAGTCAGTTTTTCAAAGCCCCGCGCGATGTCGGGACCAGCTCCGCAGAACTCTATGCGGCTTCGGCGATCGAAGTGGGACTGGCCCCGCGAGGCCGGACGGCTCAAGCGACCACGTTAGGTCGCGCTCGCTGCATGCAGTCGCATGCTGGTGGGACAGGCCCTTTAGCAATGATTCCTTTACTTCCCCTATTGTTCGCTTCAGTTGTTCTGGCATCTGCTTGTAAGGAATCTTACTTCTTGCTCCCTGACTCAATTCACTATCCTTTGCCAATGAAGCAATCGGGGCCAGAGAATCCTTTCCCATTGTCTCCTTCTCAGGTTTAAATTTAGTGGGTCGAGTCAAATATACCATTGACTCCACCCCAGTGCCCTGTGCACAAGCTGCACACGGTGGCTTAGGATCAGGAACATGAGAGGGCTGAGAGGAATGCAGCGATTCTTTACCAAAAAGCTCTACACATCCTGTTATATATTGGGCTTCCTTCCTTTCAAGGTCCACACTAACCGCTGCACTCTTACTAAATTTAATCAACTTAATTTTCGTCGGGGCCACTTTTGTCGAGGCAACTTCCCCTTTAAGAGCCACTGGAGTCAACTCCCCTTTAAGAGTTTCTGCTCTCATCTTCGATATTTCTCTCTTTTCTTTCAGAAATCTCCCGAGAAGGACACGCTGTCACTCCCTCTAGCTCTATTCCAAACCTTAAAGCTGCCGTCCTCCACTTAGTTAATCTAACAATTTCTTTAGTCACTTTCCCCTTTGATTCACACTAACAGATTCACACCTTGCTCAAACAATCTTCCCAATCTCTATTCAATAACTATTCAGTCGCTCTGGTCAATCGCTATTCACTCAACTCTTATCAATCTCTCTCATGCACAATCACCCATTCAACTTCCAATTTGTAAACAGTTCCGGCTCCCAGACTAAAGTGAGCAGCCGTCTCTCCCACTCAAAATACTTCAATTTAACAAAGATCCAAACCATGCAAGCAAAACTATACTCAAGCCAGAAATTATGCCACCATACAAGTATACAAAAGCACACTCCAATATAAACTACAAGCATTCACTTCTTATCACAATTAAATCATCCACTATTAATTCCTCCTCATGCTGTGCTCGACCAACAGAACAATCCTTCCCCTGAAGCAATCGATCAGAAGGATATGAACCACCGATCGAACAACCATGGATCGGACTTCAATTCACAATCCCAACCAAACCACATTTTTATCTTTCTAACCCCCTATTACCCCAGTTTTCTAAACACGCAAACTCTTAAACAATACACAATGACAATTTACGATTTTAACACTTTCATAAAGTTTCTTAAATGCAACAAAGTTTTGATATACAATTCGGATCCGAAATCAATATATACACTAGAAATGTATTAGACACTATCACAGGAATATAACTATGGCTGCTCGATTTCAGCCAGGATTAACATATAGATGAAGGCGAGTGTGACTATGGCTTTCTACCGTCTGTATTATTTCTTCTTTGTTACTGACCATCTTTTAATTTTATCCCCCTTCATTATCCTGCAATCAGTTTTACTTAATTTAACCTTGAATAATAGCCTCTTGTATCTTTAACTAATTAATGTGTTTAGATTTGCAGGTAAAAAAACTGTAAATATATACATTTTTAAACAGATGCTCATTCTACGAGTTGAATAATACAGTAGATAGACACAAAAAGATGGAGTAACTCAGCGGGTCAGACAACATCTCTGGAGAAAAGGAATAGGTGATGTTTCAGGTCGAGACCCTTCTTCAGTACAGTTACAGTAATACAGTTACAGCTATATATATATTTTTTAACTAAAACTGAGCCTAAAAATCACTAAAACGATAGAAGTAAAGCACATACATAATCTTAATACGATTCTAGCTATGATGGTGAATTCAAGAGGTGAAAATTTTATACGCTTACTTTATTTCCACCCCTCAAGCCACAGTCTTCGGGTACAACAATTTTAGTTTAATTTAGAGATACAGCATGGAAACAGACCCTTCGGCCCATCGGGTCCATGCCGACCTGCGATCCCTCACTTTAACGCTATCCTACACACACTAGAGACAATTTTACATTTATACCAAGCCTATTTAATTATGTCTTTGGAGTGTGGGATGTCTTTGGAGTGTGGGAGAAAACCAAGATCTCGGAGAAAACCCACGCAGGTCAACTTACAAACTCCGTGCAGACAACACCCGTAGTCAGGATCATAGTCTCTGGCGCTGCATTCGCTGTAAGACAGCAACTCTACCGCTGCACTACGTGTCAGTGAGTCGTAGAGTCATGCAGTGAAGAAATTGTTTTTTTGGCCCATTATGTCCATGACCATCATTCTCCCCATCTCCATAGTCCCATTTGTCAGTTCAATGCCCAGTGATAAGCCTAAATCAAGTCGTCAATTTTATTTCCATAGCACATTTAAAAACAACTCTCATTGACCAAAGTGCAGGTACTAACGTGCTACATACAATGGTACATAGATCTAACAATACATACATAAATACATACATACAGAGGACCTCAGGAAACGCTTGTGAGAAGAAATAGGTTTTAAGTCTCGACTTAAAGGAGTCAATGGAGGGGGCAGTTCTGATGAAAAGAGGAGTGCCACGGTCTAGGTGCTGCAACCGCAAAAGCACGGTCGCCCCTGAGCTAAAGCCTGGACCGCGGGATAGTCAGTAGCCCCCAGTCGGCCGACCTGAAGGACCTGGAGGGAGAATGGTGGATTAGCAGATTTTTGATATACGTGGGGGCAAGCCCGTTAAGGGCTTGGTACACATATAGCAGGAGCTTGAAAGTTCCTGTGAGCCAATGGAGAGAGGCCAGAATCGAGGTGATGTGGTCCCGTCAAAGTCTTGCTGCGGCATTTTGGACCAGTTGCAGGTGGGACAGGGATGATTGGCTGATGCCAGTGTATAGGGAGTTGCAGTAATCAAGGCGGGAGGAGATAAATGGATGATGATTTTTTTCCAGGTCATCGAATCGGAGGAATGGTTTGATTTTAGCTATCGTCCGAAGATGGAAGAAGCTAGCTTTTACCACGACATTGACTTGTTGTCACACTTGAATGCGGAGTCAAATATCACGCCAAGTTTTTTGACGTGAGGTTTGAGTTGTGGGGTAAGGCTTCCAAGGCTGCCCACTATCGTTTTGATGGAGTCTGAGGGGCCGAGCAGGATGACCTCAGACTTGCTCTCGTTTAGTTGGGGGAAGTTCTGCGCCACCAAAATATATCCTCGAGGCAGTATATAAGGCTGAGTAGATTTCATCGGTTGTTGGGTTTCAGGTGGAGATAGAGCTGTGTATCGTCTGCAAAGCAGTGGAAAGCAATGCCATGCCTTTGAATGACTTGGCCGAGGGGGAGCATATACAGGGAGATGAGAATGGGGCATAGGATGGAGCCTTGTGGAACCCCGCAGCAAAGGGTAGCTGGGGAGGAGAAAGAGTTGCCTATGTTGGTAGAGAAACTCCTATCTTTGAGGTAGGAAACGAATCAGCTCAGGGCAGTGACATCAACACCAACCCTGTATCGGAGACGGTCAATTAGGATGGTGTGGTCCACTGTATCAAATAGCGCTGGGGTCAAGAAGGAGCAGGATTGCACAGTCGCCGGAGTCGATGGCAAGAAGTGAATTTGTTGGCCACATGGTGGCACTTACTGTGCAGCATCCTTCATTGTTCATTATTCATCATGTTGGCAGAGGCAAATGACCCTCAAAATGACCCTCAAAACTGTGGCCATATGCGTAGAGTGCAGCAATGTACAAAGCCAGGTAAAATGGAGATGCCATTAATGTCTTTATGTAGGGGAGAATGTACAAACTCTGTACAGACAGCACCCGTAGTCAGGATCAAACCCGGGTCTCTGCCGCAGCAAGCACTGTAAGGCAGCAACTCTATCGCTGCGCCACCGTGCTGCCCTGAAGTTGTGTTTTATTTACCCAAACTCTAAATGCTGTAAATATATGAGATAAGAGCAGCATATTTCCTTCAGCCCCTCAAACGTTGTTTCAGATTTGAAGATGTTGACCCTCAGACTCCTATTAAATCTTTTCCCTGTCACCTTAAACCTATGTCCTCTGGTTCTTGATTCCCCTACCCTGGGAAAAAGACTACGTGCATTCATCCTAATTATGCCCCTTATAATTTCACACACCTCATCAAGGTCATTCTTCAATCTGTTGCACTCCAAGGAATAAAACCTTAGTCTGTCAACCTCTCCCTCCGCCTCAGGCCGTTGTCATGGCAACATCCTCATAGATTTTTCCTACATTTTTTGTCCAGTGTAAGGGTATCTTTCCGATAGCAGAGTGACCAAAACTGAACACGATACTCCAAGTGCAGCCTCACCAATGTCTTGTACAACTGTAATGTAACATTTCAAAGATAGGCAGAAAATGCTGGAGGAACTCAGCGGGACAGGCAGCATCTCTGGAGAGAAGGAATGGGTGATGTTTCGGGTCGAGACCCTTCTTCAGACATCTCGACCCGAAACGTCAACCATTCCTTCTCTCCAGAGATGCTGCCTGTCCCACTGAGTTACTCCAGTATTTTGAGTCTACCTTCTATTTAAACCAACATCTGCAGTTCTTTCCTACACATGTAACATTTCAACTTCTATACTCAATTTCCTGACTGTGAAAACCAGTGTGCCAAAAGCCTGTTTCACCACCCTATCTTCCTGCGATTTCACTTTCAAGGAACCATGTTGTTGTGCTCCTAGATCTCTCTTCTCTACAACACTGTGAAGGTCCTGCATTAGATTCATTTCCAAAATTGCAACACCTCACACTTAACTGAATTATATCCATTTGTTATTCCTCAGCCCATTTTCCCAGCTGATCAAGATCCTGCTGTAATTCCTGATTACCATCTTCACTTTCCATGATACCACCTATTATAGCGTCATGTGCAATCTTACTTATCGTGCCTTGTACATTTTCATCCAAATCATTGATATGGATGACAAACATCAATGGGCCCAACATTGGTCACTAAGGCACACCACTAGCCACAGACCTCTGACAAATCTGCAACAGCTAGACATTGAAACCCATTTGCCAAGGATAATGTGAGAGGTAAATATCCAAAAAGCAGAAACTTGTTTTGCAGGAAGCAAGTCAGAGCCTGACGCCTCAATGCTATTAATTATTAAAAATATAAGGTAGCTAATAGATCTGCTACCTCATAGCTCCAGAGGTTTGTGTTCAATCTTGACCACCAGAATCATCTGTGTGGAGTTTTTACATGTTCCCTGTGACCACATAGATTTCCTCCAAGTCCTCTGGTGTCCTCTCACATTTCAAAAACTGCTGTTTGAATTAGTGATCACTCGAAGTTGTGCCCAGTGTATACAATAGGTATATGTTAGAATCTCAGGAATGGGGGTTGGAAGGGGAAGTTGATAACAATGTAAGAAGAGGTTATCGGAAAAATGAGTCTGAGAAAGGGAGGTGGCATAGACTAGATGGGTTGAATAACCTCCTATTTCACAAGAAAATATTAAATATGTTAAGGATGAATTTGTGCATGCATATGTACATAATAACTATGTTTAAACACTACCCTCCAAAAAAGATCTGATTTAAATTCCCACGTGAAAGAAAATAATTAAAGAGTACACGTAAATCTGAGCAGTGAAACCACAGCTCCTATCAATGGGGGTGAACGGTACCAACATGACATCATTGTAAAATAGGAAAATGTCATGAGGGAACATAAAATGTCATGAATCCAAGACTCACCTGAAATGCGTCTCTGGGTTTTTCTCACTGCATACTATTAATTCCAGACCCTAATTGCAGCAAAAAATTCTGCCATGTTTCTTTTAGTTATAGCCATTTTCTTCCCTGAAATGGCTATAACCTTCCAATGCCCTTGAAATGTTCTTTGTTTTTTTTATTTTTGCTTTTATAGTTTTAGAGATAAAGCGTGGAAGCAGGCTCTTCAGCCCAGAGTCCACGCCGACCAGCGATCACCCATACACTAGTTCAATTCTACACACAAGGGACAAATTACAGAAGCAATTCACCTCCAATCCTGCATGACTTTTGAAGGTGGGAGGAAAACAGAGTACGGGGAGAAAACCCACGTGCTCACAGGGAGGATGTGCAAACTCCATACAGATGAGATCTGTAGTCTGGGTCTCTGGCATTGTAGGTCAGCAACTCTCCCGCTGCGCCATTGTGCCACCCTGTGTGCCTCTGTGCTGCCCGCAGATTTCTTCAAACTACATGCAGACTACAGATATCACATAAAACTGTAGTACTTTCACACTTGAAGCCAAATTGTCATGCCAATGGTTTATTCATGCAATCATGAAATAGGTGCTCCATGATTTTTTTCGCCCAGCTCATAAACCTGCATGAAAGCCTGCAGTGTTTAAGATCTCACTGTGCCTTTGAGATAAAAGATTAATCAAATGTGATTCTGACAAAAGCGATGTCTAATAGTAAGATTAAATGAGAACTTACCAGTTTGAAGTTTGATCTTTATTTTATGAGAAGTTACGATGAGCGATTACATGAAGAACCCAACCAGTCGGCATGCGCGTCAATTTTCAAAGCACCGGTGTGAAATCACAGAAGAACAACAATTGAAGTATTATAGTAAGATTATAAACCTAGAACTACCAAATGAGCTTGGTGATATGAGGGTTGGGAGTGGTGGGCACGTAATCGCTCATCGTAACTCCTCATAAAATAAAGATCAAACTTCAAACTGTTAAGTTCTCGTTTAATCTTATTATTTTACTTCGGAGTCACACGAGTGATTCCATGAAGATTTCAAAGATCTGTGATTTCACGCCGATTCAAATCCAGGCGTCTCACACTGCAATCAGTTGCCTCAGGAGGAGTGAATATTAGCAATTTGACCATCCTGCGGCTGCGAGGATATCGTCCAGAGGGACGTCCATTGCCCTCGCCGCTGACATTGATGCCGTCCTGGTGGAGTGAGATTTAAAATTGTCAGTATTAACCCCTGCACACCCCAACACTTGCTTCAGCCATCGTGAAATGGTCTGAGCTGACACTTTCATATGTGGCTTTTTGTGGGTAAACAATGGTTGCTCAGAGCCTCTAAGGCTCTTCATGACTTCAATATAACGCCGCAAGTGCGCCACCACACACAGCCGTAAATCCATGGGATAAGCTGACAGTACAAGCTTGAATCCGGACATCCCTGGTCTGCTTTGTTTAATTAGGTCATAGATGTAATATTTAACATCATTCTGTGATGACACCATCCTGTCCAGGCGCAGTTTGTGCGAGGTATGAGCCCTTTGCACTGATACGAGCGCCATGAGCATAACCAACTTAAGGGTAATCTTTATTAGGGACATGGATGTGGCTGTACCCCATTGACGAAGCAGCATCAGTACCATGCTTACATCCCAGATTTCAGAATACCTAGGTCTGGAGGATTAGAATTAAAAACACCCTTCATAAATCTGGAGATTAACGGATGAGATCCTACAGACTGAAGTTCTGACCCCCAACATAGGTACGAGTACAGAGCGCTCCTGGCACTGTTGATGGCACAATAGCTCAACCCTTCATCGAAATGTAACTTGGACAGAAATTCAAGCACATCTGGGATGGAGGCTGTGTGGTATGTAATGTTCCCCTGTAAACAAAATTCCTCCGATTTCCTGACATGAGAGATGTACTGCCTTTTTGTACTATCCCTCCAAGACGCTGTGATGACATCCATGGTCCGATTGGATAGTCCCAGACCCAGATATGGCCTTCTTAAAATCTGCAAATCAACAAATTTAGACGATCATACAATGGGTGTTGACCTCCAGTCAAAGGGTGCACTAACAGATTATGACATTTTGGAATCACCATAATAGGCTGTGTACTAATACCCGAAATCAGAGGGAACTATGGCTGTGTAGGCCAGTCGGGTACCACCAAAATCCCTGAGGTGGAGTCCTGTTTGATCTTAGTCAAGCACCGACTGATGAGGCAGAAGGGGGAAATGCATATAAAAACATTCCGCCCCATTGCAGCAAAAATGCATTCACAGCAACTGCCCCTGGGTCTGGTTACCATGAAACATATTTTGGTACTTGGTGATGCAAACAAATCGATATCTGGCATCCCATACCGGAGAACAATTTCATTAAATACATCATGATTCAACAGCCACTCAGTGTTGTCGTTGAATTTGCGTGACCTGGTGTCTACCACTATATTGAATCTGCCTCGCAAGTAGACAGCTAAAATCCAAATATTCTTTTCCATGCACCAGTGCCAAATAAGATTAGCCAATCCGTCACAAGATTTTGATTTGATTCCAGCCATGTGATTGACATACGCCACTGCCGTGGTGTTATCAATGTGAACATGTAAGTGATGCTTAGTGCTACAGTAAGCTTTGAGCCCATAAAATGCTCCCAAAAGCTCTAAATAATTAATTCCATTTGATTGGAGAATCAGCGCCTCATGCATATTCCATCTGCCTCCACAGCTAGACCTGGTGTCTGTAGCACCCCTACCTAGGGCACTTACATCAGTCTGCAAAACAACTGAAGGTGTTCTGATCAAAATTTTGCTAGAACAAATTGAAATGTTTCTATACCACCACTGTACTTCAGTAATGGCTTCAGATGGTAAGTGCATGGGCTGATTGAAATGGCCTGCATGTATTCTAAGTGCCTGTACCTTTGCCCTCTGTAAATGTTGGTAATGCAAAGGTCCATATTGCACAGCTGGAAAGGCAGCTACCAATTTTCCAATTAAACTGACCACCTGTTTAATTAAAGGTGATTGCTCCCCCAAGAGCTTGATACAGCCTTCAATGAAATCTAATATATTGCCCTTGGGCAGAGTCACACACATGTGAATTGAATCTATTGTGAATCCCAAATGGTCAATTGTGTTAACCGGCACCAATTTTGATTTAGCTGGGTGGGTAAAGAACCCCAACCTCTCAACCATGTGTTTAACAGCTGAAATTGATAATTCAGCTGCCACAAAGGTGTTTCCGATTATTAAGATGTCGTCCAAATAGGCCATTACAATATGGCCCTGTGACGATAATAACCCTAGTACTGGTTTTAGCAATTTTGTAAATAAGCGATGGGCTGAGGTTAACCCATTAGACAGTGCTCTAAACTGTCATAATTGCCCCATCCAGCTAAATTTCAAATATCTCCGATACGCTTTATGAACAGGCAGAGAATAATATGCATCTTGAAGATCTATACGTCATATAACACCCTCTGGAAAACAATTGCTTGACAATAGCAAACGTTTCCAGTTTTAAATGATTATACAGCACAAACGGATTAAGTCCTGTCAGGTCCAAAATAATCCGACATCCACCATCTTTCTTTGGTCTAGGACACACATTAGACACAAATGGATGGGTTTGATAAACTGTCTTCTCAATTACACGTTTAAAATATAATTTTGCTATTTCAGCTTGAATCTCCACAGTCTCCCGTTGTGAGAAAATGAGTGCCCGCACTGGCTTGTGCTGGGTGGGTGGACACAGGTTGGGAATAAATTCAATTTGAAACCCTTGTATACTCTGCAGTATAAACACGTTTGATGTTATTTTACACCATCTTTGAGAGACCTGTGTAACCTCCCCCCAACTGGTAGGTAATTCTCACTTAATATGTTTCAACAAGAATTAGACCCACCTACCTCCATGGTTACTGGTGGAGTTCTGTGTCCCCTGGCTCTGGATGGAAAAGGCATGTTTGCCCGTACTCCTGCTGGAGTGCATCAGCTGCGCACAATGAATGGCTTGTTCCTTGTCCGGACCCGGTTTCAGCAAACCATTTGTAAGGGTACTGTCTCCAAAGGGTTCTGCTGGTCACTGTAACCAGTACTAGGGTTATTATCAGGCTCATCTGCTGGCGCCTTGATGAGCCTGACAGTTTTTGCCTCTTCGTCTAGCTCTTTTACCCTCTTTGCGAGGTCGTCTCCGAACAATAAGTTCGGCCACTGGATGCTGCTAGGCTTACACAGGGCAGCGAACCTTGAGTTAATGGTAGGGCGGATGGCGCTCTTTCTAAGACAGTTAATTACAAAGTGCATATTGCACATGCGAGCCAGGGCATCCCGCTGAACTTCAGTCAGGAGCCCACCATCCACCGACCTACCAAAAGCTGTAATGCCGGTTGCGAGCAGTTTCAGCACCCGTTGCAGTTTCAACTCCTGCGCTCGGATGCCTAGTCCCATATGGCGTCAAATGGCATGGTTGACGGCCGGCACTTTGAGCAGAAAACAATTTACTGGGGGGTCATATTTTTTGGCCGTTGTATCCATGGCCAGTTCCTGAAGCTGGTGCGAAGCCAAGTAATTTATACTGGCAGCCAGCTCTTCCCCCAGTGGCTCTCAAGAGTCTATTGGGATGGCAAACCTGGCCGCCAGGAATGGGACCTCTGGCTGATGCCCTTCGTCCCATGGGGCAGGCTCCAATGCTAAGCCGTCAGAGTTGGCATCAGAATCATACTGACCCGGTATACTCTCCTCCTCCAAGAGGGAGATACTAGGCAGCCCAGTAGGTGCTGCTGACACGGGCTCTTGGAGAGGCCAGTGCTCTTGATGGAGCAACCTCTCCAATAGGAGCTCCATCCTGGATAACCGTTCTACGGTATCCATTTTTGAGGGAGAACCCTCCCGACCAGACTCGTCCGAGTCTATCGGCCGGACAGACTTTCGAGTGGCCTTACGCCCCTCCGGCATAGCCACGGTCCTCTCGGACACCAAGTCTGGAGTCACTGGTCTCACTACTAGCGACTCTGTAGATGAGCTAGGCAGCCGCCCGCTACCCCCACTCACGCAGGAGGAGCAGGAGTAAACTATTTGCCTCTTCAATCCTATGCCATCATCACAGCTGATCATCAAATTCAAGATCATATTCTCATTTCCTCCCATAGGCTTTGATGCAGTCATTTTCTCAAAGAATGAAAAAACTACAACACACTGATTACCCAAGTGTCCTATAGATTTACAATTTTCTTAGTTGAAAATGCACAGAAAATCTAAAATTACATGATGGAAATGACAAAATATGAGGTCCACAATGTGCAGCTGAGAAGATTGCTGCCTCACAGAGCCAGAGATTCTGAACTCACTGCTGTCTGTGTGGAGCTTGCACGTTCTCCCTGTTTTCTTCTTTCATATCCATCTTCCATGTTTCGAATGCTGTCATCATTTGTCCTGAAAAGGACGCAAGCTGCCGGCGACAATCTCTTTTGTGAGTGGGAGCTATCACTTGTTGCAATAGATGGTGGTAGCAGAAATAGCTCAGGATACTTCCATTTTCCAGCCCCGCGTCGCAGATGCTTCTGCTATGGGGCTGTTCTCCCTGTGACTGGATGGGGTTCTCTCTGGTTTCCTCTGACATCCCAAAGCTAATGTTTTTGTAGGTTAATTGTTACCTGTAAAAATTGTCCCAGTATGTAAGGAGTGGATGCGAAAGTGGGATAAAATGGAACGTGTATGGGTATTCCTTGCTCGTCAGAGAGAGGAGAACTTGGAATGGAATTGAATGGAATACTTTATTGTCACATGTGACAAGGCACAGTGAAATTCTTTGCTTGAATACTCAAGGTATGTAAATAGCGGCCACCTACGGCACTGACAAAGTTACAAAGGACGCCAGCTCCTCCTTTGTTCTACCCCCCACCCCCTCCACCCCCACAGTGGTTCCCCCTTGCCGGGTCTTCCATTGTCCATTGTTCTTCCCCTTACTTCACGGCGGTCCCCCCGCGCCCTCATTAACCACCGACCACGGGTCGACCCGCAAGACCCCACCGCCACCGAGGCTTCACCCTGGCGTTCTTCAAAGTAGGCAGTCTGATGAAGGGTCTCGACTTGAGACGTCACTGGGCCATGCTGGCCCAGGAAAGCCACTCTCTTTGAGATTCACAGAGGACACGTGGATGCTATTGGGAGATGATTTAGCTCAGAACAGGACCAAAGGCAGCACCAAAACTCCAAACTTGGCAAATGCGTACACACCTCCTAACCTATTCAATCAGTGCTCAAACTTGCAAATAAAGTTTTTTTAAGTTGTTCAACTGTTGAAAATCTCATTATGCGATGACCTCGGAGGTCTCTGTGCATGAAGGCAGAGATAGATTGATTCTTGATTAGTACAGGTGTCAGGAGTTATGGGGAAAAGGCAGGATAATTGGGTTAGAGATAGATAGAATAGGGAGAGATAGAATAGTGAGAGATAGATCAGCCATGATTGAATGGCGGAGCAGACTTGATGGGCTGAATGGCCTTATTTTGCTCGTATAACTTATGAACTTATGAACATGACCCTCCAGAGTGCCTGTCCAACTGGCAGACTTCCTACCGGCTCAGTAAAGAATGTGAATTAAATAACTGTGTATGTGTATTGAAGAGCAGGATTTAGACCACAGTGACAATCGCTTGGCAATACCTCGCAATGTCATTATTTTACTTCAGCAATGCTCCATTGGACGTAGATAATCTCTCCCATCAGAACCTCAAAAGAACTTTGTTGTTCTCGCCAAGCGCTATCCACCTCTTTCTTCTCGGTGGATAGACATAAACTGCTGGAGTAACTCATCGGGTCCAGCAGCATATCTGGAGGAAAGGAATAGGTGACGTTTCGGGTCGAGACCCTTCATCCAACTAAGTTTCTTCTCCAAGGCAACTATGGCAAATATCTTGAAGTATTCACCCTTCTCTGATAGTCACAATAGAATGGAAGTGGCTGAGATGTGGAACTTATTGTCACAGTGGACTGTGGAGGCACAAGTCAGTGGATATATTTACAGCAGAGATGGACCAAATTCTTGATTAGAATCGGTGGGGACAAGGCAGGAAAATGGGATCTTCTTCTTGCGTATGGCGTGCATAGCCTAAAGTTGTAGGACAACTTGTTCTATTTGATCTTATTTGATTGTGCACGTCGGGTTGATTCCATTTTTCGAAACAGGGCAGACCACATGAAGGTTAGAAAAATGCTATTAGGAGGCAGAGATCAGCCACGTTTAAATGGTGGAGTGGACTCGATGGACCAAATAGCCTAATTCTACTCCTATAACTTGTGAACTTGGGATAAACTGGAAGTCCTCCAAGTGAGTTAATTTATGGGTCTGTCCCACTTGGCGATTTTTTAGGCAACTGCCGGCGACTGTCATAGTCGTAGTAGGTCGCTGAGAAACCAGCGACAACCTACGTCATCCTGGGGACAACCTACGACAGCACCCACGTTAAGCTACGCTCATTGGGACAAACCCGCTGCCGCCGAAAAATGTTCAACACATTGAAAAGTTAGCGGTAACCAGAAAGACGCTATGACTTTTTGCGTGACTGAGGAGCCTACTCACAGCGACCACCGGTGAAAAAGTGGCGACAAACTAGTCGCCTGTAGTTGCCTCAAAAAATCGCCTAAGTGGGACAGGCCCATTATTGTTTTATTTTGTGGTGGGATCCACATGAAAATAGTTGCACACTTATTACGGCTATTTTGCATTTTTCTGGGCTTGTAATCTGCCTTAGCAGCAATGTGACATGCCATTGGCACACCAACAATGTAAATCAAATTCCTATGCAACTATTATTTCTGACAAATATTTTGATCTTGTCACTTTCAGGGTCTATTTCTCTGTTTTAGTGGAGGTCCAGGGCAAACATTAAGTGCTTTTCGTAAAGAAATTGAATATTTTTAATGAAAGTTCTTTAAAGTTACTTATATTTTTTTTAATATCTCCCTAAATTATTTGATAATGCATGTTAGTGTTGTTATTATATATTTCTTAATAAGCATATGCGTACATGCCCATTTTACTGTTTCTGCAATGCATTTCTTTGCAGTATGTGTTTTCACTGAATGAAGATCATATTTAAAATAATTAAAAGCTGCAGAAGTTGGCAGAACAGAAGCAATCTGGTGTACTTCCTGCATTGCTTGTGTTAGATAAACACTTGATCATTCAGCTGCACAATCAACCACCATTCTGTTCAGCCATCTGCGAACAGCTGGGAAGATATTGTTCCTGACTTTAGTCGTACTCACTTTCAACTTTTTGTATCGACAAGAGAGACGAGAAGAGAGAATGACCAGGGTGTGAGTGGTCCTTGATTTTGTGAGGTGTTTTCCTGAAGGAGTGTGAAGTGTTGTTGGAGTTGATGGCAGTGGGAGGGCGAGGCTGATTTGTGCATGGACTGGGCTACATCTACAACTCTGCAATTTCGTGTGGTGTTCAGCTGAGCTGTTGCCCACCAAATGGTGATGCATCCCAATATTTTGCTTTGTCCTGATGGACAACCTTCCATTAATTCCTTGTGAAATGAATTCGCCAATTTCATCTGAGCTGTTCCCATCTTTTAGCTTTTCCACATCTTAAAATAATAAGCTATGGATATCAGGTTCCTAAGCAGTAGAGCGCAACAGACAAGGAAGTAAAACAAACCTAAAGGAAAGAAAGAATAAAGTAAAAATAAAGTGTAAGAGGAAGAGTGGCAGAAACAGGGGGTGATAGACTGATAAACATACTACTGTAAGAAGTAATACAGCTGCATTTTTCAGCCAATGTATTTGTTTTGTGTGAGAATAACATAGAAAGGTACAGTAGGCTGCCATATATTGTTGACACAAAAGGACACAAAGTGCCGGAGTAGCTCAGTGAGTCTGGCAGAAACTCTGCAGAACATGGATGGGTGACGTTTCGGATCAGGACCCTTATTCAGAATCGAAACGGCAATTATCCATGTCCTCCAGAGATGCTGTCTGACCCTACGTATCCTTCATGTCCTTTTATATGAACCAGAATCATCAGTTCTTTGTTTTGACTATAAATGTGGACAATTGCTCACATGAATGACACCAAGTCTGGGACTCGAGTATGTGTGGAAGTCCTGAACTCACTCGGCAGATTCTGTGATGATTTCCTTGCACTTCATCCTGTATGGACCACTACAGATATGAGTACAATGAAGGAGCACGAATTTGCTGCATTCCCAAGAGTTTAGACTTTAGAGATACAGTGCAGAAACATTCCATTCGGCCCATAGATACCGACCAGTGATCCCCACTCACTGGCACTATCCTACACACAAGGCCCTATTTACATTTTTACAAAACCCAATTAACCGACAAACCTGTATGTCTTTGGAGTGTGGGAGGAAATCGGAGAAAACTCATGCGATCACAGGGAGAATGTACACACTCTGCATAGACAGCACCAGTAGACAGGATTGAACCCGAGTCTCTGGCGCTGTAAGGCAGCAACTCTATCACTGCTCCACTGTCCGCCCCCTATGGTTCCCACTATAGTGCTGGCTTCGGAACAGCAAACCCAATCATTTGAATTCGGTGCTACCTCCTGTACCTATGCAGAACTCATGAATTTCATTAACTTCACCACCAATTTGCATCCTGCACTCAAATTCACTTGGACCATCATCAACACCTCCCCCCCATTTCTTGATCTCATAGTCTCCATCACAGGAGATAGACTAACGACTGACGTCTAATATAAACCCATTCAGTCTGAAGAAGGGTGTCCACCCGAAAAGTCACCCATTCCTTCTATCAAGAGATGCTGCCTGTCCCGCTGAGTTACTCCTGGTTTTTGTGTCTATCTTCCATTTGAATTCAGAAGACTGGTTCAAAGAAAAATGGAAAGCATAAAATCATGCTAATTTATCTTTAATTAATCATGCGTTTTTTCATGCCTCTAATTAGGTTAAAGTGGCAATGTTACAAAATTTTGAGATTTAAAAAATCAAGTCTGCAATTTATCCCATCAGATAAAGCATAAAAATAAGTTTAATTTGACACCTAATCCACTTTCATATCTTCAGTAATAAAAAAGTTGTGGCCATTTTCATACTCAGAAATTAGCATCTTGTTCCCTATTGCTTTTCCATTGACTTAACACAAAAGCTGTGATCAAGTACAGGCAAAAGCCCATAAATGTCTTAAAAATTTAGAGAACTGAATGAAATTTTCAGTTATTATAGATTGAAGCATTCTGAAACAAATATGAAACAATCTTACTTGGATGACCTGAAATTAAAGCATATAATTAGTTAGTTACCTAATTGTAGCTAATTATAAAATTCAATTACTAGATCTAAACATCTATCCATTTCTTAAGAAAAGGCTAACATTTTTAAAAAGCCTAAGTGTCCAAATAACATTCGCACAAGAATTCATAATATAACATGATTTTTAAATCTCATTGTCATGAATTTATAGGCCAAATTGAAGGAATTTTGTGTTTAATTCCCGTAAATTAATGGCCATTTAAACCATCTTGCAAGTGGGTTCTTGTTGAACGCGATCGTTTGGAGCGTTGCGGTTTGCGGTGAATTTAACCCCCAGTCGGCAGGAAAAAACTACTGGTTCGTATATTTTTTAAGTCACATTTTCGCAACATGAAATTTTGATTAAAGGCGTGCTAAGAAGCACGTTTTTATGTAAAAATAAACTGTGTACCTTCTTTTGTCCCCTACGTGAGATCCGTCCCATTGTCGGCGTTCACGGCTTTAGAAGATGATTTTTAATTCACTTTAGCAATTAAATTATTCAGCGCAGTTTAGAAATAACTCCATAAAACAAATGTTGGAGCAATTTCTCTTCAGCAACTAAGAGTTCAGCAACTAAATCCCCTGAGATTAATCGATTTGAATGGTCTAGAGTAAACGGCATTTTAAATCCGCCCCCCTCTCAAAGGCGCCAAAGTTGCGCACACGGGCAGTGGCAGAACTGCAGCGCCGCTAGAGGTAAGTTTTGTAACATACCTAGTTAAAGCTTTTTTTAATGATTTATTTTTTAATTGTTTTAGGATTTACAAAGTTTTCGGTGTCAGGCCATTCAGAAGAGTTGAGAATGTGTGAGGGAGCTGGCCAGTCAGTGATGTTCTACTTCAGTAAGTTCCTGGGTATTATATTGCATGGTGTAGCCCTCACAACATAGCATAAACAACATGCCAGAAATAGCAGCATGGGGCATCCACTATAGTATAGATATCCAAAGTTATCACCGGGTGATATATTGCTATTCACATTTTACTGCTTATGTGTTACAGATGTAGAGACTTCAGCAAGATCTTTACATGAAATTTCCCGACCTTCAACTGACCTCAGGTCTTTGCAAATGCATTGACTTTCCTCAGTTACCACACATTTAGCTGAATCTTATTCCTATTGCTTGATAATGGCAACCAAAACTGTATTGCAGTAACCAGAGTCACTTCTTAAGGTAATTCACTAACCATCACACACTTCTAACTCCCAAGTTCCCTGTCTTTCAAAGGAGGCGGAAATTGTTTGGGTTTGCTTGTATATCTTTCTTCCAGATTGAATCAATCAATCTTTATTAGCACATGTACAAACGTACAGACATTTGTTTATTTGCATACAGTTCAGTAAAGTATTGTAATTCCTAAGCACTATCCCCATTTAGTACAAACTGTATAGTCATAGTCCATGACAGCACAGTGGCACAGTGGTAGAGTTGTGGCCTTACAGGGCTTGCAGTGCCAGAGACCTGGGTTCGAACCTGACTACAGGGGCTGTCTGTATGGAGTTTTTACGTTCTCCACGTGACCCGCATGTGTTTTCTCTGCGATTTCTGGTTTCCTTCCGTTGGGACCCATGTTCACATGGGAGGGCTGGCCCCCAATGCAATATTCCACCTCTCCACCAATTCCAATATTGGTGGCCAGTGAGGGGGCCTTTCTGGAGCACTAGTATGGGCGTTGAGCGCCAAAGGGACTGGTTTCCAAAGGGCTAGTATGCATATTGCGGTCTCAATGGATTCTTGGGCAGACAGCTCAGTCACTCAGACCTGGTGGGCTGGCAGCTCAGTTACTCAGGCCTGGTGGACTGGCAGCTCCATCACTCAGGCCTGGTGGGCTGGCAGCTCAGTCACTCAGGCCTGGTGGTCTGGCAGCTCAGTCACTCGGGCCTGGTGGGCTGGCAGCTCAGTCACTCGGGCCTGGTGGGCTGGCAGCTCAGTCACTCAGGCCTGGTGGGCTGGCTGCTCAGAAATACCAGAAATTCTGCCCAAAACATGTGAGAGACTGTGAGAGAGAAGGGGGAGCAGGTGGAGAATCAATTTTAGACATTTTTCATCTTTTTCTGCAAATCACAGCAATGAAGGAGGAAAGTCTATCCTGGCCTGGATCTCACTTGGAGCCAATGAAGGGAGGGAGAAAAATACAGGGGTGAGGATTAATACTTGCAGGGGAAATACTTACCGATGGGCCGAAGAGACTTATGCTGGGCTAGTACAGGCCTGTTGGGTCAATGGGGATCTTTTAAAAATGATTTGAATCTCAGTGAGAGGCACTTTTTCTGGACTTTTCCTGTTCTGGCACGGGCCTTTTGGGCCAAAATGCTCCTACTGGGTTATTACGGGCATTTTGGGGGAAAAGGGACTAGTTTCTTGGCTAATAGGGACATTGAGGGCTGTCATTAGTGGTTTCAGGCAGGTCAAACAACTCATTTCAATTCCATTTCAATTTCAAGCACAGAGCAGGCCAAACAGCACATTGCATTTTCATTTTACTTCCATTGCCATTGTAGTTTCAAGCCCAGGGCAGGCCGAACAGCTCATTGCATTTTAATTCCATTTCCATTGCCATTGCAGTTTCAAGCACAGGGCAGGCCGAACAGCTCATTGCATTTTCATTCCACTTCCATTGCCATTGCAGTTTCAAACACAGAGCAGGCCGAACAGCTCATTACTTTTTCATTTTGCTTCTATTGCCATTGCAGTTTCAGGCATGGGGCAGGCCATACAGCTCATTGCATTTTCATTTTGCTTCCATTGCCATTGCAGTTTCAAGCATGAGGCAGGCCAAACAGCTGATTGCATTTTCATTTAATTTCCATTGCCATTGCTATTTCAAGCACAGGGCAGGCCAAAGAGCTGATTGCATTTTAATTTAATTTCCATTCCAATTGCAGTTTCAAGCACAGGGCAGGCCAAAGAGATAATTGCATTTAAATTACATTTCCATTGTAATTACAGTTTCAAGCACAGGTGAGGCCAAGCCAAACAGCTCATTGCATTTTCATTGCACTTCCTTTGCCATTGCAGTTTCAAGCACGGGGCAGGCCGAACAGCTCACTGCATTTTCATTTCACTTCCATTGCCATTGCAGTTTCAAGCATAGGGCAGGCTGAATAGTTCATTGCATTTTCATTCCACTTCCATTGCCATTGCAGTTTCAAGCACAGGGCTGGCAGAACAGCTCATTGCATTTTCATTCCACTTCCATTGCCATTGCAGTTTCAAGCACAGGGCAGGCAGAACAGCTCATTGCATTTTCATTCCACTTCCATTGCCATTGCAGTTTCAAACACGGAGCAGGCCAAACAGCTGATTGCATTTTCATTTAATTTCCATTGCCATTGCTATTTCAAGCACAGGGCAGGCCAAAGAGCTTATTGCATTTTCATTTCATTTCCATTGCAATTGCAGTTTCAAGCACAGGGCAGGCCAAGCCAGACAGCTCATTGCATTTTCATTTCACTTCCTTTGCCATTGCAGTTTCAAGCACGGGGCAGGCCGAACAGCTCATTGCATTTTCATTTCACTTCCTTTGCCATTGCAGTTTCAAGCATAGTGCTGGCCAAACAGCTCGTTGCATTTTCATTTCACTTTCATTGCCATTGCAGTTTCAAGCATGGGGCAGGCCAAAGTGCTGATTACATTTGCATTTCATTTCTATTGCCTTTGCTGTTTCAAGCACAGGGCAGGCCAAAGAGCTGATTGCATTTTCATTTAATTTCCATTGCCATTGCAGTTTCAAGCACAGCGCAGGCCAAACAGCGGATTGCATTTTGATTTAATTTCCATTGCCATTGCTATTTCAAGCACAGGGCAGACCAAAGAGCTGATTGCATTTTAATTTAATTCCCATTGCAATTGCAGTTTCAAGCACGGGGCTGGCCGAACAGCTCATTGCATTTTCATTTCACTTCCATTGCCATTGCAGTTTCAACCTCGGGGCAGGCCGACCAGTTCATTGCATTTTCATTTCATTTCCATTGTCATTGCAGTTTCAAGCATAGGGCTGGCCGAAAAGCTCACTGCATTTTCATTTTGCATCCATTGCCATTGCAGTTTCAAGCACGGGGCAGGCCAAACAGCTCATTGCATTTTCATTTCATTTCCATTGTCATTGCAGTTGCAAGCACAGGGCTGGTCGAACAGTTCATTGCATTTTCATTTTGCTTCCATTGCCACTGCAGTTCCAAGCACAGGGCAGGCCAAACAGCTCATTGCATTTTCATTTCATTTCCATTGCCATTGCAGTTTCAAGCACAGGGCAGGCCAACCCAAACAGCAAATTGCATTTTCATTGCACTTCCTTTGCCATTGCAGTTTCAAGCACGGGGCAGGCCGAACAGCTCACTGCATTTTCATTTCACTTCCATTGCCATTGCAGTTTCAAGCATAGGGCAGGCTGAATAGTTCATTGCATTTGCATTCCACTTCCATTGCCATGGCAGTTTCAAGCACAGGGCAGGCAGAACAGCTCATTGCATTTTCATTCCACTTCCATTGCCATTGTAGTTTCAAACACGGAGCAGGCCAAACAGCTGATTGCATTTTCATTTAATTTCCATTGCCATTGCTATTTCAAGCACAGGGCAGGCCAAAGAGCTTATTGCATTTTCATTTCATTTCCAATGCAATTGCAGTTTCAAGCACAGGGCAGGCCAAGCCAAACAGCTCATTGCATTTTCATTTCACTTCCATTGCCATTGCAGTTTCAAGCACGGGGCAGGCCGAACAGCTCATTGCATTTTCATTTCACTTCCTTTGCCATTGCAGTTTCTAGCATAGGGCTGGCTGAACAGCTCATTGCATTTTCATTTCACTTTCATCACCATTGCAGTTTCAAGCACAGGGCAGGCCAAACAGCTCATTGCATTGTAATTCCACTTCCATTGCCATTGCAGTTTCAAGTACAGGGTAGGCCAAACAGCTCATTGTATTTTCAATTCACTTCCATTGCCATTGCAGTTTCAAACAGAGGGCAGGCCGAACAGCTCATTGCATTTTTATTCCACTTCTATTACCATTGCAGTTTCAAGCATAGGGCAGGATGAATAGTTCATTGCATTTTCATTCCACTTCCATTGCCATTGCAGTTTAAAGCACAGGGCAGGCTGAACAGCTCATTGCATTTTCATTCCACTTCCATTGCCATTGCAGTTTCAAACACGGAACAGGCTGAATAGCTCATTACATTTTCATTTTGCTTCCATTGCCACTGCAGTTTCAAGCATGGGGCAGGCTGAACAGCTCATTGCATTTTCATTTCACTTCCATTGCCATTGCAGTTTCAAGCACGGGGCAGGCCAAACAGCTCATTGCATTTTCATTTCATTTCCATTGTTATTGCAGTTTCAAGCACAGGGCTAGTCAAACAGTTCATTGCATTTTCATTTCCCTTTCACTGCCATTGCAGTTTGAAGCACAGGGCAGGCCAAAGAGCTGATTACATTTGCATTTCATTTCCATTGCCATTGTTGTTTCAAGCACAGGGCAGGCCAAAGAGCTGATTGCATTTTCATTTCATTTCCATTGCAGTTTCAAGCATAGGGCATGCCAAACAGCTCATTGCATTTTCATTTAATTTCCATTGCCATTGCTATTTCAAGCACAGGCCAGGCCAAAGAGCTGATTGCATTTTAATTTCATTTCCATTGCAATTGCAGTTTCAAGTACAGGGCAGGCCAAGCCAAACAGCTCATTGCATTTTCATTTCACTTTGTTTGCCATTGCAGTTTCAAGCACGGGGCAGGCCGAACATCTCATTGCATTTTCTTTTCACTTCCATTGCCATTGCAGTTTCAAGCATAGTGCTGGCCAAACAGCTCATTGCATTTTCATTTCACTTTCATTGCCATAGCAGTTTCAAGCACTGGGCAGGCCAAAGAGCTCATTGCATTTTCATTTAATTTCCATTGCCATTGCAGTTTCAAACACGTGGCAGGCCAAAGAGCTGATTTCATTTGCATTTCATTTCCATTGCCATTGCTGTTTCAAGCACAGGGCAGGCCAAAGAGCTGGTTGCATTTTCATTTAATTGCCATTGCCATTGCATTTTCAAGCGCAGGGCAGCCTGAAGGGCTCATTGCATTTTCATTTCACTTCCATTGCCATTGCAGTTTCCATCACAGGGCAGGCCAAACAGCTCATTGCATTTTCATTTCATTTCCATTGTCATTGCAGTTTCAAGCAATGGGCAGGCCAAAGAGCTGATTACATTTGCATTTCATTTATATTGCCATTGCTGTTTCAAGCACAGGGCAGGCCAAAGAGCTGATTGCATTTTCATTTCATTTCCATTGCCTTTGCAGTTTCAAGCACAGGGCAGGCCAAACAGCTGATTGCATTTTCATTTAATTTCCATTGCAATTGCTATTTCAAGCACAGGGCAGGCCAAACAGCTGATTGCATTTTCATTTAGTTTCCATTGCCATTGCTATTTCAAGCACAGGGCAAGCCAAAGAGCTGATTGCATTTTAATTTAATTTCCATTGCAATTGCAGTCTCAAGCACGGGGCAGGCCGAACAGCTCATTGCATTTTCATTTCACTTCCATTGCCATTGCAGTTTCAAGCACGAGGCAGGCCGAACAGTTCATTGCATTTTCATTTCATTTCCATTGTCATTGCAGTTTTAAGCATAGGGCTGGCCGAAAAGCTCATTGCATTTTCATTTCACTTTCATCGCCATTGCAGTTTCAAGCACAGGGCAGGCCAAACAGCTCATTGCATTTTAATTCCACTTCCATTGCCATTGTAGTTTCAAGTACAGGGCAGGCCAAACAGCTCATTGCATTTTCATTCCACTTCCATTGCCATTGCAGTTTCAAGCACAGGGCAGGCCAAAGAGCTGATTACATTTGCATTTCATTTCCATTGCCATAGATGTTTCAAGCACAGGGCAGGCCAAAGAGCTGATTGCATTTTCATTTCATTTCCATTGCCATTGCAGTTTGAAGCACAGGGCAGGCCAAACAGCTGATTGCATTTTCATTTAATTTCCATTGCCATTGCTATGTCAAGCAGAGGGCAGGCCAAAGAGCTGATTGCATTTTCATTTCATTTCCATTGCAATTGCAGTTTCAAGCACAGGGCAGGCCAGGCCAAACAGCTCATTGCATTTTCATTTCACTATCTTTGCCATTGAAGTTTCAAGCACAGGGCAGGCCAAAGAGCTGATTGCATTTGCATTTCATTTCCATTGCCATTGCAGTTTGAAGCACAGGGCAGGCCAAACAGCTGATTGCATTTTCATTTAATTTCCATTGCCATTGCTATGTCAAGCAGAGGGCAGGCCAAAGAGCTGATTGCATTTTCATTTCATTTCCATTGCAATTTCAGTTTCAAGCACAGGGCAGGCCAGGCCAAACAGCTCATTGCATTTTCATTTCACTATCTTTGCCATTGAAGTTTCAAGCAGAGGGCAGGCCAAAGAGCTGATTGCATTTTCATTTCACTTTCTTTGCCATTGAAGTTTCAAGCACGGGGCAGGCCAAACAGCTCATTGCATTTTCTTTTCACTTCCATTGCCATTGCAGTTTCAAGCATAGTGCTGGCCGAACAGCTCATTGCATTTTCATTTCACTTTCATTGCCATTGCAGTTTCAAGCACTGGGCAGGCCAAAGGGCTGATGTCATTTGCATTTCATTTCCATTGCCATAGCTGTTTCAAGCACAGGGCAGGCCAAAGAGCTGATTGCATTTTCATTTCATTGCCATTGCCATTGCATTTTTTTAGCGCAGGGCAGGCTGAAGAGCTCATTGCATTTTCATTTCACTTCCATTGCCATTGCAGTTTCAAGCACAGGGCAGGCCAAGCGAAACAGATAATTGCATTTTCATTTAATTTCCATTGCCATTGCAGTTTCAAGCATAGGGCAGGCCAAGCCAAACAGATAATTGCATTTTCATTTAATTTCCATTGCCATCGCAGTTTCAAGCAGAGGGCAGGCCAAGCCAAACATCTCATTGCATTTTTATTTGATTTTTATTGCCATTACATTTTCAAGCACAGGGCAGGCCAAGCCAAACAGATAATTGCATTTTCATTTAATTTCCATTGCCATTGCAGTTTCAAGCACAGGGCAGGCCAAGCCAAACAAATAATTGCATTTTCATTTAATTTCCATTGCCATCGCAGTTTCAAGCAGAGGGCAGGCCAAGTCAAACATCTCATTGCATTTTCATTTCATTTCCATTGCCATTGCAGTTTCAAGCACATGGCATGCTAAGCCAAACAGCTCATTTCATTTTCATTTCATATTCATTGCCATTGCAGTTTTAAGCACAGGGCAGGCCAAACAACTCATTTCATTTTCATTAAGGGCTAACAAATCATTTATTGCAAGTACATTGCAGACTCACAGTTCTGTTGATTCACAGCCCAGAATGAAAGTCGTGGCGTCTCCCTTGTGATCTTGCAGAGTGGCTGAGGCATCCAGGGTTTTACAGTCCTGCCCCCCCCCCCCCCCCCGGAAGGGGTGTTACCTTCACTGCGGTGATTGACAGGCGAGAGGATCTCAAAGTTTTTTACCCACTCATAACTTTTTTTTGTCCATCGATGGGAAAAATCCTCAGAGCCTGCTCGGCAGAGGAGGATTGTGAGTAAGATGGCCAAAAATCATAGCGCTATATGATAGCGTTTTTTTTCTAAAATCAATATACAGCGCAGACAGGAAGTGATCAAGATTAGACTTTTAATTATATGGATATCACCTGTATTGCTTTGTACTGTTCTGAGAGTGTTGCTTCCCATAATTGCCCAGAAGTAACATCGAGTAAACCCAGATTGAACATAGGAAAGTCAGATTAGGGGTTATGGGGAGAAGGGAGTCATAGATCAGCCATGATTGAATGGCAGAGTAGACTTGCTGGACCGAATGGCCTAATTCTAATTCTACTCCTATCACGTATGATCTTATGAAGGCAAATACAGAGTAAGTAAGGTGCTTTCCTTCTTCCCTTATAAAGTGATTCAAGCCCAGGCTCAAACAAGTACCCATGTCTATAATATTCTGAATGTTCTTCACAAAAGTTTCTTATTGGGATTAGCAGATCTTCCATAAAGTACTGCAGTGATTGAAACAGTTTAGCTCCATTAGTTTCCCCACATTAAACTCTGAGTTCTGACCACCCAATCTCTCTTTTAAGAACCTCATAGTCATTGAAGAAAATTTACTGCCTAATCAATCTGTAAGACATTAAAAATACTATTTTGAAATGTTGCAGGTAATGGTTCAATATTATTTTCATGGCACCCTGAAGAAATACTGTCATACCTCAATAAAGTACACTATTTTCTCTTGGTCATGGGTTACAATGATATCTCAAGATCTACCCCATGTACGATATGACTATTTAACATCTCCTGAGGTTTAAGGAGAATGGTGAGTATTTTTCTCGCTGTAAACTGTTAAAAAAGTAAAAAATACTTTTGTTTTTTTGGTAGAGTCCCAAGAACAGAAATGTACTTGACTGATAGATTACACTAATTAGGCCTATTGATAGGTAGATACATTGTAACTGCATTTGCAGTATGTTTAAGATAATGGGTTTGTAAGAGCTGAACACATCTGGCAAAACTGATGAAGTACTTAACATTGAACAATGAAGTTAATTGAAGTTACTGAAAGCAGTAACATTATTTAACAATTTTCCACTTTTTCACATCATTGCCTTGTGAACATTGGTATATGTTTCATTTATAAACATTATTTTTCAGAGATTAGTTTCACAGTTTTAGAATAGTTGGAATGTGTGTGTATGTGTCTATATTTCACATCAAATATATTGAAATTATAACTTAATCCTTAATTCCAATTCTGGGCACAGTCACCATATAGCAATTTTACTTAATGTAGCAATGTTACAACATTTTGAGATTTTAAAAATCAAGTCTGCAATTTATCTCATTAGATAAAGCATAAAAATAAGTTTAACTCCTAATTCACTTTCATATCTTCAGTATTAAAAAAGATATGGCCATTTTCATACTCGGAAATTAGCATCTTGTTCTCTTTTGCTTTTCCATTAACTAAACACAAAAGCTGTGATATCGAGGACAGTCAAAAGCCCATAACTTTCTTAAAAATCAAGAGAACTAAATGAAATTTTCAGTTTAATCCCCCCCCCCCCCCCACAGGCGCCAAGTTGCGCACACGGACAGAGGCAGAACTTCAGCGCCGCTGAAGGTAAGTTTTGTAACATCGCTACTTAATGGATGAGAGTTTTGATGAAAAGTCAGTTGTGAGCTGATTTCAGAATTTTGCTGACTTGGAGTGAAGAGTGAACACTGCTGCCAATTAACTTTCCCAGGTGTGAGTGCAAAATCACATTCACCAAAAATTGGAAGTTCCCCATGGGGAGCTATTCCGTGGAGCTATTCTTGGACTTTAAAGTGAAGAACTGAGCAGGTGTGTCATATGTGTAGGAAGGAACTGCAGAAGCTGGTTCACACAGAAGATAGACACAAAAAGCTGGAGTCAAAGGCACCTTTCCTAATCATCTTTGAAAGGGTGGTGGTAGCTGCTCTCTTGAACTGTTGGGATCTTTCTGCTGAATGTAGTCCTGGCAATGCAGTTGAGTCGGGAGCACCAATATTTAGGCATGGGGATAGTGGAGAAGCGGTGATACACTTCCAAGTCAGTGTGTTGTGTGATTTGGGTGGGGTACTGTAGCTAGTTGTATTCCATGATCCTAAAGCCCTCACGCCTCTTCATGGTGGAGGCCCCAGCTTTCATGTTCAGGTAACGTTTCTTCCCAGCTGTTATCAGGCAACTGAACCATCCTATCAACTAGAGGGCGGTCCTGAGCTACTATATACTTCATTGGAGACCCTTGGACTATCTTTAATCAGACCTTACTGGACTTTATATTTCACTAAATGTTATTCCCTTTCTCATAAATCTGTACACTGTGGATGGCTCAATTGTGATCATTTGTAGTATTTCTGCTGACTGGTTTACACACAGCAAAGGTTTTCACTGTATCCCAGTACACATGACAAAACTAAACTAAATTAACTAAACTGAGGGAAATGTTTGTTCCACTGCCTCAGTGAGTAACTACAATGTATTTTACTTCGGAGTCACGTGAGTGATTCCGTGAAAAAGCCTGCCAGTCTGCATGCGCGTCATTACATCTGACACGTGGTGCAACGATGGGCTGGTAGGCATGCAGCTTCACCAGTGGTAAGTTTTAAAAACCCTCAGGTAAGTTTTAAAAATTTCGTTGAGGTCGTTTTCTGCGGTTGGTAAGTCTTGTTGCAGGAGCAAGTCAGACCATGGAGAAAATGACTAAGGGAAGTGTGGGTAGCAGGCGGCCAGGAGAGCAGCTATAGAAGACCGTGGGAGTGTGGGTAGGGGGCGGCCGTCCATCTCGCCTTCAGATTCACTGGTGGCACAGCCAGTGGCTTCCGACTTGGTGCCGGTTGAAAGCACCGTGGCTACTCCAATGGGACGAAAAGCCACCAAAAAGTCAGTAAGGCCCATTGACTCAGATGAGTCGGGCCAGGAGGGTTCCCCTCCACACAATGGATTTCATCAATCTCACCAATTTGTGTCTAATATATTTTCTAGACAAAAGAAAGATGGTGGGTGTTGAATCATTCTTGATCTAATTCGACTTAATTCCTATGTGCAGTATAAACATTTCAACATGGAAACTTTTGTTACTGCTAAACAACTGGTTTCCAAAGGATGTTATATGGCATGCATAGATCTTAAAGATGCATACTATTTAGTACCCATTCATTACAATCACCGGAGATATTTGAAGTTTAGCTGGATGAGGCAACTATGGCAGTTCAAAGCATTGCCTAATGGGTTAACTTCTGCTCCTAGATTATTTACAAAATTGTTAAAACCGGTGTTGGGCCTACTTCGGGCTCAGAATCGTATTGTAATGGCCTATTTGGATGATGTCTTAATCATAGGCAAGAATCAGAAATCAGCTGAATTATCTGTTTCAGCTACAAAACTCATGTTTTAGAGGTTGGGGTTTCTCATCCATCCAGTTAAATCCCAATTGATACAATCTAGAGTCATTGATTATTTGGGATTCACCATTAATCCAACTCACATGTCTGTGACTCTGCCTAGAGGCAAGAGATTAGAGTTAATAGAAGCTTGTAACAATCTCGTTGATGAGCAACAATCTTCTATTCGGCAGGTATATTCGGTAGTATAATTGGCAAATTAGTAGCTGTTTTTCCAGCTGCACAGTTTGGGCCTTTCCCTTATCAAAATTTGCAACGTGCAAAGGAGCAGGCACTCAATGACATGCAGGTAATTTCAATAGACCCATGCGGTCATTAGCTGAAGCCATTGCTGAGTTACAGTGGTGGATAGCGAATATTTGGCATTGTTCCAGTAAAATTCTGATTGATAAACCTTCAGTTATATTATAAACTGATGTTACTGCTCTAGGATGGGGAGCTACTGATACCATCTCTAGCTGCGGTGGCAGATGGAATATGCATGAGGCATTAATTCTTCAATCACATGGTATTAACTATTTAGAGTTGTTGGGAGCACTCTATGGCTTAAAGGCGAATTGTACTAGTATGCATGACTTGCATGTTCAGCTTCAGATTAACAACACTACAGCAGTAGCATACGTTAATCACATGGGTGGAACCAAGTTGGTATCATGTGATAAATTGGCTAACCTTATATGGCACTGGTGTATTACAAGAAACATCTGGATTTCAGCTATCTACTTACCAGGTAGATTTAACATGGTGGCGGACACCAGGTCACGAAAATTCAATGATAACACATAATGGATGTTGAATCATGAAATATTTAATGAGATTGTCGCTCGGTATGGTGTACCAGATATTGATCTGTTTGCATCCAGCTACCAGCTACCAAACTATGTTTCATGGGAACCAAACCCAGGGGCAGTAGTGGTGGATGCATTCTCACTACACTGGGGTGGAATGTTTTTGTATGCATTTCCCCCATTTTGTCTCATCAGTCGGTGCTTGCTTAAGATCGAGCAGGACTCTGCCTCAGGCGTTTTGGTAGTTCCCGACTGGCCTACACAGCCTTGGTTCCTACTCGTGCTGAGACTAAGAACACAGCCTTTTATGGCTGTCCCCAAATGCAGTAACCTGCTGGTTCACCCTGTGACTGGGGAGAACCATCCACTACATGACCGTATTAATCTATTGATATGCAGATTCTGAGGAGACCGTTCCTGGGGCTCGGACTCTCAGGTCATTTGTTGGATGTGATTACTGCGGCCTGGAGGGATAGTACTAAAAAAATTACATCTCTCATATCAAGAAATGGGAGGTATTCTGCTTGCAGTTGAACATATCATATCACAAGGCAAGCATACCTGATGTGTTGGAATTTCTTTCCATACTATATTTTGATGAGCGACTAAGCTATCAAGAGTGCCAGGAGTGCCTTATCGTCCTACCTGTGGCAAGGATCGAGACAACACTCTGTTGGGTCTCACCCTTTAATATCCTGGTTAATGAAGGGTATTTTAACTGTAATCCACCCAGGCCCAGGTACACGGAGATCTGGGATGTGAGCGTGGTTCTCATGCTGGTTCGCCAATGGGCTCCAGCAACATCCCTGTCTTTGCCCAGACTCACTCTTAAAGTGGTCATGCTCATGGCACTGGATTCAGCACAATGGGCGCAGACATTGCAGAAGTTGTGGCTAGACAGGATGGTAGCGTCTGTAAATAACATAATGTTTTATGTTTATGATTTACTTAAGCAAAGCAGGCCAGGGACGTCAGGGCTTAAACTTCTTTTTATGGCATACCCCATAGACATTCGCCTATGTATAATTATGCACTTGCAGCAGTATATCAAGGTCACCAAGAGCCTTAGAGGCTCCGAATTAACGATATTCATCAGTCACAAAAAGCCTCATAAGAAGGTGTTGGTAGAGACCATTTCAAGATGGCTGAAACAGGTTCTGGCTTGTGCCGGAGTAGACACTGACATTTTTAAAACTCACTCACCAGGGTGGCATCATCGTCAGCAGCGAGGGCACTGGACGTCCCTCTCGACCAAATCCTCGCAGCCGCAGGATGGTCCAATGAACTGACATTTCAAAGGTTCTATAATAAACCTCTTGCCACACCGGGGGTATTTGCCCACTCCATTTTAAATTCCATTTTATAGCTTCCCCCTGGGAGAGAGGGGTCACTATTGTTTTTCTTTTTTACTAATTGAAGCATCAACATGTTTAAGTCTATATCATGTTTGAATGCATTATTTATTATTACTCATTCTGTGTCAACTGAGGCAGTATGTCACATGGACTCGTATCCATGGCATGAAATCACAGAGCTTTTAAATCTTCACGGAATCAGCCACATGACTCTGAAGTAAAATAGTAAGATTAAACGAGAACTTACCAGTTTGAAGTTTGATCTTTATTTTATGAGGAGTTACGATGAGTGATTACGTGTCCTCCGCTCCCAACCCTTGTATCATAAAGGTCATCTGGTATTTCTAGTCTGCTCTAATCTTACTATGTCACTTCGACTATGGTTATCTGTGATTTCACACCGCTGCTTTGAAGATTGACGCGCATGCGGACTGGTGGGCTTCTTCACGTAATCGCTCATTCTCCGGAGATGCTGCCTGACCTGCTGAGTTACCACAGCACTCTGTGTTCTCTTGTCATTCTAAAATGTATTGTGGCTGATTCTTAACCTAACTCCACATACCTGTCACCCTCCTCATTCCTTACATCTTTGATTAACAAAATCTAATTAATCTCAAAGAACATTGATCCAGCGCCAAAGGCCAATTGCAGGAGAAAGGTCCAAATGTTATTACCTTTGTGTTGGTATTGCTAACCTCCCTATTCCTGAACTGCAACAGCAAAATAAATTATTTGTCTATATCCACTCAATTTGATCCCCAGAGAAATTCCACAGAAAGCAACCCTGCTTTGTGTCAGCTACTACTTGTTCCACGGTGTATACTTCCGCTCACAAGTGGTTTAGCAATTAATTAGCTACTCTGTCAAAATGTCCCTCAATCCAGAGTCCTTCTAGAAGGTAAAAATACCTATAGCATTTCTTCCCTTCCTTAAACCACACTCCTATCTACCCTGACTTCCATCTTAAGTATGAGATAATAAAACAGTGACAGTGGAAACTTTAGTGATACCAAGAGAGGCTGAAATTATGCTATAACTCCACAGAAGTTGGAATCAATCTCTTTTCTTCCTCTCACCCTGTAAATATCCCACTCCATTTGCAATCCCCCCAGTCACCAGTAGCTCTTGCCAAGAAATTAGTTTTGGGCACTGCCAGCGACGGATGGGCCCACGGTGGGTGCTGGAGGTCGGTCGTGAACACAACGCGGAGAACAAAGAGTGACCATTGGGGAATATAATGAAAACTATGTAACTTTGTCAACACTCTATATGTGGCGGCTCATTCCATACTCTGTATTGTATGCAAAACAATGAATTTCACTTTGACATGTAAGTCGTGATAATAAAGTATCATTCATTCATTCATTCATTCATTCTTTCATTCATTTGCTTGTTCATTCATTAGTCATTCATTCATTCTGGAAATGCAATTGAGCAGGGTGCACCAGGGTTTAGGCTTGGGGACAGTGGAAAAGCAGTGATAAACATCCAAGTCAGCGTTTTGTGTGAGTTGGATGGGCTAGTGCAGCTACTTGTATTCCATGCTCCTAAAACCCTTACCCTTCATCATGGGGGTCCCAGCTTTCATGGTCAGTGGAATGTATGTTCAATGCAGTGGAGGCTAACTAGAGATGGCATGTTGAGCAAAATATGTTGTTAAAGTCTGAAAAACAATTTCCATTCAATCTCAGACCTCACACAACTCATCTGGTTCTGCAATCTGGCTTCACAAAGGTGTAACAGACTGTCCTTGTACTGATATGATTACAGAGAAGAACAGATCTGAAGGGAGACCTCTGACTTCACAAGGTGTGTTCCTGGTAGACAAAAGCTGCAGGCCAGGATGACAAATTCAGGAAATTGCTCGGTTAATATGAACACAGGACTGCCAGAGAAAGAGTTGCATCAGGCTGCTTTAACATTAGAACACGGAAGGAATGATTGATCCACAATCATTAAGCCACTTGTTAGCATTGAGAAACACATTGTCAGAAATTAATTATAAATGGCGACAGGAAATAAAAATTTGGCACCATGGCTGTAGCAACATCCATAATCTGAGTAGTATGAAATTGATCATGACATTGAGAATGTTGCAGCACAAGAAATCATAATGAGACTGCAGTTGGCAGTGACCATGAATTGACTATGAGCAAATTGAAACTCAATCTTCAACAAGTCTGTAATGAGCCATAATTAACCAAAGTACTACTGACAATGCTCAAGGTTAACAAAGATCTGTTGAAATAAACCTTTTCTGCACTTCTGCAGTAGGAATAGCAAGAGTGCTCCACCTGAAGTAGGTTTAGGTCATTCAGCTATGACGTTAGTTATTCGGCCCATCTCTCCTGGTCCACCTTTCAGTTCAGTTCAGTTCAGTTTAGTTTATTGTCACATGTACAGTGAAAAGCTTTTGTTGCGTGCTATCCAGTCAGCAGATAGACAATACATGAGTACAATCAAGTCATAAAGTGTACAATGTACACTTTACAGTGTATTACAGTTCATTTACAGTACAGTACAAGGGAATAATGTTTAGCACTCTGCAACCTTTGCACTTGAATACGCAGGAAGGAAAGCAGTCAGTTGCTGAAGGCCTGAGACCCACCATGGCTTAATCCTGCAGGCCAAACACAAACAGAAGCCAGAAGCGTTTCTAATGACATAACCTTTTTTTTCATTCTCAAGGGATTGCAAAAAGGGATTACAACGTCTTGAACCCAATGAAAAAGTGACATTCTTTTAGGTCCTGTCATTATTTTACACGAAGGGCATGTGAAATTGTAGGGCAGAGGGAAACAAAAGTATAAGTACATAGTTCCTTTTAAGTGCCATCGTAGCTAGTGAAGAAGGTAGTGAAGATAGTAGGTAGGTGGTGAAGAAGGCTTTTACCATGTTGGCTTTCAGGGAATTGAGTATAGAAGTTGAGACATTATGTTAGATTAGTACAAGACATTGTTGAGACTGTACTATGCGTATTGTGTTCAGTTTAGTTCACCCACCATACAAAAGATGCCCTTAACTCGAAAGAGTGCAGAGCAGTTTTACGAGGATGTTGCCAGGAGAGGGCCTGAGTTATAATATTGATATACTCTGGGCTGTGTTGGATTTAAACTTTCATAAACATGTATCAAGAAAGGTACAAGAGAGAATGATAAAAAATTGTCCTTGCTCACTTACTGCACACTAAGCATTTGCTTCTGTAACTAAGTTGATTGATTGTAACAGAACAGAATGTAGAATTATCAGTCCACACATTCAGTTATTCACCAAGCAAATAAAAACAGAATCTCAAATATCTTAAGGAAAATCCCACTGGCAACAGGCAGCAAATCATAGCCCATATCATTCATACTCAGTCCTTCCAACAAAAACTACCTTTAGGGATTTCCAAAAATATATGATTGTCTTATTTTTGTGGGATGCAAATAATTGACAAAGGCAATTGACAAATAGTGAATAAAATTGTGTTCAATATGCAGAAGAAATTAAACTGCACCATTAGCCAACAATTCACACAAATGCAAGATCACACGAAAATAGCAGCGGGAGTAGGCCACCAGGCCCCGAAAGCCAATCCTTCTATTCAATATCATCATTGGCAAATCTATGCTGGCTTCAACTTCACATCTCTTTCAATTCCCCAGAACCTTCCATTCATTGGCCTTCCAAATATATATTTAAAATATATTTAATGATCTGGCCTCCTATTCCCTCCTGCACAGAGACTTTTAAATGAATAACCATTTATTTTGAGACATGGAAACATAGAAAATAGGTGCAGGAGTATGCCATTCGGCCCTTCGAGCCAGCAATGCCATTTACTATGATCATTGCTGATCATCCAAATTCAATACCCCTTTCCTGCTTTTTCCCCATATCCCTTGATTCCTTTAGCCCTTAGATCTAAATCTAACTCATGAGACTATGTCCTTTGTTTGCGAATCTCCCACCAGAAAAGATTTCAACATCTACCACGTCAACCCCCTTAGGACTTTATATGTTTAATTAAATTCACCCCTTGATTCAAATCACATCAGCTCAAAGGAAATCCAGGATGAGAATATGTTCTCTGCAAAATCCCCACCTTGAGCATTTTCTCATAGTTCATAGTTTGGAAAACTTACATTCCCCATGCACATTTCCTCACACTGCCCTTTGTCTAATTCTGGACTTTGAAATAACTTCTTTAATATGCTCTTGTCTCACTGTTTTCTTTGTCAGCTAATTGCTAATTTAAGGATTTAATTTCTAAATTATCTGCAATTGAATAAATTCCCTCACAGAGATAGAGAACAAACTGCTTTTATATTCTTGTTGTATTGATGGTTCTGGAGGTCTGTGTTAGGTATTGATATCCATCATATTTTGATCTTCTCAATGGCCTTGATCATCGTGTACTGTTACTCAAAGACAGCAATAGCATCATGCCACAGTTGGATGATTTCCCGGTGAGAAGTTCCATCAGTTAACACACATGCAGGGATTAAATGGTATTCCATATGGACAGGTCACCATTTTTTCATTCCTATTTCAATACTATCCTTTACAGAAAATAATATCTGAAACATTCAAGGTGTTCACAGCAGATCATACTTATATGTAATGTAAAATCTATTACACTCAGTGGAGACTGCGGAAATATCTAAATATGAGGAGAATCAAGAGTCATTTCCATTAGAAAGGCAGCACAGTTGTTGAACAGCAAGCAACCACCTGTGGCCATGGAGCAAGGAATTCCTCCTCTTCCTGAGAATGAGGTTAGAAGCCTATTAGGTCTGCCTTCAATAGGAAGATGGAGAATAGGAGCCTTACTGACATCTTATATCTGCACCAACATATAGCAAGAATTAACGGTTGTGCAAATGGCATGAGAAAATGCAAACAAAAACAAGGTATTGAGAATATAGCAGTGATATTTAAAATTATAAATGGACAGGCCAAGGTAAATATAAGTAATTTCCTTGCAGTGGTTAAAGAGTCCAGGCTCAGAAGGATGCAGCTGCATAGAGCCCAGTTTATTTGGACAACGCTTTGGAGGATAGGATCGCGAACCTCTGTTTCCATTTTGCAATGTAATTTTACATTGTATCCGGACTATGAAGATACCACAGGAGATCTCTCAGCATTTTATGAAATATCTAAATATGTTGAGGAAATTGAATTAGAACTAAATGTCATCATGTCAAATAATGCCGCTGTCCCACTTAGGAAACCTGAACGGAAACCTCAGGTGATCGTGCGCCCCACCCAAGGTTTCCGTGAGGCTCCTGGAGGTTCCCGGAGGTTTTGGTCACTCTCCCTAATAGTCGAAGGTGGTTTCCACATAGCCGAGGCTTCTTCTGGGTTCCTGCGATTATTTCAACAAATTCAAAACCGGCCTCAACTAAAAATAGGTTGTCGTTTCGTTGAAGCCAGTCGAGTGGGGTTGCTATTTACTTACAGGCAGTCGAAGGCAATCTCCTTCGCTGACCAGCCATTTTGATTGGCTCATTGGAGTTTTCATTTGGTTTTCAGGACCTAGAAGATAGGCCGGAAGGTAAAATGCCCGCTAACCTTATTAAACTTCTTAAAACTGTCTCCACTCCTTCTCTCCCCCTTCTCTCCACCTTCTCTCTTCTCTTCTCTCCCTTCTCCCTCCTCTTCTCTCCCCTTCTCTTCCCCTTCTCTCTCCCCTTCTCTGTCCTCTCCCCTTCTCTCCCTCCCTCCCGTGCTCTCTACAGGACTTACCGCGTCCTGTGGCAGCTGTTTACCTCCCTCTTTATCGCTCAGACAGCGCTCCTCCGCTGTCCCTGGCCCCTACCTACGCAATGCGTTTGTGTGCGGTCGGTAGCAAAGATCCTGTAGGATCTTTGGTCAGTAGATGTAGCTCACGCTTTGGTCGAGGCTTTCCAAGCGAATGACCAAAACCTCTGGCGACTCATGGAAACCTTTGGTGGGGCGCAAGGTCACCAGAGGTTTCCGTTCAGGTTTCCTAAGTGGGACAGGGGCTTAAAAGTGTTCATTTTAACACTACTCTGGCAATGTACCTTTCAGACCTATCATTAAGAAGGTGATCATTTTGTCATTATTTCACTACTATTACTTTGGGTGGCTCAGTGGCACAGCTGGTAGAGCTGCTGCCGCACGGCACCAAAAACTTGGGGTCAATCCTCATTTCTGGTGCTCTATAATTTATTTTTGTTCTGTATTTATTCTGTACTGAAGCAAACGTTCCTTCTGTGAATATGTGGGATTCCTCTGGGTGCTCTGATTTCTTCCCACAGCCCAAAGACATGGGATTGGAAGGTTAATTGGCCCCTGTAAATTGCTCCTAGTATGTAGGTGAGTGATGGAATCTGGTTGAGTTAATGAAGATGTGGGTTTAATATGGATTAGCATAAATGGACAGTTGATGGTTGGCATAGACTCGATGGACCAAAGGGCCTGTTCCTGCGTACTATCTTTCAATTAATCACTTTAATATTAATTTGGGGTTTCTAAAGAAACTAGGAACCTCTTTCATGCAATGTGATTTCTACATGGGACTAGCTGCCAGAGGATGTAATTGAGGCAGGTACTATAACACCATTTACAGATACTTGGACAGGTACTGTACATGGCTAGGAAATGTTAAGAGGAATATGATGCAAAGGCATGAAAATGGGATTTCCTTCGATGGGGATTTTTTGTCGGCATGAATTAGTTGGGCCAAAGGACCTGTTTCCATGTTGTATGACTCTGACGCTGTGACTGTAAGTATACATTTCAAGCACTGATTAACTAGTCTGTTTATGGTTTAGCTTTAATCAATAGTATAGCAGGATGAGAATTTAGAACAAATATCAATTAACATTAACAGGGGAAGATGTATTCTTCACAGGCACTTATCTTTTATAGCTATGTCTCAATAAATTAATCTTCATGGCAGGAGTTCAGTAGTCACCTGTTTCTTCTTAAAAGCCTTTTTGGATTGATGAACAGATTAACGTGGAGCATTACAGCTCAAATATAGCATCAAGCTCTAAAACAATTAAGTGATTTTCTGGCCTCAGTCTACATCCAATTCAACATTTATCTGTGTACTTAAATACTTCACAAACTCCAGATAAATATTTTAAATGATATTCTGGGAAATAATGGGGATGTAGCTATTTGAAATCAATATTTTCAACACCTTAACTATTTTAACTTTGTGCAATGTGCAATTGCTCAGTACAAAGGAATAAGTCAATCATGTTAATCAATCAATCAATCAATCAATCAATCAATCAATCAACCAATCAATCAGATTTATTCATCACAAACACAATAAAGTGCAGTGAAATGAAGTTAGACTGTTTATGGTTTAGCTTTAATCAATAGTATAGCAGGATGAGAATTTTGAACAAAAATCAATTAAAATTAGCAGGGGTAGATGTATTCTTCACAGGCACTTCATATAATAGATCAATTTATTCTGTACTGAAGCAAATGTCCAAATAATATGAATATATTTGCATCTATAACTTAAAAGTAAATACTCATAAAACATAAGATCTTAAAACTGAATCCTTGCAATTTGGTAAGAGTGTGATTTGCTGCAGTGATTTGCACAAAAACATAACACCTTAAAATCGAATCTTTGTAAATTTGTAAAAGCATGAAAAAATAATACAGAAGTAGGAAGTTGTTGGTGCTGATGGATTATTGCATGTGGTTCTGGATACCAATCTATAGTAAAGATGTGATAGCAGTGGAGAGGGTCCAGAAGAGATTCACCAGATTGTTGCCTGAGATGGTGCCGTTCAGTTATGAAGGGTGCCGGAGAAGCTAGGACATGTCTTCCTGGAGAGGAGGTTAAGAGGGGATATAAAATACAATACAATACAATACAATCAGTTTTATTCGTCACATTGCACATAAAGTGCAAGTGAAATGAATTTGCCAGCAGCGGTACAATGATAAAGAGCACACAAAAACACACAAAAAATTTAACACAAACATCCACCACAGCACTCATCACTGTGGTGGAAGGCACCAAAATTGGCCAGTCCTCCTCCATTTTCCCCCGTGGTTGGGATCTCAACCCTCCGCAGCCATCGCTGCGGGCATCCAGATGTGCAGACAAGGTAAAACGTCCAGGTAAATCCTGAATCGGTGCCTCCCCACCGGAGACCGCGACTTCAGCCTGGTGTAGGCCGCAGGCCGGCAGTCGGAGATGTAAAGTTTGTGCCACAGCCAGAGCCACCGCAGACTGCAGGGCCGGCAGTCGAAGCTTCCCTCCAGCGATCCCCGATGGTAAGTAAGTCCCCGCCGCGCCCGCAGTAGAAGTACGCCGCGGGCCGGCATTCGGAGCTTCTTCGTCCCCTGGGTCCCCTACAAGGGATCCCAGACTGTGGACGCCGCGCAAGCTGGAGCTCTGCAAACCGTGGCTTCAGGCTACCAGCTACCGTGAGCCAGAAAACGGAGCGCTCCCTTCCAGCGAGCCCCGGCGAGGGCTCGCCCGCTCCACGCTGAGAGTCCGCGCTGCACCCGCATCTGAAGCCCCAGGTGCGTCTCCCGAAAAGGCCGCCCGATCCTCGCTGTTAGGCCACGGGGGAGGCGACATGGAAAAAGTTGCCTCTCCGTGGAGGAGGTGACTGAAGCGGTTTCCCCTTTACCCCCCCACACCACCCCCCACACAAGACACACAAAGAAACATTTAAAACATACATTAAAACATACTAAAAAACCAAAAAAAGTTGAAAAAAGCTGCTGACAGGGCTGCCGGCTTGCAGCGCCCCCACCGACCTATGATTGAGGTACACACAATTATGAGGAGTATAGATAAGTTAAACAGCAGGAAACTATTTCCCATAGCAGTGGTCAATAGGAACTAGGGGGCATAGGTTTAGAATAAGGAGAAAGAGATTCAGAGGTGGTAAGATAGGGACCTTCTCTGCCAGGGGAGTCGTACATACCTGGAATGCATTGTCTGAGAGAGTGGTTGAACACTGGTCATTGGCAGAATTTAAGAAATTAACAATTGAGTCACTTAGGCAAAGATGGCTATGAACCAAATGCTGATACGGTTAATACAGAACGGTGCCAAATGCTTAGCATGAACGAGGTGGACTGAATGGCTTGTTTCCATGCTGTACAATTTTATATTCTTGTTATTATAAACCAACATTCTAATGTAATTCATCATTAACTTAAAAGCTGCTCAGAATAATGCTGCAAATCACTGCAGCAAATCATACTTATCAAATTGCAAGGATTCCGTTTTAAGATTTTGTTTTATGAGGTTTTAAGATATAGATGCAAATATATTTATATTATTTGGACATTTGCTTCAGTGCGGAATAAATTAATCTATTATCTGAATTGCCAGCCACACGATTGACTTATTCCTTTGTGTTATGAGAATGCTAAAATTAATTTACTCTTGAATACATTTTCCGGTCCATCCTTTGTAAGCTAATCAATTCCATTACATATGCATTGCCTGACAGAACCTAAGCCATGAGCCATTAATTTTAAGAATGAGTCTAAAGAGTATTGTCAGTTTGGTTTGGTTTTGCCAGATCCATCCAACTCCAGTGTTCATTCAGATTTGGACCAAAGATGGACGGTAGACCTGAATTCCAGAGGTGAGCGGGGGAGTGAGTATTAAATTATAAAATTAATACAAGGGAAAAAATCTATTTTTACAAGTCAAAATTTGAACGAGAGAATACGTTAATCATCTTTTTCCAAGTCCAATGGAAATGGTTTTATAGGACTTTCCTCAACTACCTCCACTGGCAGCTAGACCCGTATACCCACACCCTCTGTGTGAAAAAGCGTCCCCTCACATTTTGCATTAAATCTCGTGCCACTCATCTTAAATGCATGCCCACTTGCTTTTCGTTTTTCTACCCTGCATAAAACACTCTGTGCCTTCACCTATCTATTCCCCTCATGATTTTATACACACTTACACGATCACCTTACACACATATATACACACACACAAACATGCACGCATGCATGCACACACAGACACACACACACACACACGCATGCATGCATGCACACTCACACACTCACACACACACACACACACACACACACACACACACACACACACACACACACACTGACACACACTGACACACACACACACACACACTGACACACACACACACACACTGACACACACACACACATATACATTAATGACACTGAAGTAGAGATGGTCGAAAACTTTGTTCTTAGGAATAAATATCACCAGTGATTTGTCCTAACCAGCCACATCAAAACTGTGACCAAGAAAGCACTATGACCTTAGAAGGCTTAGGAACTCACCAAGTCCACAACCACACTCACAAATCTCTACAGATGTGCTGTAGAAAGCATTTTTTGTTGGGTTACATCACAGTATGGTTTTGGAACAGCTTCATCCTGGACCGCAAGAAATTGCAGAGAATTGTGGATGTAGCCCAGACCATACTAAATTGTGGATGTAGCCCAGACCATACTAAATTAAACTAAAACCTCAACCTCCTGCACTCAATGTAATAAAGTCCTAGCCTGCCGAATCTCTCCTTATAGATCAGCCCCTCAAGTCCTGGCAACATCCTCATAAATCTTCTCTGCAGTCTCTCCAGATTAATGACATCCTTCCTAGACCAGGGTGACCAAATCTGAACACAGCACTCCAAGTATGACCTCACCAAAGCCTTGTACAACTATAATATACCATCCCAACTTCGATACTCAATACCTTGAAAGATGAAGGCCTATGTACCAAATCCTTCTTAACCACCCTATCTACCTGTGACGTCTCTTTCAGGGAATTATGTACTGTACTCCTAGATCCCCCTTCTTTACCATGCTTCCCAGAGATTTGTGATTGTCCTGCCGTGGTAATGCTTCACACTTATATGCATTAAACTTAATTTACCATTCCTCAGCTCAGTTGCCCAGCTCATCAAAAGCTTTGGGTAATCTTTGCTAACCATCTTCACTATCTATGATACCACATACTTTTGTTTCACCTGCAAACTTGCTAAGCATGCCTTGCATATTCTCATCCTAATCATTGATATAAACTGCAATGAGCACAGGACTGATCCATGAGGCACACCACTCATCACAAGCCTCCTGTCCGAAAAACACCCTTCGACCATCACCCTCTGCTTCCTTCTATGAAGCCAATTCTGTATCTAGTCTGCTAGCTCTTCCTGGATCCCACATGATTTAACCTTCCAGAGCAGCCTACCATGCAGACCCTTATGAAAGGCCTTGCTGAAGTCCATATAGACAACATCAATGGCCATACCCACATCAATCTTTTTGGTCACCTCTCCAAAAAATGTAATTAAATTCGTAGAAACATAGAAACATAGAACATAGAAAAATAGGTGCAGGAGTAGGCCATTCGGCCCTTCGAGCCTGCACCGCCATTCAATGTGATCATGGCTCATCATCCAACTCAGTATCCCGTACCTGCCTTCTCTCCATACCCCCTGATTCCTTTAGCCACAAGTGCCACATCTAACGCCCTCTTAAATATAGCCAATGAACTGGCCTCAACTACCTTCTGTGGCAGAGAATTCCAGAGACTCACCACTCTCTGTGTAAAGAATATTTTCCTCATCTCGGTCCTAAAGGAATTCCCCCTTATCCTTAGACTGTGACCCCTTGTTCTGGACTCCCCCAACATCGGGAACAATCTTCCAGCATCTAGCTTGTCCAACCCCTTAAGAATTTTGTAACACATACATAACCATACTGACATTTTCTAATCAGCTCGTCTTTCCAAATGCTTATGTACCTTATCAGGGCCGGATTTAGATGAAGAGAGCTAAGCTATTTCACTTGTGAGCCCCCCCCCCCCCCCCCAATCCTCCACCCCCATGACTAGAGGACCAAGACTACCCTACAGTGACAGTGTGACACTTTTAGATCCTACTGTATGTTGTCATTAAACAGTTGGTTTTAAAATACATACTGGATTCACCGTGGAGCGGGCGATGCCTTACCTGGATCGCCGTTTGAAGCTCTGGAGTGTTGGGCCTGCTGCTTCAACATCATGGAGCTGTGGTTTGCGGAGCTCCCAGCCTCGGGCCACGCTGATTTTAACATCCCTTTGCCGAGGGCCGCCAGCATGAATCTCCATCCAGCTCAGCCTGTGGACTTCGGGAGCCGCAGTTTCTGGTAGGAAGTGGCCAATTCGGAAGTCCAAGCCTCTAAAAATGTTCTCCCGTTCCGACATCGGATGGTGAGCCCCAAATTTAATTGCACCAATTGGTGCATGTGACAATAAATGTCTCTTGAATTCAATCTTGAATATTATGAAATAAATAAACTACAAATACACTGAGCAAAAATGTTTTTTTCACACCGTCTTCATAGCAAAATCATCCAGAAGTTCACCAAGATCTGTTTGTCTAAGTTTGTCGCTCTCAAAGCACAGAATGCTCAGTGCAGATAAACTCTCTTGAGACATTGTGGACCTTAATTCATTTTCAATTCTTTTGAGTCTTGAAAGAGACCTTGCTCCCGAGCAGTTGGTAACTATTAAGGTAAGAAACAGCCACAAGATTGCTTCCACATTAGGGAAGGCCATCTCAATTGTTTCTTTGTATATTATTTGATAAAGGTCTGTATGAGGCAGAGAGTGCACTTCTGTATGCCTATGGCTTTGTCTCAGGTACGAGTGAAAGTGCAAAAGTTCATCAATCAGTTTCAGGTCAACATCTTCTGGCTATGCTTCCATCAACAGTTCAACACCTTGCTGAATTTCTTGCTTAGATGCAGTCAGATTACCAAGAAAGGAAAACTGTTGTGCAACTTCACTGTACACAGTACCTCTTCTTTTTTAATTGGTTTCAAGTGCATCTCGAAGAGGAATAAAGGATTTTATCCTAAACGTATCTCTTGAAGAGAGTTTATCTAAAGCAACAGGACCAGGTGCACTTCCATCATTTCCTTGCCATTTCCTTAAGGGCCTGTTCCACTTACGTGTCCTTGGCACGCAAATTACACAATCTCGTGGTTGCGTTGAGCCGCGAAGGTCCTGCAAATGTCGGGCGCGATTACATGCGAACGCACAGCCGTCTGGAGCGCGTGACGTCATTTGAAGATGGTCACAAAACTGGAGTAACTCAGCAGGACCGGCAGCATCTCTGGAGAGAAGGAATGGGTGACGTTTCATGTCGGGACTCTTCTTCAGTCTGAAAAGAAGGGTCTTGACCCGAAACGTCATCCATTGCTTCTCTCCAGAGATGCTGCCGGTCCCGCTGAGTTACTCCTGCATTTTGTGTCCATGTTCAATTTTCTTGTCCCTGCTCTGGGAGTAGAAGTGGGGGCGGATCCGGACCGCAATGGCTGTGAGCCCCAGGCCAAGTTCAGCGATCGTTTGCCTGCTTCTGCTGCTGTTGAAGGTGATACGTTGCGTCGCACCAGGGTCTTTGGCCTGTCCCACTTTGGCCGTCAGTTCCAGGCTGTTGCCGCGCAAAGATTTTGTTCACTACAAATATTTCGGAGCCCGCGCGAGGTCGCGCACAACTACATACCCCTCCGTGCTTCTAAGTGGGACCGGCCCCGCGTGGCCATACGATGCCCGTATGCCTCAACGCGACCGCGAGGTCGCATAATTTGCGTGCCAAGGACACGTAAGTGGGACAGGCCCTTTACTCTTTGTCTCCCTGTGACAGTTCTGTAGTTAAAATCTGGCAAGGTGGCCTTTGCTTGTTGCTCACGCTCATCAAAATCTTCTCTAATTTTTCTTAAAAACCCTGGTGAACTGTGCAAACTTGCACAAGTACTCAATAACAGTTTTGATTTCTGAATGGCTTTGTTGACCTTGTGGAAATGACCTAGCAGACGGGTCCAAAAATGCAGCATCAACTCAAATTCCAGTTCTTCCATTTTCTGCAAAAGATTGTTAGCTTGAGGCCTGGTATCACCCTTCACATTAACATCAGAGTACAAATGACTGAGGGCATCAGTGATAGCGCTGGACCTTTCTAAAATAGCCTCCGTGGCTTTTGCATGTGCCTCCCGTTGGAAACTATTTCCTAAAGAATTGTTCCTTATTGACAATTACATTGCAAAACCTGATTCAAATCTGAATCAAATCTGCTTGAAAAAGGCTAACTTATAACTAAACAAACAGGTTCACTTCTTAATAAACAGAAAACTCACAAAGCAGTTTGGTAGACCAATTCAAAACTTTACTAATTATCGGCCAATGGAAGTGGCAAGGAAAACAAACCCCAGCCAAGGGAGCAACACAGACACTGCACTCTCTCCACTTCCCTGAACACAGATTTACATAGTATTATATACTGTTGAGGCAGTTGATGTCCCTCCGGCAGTTTAAAATAAAATGGTCTAAAGCCAGAAAATGGCCACGAGGGGGAGTCCAAGAGGAGGGGGTCTGTTGGATATGGGGAAAGGGATCATCAATGGGGGCGAGGACTCCTCTCTATGGAAGAATGATGTGAGGCGGAGGCGACAGAAGAAGAGCTCCAAATTGCGTTGGGCACGGAACTCATTGAGGTGGGGACAGAGGGGGACAAAGATGAGGCCTCTGCTGCGGACAGACCATTCAGTGTCGAAGAGGGGGAGGTCAGGGGGGATGGTGAACACACGGCACGGATGGGGGTTGGGGCCGGAGGAAGGCAGATGAGTGGACAGTGGCCAAGGCAATGTCTGGTAGGGGGGTGGTGGGTGGTCAGGGGGTAGGGGAGTATGAGGACTGTAGTGTGGGTGGGGAAGAGCTGGGATCACATGGTTTGAGGGGAATGGGGAAGACCGAGTGGAACAGCCACTGATGTTACCAGGGTTGGGGAAACCTATCACTAGGACCCAGCGCAGTCAAACTCAGGGGAGTTGGAGTCTGCAGCATTGAAACAGCGCCACCGATGGTAGGTTTTGTAACAACGCTACTATGTCAAATGTTTTATACACCTTGGTGGAGTGGGACGAAAGGAGAAAGGAAGAGGAGGAGCCAGAGGGCCGAGGGAGAACTGAGAATCGGAAGAGACAGCAAGGGCTACCGGAAATTGGAGAAGTCAATGTTCATGCCGCTAGGGTGCAAACTGCCCAAGCGGAATATGAGGTGCTGCCCCTCCAATTTACGGTGGTGCTCACTCTGGCCATGGAGGAGGCCCAGGACAGAAAGGTCAGATTTGGAATGAGAGGGGGAGTTGAAGTGCTGAGCCACAGGGAGATCGGGTTTCTTAATGAGGACCGAGCGGAGATGTTCGGCGAAACGATCGCCAAGCCTATGCTTGGTCTCACCGATGTAGATCAGCTGACACCTAGAGCAGCGGATGCAATAGATGAGGTTGGAGGAGGTGCAGGTGAACCTCTGTCACACCTGGAACGACTGCTTGGATCCTTGAATGGAGCCGAGGGGGGGACGTAAAGCAACAAGTGTAATATCTCTTGTAGTTGCAAGGGAAAGTGCCCGGGGAGGGGATGGTGTGGGAGGGAAGGGAAGAATTGACCAGGGAGTTACGGAGGGAGCGGTCATTGCAGAAAGCAGACAGGGGGGGAGATGGGAAGATGTGGCGAGTGGTGGGGTCACGTTGGAGGTGGCAAAAATGACGGAGGACTATTTGTTGTATGTGACGGCTAGTGGGGTGAAAGGTGAGGTCTTGGGGGACTCTGCCCTTGTCTTGGGGGGTGGGGAGAGAGAGCAGTGTTACGGGGTATTGAAGAGACCCTGGCGAGAGCCTCATCTGTAGTAAGGGAGGGGAACACTCGTTTCCTGAAGAATTCTGACATTTCTGATGCCCTGGTGTGGAACACCTCATCCAGGGAGCAGATGCGGCATAGACGGAGGAATTGGGAGTAGGGGATGGAGTCCTTACAGGTAGCATGGTGAGAAGAAGTGTAGTCTAGATAGCCATGGGAGCCAGTGGTCTTCCATTTGGAGCCTCGTTACAGTGTCCATCTACCTAAGTTGAAAGAGAAAAGTGCATTGACAAGAGGTAACAATGAAGACTACACCAGACAATAGAAGGGAAAGCCAACATATGTCATGAAAACCTTGCTTCCAGCAATAATATTGTCCAGTATTGCATATTTGCTGATAAAAACACACTTATTTCATAATTCACTTCAACTTAATTTTTTTTAACCTTTACTTTACTTTATACTTTATAGATACATGGGGAAACAGGCCCTTCAACCCATCGAATCCACACCGACCAGCGATCACCCCATACATTAGTATATCCTACACACTAGGGACAAATTACAATTTTACTGAAGCCAATTAACTTACAAACCTGTACGCCTTTGGAATGTAGGAGGAAACTGGAGCACCGGAGAAAACTCATGCACTCACAGGGAGAATAGTAAGATTAAACGAGAACTTACCAGCTTGAAGTTTGATCTTTATTTTATGAGAAGTTATGATGAGCGATTATGTGAAGAAGAACCCACCAGTCCGCATGCGCGTCAAAGCAGCGGTGTGAAATCACAGAATAACAGTAATTGAAGTAACATAGTTAGATTATAAACCTAGAACTACCAGATGACCTTTGTGATATGAGGGTTGGGAGCGGTGGGCACGTAATCGCTCATCGTAACTCCTCATAAAATAAAGATCAAACTTCAAACTGGTAAGTTCTCGTTTAATGTTACTATTTGACTTCGGAGTCACGTGAGTTATTCCGTGAAGATTTCAAAGCTCTCTGATTTCATGGCGTCGATACGAATCCAGTCATCTCACTGCATCAATTGACTCAGGATGAGTGAATAAAAAACAATGCATTGAACCATGACATTGATTTGAAAACATTAATGGTTTATTTAACAAAATAAAGCATATCGACCCCTCTCTCCCAGGGGAAACTATGAAACAGAACTTAAAATGGATTGGGCGAATACCCCAGGTTCGGTAAGCGACTTGTTATAGACCTTTGAAAAGTCAGTTAATTTGTCCATCCTGCAGCCGCGAGGATATGGTCTAGAGGGACGTCCATTGCCCTCGCTGCTGATGTTGATGCCGCGCTGGTGGAGTGAGATTTAAAATGGTCAGTGTCTATTTCTGCACACACGAGACCAAGTTTCAGCCACTTTGAAATGGTCTGAACTGACATTTTCATTTGCGTTTTTTTGTGGCTAACAAATACTGCTGATTCCAAACCTCTGAGGCTCTTGGTGACCTTAATATAATATTGAAAGTGCGACACTACACACAGTCATAAATCCATGGGATATGCCGAAAATATAACCTTGAACCCTGACACCCCTGGTCTGCTCTGTTGAATTAAATCATAAATGTAAAATTTAATGTTATTACCAGATGATACCATCCTGTCCAATCGATGCTTCTGCAACATCTGGACCCATTGCACTGAAACCAGCGCCATGAGCATGACCACCTTAAGGGTGATTTTGGGCAAAGACAGGGATGTGGCTGGACCCCACTGGCGAAGCAGCGCGAACACCATGCTCACATCCCAGATTTCTGAGTACCTGGGTCTGGGGGATTGGAATGAAAAATACCCCTCATAAACCGGGATATTAAAGGGTGAGATCCAACATAATGTTGTTCCGACCCCAACCATAAGTATGATGACAGGGCACTCCTGGCACTATTGATGGCACTATAGCTCAACCCTTCTTCAAATTATAACGTTGACAGAAATTCTAGCACATCTGAGATGCATGTCGTGTGATATGCAATGTTCCCCTGTGATCAGAACATCTCGCATTTCCTGATATGAGAGGTGTACTGTTTTTTGGTACTATCCCTCCAGGCCGCAGCAATCACATCCACGGTACGATCGGATAGTCCAAGCCCCAGGTATGGCCTCCTCAGAATCTGCAAATTAACAGATCAATACAATCATGTAATGGATGTAAATCCCCAGTTACAGGGTGCACCAGTAGGTCAATGCATTTCGGAACACCCAGAATTGGCTGTGTTATCTCCAAAATGAGAAGGAACCTTGGCTGAGTAGGCCAGTCGGGTACCACCAACACTCCTGAAACAGAGTCCTGCTTGATCTTGAGCAAGCACCGACTGATGAGGCAAAATGGAGGAAATGCATATAAAAACATTCCACCCCAAGATGTGAGAATGCATCTACCACTAATGCCCCTGGGTCTGGTTCCCATGAAACATATTTAGGTAACTGGTGATTGAGTCTGGATGCAAACAAATCGGCATCCCATACCGAACAACAATATCATTAAATACTTCATGATTCAACATCCATTCTGTGTTGCCATCAAATTTGCGTGACCTGGTGTATGCCACCATGTTGAGTCTACCTGGTAGGTAGATACCTGAAACCCAAATATTTCCTGTAATACACCAGTGCCAAATAAGATTAGCCAATCTATCACAAGATTCATAGTTGATTCCACCCATGTGATTAACATACGCTACTGCCATAGTGTTGTCAATCTGAAGTTGAACATGTAAGTGACTCATGGTTGTACAATAAACTATAAGCCCATAAATCGCTCCCAATAGCTCTAAATTGTTAATTCCACGTGATTGGAGAATCAATGCCTCATGCATATTCCATCTGCCTCCACAGCTAGAGATGGTATCCGTAGCACCCCAACCTAAGGCACTAACATCAGTTTGTAAAACAATTGAAGGTTCCTCAACCAGAATTTTACTGGAGCAATTTGAGACGTTCATTATCCACCAGTGCAATTCAGCAATAGCTTCAGCTGGTAATTGCATGGGCCTGTCGAAATGACCTGCATGTATTCTGAGTGCCTGTTCCTTTGCACGTTGTACATTTTGGTCATGCAAACGTCCATACTGTGCAGCTAGAAAGGCAGCCACTAACTTGCCAACCAGGCTGGCCACCTGTCTAATTGAAGGTTGTTGCTCCTACATGAGCTTGTTACAGCCTTCAATTAAATTTAATCTCTTGCCCCTGGGCAAGGTCACTAGTATGCGAGTTGAATTAATAGTGAATCCCAAATAATCAATCACTCTAACTGGTATTAATTTGGATTTAAGTGGATGAATGAGGAACCCCAATCTCACAAACATGAGTTTAACAACTGAAACTGATAATTCAGCTGTTTCCCGGGTCTTTCCTATCATCCAAATAAGCCATTACAATATGGCCCTGAGCCCGGAGTAGCCCCAATACTGGTTTTAACAGTTTTGTAAATAATCTAGGTGCCGCGGTTAACCTATTAGGCAGTGCTTTAAATTGCCATAATTGCCTCATCCAGCTAAATTTCAAATATCTCCGATGATCCCTATGAACAGGCACTGAGTAATATGCATCTTTAAAATCTATACATGCCATGTAACATCGTCTGGAAATCAGTTGTTTGGCAATAGCACATGTTTCCACATTGAAATGTTTATACTGCACAAAAGATTTAAGGCTCGTCAAGTCAAGGATGATTCGATATCCCTCATCCTTCTTTGGCCTAGGTAAGATATTAGACATGAATTGGTGAAATTGATAATGTGTCTTCTCAATTACCCCTTTTCTATTTATTTTTTTTAATTTCAGCTTGTACCTCCAAATTCTCTTTTTGTGAGAAAATGAGTGCCCAACTTGGGGTATGCTGTTTGGGAGGACACAAATTGGGAAGGAATTCAATCCAAAACCCTTGTGTACTATGCAGTATAAACAAGCCTGATGTTGGCCCATACCATTCCTTCAGAAACAAGTGTAATCTTCCTTCAATTTGTAAGTGATTCCCACTTAATATGTTCCTACAAGAACCAGACTACCTCCATGGTTACCGGTGGCTTTTTCTGCCCCCTGTTTCTGGCAAAAGGCATGTTCGCCTGTACCCCTGTCGGCATGCGCCAGCTGCACATATTGGCGAATGGCCAACTTGGTCCTTGACCTGTCCAGGTTTCAGCAAATCATTTAAAGGGATACTGCCGCCGCAGCACTCTGGCACACAACAGTACTTTAATAAGTCCGATCTTCTTTGCCTCGTCATCCAGTTCCTTGACTCTTTTTTCGATGTCTTCACCAAACAGCAGATTTGGTGGCTGAATATTACTAGATTTGCAGAGAGCTGTGAACTTCATGTTGAAGGGGGGGCGGATGGCACTTTTTCTCAGACGGTTGATCTCAAAGTGCGTATTACACATGAGGGCCAGGGCATCCTGCTGTACATCAGACAGGTGCCCTCCATCCACCAACCTGGTTAATGCTGTAATGCTCGAGGCGGGGAGCATTAGCACCCTCTGAAGCCTCATTTCCTGAGCTCTTATGCCTACGCTCATATGACCCCATATGGCATGATTCACAGCCGGCACTTTGAGTAGGACACAATTCGCCGGTGTCTCATACTTTTTCGCTATTTCATCGATAGTGAGCTCTTGAAACTGGTGTGAAGCCAGGTAGTTAATACTTGCAGCCAACTCTTAGCCCAGCGGCTCTCCTGAGACTGTTGGGATGGCAAATCTTGCTGCCTGGGATGGTACCTCTGACTCATGCCCTTCATCCCTTGGGGTATGCTCCATGGCTATGCCCCCAGACTCTGCGTCAGAATAACACTGACGCACGCTCTCCTCCTCCAAGAGGGAGACATTAAGCAGCCCTTTTCCAGGTGCTGCTGGCACAGGCTCTCCAAGAGGCCAGCACTGACACAATTCCTCCTGTTGGAGTGCGTCTAGATGGAACATCCTCTCCATTAGGATCTCCATTCTGGATAACCGTCCCAAGACGTTATCCACTTCCAGAGGGGAACACTCCCGACCCGACTCGTCAGAGTCCACAGGCTGTGCAGACTTTTGGTGGCTTTCCGTCCCAATGGAGCAGCCACGGTGCTTTCAGGCACCAAGTCTGCAGGCGCTACCCGCTCTGCTGCAGTCTTTCCATCAGTACTCTCCCGGCGGCTAGCCTTGACTTCAACCCTTGACGTTTTCTCCATACTTGGACTTGCTCCTGAAAACAAGAATTTATCAAGCGCAGAAAACGACCTCCGACTACGTTTTACACTTACCTGAGGCTTTTTAAAACTTACCACTGGAGGAGCGATGCTCCTCCCAACCGGTCGCTGTGCCATGCGTCAGACATAATGACGGGCATGCGGACTGCTGGGGTTCTTCTTCACGGAATCACTCACGTGACTCCGAAGTAAAATTAACAAACTACGCACAGACAACGCCTGTAGTTAGGATCGAACCTAGGTCTCTGGAACTGTAAGGCACAACTCTACCACAGGCCCATGGTATGACAATTTCCTGTGGTTGGGTTCTACCACCAACTTATTTATCAACATGTAATATCTGCAATTTTCACACAGAGACTATGACACATCCTTGAGACAGAAAGAAAAAAATAACTTTCCAAGAGTTCAGTTTATACCTCTACAGCCAGTTTTGTTAGAATGGTTATGGCAGGCTGACAAATATTTTGTTCAGGAGCCTGCTGCTGGTAAGTTCAGCAGTGCACTCAGCTCAAAGCTTAATTAGTTACTGAATAGGCTGTGCACAAAGAAGGGCCTTTACTTTACACAGCGAGGAAGGAAACTGGAGCAGCTGGAGAAAACCTTGGTGGAGTCCATAATGGAAAGCTGGCTAATTACACATCTTATCTGAAACAAGTTCTGGCAATATCATGGGTGTGCTCAAGGAGGCCATCTGTAAGTCACACAGATGCCAGAACAGTTTGGGAATGGTGAATTCCTGAAATAACAACGGCCTTAATGATTGCTCTCAAAGTTAGCACAGCTTGATCCTCCTCCATATCATGGGGAACAAGGATTCTGATTGTGCAGAAAGATGGGAGAACAACCCTTGAACTGACAACACGTTATCTGTTGATTTCCTGAGGTACAACAGTGAGGACAAGAGGACAAGATCAAAGATATATGTAGTTTATTTTTGTTTAGTTTAGGGATACAACATGGAAACAGTCCCTTCTATCCACCGAGTCAGAGAAATTGGTGCTTCAGTCCATGATGCCCATGCTGACCTTTCCGCCCATCTACACTGTCAATTTGCCCACATTTGGGCTGTGCTTTGCCTGTTTGAGTGCCTGTCTAAATGTCTCTTTAAAGAGTGGTTGTATCTGAATCTACCACCTCTTCTGTCAGTGAATTCCATGTTTGAACCACTCCCCAAGTAAAATCCTTTCTCCTCAATCTCCCTTTAAAACTCAACACAAAGTGCTGGAGTAACCCAGAAAATTTGGCAATATCTCTGGTGAGCATACTGTAGATAATGTTTTGGGTCGGGACCCTTTATGAGTCTTATCCATTGAGTTATAACAGTACTGAGTATCTTTTTTTCTGTAAACAGCATCTGCTGTGTTCCTTTAAAACTCTTTCCTCTCACTATAAACCTTTGCAAGATTTTGCAGAGATGGAGGAGTACCTGAGGAGCAAGTAGGGTAAAAAGAACAATTGGAACTAAAGCAGGGGCTAGGAAGAGTGAATGTCACGTGTGAATTGGGTTGAAAGCCCGGGTGATGCTTGTCGCAGATAAGGTGAGTTTGGAGCATTCTTGGAATGTGGGTGCAGAATTAAAGCAGAAAGTTTGGCAACATATAAAACAGACTTAATACTAGCTGGTGTTAAGAATAACAAGGACGGTGGCACAAATTTGAACACATGGTATTAGCTGTGCTAAACATTGGCGGATAAGGGCTGACTGCTTGTTCCAGCCAGCCTGTTACATGCTGTGATTTCTGAGAGACTCATCACCCCCAAGACCTTCAACGACAAAACTGGCACAGCTTTAGGGCTGACAGCTGTCCTTAATAGCAGCTGACACCAGATAACATGGCTTCCGACCCTTGAGATTTGCCAAGCGTGTCATGAAACAAACACTAGGATTATTTAAACAAGTAGGTCTAACATTGTCAGGCAAGGTCAGGTCTGTAGGGTAAGCCATGCCTGAGGCATACTGGTCTCAGCATTAGGACTAGTTTATCAGCATTATAATTGTTCCTCGGTTTGCACTTGTTTTGTACACTGTAGTTCAAGTGCTAATAGAAAAGGACGTTTACTGTGAGAATTAAAATTTATAAAGAATATATAACACAATGAAAGCCACATATCTGCCTGTGTCAATAGATTACATATTCTTATTTAACGTGATCAAAGTCCTTTGAATCAAAGAAAAGAGCACACTCCCACAGGGCTAAAACCTAATTATTGAATGGCAGCACATGGCAGCACATATCTGATTTCCAGAGATCATAACACTGTTTGAACGTTTTAATGTTAGCTAGGATGAGGGCAATCACTCCAAATATTCATTCCGTGGACTAACAATGCTATAATTCTTGGATTCTGAAGAAATATTACGCTTTTCCGACATCACCCCCATGTAAGGTTTTCATCTCATACTTTTCATCAGAGCTGACAAAGAGCTGCTCAAATAAAATTAAATTCTAGGCAGCTTTGTACTGCCCTCTCACTGGCAGTTAGTTCACTGGGTAAAATTCAGTGCATGATCTCACGGAAATATTTTACCGTATAATGATATCCCTGATTCATTATGTAAGCAAACCTATCTTCCCATCTATTCCAGTTCAGAGTGACAACAATCTGTGGTTGGTTAATGTCCTCAAAACCCACACTAATAATAGAAACTGAAATAAAAGCACAACAAGGGAATATACACACAAACTTGTCAATATTCAGGTTCCTGGGTCACTGAAAATCTCCCTGCATTCTTTCCCCTTTTCCTGGTGTGTAGATCTATATTACTTTAAAATAATAAGAAGATTAAGAACTAAGATTGTGGACTTTGATGAAACCAATTTCCAAGTATTCCAAGTCAAAGTCAAGTAAACTTGCTGCATTTATCTTTTGCCTGTGTTGTATTTTCCTATCTCAATCATCTTTAGTTCTCATTCATCAACTCAACTGGATTATTCTGCCAGCTGCTTAATTTAGTTTCTTGTTTTATTAAACCAAATGGCCTAAATGTTCAGTTATAATTTTCCTTGTTGTGTACATATTGTATATGTCCCTGTGTTAAAATTATGTATGGTCTGAGTATGATCTACTATATAACACTCTTAACCTTAGTATGACTGTGCTTAATGTATAGCAGGATCATCACAGAACTGTATGCACAAATAGAATTTCACTGTACCTCGGTACACGTGAAAATAAAGAAATGGGAAATTTCCCTCCCCGGATGCTGCCTGATCGTTGTCTTTGATATAGTGGTGTACCAGACACGTGACCAATTCGAGAATGTCTGCCTTTAATGGTGTTTCTCATTGTTTCTGCTTAGCCCAAGTGATGTTGCACCAAAGTAACACACAGATACTACAATTCAAAATTTGAATTTAATTTTACAATTTCTCCTACTGTACTGTATAGCATTTCTTCACCCTCTTGCTTTGATGTTAAGCGAAACAGATCATTTTGAACATTTGGTGCATGGGCTGGGCATCCAGAGCAGGTGCAGATTTGAAGATCTTCGAATAAACCTTTGTTCTTAATCTAACAGTAATTAATTGTTGATATATGAAGATTACATAATCAATGGGACTCCAAAAATTCTCAATAGATGTAGGATTGTCTACATTTTTTAGATGTTGAAACAGGAGCTCCTCGCCTAAGCTTGTCAAACCTATCTTGAAACAACATCAAAGTCTCATGCAGCACTCGGTATCCTCAACAAAGTATGACCAAAAATCAATTGCTGAAACAGTTGGCAGAATTGACTGGGAAACCTCAAAGGGAATTATACCCAAACATCAAAGCATTTCGGGGAAAGCTACAGAAACCATAAGAGTAAAGGAATAGAATGGAAGGATATGTGATCAGGTGAGCTGCTGTGGGGGTGGAAGGAAGCTCTAGTCGAGGATTAACACTGGGGCACTGTGGTTGCTCTGTAAATTGAGAGTTTTTTTTCAATGCATAGGAGAAGGTTAAGATTGTATGCAATTCCACCGGGTTAGAATGAATCAACTTGGTTCGATTCCCAAATGGCCACTGTAAAATAAATAATAATTGAGTCAGAAAATTACAATGTGTGTGGCAGAAGCTCTTGGGCCTAAATCCAAAATTGAGCAGAGAATTGCTCTGCTGTTTAATAGTAAGATTAAACGAGAACTTACCAGTTTGAAGTTTGATCTTTATTTTATGAGGAGTCGAGTTGAGGGACTACGTGAAGAACCCCGTACAGCCGTTCGTGCGTCAATCTTCAAAGCAACGGTGTGAAATCACAGCAAACCGAAGTATAGTGTAAGATAAAGACTAGAACTACCAGATGAAATCTATGAGGGCTGGGAGCGGAGGGCACGTAGTCCCTCAACTCGACTCCTCATAAAATAAAGATCAAACTTCAAACTGGTAAGTTCTCGTTTAATCTTACTATTTTACTTCGGAGTCACGTGAGTGACTACGTGAAGACTTCAAAGCTCTGTGATTTCATGCCGTGTGAAACGAGGATACACAACCACAGCTGCTTCATTGACAAATGAAGGGAAAACATTCATAATGCATACAGTCATAACATAGATGTAAAACATGCCGATGCTGTTTAAATGAAACAATAATATTTCCATCTCTCACCCAGATGGAACATATAACCAGAACATAAATAGAGTTAACAATACTCCTGGTTCAGCAATGGGTCATTACAGATGTGTGGAGATTCATTCGATGGACCATACTCCAGCCGCAACAATGCGACCCAGCGGAACATAAATACCCTTGCTGCTGATGTTGTAGCAGCCCTGGTGGAATGAGATCTGGAAACAGAATCCATTAGTGCATAACACAACTCCGTTTTCCTCATCTGGAATGCCATGAACAATACGTTCTCCCAAATTCTTTGTGACTAACAACATTGCTAGTTCAGAACTCCAAGGCTCCTGATGACCTTGACATATTGTTGTATACATGTGTGCTTACCTTATCAAAGGTCCCCTGGTATGCCTGTGACTATTTTGAGACCTGACCCCCTTCTGGTCTGCTCAAGTATTTATAACATATTATATATTATAATTTACAGACATTATCATCCTGTACCATCACAATTATTTTGCGACAACCTGCTGCACTAAACCAGTGCCAGAAGGATAACTACCTAATAAACTCCAGCCAAATTTAAGGATATAGTTGCTGCCTCCTGGTGAAATAGTGTTCACAGATATCAACATCGCATATGGCATTATACTGGTCCTGGGACCTATGTTGAAACTATCCTACCCCTTGATAACCGGTGTGGACCCGACAGCGAGTCTTGTTCGTTACAGCCAATTCAATGAGGAAGCTCATTGAGCCAATTAATGGCCGTATTACTCTATAATTAACAGACAATCATTTAGCATGAACTCGAAACATTAGCAATCAATACCATTTTTCATGGAACATTAGCATAACAAACTCTTTCATCTCCTGGAAAAGAAAATATAGCCGTTTGGTGCTATGCAAACTCTTTGAACACATAGAAGGATAGATGTAACAACCCAAACCTTAGGACAGTTTGTTAGACCTGCAGAACATAAATTTGAGTTTATCATGAAACATCTGATTTCCGAAGCCTCAGGCTGAACAAGCAAATTCAAGTTTAAAATAACCAATAAGGTTATATAATTATTTGCAACAAATCGGGAATCAATTTGCATAATCACACAATAAGAACTTAAAGCCTCTTAATGACTTTATTTGAAACCTCGAGTGATGAGACAAAATGGAGGTAGCCATAAAAGACCCACCTGCTCCTTTTTGGCGAGAATGTATCTTTTGCCACTGCTATGCCAACTATTTTGCAACCAGTGAAATAAACATGAAACCAACATACATATGTATACACATATATTCATATTAGGTGTTCCATTGAACCAGAATTTCATAATACAGTGCGATTCAACACCAACTCTGTGTTGCCATTACCCACACTTGATGATTCTCCTGTGGCAACAAAATTATGTAACCATTCCAGTGATTCTTTAACCGATTGCACCCTCGTGACTAACATATGCCATCATCACAATGCATCAACCTGAACATGAGCATGACAATATGCTTATTTGTCCAATCACTCTATAGCCCATACAATGCCCGTAGAGTCTATAAATAGTTGATACTAATAACAGAACTTTTTGGGCAAGTCATGCAAATCTGTTCCATCTCCAAACTCGAGATGATCTTTCAGCTACTTGGTAACTACCTTAAATAGCAACTGTGGCCCGATTTCCGAGCCAGTCTAACAAGACAATCTTGGTCCTTATACTGAACCTGTGCAATTCTAACCTGCTTGAAACCCAATATTGTACATTTTACATTTACCGTTCAAAGTAGCTGATAATGTCTCAATCATTTGTACTGTATAACTAAGTATACACCTTACCAAACTGCAAGTGGTCCCTTAATTGTAGAGTAGCACAAGTCCAGTGCGTGGAACCTCTGGCCAGCTTTCATGCTGCCAGCAACTTCAGTGAACCGCTACTGCCAAAAAAGACATGGGATGCATTGCTGCCAGAACTATGAAACCTTGCTTGTTCCAATAGCTTGTGCTTCACCCTCCAGGTTACACCTATGGAAAAGTCTTACCTGAATAGAGGATTCGGCAGCCAAATGTAATGTCCCCCTGAGAGCGGTGTTCACTGCATATTGTGTTTGGGATGGTAACTTTCTTGTCAGGCATAGACCTCTGGCACATGCCCCGATCTCTTGGGCATGCTCTATGGCTATACCCTCAGACTCGGCGTTAAACTATACCAATCCCACATGCTCACCTCTTACATGAGGGAGCCATAAAGCAGGCCTGCTACACAGCTCTGCTGACACCATTTCCCATTTAGGCCATTAGCACCAATTTGCAATAGAATAAAAGGTTTACCTAACAACTACTAGAGCAGTAATGAACACTGTTTGTCCATCATCGTGACATTATTAATTTCAGCTGGTGTTAACAATGACCTAGATGGCACTTACTAATCAACCATTTAACAAAATAATTGTTGCACTACTTACACACCTGAATTGCATCTATGCACTTAACAATTAGTCCAACGACTAGAACTGTTTTATACCAACAACTGTTACCAAAGTCTTATTGACTGCAATCTGTTGCCCAGGCCGGCATCATGGCCAATTGAATACCTAAAAGCAAATCCCAACATCCTACAAATCTATTTGATAGGACTTAATCTAACTGGATAGAGGAGCCCAATTTCTCAAATATAGTTTGAGACTAGACAGCGGATTTTAGCACAAGCACGTTTAAACTGTGTATAGTTTTCTTTGAATACTTTTGTCATCATTCTGTTATATTGCCTTATCCTAACAATGCCTCCTCATCCCCCATGATCACTGTGAATGGGAATACCCTACTAAACTGCTATCCCCATAAAGCAGCCCTAACAAGGTACCCCTGGTGCCCATGAAGCAGCCCTGAACAAAGTAGCTGCTGGCCCGGACTTTCCCATAGCCCAGTATTTGCCATAGATTTGGCATTCTCATCAAGCAGCCCTGAGCAAAGGTGCTGCTGGCATAACCTCTCCAATAGGCTAGCCTACCATAACTTGGCATTCCCTTAGAGCAGTCCTGAGCAAAGGTACTGCTGGCACCGCCTCTGCAATAGGCTAGCCTGCCATAGTTTGGTATCCCCATGAGCAGCCCTGAGCAAAGGTGCTGCTGGCACAGCCTCTCCAATAGGCTAGCCTGCCATAGCTTGGCATCCCCATGAGCAGTCCTGAGCAAAGGTACTGCTGGCACAGCCTCTCCATCAGGCGAGCCTACCATAGCTTGGCATCCCCATTAGCAGTCCTAAACAAAGGTACTGCTGACACAGCCTTTCCCATAGGCTGGCACTGCCATAACTTGACATTCCCATGAAGCAGCCCTTCCCAAAAGTGCTGCTCTCTAAATTAATTCCTAGAGGTGAAATCTCCCAACTTTCCCAATTGTACTGACTATTTTGTCAGTTGTCCCCATATCCTGGGGATTACTGTAGCTTGAGAACCCCATAGGTGAATTTCCCCTCACCAGGAATCCATATAAATATAATATATATATATATAAATAGATACTCACGGTACCCTCATGGCACGCAGGCTAATGATTTATGTGAATTAACCCCATTACCTAGGGACTACTGTGGTCTGGGAACCACACATATACCTGGGTTTCCCCTGCACCGGGAACCCAGCTTAACCGTTTAGGTTAGTTTTAACCCCATGTCCTGGGGACTACTGCGGTCTTGAACCGCATATGCTTGGGTTTCCCCTCCCCGGGAACCCAGGCAGACCGTTCAGGTCCGCTAAGCCCCATCCCCTAGGGACTACTGCGGTCTAAAACCGCACTTATCCTCGGGATTCCCCTCCACCGGGAACCCAGGCAGACCGTTCAGGTCCGTTAAGCCCCATCCCCTAGGGACTACTGCGGTCTAAAACCGCACTATTCTCGGGTTTCCCCTACCCGGGAACCCAACCTGTGGAGTCACTGACCGCGTTATCAGTGACTCCGATCGCGAACCCGACTTTCCCAGCTCTCCGCTTCCGCGGTCGGACCAGGGTTTCCCCCCCCAAAGCCCTCGGCTGGTTCCCTTGTCGGCTATCGCGAACATCCACTGCAGAAACCCCGGAGGTTCCTGCAGAGACCTAGAACAGGTAAGAAAAATAGCACTTACCTGCAACTTTTTTAGACTTACCATGGAGGAGCTGCGCTGCTCCACAGCTGTCTGCACGAAAAACGTCTGACGCAATGACGCACGAACGGCTGTACGGGGTTCTTCACGTAGTCACTCACGTGACTCCGAAGTAAAATATGCCAGGAAGCAGTGCAGTTACACAGCTATGCAGCAATACATTGACACCTTAAACAGCTGATCGATACACTGTGTCAAAGCCTAGTTGTACCTCAGATTTCCTCCTCTTCATTTTACCCAGCAGCTCTTCAGAAGTTTAAGATGTTGAGCATCTGGCCCATCGTGAGGGGGAGAAGAGGCAAACTTGAAAGGATAAACTTCCGATTCAGACCTCTATTCCTTGGAGGGTATATTTTAGGGTATGTACAGATTTATAATCTATGGAAAACATTCATGTTACAAATCATCAATTTGGCATTCATGACTGGGAAAGTATGAACTAACCTGCCATATTAATAATAGATTCATGACGAAATGAACACGTATTGTGAAATATATATTCATTTTTTGCACATCATCTTACCTGTTATATTATTTTGTTTTATTTGTACATGACTTCAGGTGCTGTCCACTGCCACCTTTAGATTTGGTTGAAAAGGTTTTGAATACTTTCAGCAATTCTGAAGTTTTTACTTGGCTATATTTTTATTTATTACTGGAAACATTCAATTTGATATTATAAATTCATTAGGTCATGTGATAGGAGCAGAATTGGGCCAATCAGCCCATCAAGTTTACTCCGCCATTCAATCATGGCTGATCTATCTCCTAATCCCATTCTCCTGCCTTCTCCCCATAACCACTGAAACCTGTACTAAACAAGAATCTATCTACCTCTGCCTTAAAAATATCCATTGACTAAACCTCCACAGCCCTCTGTGGCAAAGAATTCCTCAATTCACCACCCTTTGACAAAATAAATTCCTCCTCATCCCCTTCCTAAAGGAACTTCCTTTAATGCTGAGGCTATGCCCTAGACTCTCCCAGTAGTGGAAACATCCTCTCCACATCCACTCTATCCAAGCATCTCATTATTCTGTACATTTCAATGAGGTCCCCCTCCTTCTTCTAAACTAATTGTTCTGATTTTTATTAATATTTATTGATTGTCAACCTGGCTTTAAATTCAGCTATCCAATTTGTTTTGAGCTCATGGCCATTAAACCTTCTATGCTGTTTTATTAACTGTCTTTTGTAAATTGAAGTAAATGACCTCCTCTGAGTTTATTTTACTCATACAGTAGTTTACATTGTCAAGAGTTCCCGATACATTTGGAGAAATGAGTTATAAATTCTAAATCCTTGTTGACATCTCTGTGGCTTTTCAGATCAAGATGACAGCAGTTTATAGTCTGGTTTCCATCATATTGCAATGTGCATTCCTTAGCATGGCAGAGTTAGCCTATAAATTATGAATCGGATTCTCACTTGTTATAAGGAGGTTGTGTCTTAATCTTGACATTATTTTAATTTGTATTGCAGGCAGATTTTGATCTTAATTTATTGATATTAGAGTAACTGTGCACAATGAGTGCTATTGAGAAACTTCGAAGTTTTGTACCATGCATCAGGTTTTAATCACTGGGATTAATGCTGGGGCTTCAACATTTTACAATTTAAGTACATGACTTGCTGCTGACATAAACATAGATAGGGAAGTAAGTTGTGAAGAATCATAAGGAGGCAGCATGGATTTGGAAAGGTTAAGAAAGCAGGCAAAGCTCTTGCAGATGGAGTATAAAGCACAAAAATGTCCATGAGCATATTTTCTAAATAGCAAAAGATTGCAGATTGTTCTGGCTGCCCTCCGGCATAGTTTGCTCTTAAGAAAGTACAGCAAGTAATTAGGAAAGTTAGCAGAAATTGTTTTTTTTTGCAAGGAGAATTGAGTATAACGTTAGATCGGTGAAACTTCATTTATGCAGGGCACTGGTGAGACAATTACAGAAGTACCTGGTACAATATTGTCCTCCTGCTGTCCAGAAGCAGGTTAATGCATAGGAAGGAGTTCAGAATAGGTTTGCTAAATTAATGTCTGAATAGGGCAAGTTGTAGTATAAGAAAAAATTAGACAGGCTAGATGTGTATTCACTGAATCTAGAAGAATGAGGGGAGAAACAATTGAAATGATAAAATCCTGAGAAGAGGTGGCTAGAAAGAGTAGATATGTAGAGAATAATTCTTCTCATGGGAGGTTTCAGAAACTATGAATCACTGTCTAAAAATAAGGAGTCATCTACTTAAGATGAGGCTTTTATTCTCTTCAGCTGATTGTGTGTCTTTGGAAATCCCTTCCTTATTTCTGGTGGAATGTGATTGCTTGGGTATTTGTAAGACTGAGGTGGATAGACAATTGGTAAGCAAGGGGGAAGAGGGTGGCTGAGGTTAAAATGATACTGTGGGTAGCTGGCAATGTAGAGATACAGTTAGGTCAGCCGTGAGCTTAAGTGACAGAATGGGCTTGGAGACCAAGTGACCTATTCCTGCTCCTAATTCACATAATTATATGTATGTATGTACGTACATGAAGCATAATGATATCAATAAAACCTACAGCTCAACAAGTGACAGCAAACTGAGTTTACCCTGTGTAGAGCACACAAAATAGTTAAGAAGGAAGATGAATACAGGCGATGATGGCTGAAACCATCTTGCTATCACAATAAGCATTTGCTCCTTTCACTCTCATTCCCACCTGGAGCTATCAACTTTGCCTTCCCCACTGACCACTGCATGGAAATAGTTGGTGCCTGGAGCTAAATCTGAGATCCCCATTGTGGAGAGGGAGAACTTCATAATGGGCCTGCATTCATCTGGGATTTTAACAGTTTATCTATTGAATGTCATAGTCCCAACAAAGGCATTTGGTTTGATGATAGGCACAAATTGCTGGAATAACTCAGCAGGTCAGGCAGCATCTCTGGAGAAAATGGATAGCTAACGTTTTGGGTCGGGACGCTTCTTCAAACCTCCTGTCTGATATCCCAACACGAAATGTCACCTATCCATTTTCTCTAGAGATGTTGCCTAATACTAAAGTTTGTGTCTAACTTTAGTATAAACCAGCACCTGCAGTTCCTTTTTATTTCCTTTGGTTGAAACCTATCTTCAGGGTTCTACTTGTGCTGCAGCGCCACTTTGTTGCAGTCCCACCAATTGCCCACCCGTAATGAATGGGTTAAAGAACGAACTGCAGATGCTGGAGAATCGAGGGTTACACAAAAAGCTGGAGAAACTCAGCGGGTGCAGCAGCATCTAAGGAGCGAAGGAGATAGGCGACGTTTCGGGTCGAGACCCTTCTTCAGACTGGTGGAGAAGGGTCTCGACCCGAAACGTCGCCTATCTCCTTCGCTCCTTAGATGCTGCTGCACCCGCTGAGTTTCTCCAGCTTTTTGTGTAACCCGTAATGAATGGGTGTTCGTTTGATGACAGAAATCGTACCAAATCAGTCAAAACTCTGATGCAGCACAGTGGCACAGCTGAGACCCGGTTCAATCCTGACCTCAGTTACTGCCTGTGACCATGTTGCTTTGTTTCCTCCCACGTCACTAAGACATGTGGTTTTCTAGGTTATTTGACCTCAGCAATTTTCCCCTAGTGTGTAGGGAGTGAATGTGGAAAGTGGGATTACATACAACTCATATGAACCGCTGATCCATGATCGCCGTGGATTCGGTGAGCTGAAGGCCCTTTTCCATGTTGTATCTTTCAATTAATTAATCTGGAAAGTATGAATATTCAGGAAAATCTAAGAGCAGGCAGAAATGGCTCCAAGAGAAAAGAAAATCTTTCCATCAACATGTTTGCTGCATTTCAATTGACATTTCTTGGCCATGAAATTTTAGTCGACTTTCTTCTGAAATTTACTCTTTTCTCTGATGCACAGCTGTAACGAAAGATGAAATGATAAGCTGGTGTAATTAAAATAATTGATGGAGAAACAGATTTCAATTTTGTAATGCCAACACAAGTTAACCAGTCTTTATTTATAGTTGATGGTTTTTTGTAATAAGATTGCAATAAAACATCCTCATTTTATTAGAAGCAGATTAATGCAATATAATTGCATTAGTGAAGATATTATCATTCTCCCTCAACATACTGTACGTTATTTAATGCTGGGCCCTTTTATCACATAATGGCTTTTGGGATTAGCACTTTTTCACCATTAAATGACGGAAATGGCTTCTTTCACAGTTCCTGACTGAATTCCTTGCTGACTGCTGCATTACCATATCTCAACTTACAATTTTACATGAACATGATTCATATTTTAAAGGCATTCTCTTCATTGACATGAAATAATTTTTAGTAAGCCATTTTTTCCCATTGTTTTCACAACCTTCTGACGCATAATTCATGAACATGATAATCCGCACATTTTATTTGAAGTATATTGATGTTGTAGGAACCATTTATGTTTAGGCTAGTTACTGTTGACATATTATATTGTTTTTAAGATATATCTTACAGTATTATTTTGGACAATTGGGGGTGGTCATTAAATGCACAGAGGGGCATATACATATGGGATGGTGGACAGGGAGTGTTCAGGCCAGGCACAGGGGTGGAGAGTCGTACTGTTCTCACCAGAGTGGAAGAACAGGCTTTACAACTTGTATGCAGAATAAGGAGAACCTGGTACATTCCTCGCTTTGTTTGTACAACTACTTCAATAAAGAACCAACTGGAAATAGCGGCTGAAAATGTGTTCTATTTGGTCTGCGTAAGATCTCTCCTACTTACATGTGTAGTAATGGCAACAGCAAGTTAGAAGAATTGGAAATTGTTTATTACATTTAGGTAAGAACTGGCTCTATGAGTGAAAATGGAGCTTGTAAATCATTCAAAAGGAACAAAGGATTGTTTTATTTCACAAGCCTGATGCCGCCATTCCCGATCAACTGGACAAGGTTGCCACTGGTGCTAATCTGACTAACGAAGATTGGAAACCCTGAAAGCCAATGCGCAGGGAGAGAGTGAGTATGTACAGCATTAAGTTTATTGGAGAAGCTATATATGATAAGCTGTATTGGAAAATGGCTACTAAAATGGAGCATTGAGAAGTGACCTTGAGAATCAGAGTGATATTATTTGTTTGAAATATCAACTGCAGGCATATGGTTTTTACGTCAACACTTTCCTAAAGGAATAGTGAACAAGTATGTCCAAAGCTCAGTCACAAGATGGACAGGATTCTGAAAAGGAGAGAAGAGTTACTAAATGCACTGACAAAGGCTTGGAATTGTTCAGGAAAAAGTGCAGAAGACAAGAAACTCGATACGTAAACAAGCTAACAAGCTAACAAGTTAATTGAAAAGCTAAAAGAGCTCGTGGAATCAGAGGAAAATGTAAATTAAGTACAATCTAACCTGGTTCAAGTAATCAGGCTCTGGGATGAATTCAGAGAAAACAACGAGTCACTGGTGCCATTGCCTGAACAGGAGCTTGAAAAGCAAAATCAGTGGTTTCAACAAAGAATGAAAACTTTTAATGGTTTTATACAAGATGTAGAGGGGTGGTTATCTGAAGTTAGACAGCAAACTACACACTCCATTGTACAGTGCCATACAACAGAGTGTTGTAAATTCAGAAGAAATTGGACCTGAGGACAGTGTTTCAAATGTCTCAAAACCAAGATCGAGCCTCAAATATAATTCTTCATCATGTGCATCTTCATCAGCCTCTGCATGCTTAAAAGCTCAGGTCAAAAAGGCTGCTCTCATGGAATGGGTTGCCACCATGAACACAAAGCATGAGCTTGAGGCACAATTCCTGAAATAGATTCTGGCATCGACATACTTATCGGAACAAATACATCAAAGGTATTGGAACTTTGGGAGCTGGTGAACAGCCAAGGTAAAGACCCTACTGGGGTGGGTCATCTATGGTCCCCTGAGAAAGGACAATGACAGCAAGAATGAAAATGGCTGCCCTGCTGCTGCTGTCAATCGAATATTCATTGTAAACGTAGAGGAACTACTGGTCAACCAATACAATCATTACTTCAGTGAAAGTGCCAGCAAGAAAACAGAAGAAATGTCCAGAGAAGAAGTAAAATTCTTGGATATTGTGAATCACTCAGCAAAGATGCCAGATGGACATTATTGTCTAGACATACCTTTTTAAACCAGAAAGTGTCAGCATGCCAAAGAACCGTTGCATTACAGTGCAGCTCATCCAGAGCCTGAAACACAGTTTTGGCAAGAATAAGAAATTTTCATGATGGAATTTGGACAATTGGGGGTGGTCATTAGAAAGAATACACATCTTTACTCACAGGAATGATTGCCAATGGTTATGCTGAAATGGTACCAGTGGACCAGCTGAATCGAAGTGATGGAGAACTCTGGGACATCCCTCACCACGGGTGTATCACTCAAGGAAAGGAACCTTAAGGGTGGTCTTTGACTGTGGTGTAGTCTTCAAAGGATTATCACTTAACTGCCAACTGCTGCAGGGTCCAGACCTTACCAACTCACTCATTGGAGTTCTCATCAGATTCGGACAAGAATCGGTTGCTTTGATGGTTGATATCAAAGCAATGTTTCATCAGATTTCCGTCATGGCCCGAGGGTGATGTGCAGCAGGATCTTGTTGAATACCGGATGAAGGTACATCTTTTTGGAGCAGTGTCGTCACCAAGTTGTGCAAACTTTGCATTAAGGAAGACTGCTAAAGACAACAAAGCTCACTTTCCAGCGGAGGTGACAAACACAGTAAAGAACAACTTTAATGTAGATGATTGTTTAAAATCCATGCCTTCGGAACAGGAAGCAGTTCAAATGGCAAGAGACCTGACTTCCCTCTGCCAAATGGGAGGATTCATGTTGTCAAAGTGAATCATCAACAGCCGTGCTGTATTGGCATTCATTCCACGTGAAAACAGAGCCAAGGAGACCAGGGAGTTGGACTTGGACAAAGACAATCTGCCAATGGAAAGAGCACTGGGATTGCACTGCTGCGTTGAAACAGATGTGTTCAAGTTCAGAACAGCTGTACAAGAACGACCATTCACAAGACGAGGCATCTTGTCCATGGTCGGCTCTATATACGACCCTTTAGTATTTCTAGCACCATTTACTCTGCCAGCCAAGCTGATTATGCAAGAACTCTGTAAGGAAAGACTCGGATGGGATGAAAGCATACCCCAAACCTTCCCTCAGTGATGGACAGGATGGTTAGCAACTCAACAAGATGGTGGAATTTAAAGTGAATTGGTGCATGAAGCCCGCAAACCATGGTCAAATCAGATATGCACAGCTGCACCACTTTTCATACGCAAGCTAAAGTAGCTATGGCACTGTTTCATATCTAAGACTGGAAGATGGTAACATAGAAACATAGAAAATAGGTGAAGGAGGAGGCCATTCGACCCTTCGAGCCAGCACTGCCATTCATTGTGATCATGGCTGATCGTCTCCAATCAATAACCCGTGCCTGCCTTCTCCCCAAATCCCTTGATTCCAGTAGCCCCTACAGCTCTATCTAACTCTCTCTTAAATCCATCCAGTGATTTAGCCTCCATTGCCCTCTGTGGCATGGAATTCCACAAATTCACAACTCTCTGGGTGAAGAAGCTTTTTCCCATCTCAGTCTTAAATGGCCTCCCCTTTATTCTAAGACTGTGGCTCCTGGTTCTGGACTCGCCCAACATTGGGAACATTTTTCCTGCATCTAGGTTGTCCAGTCCTTTTATAATTGTATATGTTTCTATAAGATCCAAATTTCAAATTTCAAATTTTATTCATGGATAACCCCTTGAGATGGACAATCATCTCGTTTTCGAGGGGGTCCAACATAGAACATACAGCACAAGACATAACATACATGGAGGCTCTCATTGACCCACCTACCCACACACCAATCCCAAAACCCCTCCATCCCCATATTATTTCATAATACAATATAAGACCTTGTTACACTATGCAATACAATAATACATAAGTGTACTGGCCATGCATATACAATAGCTATGACAAATGATCACACACAGAGCAAGCTAGATAAAGAAGCTCAAATACTCTAATACTAGAAACAGGTACATGGTTTTATAAGTAAGGGTAAAAGTGTATTTTTAAATAGACGAAATGAGCTAATAGTTCCTATGGTACTAGGCAGAGTGTTCCAGTCAGAAGGAGCTTTGAACTTAAATGCACGTCTCGCAATTTCTTTGTTAGTTCTTGGAATGAAAAAGAAGGGTTGCTGAATATGTCTTAGTGAATATGAGGGTGTATATGGTAATGGTAATAGGTCTTGTTTTAAATAAGAAGGGTAATTGAGATGGATGCATTTAAAGATGAACTGGAACCAGAGGTAGCATCTTCGAGCGTGGGGGGATAACCAGTTTAGAGTTTCGTACATAGAACAGTGGTGAGTTAGATATGGACACCTTAAAATAAATCTGCAAAGACTATTATAAACTACATTGAGGGGTTGAAGATGTGTATCAAATGTATTCTTATAGACAATATCAGCATAATCCAGTGTTCGTAGTAGTACTTGAGAGAAAATTATTTTTCTCATCTGAAAGGTGAAACAATTTATATGGCGGTAAAGAATAGCTAGATTACAATGGCCTCCCCTTTATTATAACACTGTGGCTCCTGGTTCTGGACTCGCCCAACATTGGGAACATTTTTCCTGCATCTAGGTTGTCCAGTCCTTTTATAATTGTATATGTTTCTATAAGATCCAAATTTCAAATTTCATTCATGGATAACCCCTTGAGATGGACAATCATCTCGTTTTCGAGGGGGTCCAACATAGAACATACAGCACAAGACATAACATAAGAGGCTCTCATTGACCCACCTACCCACACACCAGGCACGTGCCGTCAGGGTAGGCAAGGTAGGCACTGCCTACCCTGACTAAAATTATGAAATGGGAATTATTAAATATAAATAGTAAAGGCATGGGAGAATTATGCCTATGTAAGAGACTGATCTCTTAGGTAGGCATAATTCCCTGTGCCTTTCACCTGCAGCGCTTGTAACACGGGAAGCTCTGTGCAGCCCCCGTGCCGTCAGCGCTGCCTGAAGCCGTCAATTTTAATCGGGGCTGAAGGCAGCAGAAATCCTGCCTTTGTAGCACTGCGCATGCGCAGCATCATACTGCGCATGCGCATCAGTCTACCGCGCATGCGCAGCGCAAGTTTATTGGTGGGGTTTTCAGCCATGGTTTGTCGTGTCCCAATGATATGGTAAGTACATTTTGTGATTTTTTTTTTTTAATACCGTATTTGCCGGGGTGTGGGAGTCGGAGTGGGTAGAGAGCTCCTTTCACAGCGTGTGGGGAGTCTGGCCCGGGGTAACGTTGCGGGGTGGGCACAAATGTTATGAATGAGGGGTCGGGGGCATCCACTTGTGACGTTCCTTGCAAGGGGGCATGAAATGACACTGCTCTGAGGCCGGGGGGGGGGGGGTGGGGGGGAGAGAGAGAGAGAAGTAGCTTGAGCGGCCGCCGGGCCGGACAGCGGAACCAGCCGCCACCTTAGCTCCAGAACCACCCGCCCACCTCTGGCAGCTCTCCATCTAAAAACCTCTCTCCTGCCGCTCGCTGGCCTCACTCATGTCCTTAAATTCCAACAGCGCGATTGAGGTTACTCGGCTGTGGGAATTTAAGGATTTGCAGGAAGCCGCTGACATGAGTGAAGTCGGCGAACGGCAGGTGACAGGTGTTCAGACAGAGAGCACTGCCAAAGGTGAGCGGGCCGGCAGAAGGCGCTGAAGTGGTGGCCAGTTCAGCGGTGGCCACTCTCCGAGCTGCTTCTATCCCCAGCTACAGTCCGTGGCTTCACACCCGGAGAGCTGCGGCAGCGGTGAGGCAGTGAAGATTCAGCACTTTGTGATAAGTCACTGTTTTTATTTATTTATTTATTTAACGGGGAGAACAATCTGCGCATGCGCGGTTTACTTTTTTTTTAAAGCGGACTGAGTGCCTACCCAGAGTAATTACTCACGGCACGTGCCTGCCACACACCAATCCCAAAACCCCTCCATCCCCATATTATTTCATAATACAATATAAGACCTTGTTACACACTATGCAATACAATACTACATAAGTGTACTGGCCATGCATATACAGCTGAGTTTTTTAGTAATCATCTCAATATGCTGTGTAAATGAAAGTGTTGGGTCGAGCCAAACACCAAGATATTTGAAGTTCAATACTTGTTATAATGGTGATCCTTCATTAAATGATATAGTCAGATCTACAGAATTACCAAGGCCTTGTCTGGTATCAAATAACATACTGCATGATTTATTTTTATTTAATCCTTTTTTAATTTAATCCCCCTCATCCTTCTAAACTCCAGTGAACACAAGCCTAGTCTTTTCAATCTTTCCTCATATGACAGTCCCGCCATCCGAAAAAGTGCATTTTGCATTTATATTGGGAAAATCCAGTGTGACACCATTAAAACAAATGACAATTCCCAGAATGGAGCTTACAGCATATGAAGCAGTCCTAGCTTTCAGAGTCGATGCAATGCTGCAAAAGGAATTACAGCTTCAACTGGACGAATCCATCTTCTGGACCGATACAATACCGTTTATTGTCATTTGAACCTCAAATGAAGTTCAAATGATAGAACAACAGTGAAACCAACAACATCAAGCCAAACATTTGTAGGAATCAGGATCTCTTTGGTAAGGGATGCTACTGATGTATCATAATGGAGATATGTTCGCACAAAGGAAAATCCTGCGGATGAAGCCTCTAGAGCAGTGTTTCTCAACCAGGGTTCCCCGGAACACTAGGGTTCCATGAGAGGTCGCTAGAGGTTCCAAGAGAAATAGTGATAAATTAGACCAGGGGTGTCAATCTACCAGCCCACGGGACACAACTGTCCCACGAAGGGGTCCAATCCAGCCCACGGGATGATTTCCCCAATGCCAGAGCGGGCTGCAGCTGTCCCTGGTGCCGGACCGGGCTGCAGATGCCCTGAAGCTGCGTGCGTCCGGGCTACCCCTGAGCCACTGCTCCTGCACGTGACCCACCTGCCTAGTGAGCCCGGACGCCTCCTTATATGGCGCTGCCAGTACTGTGATGACTCCTTGGCTGACACCCAGCCTGACCAATCGAACCGCAGATGCCGCTCAGAGAGGCGGGTCCGAACACGGCGAGAGCCAGACAAATGGGCTGGCCATCATTCCGCTTGACTGACACCAGGCTGGCCCAATAGGAGAAGGAATCACCCTCTGGGCAGTCCGCTGTGGCCAATGAGGAGGGAGGTGGCGGCCGCTGAGCGGGGTTAGGTTGCGCGGTGCGGAGTGGCTGGGTGCTGGGTTCGAATGCTGTGAGGAAAAAAAGCAACATTGTAGCGATGCGGGCTGTGCGGCAGATACTTTTCTCTTTACACTGTGTGGAGCACCATGGTGGAGGAGAGAGCTCAGCTGACCACAAAACGTCTCTGTTCTAGGTCCTTCGCAATCTCTCGATCGTCCCAGAAACCCGCACTGACCAGGAGAGGCCACAACCCGGAGTCTCTCTTGGATGCCAGCGCTAAAATGGTGGCGGAGAAGAAGACCTAACGAAACAACAACTTGTTTTGTTTGGTCTACTTTTGTGTCTGTTAATGTTTGATTCAAATGGTTTATTAATGGAAAGGGTGTGGCTCCCAAAACAATCTTAGCCAAAATAGCATAGTTTTTCTCTCTCTCATCACAACTTTCTTGTAGCCTATGACTGTAAGTTAATCTAATCATAAAAGTAATGCTTGCTAGGCAATGTTCTTCATAAGAAACTAAATTCATAAAGTGAAACACCTTGTAGTTATAGCAGAGATTGAGACACATGAGAGCAAGTTGAAAAAACGAAGGCAATGAAAGCTGTGGGAGCGCACGCGCATTCGCACATGCACAACTGATCCGGCCCGCATAAAGTCACATTTTGCCCAATCCGACCTGTGACCCAAAATGAGTTTGGCACCCCTGAACTAGACAAAGCGTGGACCCATTGGATACCCCTCCCCCAACGCAATATTCCCCCAGTAGCACTCACCAAACATAATGCTGGATGTTAAAATGGCGATCCCAGCCGGGAAATCCTCCCCCAACTGCGCAGGCGCGGCTGACGGGTCCCCGTTGTGATGCCAGAGATCACTGTTGTGACGCGAGACAAAATGGTGATCCCAAAATGGCGGCGGGCCCGGTAACCCCCAACTCAGGGGTTACCTGAGACATGAAAATGATTTAAAGGGTTCCGCAGGGTAAAAAGGTTGAGAAACGCTGCTCCGGAGGACTAACAGTAGACCACTTCTTAAGGTGTAAGAGGTGGATCAATGGACGAGAGTTTCTCTGTAAGCCAGACAGAGAATGGCCAAAGCTTAACTTGGAATCTGCAATCTTTGCTAATATTCCAGAAATCAAGGAAGACATCACAATGAACGTCATTGTCAAGGATCCATTTATGTTTAGGCTAGTTACTGTTGGCATATTATATTATTTTGTCTAGATATATGATGTTGTATTATTTTGGAGACTTGGGGGTGGTCATTAGATTCACAGAGGGCCGTATACATATGGGCTTAGTGGACAGGGAGTGTTCAGAACAGGCACAGGAGTGGAGAGAATACAGTTCTCACCAGACTGGGAGAATAGGCTTTACAACGTATGCAGAACAAGTATAAGAATACTTCTATAGAGAACTAGAAATAACGGCTGGAAGATCTGTGCTATTTGGCCTGCGTAAGATTACTCCGAGTACTCATGGCAACGGAAAGTTGGACACTGGAGAAATTGGAAATTTGCCACTACATATGTTCTTTATTACCCTACATTTTAGCAGGGTTTCAGTTAAACAGAAAAAAACAAACCTGGAAGATTTATTGGTGGTAATTTGTGGTTTGGAATGTATTGTTCTTTAATGGCTCATTTTGGCTCAATAGGGGAGAGGGGGGGGATTACATGATGATAAACCCCACTCACAGACGAGCGCATATTCCAAGTTGACACAAGAGTACGTCACTAGCAGAAACATAATATTATAGATGAGAAGTGAAATTACTACCTATTATTTTCGTTCAGAACCATGAAAGAGATCCTATACTAATAAGGTTAAACATTTCATTCTATAAGCAATAAATTCAGATTATCCAGAGTATTAGGTCCGGAAGAAGAGGTAAAAAGAGTTTGAATCCTGATTCTGAGTTGAGTGCCAGAGAATTGCTGGAAGGTAGTTGCACGGATGGGGCAAAGTTGATGTCTAACTATGTTCGACAAAGTTGGTGTCGAACATAGTACAGTGCAGCACAGGAATGGGCCCTTCAGCACAAAATGTCGGTGCCGGAAATGATGGCAGGTAGACAAGTTAAACTGATGTCATCTGCATATACATGATCCATATCCTTCTATTCACTGTACTTCCACGTGCCTTTATAAAAGTTCCTCAAACACCACCATCGCATCAACTTCCACTGCCACCCCTGCAAATACGTTCCAGGCCACCACCACTCTATATAAAAAAACCTGCCCTGTACATTTCCACTAAATGTTCCCACTCTCACCTTATAGCTATGGCCTCTAGTGTTGGACATTTCCACCCTGGCAAAAAGGCTCCGTCTACACTCTCATAATTCTATAGACTTCTATCCAGTCTCCCCTCAACCTCCCACATTTCAGAAAAAACAATCCAAATCTATCCAACCTTTCCCTGTGGTTGAAACCTTCTAATCCAGTTAACATTCTGGTAAACCTCCTCTGCAACCTCTCCAAAGCCTCCATATCTTTCCTGCAATGGGGCGACCATAACTAAATGTAATACTCCAAATATCTTGTGTATGAAGGAACTGTAGATGCTGGTTTAAACCAAAGTTAGACACAAAATGCTGGAGTAACTCAGCGAGACAGGCAGCATCTCGAAATATCTTTCTACCTTTTACTTTCTATGATACTGGATAGCAGTCAGCAATACAAATTAACGACAACAATACTTTATTAAATAAAAGAAATGTAAATAGCATAAAACGACATTCCTATTGTGGCTTTCTTCCTTAGAGACAGACGGACTCTGTAATATCTGTTACTAAACAATATTACAACACAGTTGGCCATATAATACATTTCTTGAAGTGATTCAAATTCCTTTGATAATGCAAAATCTGAATGAAAACAGCATATCCCAGAACATCACAAAAACCAACCTCCCTTCCATGAGCTCCATCTACATGCTACCTTGGCAAAGTCACTAGCATAATCAAGGACAAGTTTCACCCTGGTCACTTCCTCTTCTCCCTTCTCCCATCAGGCAAGAGGTACAGAAGTTTGAACCATAGAAACATAGAAAGTAGGTGCAGAAGTAGGCCATTCAGCCCTTCGAGCCAGCACCGCCATTCAAGATGATCATGGCTGATCGTCCAGAATTAGTACCCAGTTCCTGCTTTCTCTCCATATCCCTTGATTCCATTAGCGCTAAGAGCTATATCTAACTCTCTCGAATACATCCAGTGAATTGGCCTCCACTGCCTTCTGTGGCAGAGAATAGTAAGATTGAACGAGAACTTACCAGTTCGAAGGTTGATCTTTATTTTATGAGGAGTCGAAGTGAGGGATTTCGTGAAGAGCCCGCCGGCGCGCATGCTCGACATACTTCAAAGTAGCGGCGTGGAATCACAGAATCAACAATAGAAATGACTTTGCATAGTATGATTGAATTGACTAAGATTACCAGATGAAGGTGATTGAGGGTTGGGCGAGGAGGGCACGAAATCCCTCACTTCGACTCCTCATAAAATAAAGATCAACCTTCGAACTGGTAAGTTCTCGTTCAATCTTACTATTTCATTTCGGAGTCACGTGAGTGACTTCGTGAAGACTTCAAAGCTTCTGTGATTACACGCCCTGGACCACGTCCATGCTGACACACCACTACCAGGGATGGATGGGAGGAACAAACTTGCTCAATAGTTCATACTGCAAAACAAGAGCATATTTATTAATAACAAATCAAAAACCCCTCATGCGGGGACATCTCCACGTTCTTGACCTGCATTCAGCACGGCTTCTGCGAACTGTAGAGGAGCAGCAACAGGCTTGTTATAAAAACGCTGGAACAGAGCTTCATTCGCCCATCCTGCTGTGGCGAGAATTTGGTCCATGGGCACCTCCATGACCCTCGCCGCTGACGTCGATGCAGCCCTGGTGGAATGAGACTTGAACACATTAATGTCGATACCTGACTTACCCAAGACGACTCGAAGCCACCTGGATATCGTCTGGACTGTCACTCGATGATGAGGTCCCTTATGAGTGACAAGCAGGTATCTCTCCATTCCTCTGATGCGTGCCGTCACCTTGACATAGTGGCGGATATGTGAGGCTAAACATAGCCTAGCATCTGCGGGGTATGCCGGGAACTTCAGCTGCAGCCCTGTGCACCCAGGTCTATGCTGCTTTAGCAGCTCGTCAATGAAAAAGACTACTTCTGTAGGGGCAGATGTCATTCTGTCGACACAAAGTTTGTGTAGTGTCTGTACCCTCTGAGCTGAAGTCAGCGCTAGTAACATCACCAGCTTCATGGTGAGTTGGTCCAGTTGGAGCCCTTCCATGGGAGACCACGTCCTGAGCAGGGTTAATACGTCCCTGACATCCCAGGTGATATTATAGCGTGGTGTAGGCGGATTCATATTGAATATACCCCGCATGAGTCTGGACACTAGCCTGTTGGATCCTACCCCAATCTTGAGGTAGAATGATAGCGCACTTCTGGCGCTGTTGATGGCACTGTAACTTAAGTGTTCATCATGGTGCAACCCCGCGAGGAATTCCAGGACGTCGGTTATTGTCACGTCATCGTACGTGATGCGAGAGCGGCTGCAGTAGGCTTCCCACTTCTTAATATGCGAGCGGTATCTTCGCCTTGTGGACTCTCGACACGACGCCCCGATGGTATCCATGGTCTGAGCCGAGAGGCCGTATTGGACTAACGGCCTGTTCAGAACCTGCAAGCCAACAAATTTAAATAGCCATGGCAGGGATGTGGCTCCCCTGAGACAGGGTGAGTAACCAATTGTGGGCAACCCTTCAAAAGGACCCAAGGTTCGTTGAGCATGTCAAAGACCACCGGATACCAAGGCTGTGTGGGCCAGTCGGGTATAATAAGGATGCCCTTGGCAGCATCTGCCTGAATCTTTCGCAATACCCGACTGATGAGGCAAAACGGAGGGAAGGCATAGAAAAACCAATTCCCCCAGTCCAGCGAGAATGCATCTAGCGCTATTGCCCCAGGATCTGGTTCCCATGAAACGTAGGCTGGTACCTGATGGTTCAACCGTGACGCAAAAAGGTCAATGTCCGGTTTACCAAATTTGGCTGTGACTTTAGAAAAAATCTCAGGATGCAACATCCATTCAATGTTGTCATTAAATTTGTGTGACCTGGTGTCCGCCACAGTATTAAGCTCACCTGGCAAATAGGTAGCTGAAATCCAAATGTCTCTTTGAACACACCAGAGCCAAATTGAGTTAGCCAATTTGTCACACGAAACTGACCTGGTACCACCCATATGGTTTAAATATGCCACAGCTGTGGTGTTGTCTATTTGGAGACGGACGTGTGCTCCAACAAGCTTGGAACAATATGCACGCAGTCCGTGGAATGCTGCCAGCAACTCCAAATAGTTAATCCCTTGAGTCAACAACATCGATGCCTCAAGGGTGTCCCATCTGCCCCCACAACTAGAGCAATTATCAGTAGCTCCCCAGCCATTGGAGCTTGCATCAGTCTGTAAATATACCACCGGATTAGCCTCCCTGACAGGCTTAAATGAGTTGCTAATGTGACACACCCACCATTGCAACTCAGTTATCGCTTCGGACGGCAGCTGCATTGATCGCTCGTAATGACCAGCGTTCCGTTTTAACGCAGTAATTTTAGCTCTTTGCAAATTCTGATAATGCAAAGGTCCATATCGTGCTGCCGGAAACAAAGCCACTAGCTTGCCAATTACTGTGGCTGTATGCTGAATCGATGGTATATTGGTGCCAATTAAATCTCTGCACACCTTAGTGACTTCCTCAATTTTGTTAATTGGTATAGTTATCCTCATGCTCATTGAGTTCACCGTGAACCCTAGGTAATTAATTACCTGGGCAGGGCAGAACTTCGATTTCTCTGGATGGACAATGAATCCTAATTGTTGAAATATATTGACAGCAGCTGCAACACCCTGTTCAGCCAATTGCAGGGTGTGGCCCACAATAAAGACATCATCTAAATAGGCCATAACTATATGATGTCGTTGTCTCAAATAAGCCATAATTAGCTTCACCAATTTAGTGAACAATCTAGGGGCTGTAGTGAGCCCATTAGGCAAAGCCTTATACTGCCAAAGTTGCCCCATCCAGATAAATTTCAAAAACCTTCTATCATATTTCTGGATGGATACTGAATAATATGCATCCCTCAAATCAATGCATGCCATAAAGCAGCCATGAGAAATCAATGATTTGGCTGTTTCAAACGTATCCATTTTAAAATGAGTATATGTTACAAACGTATTCAAATGGGTTAGATCAATAATGACACGACAGCCTCCATCCTTCTTAGGTCTAGTAAATATGTTCGAAACAAATTCAATTGGCTCATGCACCGTTTTCTCAATCACACCCTTCTGTTCCAGACTTAAAATTTCCTTATAACCTGCTGCCTGTTCTGCAGCAGACAATTTGAACGTACGACCAGGCATGTGCTGGGATGGAGGAATGTCGCCATTAATAAACTCAATTTTATGCCCCTGAATATTCCGCAACACATACTCATCACCAGTAAAATTACCCCATGCATCCAAAAACAGCCGTAAACGACCACCAACATGGGAAGTTAAACAGAGAGAAAAAAGAGAACCAGACCCCCTCACCTCCGTGGTTACCGGCGGTCCTTGACACGTGTGGGTGGCCGTGAAGGTGCTGGGTTGGCTTGAGGGCGCGGCGTCTTCGATTTCCACAAAGGTCTCTGCCGACCCTGTCCTAAAAAAGACCCTTGGTGCTGGTTCTGGTGCTGTTGTCGTTGTGGAGCTAGAGGGCGAGTCCTCGTCGAGGCACTGGCCGACCCTCGTGAGCGAATGTATGGAGCTTTTGAGCCTGACGGTGTGGGGGCACTCTGAGAGCGCATGATCCCCACCGTTTTGGCTTGTTCGTCAAGCTCTTTGACTCTCTTCGAGAGGTCCTCACCAAAGAGCTGACGGGGCGGCGGCGGCGGCGGTGGTTTGCACAATCCTGCAAACTTCGGGTTGAGTGCTGGGCGGATGCTGTTTTTGCGAAACCCGTGGATTTCGTGCTGGGTCGCGCACAATAAGGCCAGAGCATCTTCCTGGTCCAAATTCAGTTCGTCCCCGTCCACCAACCGCGCAAAGGCGGTAATACCGGCCGTGAGGAGTTTCAGAATCCGCTGCAATTTTAGCTCCTGTTGACGGATAGCCGCACTGATGTTGCCCCATATTGGCGTATTGACCACAGGCACGTTGAGGGAGTTGCAGTTTGATGGAGCCTTGTGACGGCTCATAGCCTGGATGAGGACTTCTTCCTGCAGCACCTGATTATTGAGAAAGTCCACTGTGGCTGCCAGCTTTGTATTTAGAGGAAGACCAGCCGTATGTGGGGCCGCGAATTTGGTCGCCACATCCAAGAGTTCCTCCGCTGGCACCTCCAACGGAGGTGGTACGGGATCCACCAGAACCTCCTCCTCCTGCTGCTCCAGGCTGATAGTAGATGTTGGTGAAGACGCCCTGTGCCTGTTGCTGCCCTGCTGTTGTTGACGTTGAAGCAGGAGCTCCAGCAGCCGCTCCATACGGTCAATACGCCCTTCACCCTGAACATTCAGGTGGTCGGAGTCCTCCGGCTCTGAAAAGAAAACCGGGCTCCTGTCATCGGCCCGCACCTCGTCGAGGCCCTGCCGGTGCCGGTAGTTGTCGCTAACAGCCGCCGAGGCGAAACTGCGCGATTCCTGCGCGGGCGTGTTCAACCGCCTCCGTTTAGCGGGAGCTGAAGCCGCTGCCACTAAGGGCACTTGCGGCAAGGTGTCGGCACCAGCCGAAGCATGGCTGCCTGGGGCCCACGCAGTCTTGCCGGCTGCCCACATCGTGGACGTTGCCGACGCATGGTCTCGCCCACCCATCCATGGGGGGCTCGGTGACCGTGACGAGACCCGACTCGACCGACCCGTCCCGGCGTTGAGAGTTGGGGTGTGCCGGCTGGACCTCACAGCCGCCCCGGGTCTCGCCCTGGAACCTGACCGCTCCTCCGCGATAGGCAATGCCTTAGCCCTAACAGGGTTAGGCTTCTGGGCTCCTGCCCTCCCCCTTCTCGGAGGGCTGAGTGGAACAGGCCGTGCAACGGCACGTGCCCTGCTCGAGGTCGCCAGCGAGCCCGCTGACGACCTGACTGCCATGGCAGGGTCCCCCTGCTCTGGCGGCACACCACACTCCTCCTCGTCGAACTCCTCCGAGCTGTGGTGTGCTGGCGGATCTGGACCTGTAATCACAGGGCTTACCCACATCTCCGCCTGAGTCCCGGCCTGCGCTGCAGGTACTGCCGATGGTAAAGGCCCCGGAACTGTTGACCGGCGAACTCGTCCTGACGTCCTCCGGCCCTTCGAACTCCCATCCATGTCCTTGCTGCAAGACATAATCAGACAACAAGGACCACCAACTAAAGGTAGAATACTTACCTCCGTGGCCCCTTATGAAGGGCTGGCGAGGAGCGCGCTCCACCGCCAGCCGTCGCAGCAACGCGTTACGACGATATGTCGAGCATGCGCGCCGGCGGGCTCTTCACGAAGTCACTCACGTGACTCCGAAATGAAATTCCACAGATTCACAACTCTCTGGGTTAAAAAGGTTTTTCTCATCTCAGTCCTAAATGACCTACCCCTTTTTCTTAAACTGTGACTCCTGGTTCTAGGCTCCCCCAACATCTGAAACATTTTTCCTGCATCCAGCCTGTACAGTCTGTTACATTTTTTAAACGTTTCTAAAAGATTCCCTCTCAATCCTTTTAAATTTCAGTGAATATAAGTCCAATCAATCCATTTTTTCATCATATGTCAGTTTGAAAACACATACCTCCAGGTTCAGGGGCAGTTTCCTCCCAGCTGTTATCAGGCAACTGAACCGTCCTCTCAAGAGCTAGAGTGCAGTCCTGACCTACCATCTATCTCACTGGAATCCTTTGAGCAATCTGTAATCAGACTTTATTGGACATTATCTTGCACAAATTGATCAACCCTATATCCTGTATCTGTACACTGTGGACGTTTTGATTGTAATCATGTATAGATTTTTTGTTGATTGGATAGCATGCAACAAAAAGCATTTTCACTGTACCTCAGTACACATGATAATTATAAACTAAACTAAACTAAACAACCAAAATTGCCTAGTATCACCACATGCTTCACATTGGCACAAAGTCTTCCAGACACTTGGATACTTCAGACTGTCCATCCAAATCTGGTTGTTGCACTACCCCTAAACTATGTTACTCTTGCTCTACAAATGTTAGGTGGTACGCCCTCTTTTCTGCTTCCATCATGCACACATCTTCAGTGACCTTCGTGAGATGGAACTGCTTCCTCTGATTCGCACTGCTTCCTCTGATGTGGTATACCCTCCATAGTAATCTGTTTGGTCTGAGATGTGGTGCACACCAAATCATCGCTGCTTCCTGGATGGTCTGGTGTTGTCCGGATGTGGCCTTCACGTTCACTCTGTCCTCAACTATTCGTGATGACTGGCCTTTGTTGCCTCTGTTGTACTTGTGTCCCAGGTGCAAATTATAATTTTGACCTTCTGAAACTGTTGAATTCATCAAGTTCTATGATCTCTGTAAGAAGAGATGATATTCCTTGAACTTATGTTGCGCTTCATTGGGGCAAAGGCAGAGAGTGGAGTGACATGAAGAGGTACAGTGCCAGGCAACTGAAGTCATAATGTAACCCTGGCACAAGGTCACCTATTCAAGCTTTGTCCATATTGACCCATTGAAATGGTCTTGTTATATGTGTCACTTCCCAAGATGGAGGATTTTGCTGCTGCATCAGTATTTCTGTCAAAGTCTTTAATTTTTTTTATAGCTTTTCTTTAATTGCTGGTGGTGAATATGCCAGTTAAACCGTGTGGCCATGTGCCATTGCATTCTACAGCTGAGACATCTTGGTACTCTGAGGTGAAACACCGAATGATTTCTGTTGTAGCAATAATAGACCTTCCCGCCAAGCCAAATTTTTGCAATGATCACAAAATGGCAGGAGTACAGATCACACTTATCTTGGAGGTCAGTTCAGTGGAGGTGCCTGTCCTGCATTCTCTTTTAATGGTTCAATTTAACCTATTTAGTGTCTTGGACTGAATAGGCTCCCCGGTCTGTCCACACACAAACTGATCTCAGGGCATGCAACACAGGGCACACCAAAGATGTGACTTGGTCACTGCACATTGTGGAGGATATCATTCATGTTCAAACCTGCAGCTTCAACTTGCATTAATTGTAAGCTTCTCACACTTTTCCCTATCAATATAGTCATGTAGTCAGTCCGTATCCTCAATTGGTGCATTACTTTAATTGCTCTGATTCTTTCTTACTATACTGAGTATCAAATATTCACAATAAAAATGTATATTGAAATATGGAATTGGTTGTTTAAACTTAAATTTAACATTTAACATAAACATTCGCTAATTTTTGGATAAATGTTATTTGCAGGATAGATTAAGAAATATTTTATTTCTGTTGGGAAAGAGATGCAGCAAAGGGATTCAAAGAGAATCTAATTAAAATATCCTATCATTGTTATTACTCGTGACTACTGATTGCCAAAACTGGATGTTTGTTAATTACTTTAAAATACTTTAATTTCAAATATATGTAATCTAACCCTAACCCTCACTACATCAATAACCAACATGACATAATTGACACATAAATCTTAAAGTACCTATCTTTACTTGACATTGCTTTCCAATAGCAAGTTACTACCCTGGGAGACCTTTACCACAAGAACATACATTGCTTGATAAACCAGCTCCATTTTACAGTCCATCTTACCACCTAACCCTATATTTAACAAAGGATCTCTCAGGTAAAATGTGAAGAGCGTCACTTTGTTGAAATAAACCGGAGTTAGGATGGAAATTAAGATCTGCAGTGAGGAATCTGCAGTGCCACAGAACGCTGTGGAGGCCAAGTCAGTGGATATATTTAAGGCAGAGATAGATAGATTTTTGATTAGTATGGTTGTCAGAGGTTATGGGGTGAAGGGTGGGAGACTGGGGTTAGGAGGGAGAGATAGATCAGCCATGAGTGAATGGTGGAATTGATGGGCCGAATGGCCTAATTCTGCTCCTATCACATGATCATATGATCTCAGAAATTGCACAAAAGAACTTCTACTCTATGAACTTTAACAGTAAAATTAAATTCAAAGACATCTCATTCATAAGCTCTCTTAGCCTAACAAAAATGTGCAGGAGTTTCCTACAGAAAGAATATGATGGAATGAACATTTGCCCAATTTCACAGATAACTTATTCATAAATTGATGTTCGTTTATTTGTGGATGATGCTTATAGATGAAAACAAAATAAATATGAAAGACCATTTTTGACCACTTGAGCTGCTTGAAGAAGTTGCCCACCAATCCTTTCCACACAGTCCCTGTCGGGGTGGTATTTTGGAAAAGAGACTAAAATTAGAATTCCAGAATACTGAGCAGAGTTGCAATAGTTCAATATTAACTCAACTCAAGCTGGGCACAGGACCGGAAGAGGAACTCAGTGGTAATTTTTCCACAGACAATTCTTGTTATTTCAAGGAAAGAGGCAATCCTTTCACTTATTTATGGTTTATTGGCAATGGGGAAAATGTTATTTTTTACGTAGTATTTGGCAATTTGTATGACAGTTTTCTGACACAATGATGAGCTAAAGTCAATATTGCTACCTAACTGAACCTTTAATTTGATTAATTTTCTTTTAATTTGTTGAAGATATTTGTGGTCATGAAGGCTAGAGTGTCCAGATGTCCAGTATAAGTTATTATGCACTGCCAGGAATAGTTTATTCTAGTGGAACAGCATGATGAACTCTCTACCCTTTCAGTTGTTTGAAACTTTCTAATCAAGTTGTGTTCGTTTTTATTTCTGAAATACTGCAAAACCAAAATTTCCAAAACCTAATGAACATTTTTTTAAACAAGCAGAGAAAATTAGCATTTAGCAGATTACCTGCATTTGTTAATTCATAACTCCCTTAAATTGGAGTAATTTATATTTATTTATCCTTAGCTGTAAACATATTTGAAAGCACATGCAATTCTATCTGCTGCGCTTCTCACAAAAGTAATCAGGAATGTCTTCAGACAATTGTGCAATAAATCAAGTCGATGATCCATATAAATGGCAAGAGGTAGATGATTGTTTTAGCAAAGATGCACATGTAATACTATTTCCCTTTAAAAAGACAAAGCAAACTCATTGGATCTAAGTAAAACATAGATGCTGATAAATTGTTTGTGATAAGCACAAATCTTAAAGGACTGTTTATCCTGACCAAACTGCTTTTGGATGAGCATTTGAGATTACAGATATACAATATTATGGAAACAGTCCATCTGGTCGTGTGACTTGTACTTAATTAGAGCTAAAAAAAATTGTTTACATTGCATGAGCCACTTTCAGTCTGTTTCTTAATAAAGGACATATCGCTGAATTGTTGCCACTTTGCCTCCAGGTTATACTGTATGTTAGACTCTCCACTGGTTTTTACTCATTTTGCTTTACATTTTCTTTTATTAAACATATAAGACAAATTATTTTCTTCAACATTTGTAATCATGGCATCCAGTTGATTTTGTTTGTGGAGATTTAAAAACATCTGCTCTGATAGCTCAGCAGTAACATTCTTTATTGCCTCTTCTGCAAAAACTAAAACACATTTCTAAATAACACAAAGTTCATTAATCCAGAAATGGAAACATAATATTTGTGGAGCATCAGAGCATTTGCAGCAATTCAAATGTTACCATTTTTGGACTGGCACTTTAAATGAATGAATGAATGAATGAATGATTTTATTGGCCAAGTATTCACAAACAAGGAATTTGCCTTGGTGCTCCACCCGAAAGTGACAACATGACATACAGTGACAGTTAGGAATGACACATAAAACATTAATAATCCAAAGTGAATGCACATATCCACACATCCTTAATGAGGTTAATAGTTAATAGGGTTGGACCATATTTTATCCACCTTCTCCAATGTACTAGAGATCTATCTATATTACTAAAAGTCTGATCTTGACCATTTCCTGTAGTTCTGTATATTGATTTTGGAAAAAAATGCTGCCACATACGGCTGTGATTTTTGGCCATCTTACTCCCCCACAGGACAAGATGATTTGGAGAGGTGGAATATTGTGTTGGGGGACCAGCCCTCTCGTGTGATGCTGGGAACCAACGGGTCCCACTTAGTCTAGTTTAGGTATACAATTAAAACAAGATCTTCACCCAACCGTCAAGCCAAGACTAACCCATGCCAAGGAGTTGCAATGTGACCAAACCCAACCAAAATGTTGAGTCCTGTTGGACTCCTGTTGAGTATTCAAGTTCTACATTTCATGCTTCTCACTTGAATTTATATAGTGGATGAAGAATCAAATACCAATAGTTTTCCTGCAGTTATAAATAATTATCCAAAGCAATTATGGTGGTAATTCTATAAAAACCTCAAAAATTATATGACCTGGCATGTTTCTCTCTAGATTAATTAATCTTTCATTAATATGATGATGGATGCATAAGAGAACTTTAGAAGAAATTCAATCCATACACTTTATTAAGGTGTTTATCCATTCTATCCAATAAGGTAATATAATATGCCTCCGGTTTCTAAAAAATCATGAGTGCTTTGTTAGTTTGAATTAATTAATCATGTCTCACACGATGACTTCCTGCAAGGTGTTGTGTCTTTGTAACATGTTTGGGCTGCTGCACGCTTTCTGCAATGTCTGCTTTTAATGGCAAAGCTTTATCCCACCAGAGTGCAGATGACTGCGTCATTCCTGACAATCAAACATGATGAGTGCTCAATTTAAAATGACCAAGATGATTTTACATATATAATACACATGTAACTATCATAGAATATAGAACAGTACAGAACAAGGGCAGGTCATTCAGCCCACAATATTTGTGTGGAACATGATGTCGAGACCAACTCTTATCTGCCTGCACACAATCCATATCCCTCCATTCCTTACATACCCATTTGGCTATCTAAAATCCTCATAAATGCCATGTTAGAAATATTTTTCCCAACAAACGACAGTCACAGCAATTGAGATCCAACTGAATGTTTAATACATGAGAGAGGATCGCACAGAGTACAGGAGTCTGAACGAGTCTCTCTGCTGCAGCAGCGCCCCACTCATTCCTTTATACAATGGAGTAAACAAGGACGTATCGACTACAACTTAATCTCATCACGCAGCTATCGACCACAACTTGATCTCATCACGCAGGTATAAACCACAACTTGATCTCATCATGCAGGTGTGCAAAGTACAAATCCACAGACAGCACATAATGGTGAGCAACATCTACAAACAAAGCATCTACTTCCCAATATATTATTCTTAAAGGTACAGTCCCCAATAGCTATAGGAATGATTTTTTATATCATGCCACTATCGTATCTGCCTCCACCGCCACCCATTGCTGTGCATTCCAAGCACTCACTTCCCTCTGTCTAATAAATGTGTTCCATACATTTCCTTTAAACTTTGCTCCTCCAGCTTAAAGCTAAGCCCTCTTGTATTTAATTTTTCCATCCTGGGAAAAACGTTCTGTGTATTCTATCTATGTCACTTATAATTTTATATATTTTCAGTTCAGAGAAAACAATCCAAATCTATCCAACCTTTCCCTGTAACTAATACCACTTAATCAGGCATCCGAAGAAGGGTCTTGACCTGAAACATCACCAATTCTTTCTCTCCAGAGATGCTGCCTGTCCCGCTAAGTTACTCCAGCATTTTGTGTCTATCTTCGGCTTAAACTAGCATCTGCAGTTCCTTTCTACACAACATTGCGGTAAACCTCCTCTGCATCGTTTCCAAAGCCTCCATATCTTTCCTGTAATGGAGCAACCAGAACTGCAAGTAATACTCCAAATGCGGCCTAACCTAAGTCCTATAAAGCTGCATCATGACTTCCTGATACTTGTACTCAAGGCCTCGATCTATTCACACTCTCTATCTAAAAGCCTCTAAATCCTACGATTATATCTGCTTTCACCACGGCCCGTGGCAGCATGGTCCAGTCACCTACCACTCTCTGTGTACATCTCCTTTAAAATGCCCCCCTCTGACCTTAAAGCTGTACCCTTTGTCTTTGACATTTCCACCCTAGATAAAAAGGTTCTGTTGTCTACCCTATCTATATATCTCATCATTTTATATAATTTTGTTGGATGCCACTCAGCCTCATGTGTCTGCCTAAATGCCTCGAAAACGTTGCTGTCATATCTTTTTTCATCACTTTTCCTGGCAATGTGTTCCAGGGATCTATCAGTTGCCTCATTAATCTCCTTCAAACTTTTCCCCTTTCACTTTAATTCCATGCCCTCCAGTATTTGGCTCTGACCACCTACTCTATCGATGTCTCACATCATTTTATTTACTTCCTTCAGGTCTCCGACATACCAGAGAAAATAATCCAAGTTTATTCGATATACCCTCTATAATACCCTCTAAATTCAGGCAACACCCGGGTGAACCTTTGGAGGAGGATGTGGGAAGGATCGCATATCCTTGCTATAATAGGATGACCAGAACTACACACAACACTCCAAACATGGCCTAACCAATATTTTTAAACAGCTGCAGCATGACTTTCCAAATTTTATATTCAACACATCAACTGATGATGGTAAATCCCTTGTGTCGTATGCTTTCTTTACTACCCTATCTACTTGTGTTACCACTTTCAGGGATCTATGGACTTGCACTCCAAGATCCCTCTGTACATCACAGCGCCTAAAGACTTCTGTCATTACTCTATACATCTTGCATCATGCAACACTTCACACTTATCTGCATTAAACTCTATCTGCCATTTCTCTGCTCATATTTCCATCTGATCTGGATCCTTTGATAACCTTCCCCTCTCTCCACAATTGCATCAGTTCTTGTGTTGTCTGCAATCTTACTAATCACCTCATCCAGGGGCGGAAATCCCAGGGGGGACAGGGGGAAAACATCCCTCGTCTGTTTTGAGAGGTGGGGGACGATCCCCCCAAGTTTTTTTAATCCAGATTTTAAAACACGGTGAAATCATCGCTTTCCGCAAGACAGTGGGAGTAGCTGATCAATGCTGATCAAGGGCACCGATTGAATGAGAGAGACGTCGGTCAGCAGGCAATGGGGGTGGGACATGGTGATTCAGTGCGATCATTGGAGGAGGGAGACGTGCCAAAACACTCTCGGCACAGACCTGCGAATCGTCCGCAGCCAGGATCGATCCCGGCTCAGTCCCGTCCCCACCCAATGGCCCCACCCCCCGCCCACGGGTGGCCAATGACGTTGGGAGTCATATGGACGCGGTGCCCCCAGGCCCACAGCCAGCGCAGAGAAGCAGTGCTAAACCCAGTTCAACTTTACCTGTCCCGCCAGGTTAACCTGGGTTTGCGGGAAATATGGCCCAGGTTTTCAGCCAGCGCGGAGAAGCAGCGCTGGTGTCCCGTCAGTCCAGGCAGGGCTGTAGTTGAGCTGTATTTAGCGCTGGATTGAGCCTCCGAAGCCTCGCGCGTGTGTGAGTGTGCGTATGTGCATGCGGCCGCCAAAAAATTGTGTTCCCCCCCTGTCCCCTCCATACTTTGATAGCGATTTCCGTGCTTGAACTCATCTACACTGTGGGATTACTGGTTATTGGATTAGTAGTTCACAGCCGTTAGCAGTGCTATGGTCAATATTTCTCTTTTAATTAAAGCAGAATTAGACTCTGCCTAACCTGCTGGGCGAGTCCTCCCGCTCTGCATTTCACAACTGTCACATTATTTTTTCCATGTTCTCAGCCTCTAACTGCTTCCACTTGCTCATTGACCAGAGACCATGTTTACAATTTACAATGTCCCCATGGTCACCCCAGTTTCATCAATTCATAGATAATCCCTTCCTCACACTTTCTACAACCTTTACAAACTTATTTTGTTTTCCTTTTAGTTCCAACAAAGAATTTACAACCAAAAAGGCTGATCCTGTGTCCCTTCCCACAGATGTGGCCCGATCTGATGAATATTTCTAGCATTTTCGGAGAATCATGTTGAGACCAATAGTAACCTATTTGATGTAGGAAGGAACTGCAGATGCTGGTTTACACCAAAGATAGATACAAAATGCTGGAGTAACTCAAAAGGTAATGCAGCATCTCTGGAGAAAAGGAATAGTTGATGTTTCAGGCAAGATCCTTTCTCAGACTCATCATGACCTATTTGGTCATCGATAGTGGAGAACTACTGTCATTTTCTCAGTAGAGATGATACTTCTGAGGCATTCACCCTCCCATCTCGTGGTGAGGTCTCAAATCTCAGGATGAGTTTATTACTACATGCACATTTCAGTGAGTCACAGATATAATGGAAATCCTGCTTGCACAGCATCACAGGCTTGTAGACTCAGATAAACATTTTTAAATTGCCTAGGTGTCCAAATAACATTCACACAATAATTCACAATATAATATGATTTTTAAATCTCATTTTCATGAATTTATAGGCCAAACGGAAGGAATTTTGTGTTTAATTCCTGTAAATTAATGGCCATTTAAATCAACTTGCGAGTGGGTTTTAGTGGAATACGGTGGATTGGAACGTTGCGGTTTGCGGTGAATTTAACCCACAGTCGGCAGGAAAAACATTACCGCTTTGTATATATATTTTTATCCCCATTTCACAACATGAAAATGTGATTAAATGCTTCCTAAGAACCACATTTTTACGTAAAAATAAACTCTGTAGCTTATTTTCTCCCCTACGTAAAATCCTTCCCATTGTTGGCGCTCACGGTTTTAGAAGATGATTTTTTAATTACTCTAGCTAATATATTATCTAGTGTAGTTTAAAAATACCTTCATAAAACAAATGTCAGAGCGATTTCTCTTTAGCGACGAAATCCCCTGAGATGGATCGACTTGAACTATCTGGTGAAAAACGGTATTTTAAACCCGCCCCCCTCTGAATTGCGCCAAAGTCGGGGAGTGGCAGAACTGCAGCGCCACTAAAGGTAAGTATTGTAACATACCTACTTACATTGCTAATTTATTTCGGCACCATCAGTTTTTATTTTACTACTCCATCAATCTTCCTATAATATTTTTGTGTGATAGTTGCTATTCCTATGCTCTGTAATTGTACAAAAATAATTTGCTTTGCAATTTTTCCATCCAGATGCTGATTTGACAATTTTAAAATCTTTGTTTTAGTATGTCTATTTGTTTATGTAAATTCTTTATTTTGGGTGATTTATGTTTATACAATTTCTGATTATGCTTACTGATCCATAGACAAGCGTCTTTCGAGACTTTAAATCAATGTCAGCTGACAATTTTAAAAAAAGGTTAACCTTCTTCTCCTCTCTTGCACATGTACTAAAAATGAGTACAGCAATGCATTGGAGGAGTTGCGAGAGGTCTGGACTGGATCATCTAGAGACTTGACTATCAAGCTCACCCTAGTGGCTGTAGCCCTACAATTTTTTACCAGTACCCTGCATGAGGGGGACAACTGTGGTACTCAATTAACCTTCAGCATGGGATGTGGAAGGAAAGTGGAGCCTCAACAAGAAATCTGCTGTCTTGGGAGAAGGTGCAAATTTCATACAGACAGCACTCAAGCTTGCAATGGGCCTGCAGAGATATGAGGCAGCAGCACCAATGTGATTAGTAAGGGTGCCAGGGCTTATGGGGAGAAGACAGGAGAATGGGGTTGAGAGGGATAGATGGATCAGTCATGATTGAATGGCGTATTAGACTTGATGGGTCAAAATGCCTAATTCTGCTTCTATAACATGAACAACTCTGAATCACTGTACCTTGGAAATAATTAAAAAGAAGATGCATGAAACATATAAAATAATTTCATTATTGCATTATAACATATATCAGGCCAATCTATTAATATTATTGAATAGATATAAAATCACCATATCCATATTGCACCAGTTAATAAATAATACAGTAATACAACTACAGTTGAGCAAAGCATATAAAAACAGCTACTAAATATATTTATGTAAAGTGTGATCCTTTTACATAGTACAATGATGATTATCTTGTGAGCCGAAAATGCTGGAGAAACTCAGTGGGTGAGGCAGCATCTATGGGGCGGGAAATAGGCGACGTTTCAGGTCACCCGCTGAGTTTCTCCTGCATTTTTGTCTACCTTCGATTTTCCAGCATCTGCAGTTCCTTCTTAAACATTATCTTGTGAGCAGTATTTTATGTAAATGTATTGGACTTAATAAACTAATTTTAGTAATATTAACAGATAGATTTAAATGAGATGTATCTATTGAGCTAATTAATATTGTTACATTCTAGCATTTGACTTAAATTAACAAGATTTTGAGTCTGAAAGAAGACCATCATCAGTTGAACAAGGTTGGCACCAGGCTTAAAACGTTTAAAAAAAAGCAAAGCAGTGCTGACTGCAGTAAATTGCAGGCAGTGATTTACTTGTGAGGAACGTGCTATTATTCATTCACGGATTCATGACTTGCCAGTTTTTCATTCAGAGTCATTCGGCCTTCTCTAATAATTCATTACAACCAAGGCTATAGCCTATACCTACAGAATATAAATTATTTGTTATGTTATGATCTTTAAAGTTTCAAATTAATAATTGCTTAATACTGATCAAGAAAAATGAATTCAATGTACAGAAAAAGACAGCGGCTTGGAATTATTTTATTTTACCAACCTCTTCTCTTTCTAATAAGAACAAGCTGAGGTGAGGTGCAGTACTCCCTCATTGGAACAACATCTTTGACTAATTGTAAGGTCTATGTAATTCAGAACTTGGAACAATTCTGAAATGGTGTCTCTTTAGCTGTCAGTTAGACCGTTGTCGGGCAGTCAAGGGTGACAATGCACAAATGGGGCTACATCGAGGGTACAACAGCCTGTGACTGTGGCACACAGACCCAGACAATGCAACACCTACTGCAATGCCCATTGCTGGATAATCCATGTACTACTGCAGACCTTGCACTTAACACTCCGATAGCGCAACAAGGTGTACAGCAGTGGAGAGCCGCTGTGTAGCATAAGGACATGAAAGAAGAAGAAGTTGTCTGTTGTTTATGCACTGCTCCCTAATTTGAATAGTTTTAGTATGAACCCCAATTAGATAGTTGAGGGAGGAATGACAGGTTGGAGTTACTCTTCAAGTAGCAGTGAAGAGTTGTTGTTGTGGTTTGAGGGAATATATAGAATGTGTTCGCCTGGTACTGGTTCTGGTACTTGGACCATTCATGGGCTAAATGATTTGGATTGCAAATAACTGCTGGAAACATTGTAGGTGAAACAAAACTTGGAAACATAATAAATATTGAACAGGATTATTGTAGATTTCAAGCAGATATAGACAGGTGAAAGGAACAGGTGGGCATATGTTGGCTGAAAGTTAACACAGAGAACTGTAAAGTGATATATTTTGGATGGAAGAGCAAGTTAGCTCAATGTATTAATTGCTCAGCTAACAATGAATCATTCCACATTTCCTTATCAACATCTGCTTTGATCTGTTGTTTTCACACCTTACCCTTCCATACCTCTATTCTCCCTATCCCCCAACTCTCAATCTGAAGAAGGGCCTCAACCCGAAACATCACGCATTCCTTCTCTGCAGAGATGCTGCCTGTCCTGTTGAGTTACTATAGTATTTTGTGTCTATCTTCTATGTATTCTAAAGTCTGCAATTCGAAACCTGCCCAGATATATGGTAGCAAATGTAAATGTATATAAAAGTTTAGAAACCAAACCAAGGAAGCTATGTTGAACCTCTCTAAACACTGATTCAAATAATGTTGGTATTGCCCAATTCTAGACACCATAGGAAGATTCACTCAGAAATGGTGCAGAAAAGATCCGCTAAATATGTTTTAGGGATGAGGAACGGCAATAATGTTGATAGTTTTGTGAAGTCTAGGTTGGTCAGAATGGAGATGGTGGAGAGGAAATTTAATGGAAGCAATTAAAATCAAAAGAATCTAAATAAAATAAATAATCCATTGACAAATGCGTCTGGGGAGAAGGCAGCATTTCTGAAGAAAATGGATAGGTAACATTTCAGGTCAGGACCTTCTCCAGCTGTCTGATGTTCCAATCTGAAACACCACCTCCCTATATCCTCCAGGTATGCTGCCTGACCCGTTGAGTTCTTTGGTATAAACCAGCATCTGCAGTTCATTTTTTATTAAGACGGGGAGAATACAGATTCCCAAGAAATACCTAATTAATATCTGAGGTGCACTGCCTGAAAGGTAGGTGGAAACAAATTTAGTTCTATTATTGAAAAGGGAGTTTGACAAATATAAGAAGTGAAAGAAATACACACAAAATGCTGAAGCAACTCAGCGGGACAGGCAGATACCTGGATAGATGGAATGGGTGACGTTTTGGGTCGAGCCGAAAGATCACGCACTTCTATCCAGAGATGCTGCCTGTCCCACTGAGCTACTCCAGCATTTTGTGTCTATCTTCAGTGTAAACCAACATCTGCAGTTCCTTCCTATCACAAGTGAAAGAAATGCTGGGTTGGATGGAAAATTCAGGGAAAGGGATTTATTGGGCTCCTCTTAAAAGCCAAATAGTCTCCCCTAGGCTCTTATAATTCCATAAATTCCATTAGGATATCATTGACTTGAAGGGTCCCAATCCAAAACATTGACTGTCTATTTTCATCCACAGCTGAACTGCTGAGTTTCTCCAGCAGATGGTTTGTTGTTCCAGATTCCAGAATCTCCTGTGGTTTCCATTTTACTACTCCATTGCAAAGTATCTTCAAGGTAAGCCCACTCTAAAGAACTCTTCCTCTCTCTTCAATGAGAGTTCTGCGGCATCCTCCCTCACCCCTCCCCCTGTGTGATTTCTGCAGCTCTGCTGCTCTTTGACCACGTTCTCACCCAGACTCCAGTCCAGATGAAGGGGACTGACCCAAAACATGGACTGTCTATTTCCCTCCACAGATGCTGCCCAATCAGCTGAGTTCCTCCATCAGAGTGTTTGGTGCTTCAGATTCCAGCATTTGCAATGACCTTGTGTCTCTGAGATACAGTTCCACAGGTTGATATCAGTAAAAAATGACATAACCATCAATGGACAGAACAAATGAGGATCCGGCATGGGGGGGGGGGGGGCACCATGAGGAGGGGAGAACAAAGAGGGACCTGACAGGATACTTTGTAAGCACCCTTTATGGGCGACTATTTGCCTACCTTGGGTAGGCAAGCAAAGAATTTCCCTGTGACTTGTCACATGTGACAATAAAGGATTCAATTCAATTCAGTTCAATTCAATAGAGCAGTTTCCTCAGCATTACACTGAAGTGAAGTGCCCGCATCTGTAGATTGTCTTGAACTTTACACCCATTTGATTGAGCGGTAAGAGAATTGCCAACTGAGCTTAGCTGACTCGATAGATATTTTTTTATTGGAGATGGTTTTGAGCCTCCTGTCCACCATCCAGGGTAATAACTCTTCTCAGACCAGCACCATATTGATAACATGAACACCCTACAGCTGAGAATCTACAGTGGTCTTGCGTATTTCCCCACTGTAGCTCCAGAAGGGAATTAACCCAGTCTCAATGGAAACAAATCTTGGACACCTGCAATGTTTCCCTGAGGTTTCCGATTGCCTCCTGGCATTCAAATTCTAGAGAGAAAAATGGCAGCCTGACATTGTTCAGGAAATAAACTTTAAATAAACTTACAGGAAGTAAGATTAGAACAAACTGTTAAATGTGAGTACTATTTCAATGCCTCCAGTTAAAATCTCACAGCAGGCCACTGTATTACACGATCATACTACACCCTCCAACAAACGATACCTAAGCAGTCCCACCACTTCTAAAGACGGAGCGCTGGAGTAACTCAGCACGTCAGGCAGCATCTCCGGAGAACATGGACAGATGACATATCGGGTTAGGACCGAGAAAAGTTAAAGTTGAAAAAGTAAAGTTAATGAAATCAACGAGTCGTACACGGGTGCAAGAGGCAGCCCCAATGCAGTTATCAGTGTGGCGGAACTGTAACGTTGGAGGCCGTAGAGGGGAGATGGGCAGAGGTAAACAAGATGATGGCCTGGTGATCATCTGTGCAACTATACTTAAGGGGCAAGTATGAGGAGTGTCTGAGAGCTGGTGCCTGGTTCGTGGTCAGTCTGCCAGACAGCAACGGCACCTCCATTGTCGGCGGGTTTGATAACAATATTTGGTTTGTTGCTGAGTCAGCGGAGGGCTATGCATTCAGAGGGATGAGATAGGAGTGGGTAAGGGGAGCAGACAAGTCAAGATGGTTGATGTCTCAGGCCAGTTGGAAATAAAAAGGCCCAGAAATTGTAGAAGGCTGGCAGGGGGATGTCGATGGCGAGGAGCAATATTGGATATGGGGTTGTCACTGAGAGCAAGGACATCTTGCCGGAGAAAAATACCTGGAAATTGGGAGGTCAGAAGAAGAGCTCAACACCATGACAAGCTTGGAACCTATTGAGGTGTGGGCATAGGGGCACAAAAATAAGGTCTCTGCTAAAGATTGACAATTCTGCAAGGGGGGCGGTGAAAACCAAGAACTGAAGTTGGACCCAGGCTATGATGAGTGCAGAGGGGGTAACGGGGTTTGGGGGAGATACCTGTGGGTGGGTGATGGGGTTCAGAGGGTGGGGGAAGGGGAGGGTGGGTGTGAGGGTGGTATATGGGTGGGGGTTCGGAGAAGTGGCAAGGTTAAAAAAGTATGGTTGTGACCCAAAATGTCATCTATCCATGTTCTCCAGAGATGCTGCCTGACCTGTTGAGTTATTCAGCATTTGCAGTTCCTTGTGTCCACCCATAGCTTTAAGTCAGATCTGATGGGATGCCTGACTTCTGTCTGCGGTACTTTTCTAAACCTGAAAATCCAGGAGCCCTTTAGGGGAATTAACCCTTTATATTGGCTGTTCCTTCAGTGCAGAGATGTGTTTTTTAAATATATTTATTCACTACCTTCTTTAATTGACAACAATAAGGCTTCATTGATGCACAGTCATGTCACCTTTTTAATGAGATGCAGGCTCCTAAGAGGTGGTTTGGCACTCATTGTCTTCAAATGAGGACTGGTGTTACTGTTCACAATTTTCTCAGCTCGAATCCCATGTCACGGGAAGGAAAAGGCACCAAACGCCCACAGTGGCTCAACGGTCGAGTTGCTGCCTTACTGCGCCAGAGACCCAGGTTCGATCCTGACTTTGGGTGCTGTCTGGGTGGAATTTGCACCTTCATCCTGCGGCCGCGTGGGTTTTCTTTGGGTTTTCCAGTTTCCTCCCACATTCCAAAGATGTGCAGGTTTGAAGGTTAATTGGCTTCTGTGAAATTGCTCCTAGTGTGTATGATCAGAAACTGGGATAACATAGAAATAATGTATGGGTGACTGTTGGTCGGTGTGCAGTTGGAGGGCCGAAGGGCATATTTCCATGCTGTATCTCAAAAGTAAACTAAACTCACTCCACATGTTCCATTAAGAGAGCTCCACATTTATTTTTAAACAACCCTTTAAAATAGAAACATAGAAAATAGGTGCAGGAGTAGGCCATTCGGCCCTTCGAGCTAGCACCGACATTCAGTAAGATCAAGGCTGATCATCCAAAATCAGTACCCCGTTCCTGCTTTCTTCTCATATCCCTTGATTCTGTTAGCCCCAAGAGCTAAATCTAACTCTCTCATGAAAATAGATTTATCAAGGCCACATGGACCATTCAGTATTGTATTGCTTTTCTGAAAGACACTCCTTGCACTTCACATTAGTGTAACATTGTTCCCATGGACAGTGATATAACTAATAACTATGTCTATATGAATGTCCTCTCCTACAACTCTCTCCCTTGCCAATAGTAATGTGTAGGACTTATTGGAAGCTATTCTGCAATTGACCAAAAATCCATGATCTGTGGCTTCCAAATCAATAAACCACCAGTTAATACCATTTATGATACAGTGGAAAAAGTAAAACGTGATCTAGATCCTCATTGTATTAAAAAGCAAACTGTGTGCAGCATTCTCCAATGACAAGGTCATTGCAGGACCTGAGGAGAAGGCATTATGTTTCACACTCGCATCCATGGATAGCTTTCTCTGTGTGAAATGCTGCTAAGGCTAATGGCTGATCTTTGCTTCTTTTAATAAGTGATAGCCAGAGGCCTTCTTCAAAACATCTTAGAATAGATGCAATTCACCTCTTTCCCTGAACTAAATTAGAGCTGTGCTAAAGGAATTGTTGATGCTTTAACAGCCTTTGTGAACTGGCAGATGGCTCACATACTCCAGACCCTATGCATCCAATTCACTGAGATGTATTTGCACCCTGCAGGACATCATGGCTTAGTTTACTTTATTGGCATATGACTTAACTTGTTCCAAACTCCATCTGTCATAATCAAGCCTTGCTGATTCCCAATACTGTAAGTGGCTCAGCATCACCAGGTCAGAGATGGATAGGCACTGTGCAGAGACACTGTTGTCTGCAGGTCTGGATGTTCTCGATTATCTGCTGGTAAGACGGATTTGTTTAGCACTAAAAGTGTGATAGAAATGCTGACAGGGGGTGTCAAAACTTGCCACTGTCACAAGGAATAAAAGTTATGGAAGGTTTATAATGCTGACAGAAAAATAAAACAGCAAACCTATTGCACAGAAGAATTGCACAAAGACATCAATCAGAAAGGCCATTCAGCCCAACCAGTCTATCAACCATTCAGGCGTCCTCGCGTCGCTTCTCACCATAGTTTCATAAACCCTCATCACTTTTCCTTCTGCATAACCCCTTATTCCATTCATTCACATAGTACAAACATTGGGTATTCATGATATTTATTCGGTAAGTAGGTTCTTTAGAATTCTCACTGACGTGTCAGTGATTAATCTTTGTATTGATACTCCTTATTTTGCCTTTTATTAGAAATGGCAACAAATTCTGTTCGTTCCATTGAAGACATTTTTTGATTCTAATGACTCCTGCAAAGACCTGTTTCTTTTCAGCCATATTTTATTCAAAATTAATTGTCCCTTGTAATTCCTTTGTCACATGTTCTTTTACCCCATTTATATCAGAGTGAATTTAAGGGAAGGAAATTTTCATTTAGTTTTGCAGTAGATGATGCATCTTTGAAATAACCTTCCATTGTCACCTAATTGCTGGATGAATAGTGCGGCCATGGAGGCTTCAAGTTTCATCCCAGTCTGTCCTGGGAATCCTTCTGCCTCGACTCTCTTTCCTGATTACTACCCACCGATCTTTGTGGAGTAATTGAGTAAGGGCAGGTTCGTTTTTGGCTGCAATGTGTAGTTTGCGAGAATTGTTTAACTGTAATCAATGCTCACTGCACATATGAGTAATAAAGTGATAGTAGTACACTAGGGGAAATGTTTTTGGCAAGGAGACAACACCAGAGGAGAAGAATTTGGCAAAAAAAAGGAAGAATTTTGAAAATGTTAAAATCGAAGTTGTTCACAAAGTTGTAACATTGTCAAGTTTTTTGTACAATTGCTTCCAATAAAATAAATATTTTTTAAAAAAGGAAGAAAAAATAATCCTCCACTTTATCATTGTAACCCTTTCATATTCAGATCTAATTTAGTCTCGGAGCAATTAACTGAATTAGCACAAATTCTTGTTCTACCTGGATGCTATGTGTTGCTCCTCAACAAAGGATTTGTTCCTAAATTATACAATGTTTTATTCAATGAACAAAAGAAAAAGCACAGACATGGAAACAAGCTTACGATGGATGCTTTTCAATTAATAACCATAGTATCGAACAGTTTCTAATTAATTGCACTGCAACCAACACACAATTTTCTAATCTACTGATCTTTAATTTATCAGATGATGTATTATTTAAAATTATTCAGTGACACTGTTGGAATTCAGCCATGCAACCTGTACAATGAGCACGATTTGTTGAGCAGTGGTTGTGTGGGGATAGGGTTATGTTTACTTAGCTGAGAAGGCAATACTGAACATGACAAAGATTGTTCATTAAACTTCCCTTTTCTATTTGGCTTCATAATTTGTACAAAATTCAAATTTTCCATCTGCCTAATATTGAAATGAAATTATATATTCTAGCCAAAGATGGTGCTTGCACAAGTCATCCTCAATATTTGGGTACTGCAAACCACAATTCATGCTACATGTATCAGCACTCCAGTATCAATGTTATAGAGTCTTGCCGCACAAAACAGGCCCTTTGGCCCAACTTACTTTAGAGATACAGCATGGAAATGGGCCCTTCAGCCCACCGAGTCCACACCAACCAGTAAGCATCCGTACACTAGTTCTATCTTCTACTCTAGGGACAATATACAGAAGCCAATTAACCTACAGATTTACATACCTTTGGAATGTGGGAGGAAACTGGAGCATCCGGAAAAAACCCACGCCGTCAAAGGTGAGAATATATAGACTGTGCAGACAGCACCCGGAGTCTGGGTCTCCTGCGCTGAAAGGCAGCAACTCTACCACTACGGCACTATGCCATCCTGTCCATGCTGAACAAGATGCCCTATCTTTGCTAGTCCCACCCACCTGCATTTCCCTCGAAACCTGTCCTATCCATGTACCTATCCAAATGTATTTTCAATGTTGTTGTAGCACCTGTCTCAGCTACCTCTCCTGGCAGCTCATTCCATATACCCACCATCCTCTGTGTGAAAATGCTGCACCTTGAGTTCCTTTTAAATATTTGCCATCCACATTAAACCTCTATCCTCTGGTTCTTGATTCCTTTACTCTGGATAGAAACACTATCTTCATTCATCCTATCTATTTCTCTCATGATTTTATGCACCTTTATAAGATCACCCCTCAGCCTCCTATACTCCCAAGGAATAAAGTTCTAGCCTGTCCAACCTCTCCCTATAACCCAGACCCTCGAATCCTTGCAATATCCACATAAACCTCTTTTGTGTGTAATACTCTCCAATTGCCATCCCCAAATGGGCAAAATATCTAAAATCACAACATGTTCCATTAGGACAGAAAACAAAATGCTAATCATTGGGTTTTGTTTCTTGGTAATGTTATTATGTACTAATCCGACATGTTAACTACAGGAATGTTTCCCCGTTATGTTGCAGTTTGGTACATCTTGCCAAACGTAAATGTTGAGTGGTAGAGAGCTGTCCTTAACAGCCTTCCCGTAGCCTAAATTCATATGGATGGCTATCAGGACGTTCAAGAAAGATACCTTAAAAATTGTGGCCCAGCATGAACCACACTTTCAAGGGAAAAATAGCTCCAAAAAGCATAATGATGGAAAATGTTCCTGTGTAGTCTTGATCTCCCACAATAGTTTAATAAGTGCCAGCTGATTATAAGTATATTACAATATAAACTAACCATAAATTGAATGTAATTCATAGCTCAAGTCCATGCGCACCAGCGAGCCTCACACATTAACACTATCTATGCACACTGGGGACAATTTACTATTAAACCAAGCCATTTAGCTTACAAACCTGTACGTCTATGGAATGTGAGGGGAAACCTGAGATTCCAGGGAAAACCTACACAGTCACAGTGAGAACGTGCAAACTCCGTACAGACAGCATCCATAGTCAGGATTGAAGCCAGGTCTCTGGCGCTGTAAGGCAGCAACTGTACCGCTGCCTCCTTTTTACTACTTTGGTGAATTTACCAGATTAATCTAACCATTTTGCTTTAAATCCATTTTCTGCTATATGTTCAGACATGAGGTTTAAAGTTGCAAGCTGCGTAGAACCTGAAGAGTTTATGATCCATTTGCCAATCACAATGTTTCACAATGCATTGGCAATTTTCTTGAAAGTTGAATGATTGACTGGCCTACAAACTGCGAAAAACATTTGTTAGCCTGCCTGGCAGATGCATGAGTCAGCATTAGTTACTATCTTTCAAATTCCATTGCTGACTATAAAGCTTAAAATTAGGAATTACCTCATATCTCACATTTATCAATCAAATATTTTAGTGCTGATTATATTGGGACAATGCCAGGATAATATTTATTTATTTCTCTCACCTTGTGTGTATTGGATAAAATTATGTTTATTCATGTTTTGGCCATCGTAAGGCCTCACAACAATGACAAACAAGTGCAATATTATTCATGGCTTTTTTTTTAACAGCTGTACTATGTATTCAACTTCAAAGCCAACTTCATACTACAGTTAGAGCACCTTCACACAGAAAATAGATGCAAAGTGTTTCATTTGCAATTCCACAGGGGCACGTCTCGATCAAAGTGTAGCTAGACTAATACAATAGATAAATTGTACTTAACAAATTCATACAAAACAGGGAATGTGATAGATATTTGGAAGAGAGATCATCAACCTCAAACCTCCACTTCTTTCCTGTAATGGGCCGACCAGAACTGCACACAATGCTCCAAATTGTATCAACTTTTATAAGGGTGCAGAATGAGCCTTCTTTACTACGCTGTCTACTTGACTTTTGTGCTTTCAGGGAATTATGGATTTGGACATCAAGATCAGTCCACACATCAAGGCTGTCAAGGGTCCAGCCACTACCCGTATACTTTCTCCTTACATTTGAACTCCCAAAGTGCAACATCTCACACTTGACCAGAATAAACTCTATCACGGGCCTCCAATCAGAATAACACCTTTCCACTTTAACACCTTACCATCGGTCTTTTATGGACATGAGTTATGAATCCAAACTACCAAGTCACTGTGGATCCCATAGAGGACGTGGAAAGGATATTTCCGCTGGTGGGAGAGTCTAGGACCAGAGGCCATAGCCTCAGAATTAAAGATTGCTCTTTTAGAAAGGACGTGAGGAGGAACTTATTTAGTCAGAGGGTCGTTAATCTGTGGAACTCAATGCCACAGAGCGCTGTGGAGGCCGGCAGTGGATATTTTTAAGGCATAGATAGACTAATTCTTGATTAGAATGGGTGTCAAGGGTAATAGGGAGAAGGCAAGAAAATAGGATTAGGAGGCAGAGATCAGTCATGATTGAATGGCAGGGTAGACTTGATGGGCCGAATGGCCTAATTCTACTATAACATGTGAACTTGTGAACATCTTAATCTTCTGGATCAGCCTACCATGCGGGATTTCATCAAATGCCTTATCGAAGTTCATGTACACAACATCCACTACCCTATCATCATCAATCAGGTTTATAAAACAGAACCAGCCCCAGACAAAGTGCTGGAGTAACTCAATGGGTCAGGCAGCATCACTGGAGAAAAAGGATGGGTGACGTTTCTGGTTGAGACCCTTCTTCAGATGGGTTGACTAGTAATGTCACCCATCCTTTTTGCCCATCGATGCTGCCTGACCCACTAAGTTACTCCAGCACTTTGTGTCAATCTGTGGTATAAACTTGCATCTGTAGTTTTTTGTCTCCCCGTTCCAGACAAAGCCATGTTAACTGTCCCTAATAACCCCACTCACTTCCAATGCGTCCAAATGCTAATTCCACAAATCCTCTCCATTTGTTTTCCTACCTTTCATGTGAGGCTCGCTGGTCTATAATTTCCTGGATTAATACTATTTCTGTTCTTACACAAATCAACAGCATTGGCTACTCTCCGGTCCTCCTGCATTTCACCTAGGGCTGGAGGGGACACCAAGATGTTTGTCAATGCCCCAGCGATCTCCTTTTTTGACTCACTCAAAAATCTTGCATGGATTCACCCGGTTGGGTAGACTTATCCATCTTAATGATTTTCATGAGACCCAACAAAACCCCCTTCTTGTTCCCTGACCATGTTCAAGACAAAGAGCAATAGATATTTAGATATGAAGGAAATCATTGGATGTGGGGTAATGCTGGAAAGTGGTCGTTTTTCAGTTACTTCTGCTTTCCAGGTTAAGAGAAAACTAACAACTAGCCACATTTTTGACAAGCTCAGAATGTGATATATTCTGGTTGTTGACGGATTCAAAGAATTTCACTGGAATAAAGAACACTTTCCTGGAAATAATACTGGATATAAACGACAATGTTCAAAAAATGAACCCCAGGTGATTTCAACATTTTACATCATGATAGAGGTTCCAACCTCATCTTTTCCTTTAAAATGAAATTCTCAGATGGTATTAATAAAGTTAGGAACATTTAAAAATGATTACAGTAATGCGCCAATCTCACTCATGTTTTTTATGCTACAGTAACACTTCGAAATACATCACTTTGTGTTTCTGACGGTGACCATTTTCCTTGAGTTTAGGGATATATTTCTATTTACGTTCTGATACAGATTTTTAAACATGTTTATCCAAACATTTGTACAAAAACTGACGGAATATCTCAACGGAGCTCATTCTGCCCTGAAACAATATTTGGTTTTAGTTTCCTTTTAGTTCGCGAAAAACAGCAAAGAAACATACCCTTTGGCCCACCAAATCCGCAGTGACCACCGATCAGCCTTACATTAGTTCTATCCTACACATCAGGGACAATTTACATAAGCCAATTAACCTACAAACTTGCACGTCTTTGCGATGTGGGGGGATACCAAGATGGCGGCGGCGCGGCCACATCGTTGTGTATCACTGGAATCAGCGAACTAGCAAACATTTACTTACTTGTTTCAAGTCCGTTCACACGGAGCAGTCTTGCGTTCTTGCGTACAGCCGACAGGAACTTGTGAACATCGGTTCCTGCAGCTGCAACACTTTTTGGGCGAATTCCGTCTCGCTCCTGAACTAGTCAGAACAGCGGAGCAGCGGAACAGTGGAGCGTACCAAGCCAGCTCGGCCAACCGGAAGCACCCATAGACGGCACCACGAACACAAACACCACCGTGGATGCCGAGATGGGTTGAAGGCTAGGTTAGAGTTAACCCCACACAGGCTATCGATTCCTAGGCTTTTCCTCGCCAACGTATGATCACTGGCGAACAAAATGGATGAACTCTGGCTATGGATTACCTCCCGCAACTGGATTAAAGACTGCAGCATCATGATCTTCACAGAAACATGGCTTAACATTGATGTTCCTGACAGCGCCATCGAGCTAACGGGGCGTCATATACTCTGAGCGGACAGAACAAAGACCAGAGGTGGGGGTCTGTGCATTTATGTAAATAAAGCTTGGTGCACGGACACTACCATCATCGAGAGTCACTGCTCAGCTAACCTAGAGTTTCTCATGGTTAAATGCAGACCGTTCTATCTGCCCAGAGAGTTTACTTCCACTGTTGTGGCTGCAGCCTATATTCCTCCTGATGCTAATGCTAAGCTTGCAATGAAAGAACTGCATGCTGCCATTCGCAAACAATAGACTCACAACCCCGAGTCAGCCTTCATTGTTGCAGGTGACTTCAACCCCTCCAACTTGAAGACTGTACTCCCCAAATCCCACCAACATGTCTCCTTCGCCACTAGAGAAGACAAGATACTGGACAAAGTTTACACAAACATGGCTGAAGCCTACAAAGCCGTCCCCCTCCCCCACCTTGGACAGTCTGATCACCTCTCATTGTTCCTGCTCCCAAAGTACTCTCCACGCATCAGATGTGTCAAACCCATAGTGAGGACAGTTAAAGTTTGGTCAGAGGGTGCAGACTCCACACTTCAGCAGCGTTTTGGAACCACTGACTGGAATGTGTTTGCAGCTCAGGTCACCCTTGACTCCCACACAGACATTGACTCATATACTTCCTCCGTTTTGGACTTTATCAACTCCACCATTAACATTATCACCTCCCTCAAACGGATTACCACATTCCCGAATCAGAAGGCATGGATGAACAGAGAGGTCAGGCTACTGCTGAAGACACATGACACCGCTTTCATGTCAGGCGATGCTCGCGCCTACAGTTCATCCAGGGCTAACCTGAAGAGGGGCATCAAGAAGGCCTAGCACAGCTACAAGCTAAGGATCGAGGAGTACTTCAAGAGCAACTCCGACCCCCGATGCATGTGGCAAGGCATCCAGGCCGTCACGGACTATGAACCCAACAACACCACCTCCACATCCAGCAACACCTCCTTCCTTGAGGAGCTTAACCACTTTTATGGCCACTTTAACAGGGACAATCAAGAGATGGCCATCAAGGCTGTGCTCCCTGCTGATCACCAGCCCGTCACACTCACCCCCATCAATGTGTATGCGACACTGAGCAAGCAGTATTAATGCACAAAAGGCTGCTGGCCCTGACTGCATCCCCGGGCGCGTCCTCCGAGCCTGTGCTGTGCAGCTGACAGACGTCTGGACTGACATCTTCAACCTGTCACTTGCCCAAGCAGCTGTCCCCACGTGCCTTAAAACCACCTGCATCGTACCGGTGCCAAAACATTCCACTGCGACGAGCCTCAACGACCTCCGCCCAGTTGCACTTACTCCCATCATCACTAAGTGCTTTGAGAGGCTGGTCCTGGCACACCTCAAAGGCTGCATACCTCCCACACTGGACACCTATCAGTTCGCCTACCGCAAGAACAAGAGTACGGAGGATGCCATCTCCACGGCACTTCACTCCACCCTCTCCTACCTTGACAACAGAGACACCTATGTGAGAATGCTGTTCATCGACTTTAGCTCAGCATTTAACACCATTATCCCCTCCAAACTGATCACCAAACACATCGAACTGGGCATCGACCCCTTCCTCTGCAACTGGATACTGGACTTTCTAACCAACAGACCCCAGTCTGTTAGGTTAGACAACCACACCTCTTCAACCCTCATCCTGAACACCGGCGTTCCACAGGGCTGCTTGCTGAGCCCCCTCCTTTACTCCCTCTTCACCAACGACTGCACACCTGTACATGGTACTAACTCCATCATCAAGTATGCAGATGATACAACGGTGATTGGCCTCATCAGTGACAACGATGAGTCAGCCTATAGGGAGCAGATCCAGCTCCTAGCAGCATGGTGCGCTGACAACAACCTGGCCCTTAACACCAGGAAGACCAAGGAGCTCATTGTGGACTACAGAAGGTCTACGGGTGGCTCGCACATCCCCATCCATATTAATGGGACGGAGGCGGAGTGTGTTTCAAGCTTCAGGTTTCTGGGGGTCTGAGACCTCTCTTGGACCCACAATACCTCAACACTGATCAAAAAGGCTCACTAGCGTCTCTTCTTCCTGAGGAGACTAAAGAAGGTCCATCTGTCTCCTCAGATTCTGGTGAACTTCTACCGCCGTGCCATCGAGAGCATTCTTACTAACTGTATCACAGTATGGTATGGCAACTGCTCTGTCTCCGACCAGAAAGCACTGCAGAGGGTGGTGAAAATAGCCCAATGCATCACCGGTTCCTCACTCCTCTCCATTGAGTCTGTCCAGAGCAAGCGATGTCTGCGAAGGGCGCACAGCATCGTCAAGAACTGCTCTCACCCCAACCACAGGCTGTTTAGCCTCCTCCCTCTCCTTCCAGACACTCCTTCTCCCAGTGACTGATCTCAACCCCCTCCCCACCCCTGAAAATTGCATTACTGCTACTGTATATCCATATATATTTACTGTTCCATTATTCTGTGTTCACACTTCTGGCTGAGATGCTAACTGCATTTCGTTGTCTCTGTGCTTGTACACTGCACAATGACAATAAAGATTGAATCTGAATCTGAGTCTGAAACCAGAGAAAACCCATGTGGTAACAGGGAGAAAGTACAAATTCAGCATTGACTGGGGAGACGATTTCCAACATGACTTCAGAGAGTTGGGAAGAAGACTGAAATGCCGGACTTCTAGGGTTGTTATCTCTGGATTGCTTCCAGTACCACGTGCTAGTGAGGACAGGAACAGGGAGATAGGGGATCTGAATGTGTGGCTGAGGGGCTGGAGCAGGGAGCAAGGATTTAGATTTATAGACCACTGGGATCTCTTCTGGGGCAGGAGTGACCTGTACAAAAGCAACGGGTTACACCTTAACTGGAGGGGGACCGACATTCTGGCAGGCAGGTTTGCTGGAGCTACACGTGCGGGTTTAAAATAAATAGTGGGGGGGAGGGATTGACAAATTGGGAGTATAAAGATGGAGTTGGAGGGCAAGTGACTACAGGAAAAATTACAAAAGATTCTAGAATTAATGGGAAGGAAAGTTCGAGAATGGAGAACAGAGTAAGGTCAGGGGCAAATGCGAGCAGTGCGACGGGGGAAGTGAAAACGGAGGTCAAAGTGCTGTATATGAATGCACAAAGTATAAGGAATAAAGTGGATGAGCTTGAGGCTCAGTTAAAAACTGGCAAGTATGATGTTGTGGGAATTACTGAGACATGGCTGCAAGATGGCCAGGGCTGGAAACTGAATATTCAAGGGTATGCCTCCTATCGAAAAGACAGACAGGTGGGCAGAGGGGGTGGGGTTGCCCTGTTGGTGAGGAATGAAATTCAGTCCCTTGCAAGGGGTGACATTGAAACAGGAGATGTGGAGTCAGTATGGATAGAACTAAGGAATTGTAAGGGTAAAAAGACCCTAATGGGACTATTCTATAGGCCCCCAAACAGTAGCCTGGACATAGGATGCAAGTTGAATCAGTGGCATGATTCATGCCACTGATTCAACTTCAGTGATTGAGAATGCTCACGTGACTGTGCCACGAGGCTGGTGCTGAACATTAGAGACCCACCGACGATCGAAAAATACTAAGGATTTAAGGCCCTGTTGTTACATACCTTCGGTCTCAGCCACAGAGACGGGGCAGCAAAGATCCTGCACATGGACAATGTCGGCGACCGGCGGCCATCCACCATCATTGTGAAGATGCTGGGCCTGATGGACAGGCACCACCCGTGTCTGCTTTTCGAACAGGCGTTCTTGGAACAGATGCCAGACGAGGTCGGTTTAATGCTTGCCGGGGCTGATTTCAGCAATCCCCAGCACCTCGCGGAGAGAGCAGACGAGTTGAGGACCCACAGTTGGCGGGACGTTTGTTCTTTCACCCGCCCCACTGCCACGGTGCAGGTGCAACCGAGACGACATCAGGAGGAAGGTCACGACCCGCCCAGCGCCGAGAAGCATCGCCGCTGCCAGAGGTGTACAGCCGATGACGTTGGTGCTACTTATGGTGTGGAAGATCAAAGATGCCGAAGCCGCTGTTCATTTCAGGGAAATGCCTCAGCCGATTGCCCATAGAGGCGAACGCGATCGGCAGAAACAAACGCCTCTACGTCCATGATAGCCACTCCGGCCACCGTTGCCTGCTCGACTGTGGTGCCATAGCCCGCATCCTGCCACCGACCACCCGAGATACCCACGTCGGTAAAGTAGGACCCATCCTCTCAGCTGTTAACGGGAGCGACATTCGCACTTACGGTACGCGGATCCTGGACTTAAATTTCGACTCAAACCCAAATAGATGGAGGTTCACCGTTGCTGATGTTGCCCAACCGATATTGGGGGCCGATTTCTTGCGCCGTTCTCCCTACTAGTCAATGTGCGAGGCGGGCAAATAGTTCCAGTGTCGGACCTGTGCCTGCCAAGCAACCCGTTCACGCCCCAATAGCAATTCGACGAGGTAGCTGAGATCCAGCAACCTTTCGCAGCCCTTCTCACTGAATTCCCAGGGTTGCTCATGCCCCGGTTCGACGGGGCCGCGCCCCGTCATAGCATGGTCCACCACATTCCCACCGATAGCCCACCGGTTCACGCACACGCGCGCCGCCTCCTGCCCGATAAACTGCACATCGCGCAAGACGAGTTCCAGCCTTTGGAAGACATGGGGATTGTCTGGCAGTCGGATAGCCCTTGGGCTTCCCCTCTGCATATAATGCCCAAAGCGTCCAGCGGTTGGAGACATTGCGGTGATTACAGGCGTCTATACGCGATAAGCACAGCAGATCGTCGGCTCATTGGAGGGCACCACCTTCTTCTCGAAGGTTGACCTCATCCGCGGGTATAATCAGATTCCAGTCTATCCCGACGACGTCCCTAAGACGGCCACCATCACCCCTTTCGGCCCTTTTGAATGGCTTAGAATGCCTTTTGGCCTGAAGAACGCCACTCAAGCATTCCAAAGGTTAATGGATCAGGTCAGGCGGAGTTTACCGTTCATATTCATCTATCTCGATGATATTCTGGTGGCCAGCAGCTCGCAGGCTGAACATGTTAAACACCTCTGCCTGTTCTTCGAACGGCTGCATAAGCACGGGTTGGTGATCAACCCCGTGAAGTGCCAGTTCGGATTGCGCTCCGTCTCCTTTTTAGGCCACAGCATAACCTGCCATGGCGCGCAGCCGCTGCCTGAGAAGGTCGATGCAATCCGTCGCTTCCCGAGGCCACTATCCCTCAAGTGCCTGCAAGAATTAATCGGAATGGTCAATTTCTACCACCGATTCGTCCCGTCAGCGGCCGCCATCATGCGGCGGTTGCTCCAATGTCCGGCGGGCAAGCCCAAGGACCTGGTTTGGTCCAAGGAGGCAGGGATAGCTTTCGAGGGGGCTAAGACCGCGTTGGCCAACACCACCATGCTGGTACACTCTAGGGCATCCGCCCTCAAGGCTCTCACCGTGGATGCGTCGGACGTCGTGGTGGGTGCTGTCCTCGAGCAGCGGGTGGGTAACTGCTGGCTGCCGCTGGCGTTTTTCGGCAGGCAGCTGTGGTCCACGGAGACCAAGTACAGCGCTTTCAATCGGGAGCTCCTCGCACTTTACCTAGCGATCCGCCATTACCGTTATTTCCTGGAGGGCCTGCGTGTTCACCACATTCACGGACCACAAGCCGCTCACGTTCGCTTTGAATATGCTGTCCGACTCCTGGTCTGTCAGGCAACAGCGGCACCTCGCCTACAAATCCGAGTTCACTTCTGACATTCGGCATGTGGCAGGGAAGATGAACATTTTAAATCTAGGTGTTGATTATGCGGAGCTGGCAGCAGCCCAACGGGCCGATGCCGGCATGGAGGATTACCGCAATGCTGAATCTGGTCTCAAGCTGGCTGAGGTGCCTTGCGGCACCACTGGCATGCGAGTCATTTGCGATGTCTCAATGGAGAAAAGAGTAAGGTCAGGGCCAATTGCGAGCAGTGCGATGGGGGAAGTGAATACGGAGGTCAAAGTGCTTTATATGAATGCACGAAGTATAAGGAATAAAGTGGATGAGCTTGAGGCACAGTTAAAAACTGGCAAGTATGATGTTGTGGGAATTACTGAGTCATGGCTGCAAGAGGGCCTGGGCTGGGAACTGAATATTCAAGGGTATACCTCCTATCGAAAAGAAAGACAGGTGGGCAGAGGGGGTGGGGTTGCCCTGTTGGTGAGGAATGAAATTCAGTCCCTTGCAAGGGGTGACAATGAAACAGGAGATGTGGAGTCAGTATGGATAGAACTAAGGAATTGTAAGGGTAAAAAGACCCTAATGGGACTAATCTACAGGCCCCCAAACAGTAGCCTGGACATAGGGCGCAAGTTGAATCAGGAGTTAAAAGTGACATGTACCAAAAATAATGCTGTGGTTGTTATGGGAGATTTCATCATGCAGGTAGACTGGGAAAATCAGGTTGGTACTGGACCCCAAGAAAGGGACTTTGTAGATTGCCTTCGTGATTGATTCTTAGAACAGCTTGTATTGGAGCCTACCAGGGAGAAGGCAATTCTGGATTTAGTGTTATGTAATGAACCGGATTTGATAAAGGACCTCGAGGTTAATGAGCCATTAGGAGGCAGTGACCATAACATGGTCAGGTTTAATCTACAATTGGAGAGGGAGAAGGGTAGATCGGAGGTGTCAGTGTTGCAGTTGAATAAAGGATGACAGTGGAACAGAAATGGCAGGTATTTCTAGGAATAATACAGAAGGTGCGGGATCAGTTCATTCCTAGGAGGAAGAAAGTTTCCAAGGGAAGAAAGGGATGACCATGGCTGACAAGGGACGTCAGGGACAGTATAAAAATTAAAGCGAAGAAGTACAACGTAGCAAAGATGAACGGGAAACAAGAGGATTGGGTAATGTTTAAAGAACAACAGAAGCTAACCAAAAAGACAATATGGGAAGAAAAGATGAGGTACGAAGGTAAGCTAGCCAAGAATATAAAGCAGGATAGTAAAGTGAAGATATGTGAAGAGGAAAAAATTAGTTAAGACCAAAGTTGGACCCTTGAAGACTGAAAAAGGTGAATTTGTTATGGGAAACAAGGAAATGGCAGATGAGTTGAACAGGTACTTTGGATCTGTCTTTACTAAGGAGGACACAAACAATCTTCCTGATATAGTAGTAGGCAGAGGATCTGGGGTGACGGAGGAACTGAAGGAAATCCACATTAGGCAGGAAAAGGTGTTAGATAGACTGATGGGACTGAAGGCTGATAAATCCCCAGGGCCTGATGGTCTGCATCCCAGGGTACTTAAGGAAGTGGCTCTAGAAATCGTGGATGCATTGGTGATAATTTTCCAATGTTCTATAGACTCAGTTCATGTGGATTGGAGGGTAGCTAATGTTATTCCACTTTTTAAGAAAGGTGGGAGAGAGAAAACAGGGAATTATAGACCAGTTAGCCTGACATCGGTGGTGGCGAAGATGCTGGAGTAAATTATAAAAGATGAGATAGCCGCACAGTTGGATAGAAGTAACAGGATCGGTCCGAGTCAGCATGGATTTACGAAGGGGAAATCATGCTTGACTAATCTCAGAGGAATTTTTTGAAGATGTAACTGGGAAAATGGACAATTGAGAGCCAGTGGATGTAGTATACCTGGACTTTCGGAAAGCATTTGATAAGGTCCCACATAGGAGATTAATGGGCAAAATTACGGCACATGTGCTGACATGGATAGAGAAGTGGTTGGCAGACAGGAAACAAAGAGTAGGGATTAACGGGTCCCTTTCAGAATGGCAGGCAGTGACTAGTGGGGTACCGCAAGGCTCGGTGCTGGGATCGCAGCTATTTACAAAATACATCAATGATTTGGATGAAGAGATTCAAAGTAACATTAGCAAATTTGCAGATGACACAAAGCTGGGTGGCAGTGTGAACTGTGAGGAGGATGCTATGAGAATGCAGGGTGACTTGGACAGGTTGGGGGAGTGGGCAGATGCATGGCATATGAAGTTTAATGCGGATAAATGTGAGGTTATCCACTCGGGTGGCAAAAACAGGAAGGTGTAGCAGCGCCTGCTGGCGCACACAGGTATCGAACCCAGTGTTCGGAAGCCGAGGTCACGTGGCTCGGGAGGGGCTGCTGTTTTCGCGCTGTTTCGCTTTCTACCATCAATTCATCCCATCAGCGGCCGCCATCATGAGGCGTTGTTCCAATGTCTGGCGGGCAAGCCTAAGGACCTGGTTTTGTCCAAGAAGGCAGGGATAGCTATCGAGGGGGCTAAGACCACGCTGGCCAATGCCAACATGCTGGTACACCCTAGGGCATCGGCCCTCATGGCTCTCACCGTGGATGCATCGGACGTTGCGGTGGGTGCTGTCCTCGAGCAGCGGGTGGGTAACCGCTGGCTGCTGCTAGCATTTTTCAGCAGGCAGCTGCGGGCCCCAGAGACCAAGTACAGCGCTTTTGATCGGAAGCTCCTCGCACTTTACCTAGCGATCCGCCATTAGCGTTATTTCCTGGAGGGCTGCGCGTTCACCGCATTCACGGACCACAAGCTGCTCACGTTCGCTTTGATGTCGGACACCTGGGTTCGCCTCGCCTCGCTTACATATCCGATTTCACCTCTGACATTCAGCATGTGGCGGGGAAGCTGAACCTTGTGGCCGACGCGTTATCCTGTCCGGCGGTCACTAAGGATTCCACTTTAAACCCAGGTCTGGATTATGCGGAGCTGGCAGCAGCCCAACGGGCCGATGTCAGCATAGAGGATTACTGCAATGCTGAATTGGGTCTCAGGTTGTCTGAGGTGCCTTGTGGCACCGCTGGCATGCAAATCATTTGCGATGTCTCAACGGGTAAAGCCCGCCCGATCGTCCCGATTGCCTGGAGACGTCAGATTGTCGACACCATCCACAGCCTAGCTCACCCATCCATCCGCGCCACCTCTGCCCTGGTTACTTCCAAGTTTGTCAGGCACGGGTTACGAAGCATGGGCCCGCGCTTGTATCCCCTGTCAGACTTCCAAAGTACAGAGGCATGTGCGCCTGCCTGTGCAGGATTTCGCTGTTCCAGATGGCAAGTTCCTACACATCCCTTGCCATGTTTGCGTGGGGCCACTCACTTACTAACTATCGTAGATAGGTTCACCAGGTGGGCGGAGGCAATACCGTTAACTGATACCTCCGCTGAGGCTTGTGCACGCGCTATTGTCTCCATTTGGATCGCGTGTTTCGGGGTCCCTTCAGATATTACTACTGATCGTGGGGCCCAGTTCACGTCCTCCCTGTGTAGTATGGCGCAGCTGTACGGCGCGAAGCTGTACCAGACCACCGCGTATCATCCGGTGTCGAACAGTTTAGTCGAGTGGTTTCACAGACACCTTAAGTCGGTGTTGAGGCCCGACTCACTGGACCCGATTGGGTTGACCAGTTGCCATGGGTTCTCCTGGGCATCAGAACTACATCTAAGGAAGGCCTTGACGCCTCCTCAGCCGAGCTGGTTCATGGGTCAGTTTTGCGGGTACCTGTGGATTTCCTGCCCGCCACCCATGATTAGGAGGTCCGAGCTTTGGCGGTGCTAGCCGACCTTCGCGAGCGGGCGCACGCGTTGGTCCTGGTCCGCACTTCCAAACACAGGTTGTCCGCGGTGCATGTGCCTACTATGTTACGGGATTGTGCTTATGTTTTCCTTCATAGGATGCTCACCACTCGCCGTTACAGCGGGTGTATGAAGATCCGTACAGGGTGCTAGAGGCTGGTACCTCGACGTTCATTTTGGACATGAGTGGCAGGAGGAGTTGGTCTCTGTCAGCCACCTTAAGCCAGCCCACGTCGACGAGGAAAGCCCGATGGCTATGGCCACTCTGCAACGTAGAGGGCGGCAGCCGGCCGTTTTGCCGCCCTCTACACCTGTTACCCCCGGTTATGTTTCACCGGTCCCCTCTGTTACACCCATCCCTCATTCGCTTTTGTCGCACCCGTCCGGTTCAGTTTTGCCAGTCCCTAATGTTAAGCTCATCCCGCGACCTCGGACTACGCGTTCCGGTCGAACCGTCCGGTTACCCGTGCGTTTCCGTACCGCAGATTCTGGGGGGGGGGGCATGTAGTGGTCAGACGTGTTTTTGAAGACCTGTAAGCCAGGGAGCTATTGTCTGAATAAATAAGTTGGCAAAACTTGGTTGTCGTCTTTGCATCTGCCAAAAAGGCAGATTACTATCTAAATGGCGTCATGTTGGGAAAAGGGGAAGTACAACGGGATCTGGGGGCTCCTTGTACACCAGTCTATTAAAATAAGCATGCAGGTACAGCAGGCAGTGAAGAAAGCGAATGGCATGTTGGCCTTTATAACAAGAGGAATCGAATATAGGAGCAAAGAGGTCCTTCTGCAGTTGTACAGAGCCCTAGTGAGACCACACCAGGAGTATTGGGTGCAGTTTTTGAGGAATTTTGAGGAAGGACATTCTTGCAATTGAGGGAAGGACATTCTTGCAATTGAGGGAATGCAGCAAAGGTTTACAAGGTTAATTCACTGGATGGCGGGACTGTCATATGCTGAGAGAATGGAGCAGCTGGGCTTGTACACTCTGGAGTTTAGAAGGATGAGAGGGAATCTCATTGAAACATATAAGATTGTTATGGGTTTGGACACGCTAGAGGCAGGAAACAGGTTCCCGATGTTGGGGGAGTACAGAACCAGGGGCCACAGTTTAAGAATAAGGAGTAAGCCATTTAGAACGGAGACGAGGAAACACTTTTTTCTCACAGAGAGTGGGGAGTCTGTGGAATTCTCTGCCTCAGAGGGCGATGGAGGCAGGTTCTCTGGATGCTTTCAAGAGAGAGCCAGATAGGGATCTTAAACATAGCGGAGTCAGTGGATATGCGGAGAAGGCAGGAACGGGGTACTGATTGGGGATGATCAGCCATGATCACATCGAATGCCAGTGCTGGCTCGAAGGGCCGAATGGCCTATTCTTGCACCTATTGTCTATTGTCTACTGTCTATTGAACCCTGATCCCTGTAAGGCAGCAATTCTACCAGTGGGCCACTGTGCAACCCTATCTTCATTGTCCCATCATAATTTAAATGTTTTTTAAATGCATAGCATGGCTTTTGCCATCCTCTGGCGACGGAGTAGGTGAGCCCTAATATTCCTATTTTTCTGTAGGAAAAGAACAAAAGTCATAGAGCAAAACTGCATAGAAACAGTTCGCCAGTTAGAAACAGGTCATTCGGCAGTCCAAAATCACACTGACCATTAACTATCAACCAACCATTAAAATTGACAAGAATTTGAATAAAGTAAGACGTTCACTGTTGAATCTCCAATATAGAGATCCTCACACATCTCTGCATGGTTCCATTGCTGGGAACATCATTGACTTTCATTGCTCCAACATTTACAGCTATGTCTTCACCTCCCAGACCATTGCTAAACCCTGTTGTCTCTGTCCATTTTTGCCTCCATAGGAGCATCTCCTTAAATGAACTTACAGGAAAGTTGGATAAAGCATGAGGCTGCAGAATGGAGGAATATGTTGCTGTCAGGTAGACGGAGCATAACCACTTATTGAATATAATTGGGAGCATAACTGACTGTTATTTAGTCAATTGGGTGAGTGGCCTGTTTGTGGATTCTAAAAGCAATCATTCATTAACCAACCTTTGGTTGCCAAGCCTGACTTCTCTGTTTGTGATTCAGAGTCAAATCTATCCAATAATATTGCTTTGAGGTATTTAGGAAGGCTTAGTAACAATGAGGCATCTAGGGATTTTAATATCACAGAATTATATTGCAAATGCTGATACGTCGTCCCATATTACCTCTACAGATTCTCATTCCTCTCTCCCCAATGAATTTTCAGGCTTGAATTGTACTTTTCCCTCTATGGACGTGCAATGTCCCCCCAGCAAATTCATTTTTTCCCTTGCCACCGGAATTATATTTTGTCGGAGTGCAAGCTATTTCTGGAGATTAATTCTGTCTGCCGGTAAGTTTTTTTTTAAATCGGCCGACTATTTCAGCTCTGCAGTAAAATAAAAAATAGCTCCTAATGCCGTGAACGCCGACAACGGGGACCGATTTTATGTAGGGGACAGGTAAGTAAAAGCTATTTATTTTTTCATATAAACCTGCTTTTTTAGGTGACTTTAATCAATATTTCATGTTGCGAAATGGTGATTGAACCCATAAGAACCGGCATAATTTTTCCTGCCGATATTGGATTTAAATTCATCGCAACCGCAACGTTCCAATCCATCGCGTTCCATAAAATCCCACTAACAAGCTGAATTAAATGGCCATTAATTTATGGGCATTAAACACTAAATTACTTCAATTTGGCCTATAATTTAAAGACAATGAGATTTAAATATCATGTTATATTGTGAATTCTTGTGTGAATGTTATTTGGACACTTAGGCTTTAAAAAAAATGTTAATATTTTCTTAAGAAATGGATAGATGTTTAGATCTAGTAATTGAATTTTGTAATTAGCTACAATTGGGTAACTAAATAATGATATGCTTTAATTTCAGATCATCCAAGTAAGATTGTTTCATATTAGTTTCAGAATGATTCAATCTATAATAACTGAAAATTTATTTCAGTTCTCTTAATTTTTAAGAAATGTATGGGCTTCTGACTGTCCTCGATCACAACTTTTGTGTTAAGTCAATGGAAAGACAATGGGGAACAAGATGCTAATTTCCGAGTATGAAAATGGCCATAACTTTGTTAATACTGAAGATATGAAAGTGAATTAGGTGTCAAATTAAACTTTTTTGTATGCTTTATCTGATGGGATAAATTGCAGACTTGATTTTTAAATCTCAAAATGTTGTAACATTGCTACATAAAAGTACATTGGAGAGCACCTTATTCAGCCCTGTTCATGAACCCTGTAAATTGGTTCATTTTAATGATCACTTATGGTACTAATTTTGAAGGGGTTCGAAAAAATACCAGCTTGAAAATATCTTTGGTCAAATGGCTTATCAATCTTACATATGTTTATTCTGCTCCCTACATGAACAAAGATGTATAAGGTTTTAAAAAACAAAAGATGCTTGAACTCTAGATCAGTTTGATCATAGTGTCATGAAGCCACACAGCAAAGGAACAGGCCCTTCGGCACATCATGTCCATGTTGGCCATCAGATATCCATCCATTCCAATGTACTTAACAACACTTGGTCCATTGTCTTTCATGCCTTGGCAATGCAACTGCTCATCTTGATACTTCTTAAATGTTGTGACAATTGTGAGCAAAATCTGAGTAAGGACATGCTGACACTGGAGAAGGTTTACAAGAATTATCCCAGGAATGAGTGGGTTAACATACGTCGAGTGTTTGACGGTACTGGGCCTGTACTCGCTGGAGTTTAGAAGGATGAGGGGCAACCTCATTGAAAATTACCAAATAGTGAAACGCTTGGATAGAGTGGACGTGAAGAGGATATTTCCACCAGTTGAAGAGTCCAGGACCAGAGTTCATACCCTCAGAATAAAGGGACGACCCTTTAGCAAGAAGACGAGGAGGAATTTCTTTAGTCAGAGGGTGGTGAATTAGTGGAATTCATTCCCACAGAAGGCTGTGGAAGCCATCAATTGATAGATAGATTCTCGATTGGTACAGGTGTCAGGGGCTATGGGGAGAAGGCAGGAGAATGGGGTTTGAGAAGGAAAGATAGAACAGCTATGATAGAATAGAGGAGGACTTGATGGACCGAATGGCATAATTCTGCTCCTATTACTCATGACAATACCTGCCTCCTCAAACTACTCATGCATGTGTTCCAGATTCCAACTGATCCCAGGGTGAAAAGTTATTTTTCAGAATCTATCTGAACTTCTTATTTCATTTCGGAGTCACGTGAGTGACTTCGTGAAGAGCCCGCCGGCGCGCATGCTCGACATATCGTCGTACCGCGTTGCTGCGACGGCTGGCGGTGGAGCGCGCTCCTCGCCAGCCCTTCATAAGGGGCCACGGAGGTAAGTATCCTACCTTTAGTTGGTGGTCCTTGTTGTTGGTTATGTCTTGCAGCAAGGACATGGATGGGAGTTCCAAGGGCCGGAGGACGTCAGGACGAGTTCGCCGGTCAACAGTTCCGGGGCCTTTACCATCGGCAGTACCTGCAACGCAGGCCGGGACTCAGACGGAGATGTGGGTAAGCCCTGTGATTACAGGTCCAGATCCGCCAGCACACCACAGCTCGGTGGAGTTCGACGAGGAGGAGTGTGGTGTGCCGCCAGAGCAGGGGGACCCTGCCATGGCAGTCAGGTCGTCAGCGGGCTCGCTGGCGACCTCGAGCTGGGTGCGTGCGGCTGCACGGCCCGTTCCACTCAGCCCTCCGAGTAGGGGAAGGGCAGCAGCCCAGAAGCCTAACCCTGCCAGGGCTAAGGCATTGCCTGACATGGAGGAGCGGTCAGGTTCCAGGGCGAGACCCGGGGCGGCTGTGAGGTCCAGCTGGCACACCCCGACTCTCGACGCCGGGACGGGTCGGTTGAGTCGGGTCTCGTCACGGTCGCCGAGCCCCCCATGGATGGGTGGGCGAGACCATGCGTCGGCATAGTCCACGATGTGGGCAGCCGGCAAGCCTGCGCGGGCTTCAGGCAGCCATGCTTCGGCTGGTGCCGACACCACGCCGCAAGTGCCCTTAGTGGCAGCGGCTTCAGCTCCCGCTAAACGGAGGCGGTTGAACACGCCCACGCGGGAATCGCGCAGTTTCGCCTCGGCGGCTGTTAGCGACAACTACCGGCACCGGCTGGGCCTCGATGAGGTGCGGGCCGATGATAGGAGCCCGGTTTTCTTTTCAGAGCCGGAGGACTCCGACCACCTGAGTGTTCAGGGTGAAGGGCGTATTGACCGTATGGAGCGGCTGCTGGAGCTCCTGCTTCAACGTCAACTACAGCAGGGCAGCAACAGGCACAGGGCGTCGTCACCAGCCTCTACCATCAGCCTGGAGCAGCAGGAGGAGGAGGTTTTGGTGGATTCCATACCACCTCCGTTGGAGGTGCCAGCGGAGGATCTTCTGGAAATTTGCGGCCCCACATTCATCTGGACTTCCTTTAAACGCAAAGCTGGCAGCCACTGTGGACTTTCTTAACAACCAGCAACTACAGGAAGAAGTCCTCATTCAGGCAATGAGCCGTCACAAGGCTCCATCCAATTGCAACTCCCTCAACGTGCCTGTGGTCAATACGCCGATATGGGGCAATATCAGTGCGGCTATCCGTCAACAAGAGGTAAAATTGCAGCGGATCCTGAAGCTCCTCACGGCCGGTATTACCGCCTTTGCGCGGTCGGTGGACGGGGACGAACTGAATTTGGACCAGGAGGATGCTCTGGCCCTCCTGTGCGCGACCCAGCACGAAATCAACGGGTTTCGCAAAAACAGCATCCGCCCAGCGCTCAACCCGAAGTTTGCAGGATTGTGCAAACCACCGCCGCCGCCGCCGCCCCGTCAACTCTTTGGGGAGGACCTCTCGAAGAGAGTCAAAGAGCTTGACGAACAAGCCAAAACGGTGGGGATCATGCGCTCTCAGAGTGCCCCCACACCGTCAGGCTCAAAAGCTCCATACATTCGCTCACGGGGGTCTGCTAGTACCTCGACGAGGACCCACCCTCAAGCTCCACAACGACAGCAACATCAGACCCAGCACCAGGGGTCTTTTTTAGGACAGGGTCGGCAGAGACCCTGGTGGAACACGAAGACGCCGCGCCCTCAAGCCAACCCAGCACTTCCACGTCCACCCACACGTGTCAAGGACCGCTGGTAACCACGGGGGTGAGGGGGTCTGGTTCTCTCTTTTCTCTTTGTTTAACTTCACATGTTGGTGGTCGCCTTCGGCTGTTTTTGGGTGCATGGGGTAATTTTACTGGTGACGAGTATGTGTTGCAGAATATTCAGGGGCATAAAATTGAGTTTATTAATGGCGACATTCCTCCATCCCAGCACATGCCCGGTCGAACGTTTAAATTATCTGCTGCAGAACAGGCAGCAGGCTACAAGGAAATTTTAAGGCTTGAACAGAAGGGAGTGATTGAGAAAGCGGTGCATGAACCAGTTGAATTTGTTTCGAATATATTCACCAGACCTAAGAAGGATGGAGGTTGTCGTGTCATTATTGATCTAACCCGTTTGAATACTTTTGTAACATATACTCATTTTAAAATGGATACGTTTGAAACAGCCAAATCATTGATTTCTCATGGTTGCTTTATGGCATTCATCGATTTGAAAGACGCATACTATTCAGTATCCATCCAGAAATACGACAGGAGGTTTTTGAAATTCATCTGGATGGGGCAACTCTGGCAGTACAAGGCTTTGCCTAATGGGCTCACCACAGCCCCTAGATTGTTCACTAAATTAGTGAAACCAATTATGGCTTATTTGAGACAGCGACATCATATAGTTATGGCCTATTTAGATGATATCTTAATTGTGGGCCACACCCTGGAATTGGCTGAACAGGGAGTTGCAGCTGCTGTCAATATATTTCAACAATTAGGGTTTATTGTCCATCCAGAGAAATCAAAGTTCTGCCCTGCCCAGGTGATTAATTACCTAGGGTTCACGGTGAACTCTAAGAGCATGAGGGTTACCATACCAATTAACAAGATTGAGGAGGTTACCCAGGTGTGTCAAGGTTTAATCCGCACCAATATACCATCAATTCGGCATACAGCTACAGTAATTGGTAAGCTTGTAGCTTTGTTTCCGGCAGCGCGATATGAACCTTTGCATTATCAGAGTTTGCAAAGAGCTAAAATTGCTGCGTTAAAACAGGACGCTGGTCATTATGATCGATCAATGCAGCTGCCGTCCGAAGCGATCAATGAGTTGCAATGGTGGGTGTGCCACATTAGCAGCTCATTCAAGCCTATCAGGGAGGCTAATCCAGTGGTATATTTGCAGACTGATGCAAGCTCCAATGGCTGGGGAGCTACGGATAATTGCTCTAGTTGTGGGGGCAGATGGGACACCCTTGAGTCAACGATGTTGTTGACTCAAGGGATTAACTATTTGGAGTTGATGGCAGCATTCCACAGACTTCGTGCGTATTGTTCCAAGCTTGTTGGAGCACATGTCCGTCTCCAAATAGACAACACCACAGCAGTGGCATACTTAAACCATATGGGTGGTACCAGGTCAGTTTCGTGTGACAAATTGGCTAACTCAATTTGGCTCTGGTGTGTTCAAAGAGACATTTGGATTTCAGCTACCTATTTACCAGGTGAGCTTAATACTGTGGCGGACACCAGGTCACGCAAATTTAATGACAATATTGAATGGATGTTGCATCCTGAGATTTTTGCTAAAGTCACAGCCAAATTTGGTAAACCGGACATTGACCTTTTTGCGTCACGGTTGAACCATCAGGTACCAACCTACGTTTCATGGGAACCAGATCCTGGGGCTATAGCGCTAGATGCATTCTCGCTGGACTGGGGGAATTGGTTTTTCTATGCCTTCCCCCCGTTTTGCCTCATCAGTCGGGTATTGCGTAAGATTCAGGCAGATGCTGCCAAGGGCATCCTTATTATACCCGACTGGCCCACACAGCCTTGGTATCCGGTGGTCTTTGACATGCTCAACGAACCTTGGGTCCTTTTGAAGGGTTGCCCGCAATTGGTTACTCACCCTGTCTCAGGGGAGCCACATCCCTGCCATGGCTATTTAAATTTGTTGGCTTGCAGGTTCTGAACAGGCCGTTAGTCCAATTATTGCCTCTCAGCTCGGACCATGGATACCATCGGGGCGTCGTGTCGAGAGTCAACAAGGCGAAGATACCGCTCGCATATTAAGAAGTGGGAAGCCTACTGCAGCCGCTCTCGCATCACGTACGATGACGTGACAATAACCGACGTCCTGGAATTCCTCGCGGGGTTGCACCATGATGAACACTTAAGTTACAGTGCCATCAACAGCGCCAGAAGTGCGCTCTCATTCTACCTCAATATTGAGGTAGGATCCAACAGGCTAGTGTCCAGACTCATGCGGGGTATATTCAATATGAATCCGCCTACACCACGCTATAATATCACCTGGGATGTCAGGGACGTATTAAACCTGCTCAGGACGTGGTCTCCCATGGAAGGGCTCCAACTGGACAAACTCACCATGAAGCTGGTGATGTTACTAGCGCTGACTTCAGCTCAGAGGGTACCGACACTACACAAACTTCGTGTCGACAGAGTGACATCTACCCCTACAGAAGTAGTCTTTTTCATTGACGAGCTACTAAAGCAGCATGGACCTGGGTGCACAGGGCTGCAGCTGAAGTTCCCGGCATACCCCGCAGATGCTAGGCTATGTTTAGCCTCACATATCCGCCACTATGTCAAGGTGACGGCATGCATCAGAGGAATGGAGAGATACCTGCTGGTCACTCATAAGAGACCTCATCATCGAGTGACAGTCCAGACGATATCCAGGTGGCTTCGAGTCGTCTTGGGTAAGTCAGGTATCGACACTAATGTGTTCAAGTCTCATTCCACCAGGGCTGCATCGACGTCAGCGGCGAGGATTATGGAGGTGCCTATGGACCAAATTCTCGCCACAGCAGGATGGGCTAATGAAGCTGTGTTCCAGCGTTTTTATAACAACCCTGTTGCTGCTCCTCTACAGTTCGCAGAAGCCGTGCTGAATGCAGGTCAAGAACGTGGAGATGTCCCCGCATGAGGGGTTTTTGATTTGTTATTCATAAATATGCTCTTGTTTTGCAGTATGAACTATTGAGCAAGTTTGTTCCTCCCATCCTTCCCTGGTAGTGGTGTGTCAGCATGGACGTGGTCCAGGGCGTGTAATCATAGAAGCTTTGAAGTCTTCACGAAGTCACTCACGTGACTCCGAAATGAAATAGTAAGATTGAACGAGAACTTACCAGTTCGAAGGTTGATCTTTATTTTATGAGGAGTCGAAGTGAGGGATTTCGTGCCCTCCTCGCCCAACCCTCAATCACCTTCATCTGGTAATCTTAGTCACTTCAATCTTACTATGCGAAGTCATTTCTATTGTTGGTTTCTGTGATTCCACGCCGCTACTTTGAAGTATGTCGAGCATGCGCGCCGGCGGGCTCTTCACGAAATCCCTCACTTCGACTCCTCATAAAATAAAGATCAACCTTCGAACTGGTAAGTTCTCGTTCAATCTTACTATTCCTTATCCTAAACCTATGCTCTCTAGTTTTGCATTAATCTGCTGTAGAAGAAAGTGTCCTACTATCTACTCAGTCTATGCCCCTCATAATATTTGTTGTGTACCTCAATAACCAAATTATGGTCAATAACCATACTCAACTCCTTCATTCTATGGAAACAATCCCAGTCTATCTAATCTCTCCTCATTAACTGCAGCATTCAATCCCAGACAATACACTAGTGAATTTATTCTGCACCCTCTCCAGTGGAATCTTGTTTGTTTAATAATGTGGCAACTAGAACTATGTGCAAAACTGTACTTGAGCTGTGATCTAACTGATTTTTATAAAGTCAAACCATAAGCTCCTTACTAATTAATGTTCTGCCCTTCCTGAATAAAGATACCACATTTGCTACCCTCCAGTCATCAGACAGCGCACTTGCGGCTGCAAAGATTAAAAACCTCTATCGGGACCCCATCAATCTTCTCCTTTGCCTTCCTTAACACCCTAGGATATGTCTCATCAGGCTTTCGAATAATTCCTCCTTTACAATAATGACACATTCTAGAATTCCTTGGGTGAATTGACAGCAAAGGAGAGTGGGGAGGAAAACAATGTTTACCTCCCCGCATGCTTATTGCATGTTTATTGCATGCTTATTGCATGTTCCCTACTATTTATAATCAAAAATTATTTCTGGAAAAACACACTGTCCAATATTATTCTATATTGATTTGAACAGAATGTAAAGGAGGCCACTGTACAAATTCAATATTGCTGTCATGAAACAGTTAATTTTCCCAACGGTAGGGTTAGGTTAAAATTGCTCATTCGGGTAAGTCTGGGGATAGGAAGATTGTCACCTCCAGGGTTAAAGTTCATATCACATCCATGATTGTAGTATTTTAATTTGAACATCACTTGATACTTAAAGAACCTCACGGTTAACTGCCTCAGGGTTTAAAAATAAAAATATATTCAGAATATTTTAAAGAAGGAAAGTTGTATATGACGTTTGATGTAGGAAAATCAGAATTAGAAAAATGATTTGGTTTAATGAAAAAATGTTGGCTTATTTGCAAGGTTTAAATTCTGCGCGTGCCAGCACAGATGTATTTTCAGACGTGAAAGCTTGTTCTAGGACCATCACCTTTCCCGTTTTTATTTTTCCGGCATTGCTAAAGAATAACGATTAGCACTGTCTTGAGGTGGGTGGTCCAGTCAAAAGAGTGCAAAGGTCTGAGTGCAAACAGCTGAGACCAATTACGTCCTTCCAGACATTGAATTTTGTATCATTTTTAAGCATGAATGTTCAATTATGAACAAGGGACAGACACTATAATTGAGCTCTGAGATTACAGAATACCCTAAAGCTGAACATCTGGAAAATCACTTGAAAATAGTCATTTTGAGGGTCATCCAAAGGCTGTGTTCCTTCCAGTGCATCAATTGTGTATTTAAATACCATTCATGAAAATCAGTGCTGATTTAAGTTAATTCATGTTTGCACATTTGCTTGATTGAGCTAGAATCTGCATTTCCCTGTTTCCTTTTGGAAAGACTTGGATTTTAAATTTGAGTCAAATGATTTATGGCTTGCTGTCTGGAATTCATTTTTGATTGATTCAAAATAAGACACAGTGAAGCAAGACAATTCACATGAGGCCATGGAGGACATTTTTCCTGAACTTCATTTCTATTGCACGGCATCATATGTTACAATTGCGCTACGTGTGTTGAAATGAAAAATCTCACTGTATAATAGAGGGAAGGCCTGATATTGCATTAAACCTAATAGTTGTAGAAACAAATAATGAAATTCTGCCTCAATGTGCCAACCTTCTAAATCTCCCTAACGTAAACATTATCTTTCCTAGATTTAAACTCTATCTAAAAACCTTAATTGATTTCCAGCAGAAATGACAATGATGTATCCATCACCTTAAATTGGTATAGATCTTTCATCACTGGTAAGGAAGAGGAATCTTCACTAACTATATATACTTTTTTTAGACTAGCAGATGCAATTCTCTCTCTTTGTTGGGGCTAACTATTATCTCTTCACCTCCAGTTTTAATATTTTGTTTGGCTTCTGACCTTCAAAATATTTTGATGTGGACTGCACATTTCACAATCTCCAGCTGTTCCAGCAAATCTGGGGAGACACTCTGCAGGTCTCACAGTGAACTGTGATGAAAGGTCTAGGGATTAATAAAGTACATTTGCAGGATGGATACTCTTATAATTCAGAAATCGCTGCAGAAATCTTGCACACAGCAGGATCCCATGTGCAGCAATGAAACGATGGTGTGAGGTGGTTTTCTTTGGCAATCCTTACTGAGAGATAAATATTGGCAAAGACGTTTGGGGGAGTTTGCTAATTCTTTTAACTATCCCGTTGAGATCTGCTCATCCACCTAAGAGGACAGAGAAGTTCTCAGTTTAACAACCTCGTTAGAAAGATGGCAACCTCAAGGATTTGGAACTCCCACAGTTACTGCTCTGAGAGTATTGGATTTTTGTGCTCAAGTCTCAAAGGTGAAACTTGAACAAACCCAGACATGAACAAACAATCTTTTGATTTCGCAGTAGAAGGACTACCAACTGAGCCACAGTCTTAAAATAAGTTCACTTATCTTTTTTTTCTGTCATTTCCAATAAAGTGAGGAACACAAAATGGCAACACGGGTGGCATGGTGGTGCAGCGGTAGAGTTGCTGCCTTACAGCGAATACGGCGCCGGAGACCCGGGATCAATCCCGACTATGGGTGTTGTCTGTATGGAGTTTGTACATTCCACCCATGACCTGCATGGGTTTTCTCCAAGATCTTCGATTTCCTCCCACACTCCAAAGACATACAGGTATGTAGGTTAATTGGCTTGGTAAATGCAAAAATTGTCCCTAGTGTGTGTAGGATAGTGTTGATATGTGGGGATCGCTGGTCGGCGTGGACCCGGTGGGTCGAAGGGCCTGTTTCCGCGCTGTATCTCCAAACTAAACTAAACTAAACATGTCTTTCTGCTCCATACGTTTCATGTACTTTGTTTTAATATGTGATGGAAGTTCTAAAAGAGTATCTGAGAACTTAGACCGCCAGATATCAAATCGCATTGCACCATGTGTTCATGTAGTATACAATTCACTTACATGAAAGAAAAATGTAAATAAAAATCAATCATTTCCCATATGATGCGTGACATCTGCAGGTTATTTTTCAGGGTCTTCTGTTTGTCAGGGTATCAAGATACAAAAAGAGGCATCTATGTTCTTCATCTATTTGCCCAGATTAAGGATTTTAAGTGCTTCGAGGCTCCAGCACTCTTCACCTTCATGATTTGCTCACGGCTTCAAGTCAAGATATTGCAACTGGCAATGCCTTGGGCCTAGTTTGCAGCTGAATTTTCCACCATCAGGCCCAAGATAAAACCAGATGCTGGTACATTGGTCACATTAATGGTAAGAATAAATGAGAACTTACCAGTTTGAAGTTTGATCTTTATTTTATGAGAAGTTGCGATGAGTGATTACGTGAAGAACCCCGCCAGTCCGCATGCGCATCAATCTTCAAAGCAGCTGTGTGAAATCACAGATAACAGTAATTTAAGTAACATAGTAAGATTAGAAACATAGAACTACCAGATGACCTTTGTCATATGAGGATTGGAAGTGGCGGGCACGTAATCACTCAACGCAATTCCTCATAAAATAAAGGTCAAACTTCAAACTGGTAAGTTCTCATTTAATCTTACTATTTTAATTTGGAGTCACGTGAGTGATTCCATGAAGATTTCAAAGCTCTGTGATTTCATGCCATAGATCCAAATCCGTAGGATGAGTGAATAATCAATAATTCATTTAACCATGACATTGATTTGAACGTATTAACAGTTTATTTTAATAAAGAAAAACAATAGCAACCCCTCTGTCCCAGGGGGAAGCTATAAAACAGAACTCAAAACTGAATGGGCAAATACCCCTGGTTTGGCAATCATTTTGTGATAGAATTTTTGAAAAGTTAATTCAGTTGACCATCCTGCGGCCGCGAGGATATGGTCGAGGGGGATGTCCATTGCCCTGGCCGCTGACATTGATGCCGCCCTGGTAGAATGAGATTTAAAATTGTCAGTGAAATACCTGCACAAACCAGAACCTGCTTCAGCCACCTTGAAATGGTCTGAACCGACAATTTCCTATGTGTTTTTTTGTGGCTAATAAATAATTCTGATTCCACACGTCTGAGGCTTTTGGTGGCCTTGATATAATATAGCAAGTGTGACACCACACATAGTTGTGAATCCGTGGGGTATGCCGAAAAATGATCTAACACCCTGTCACCCCTGGTCTGCTTTGCTTGAGTAGAACATAAATATAAAATGTAATGGTATCTGCAGACGCTACCATCCTGTCTAGCCGCAACTTCTGTAATGTCTGCACCCATTGTGTTGAGACCAGTGCCATGAGCATGACTACCATCATGGTGACTTTGGCCAAAGACAGGGATGTGATGGGAGTCCACTGACGAAGCAGCGTGAGTACCACACTTACATCCCAGATTACCGAATACCTGGGCCTGGGGAGATTGGAATTAAAAATTCCCTTCATAAATCGAGATATTAGTGGGTGAGACCCAATAGAATGTTGTTCTGATCCCATCCACAAGTATGAGGACAAGGCACTCCTGGCTGTATTGATCGCACTATAGCTTAACCCTTCATTGAAATAGAGAGTTGACAGGAATTCTAGCACATCTGAGATGCATGCCGTGTGATATGTAATATTCTCCCGTAAGCAGAACACCTCCCATTTCCTGACATGAGAGGTGTACTCCTTTTGGGTACTATCCCTCCAGGCCGCAATGATCACATCCACGGTTCAATCGGATAGTCCTCGCCTCCTCAGAGTCTAAAAATTAACAGATCAATACGGTCATGTAAAGGATGTTGATCGCCAGTTACAGGGTGCACCAGTAGGTCACTATGTTTGCGTACACTCATAAGGGGCTGTGTAATTATCTCCAAAACAAGAGGGAACCATGGCTGAGTAGGCTAGTCGGGTACCACCAACATTCCTGAGGCGGAGTCCTGCTTGATCTTGAGCAGACACGGACTGATGAGGCAAAATGGAGGAAATGCATATAAAAACATTCCACCCCAATGTAGCGAGAATGCATCAACTGCTACTGCCCCAGGGTCTGGTTCCCATGAAACATATTTAGATAACTGGTGGTTGAGTCTGGATGCAAACAAATCGATATCTGGTATCCCATACCGAGCAACAACGTCGTTAAATACCTCATGATTCAACATCCATTCTGTGTTGTCATTGAATTTGCGTGACCTGGTATCTGCCACAATGTTGAATCTACCTGATAGGTACATAGCTGAAAGCCAAATGTTTCTGGTAATACACCAGTTCCAAATCAGATTAGCCAATCTATCACAAGATTCCGACTTGATTCCACCCATATGATTAACATACGCCACTGCCGTAGTGTTGTCTATCTGAAGCTGAACATGCAAGTGACACTTAGTAGAGCAATAAGCCTTAAGCCCATAAAATGCTCCCAAAAGCTCTAAATAGTTAATCCCATGTGATTGCAAAAGAGGTGCCTCATGCATATTCCATCTGCCTCCACAGCTAGAAATGGTATCAGTAGCACCCCAACCTAGAGCACTGACATCAGTTTGTATGAGAATGGAAGGTTGGTCAACCAGAATTTCGCTGGAATAACTTGAGATGTTCATTATCCAACAGTGCACGTCAGCAATGGCTTCAGCTGGTAATTGCATGGGCCTGTCATAATGACCCGTATGTATCCTGAGTGCCTGTTCCTTTGCAAGTTGTAAATTTTGGCAATGCAGGGGTCCAAACTGCACAGCTGGAAAAGCAACCACTAATTTGCCAATCAAGCGGGCCACCTGTCTAATTGAAGGTTGTTGCTCCTCTATGAGCTTGATACAGCCTTCAATTAACTCTGGCCTTTTGTCCTTAGGCAGAGTCACTGACATGTGATTTGAGTTAATAGTGATTTCCAAATAATCAATAACTCTGACTGGTGTTAATTTGGATTTATCTGGATGAATGAGAAACCCCAATCTCTCTAAATTGAGCTTAACAACTGAAATGGATGATTCAGCTGTTTCCTGAGTCTTTTCTATGATTAAAATATCATCCAAATTTGCCATTACAACATGACCCTGAGCCCGGAGTAGCCCCAGTACTGGTTTTAACAGTTTCGTAAATAATCTAGGGGCTGAGGATAATCCATTAGGCAGTGCTTTGAATTGCCATAATTGACTCATCCAGCTAAATTTCAAATATCTCCTATCATCCCTTTGAACAGGCACTGAGTAATATGCATCTTTAAGATCTGTACATGCCATATAACATCTTCTGGAAACCAGTTGTTTGGCAGTAACAAAAGTTTCCATTTTGAAATGTTTATACTGTACAAAGAGGTTAAGGCTCGTCAGGTTGAGGATGATTCTACATCCTCCATCCTTTTTTTGACCTAGGAAAAATATTAGACACAAATTGGTGGAGATGACTTCTCAATTACCCCTTTTTTGCATAATTTTTCAACTTCTGCCTGTACCTCCATCTTCTCTTTTTGTGAGAAAATGAGTGTCCGGCATGGAACATGTTGAGTGGGTGGACACAAATTGAGAAGGAATTCAATTTGAAAACCTTGTATACTGCACAGTATAAACGTATCTGATGTTATCTCATACCATTCATTTAGAAACAAGTGTAATCTCCCCCCAACTTGTAGGTGTTTCTCATTTAATATGTTTCTATAAGAACCAGATCCACCTACCTCCATGGTTACCGGTGGAATATGCTGTCCCCGGTTTCTGGTGGGAAAAGGCATGTTCGCTAGTGCCCCAGTTGGAGCGCGCCAGGTGCGCACATTAGTGAATGGCCAGCTTGTTCCTTGACCGGACCCAGTCTCTGCAACCCGTCTGTAGGGAAACTGCCACCGAACCGTTCTGCTGACCATCGGTGCTTTAATCAGTCCCACCGTTCTTGCCTCATCGTCGAGCTCCTTAACTCTTTTCGCGAGGTCTTCCCCAAACAGCAGATTTGGTGGCTGAATGTAGCTGGGCTTACACAGCGCCGCAAATTTTGGGTTGATGGTAGGGCGAATGGCACTTTTCCTCAAACAATTAATTTCAAAATGTGCATTGCACATGAGGGCTAAGGCATCCTGCTGTGTATCAGACAGGTGCCTCCCGTCCATCGATCTAGCTAATGCAGTAATGCCCGAGGTGAGCAACTTCAGAACCCTCTGAAGCTTCATTTCTTGAGATCTGATGCCGACACCCATATGGCTCCATATAGCCAGATTTACCGTCGGTACTTTAAGTGGCACACAGTTAGCTGGGATCTCATTTTTTTTGGCTGTTTCATCCATAGTCAGCTCTTGCAGGTGATGTGAAGCCAGATAGTTTATGGTTGCAGCCAATTCATCACTCAGCTGCTCTCCTGACTCTTTTGGGATGGCAAATCTTGCTGCCAGGAATGGTACTTCTGGCTCGTGCCCTTCATCCCTTGGGGTATACTCCACAGCTATACCCACAGACTTGGCGTCAGAATCAAACTGACCCATTAAGCTCACCTCCTCCAAGAGGGAGCGATTAAGCAGCCCTATTTCAGGTGCTGCTGGCGCGGGCTCTCCCATAGGCCGGCGCAGACACAACTCCTCCTGCCGTAGTGTATCTTAATGGAACATCCTCTCCATTAGGAGCTCCATTTTGGACAACCATGCAAAAACGGTATCCATTCCCAGAGGGGAACCCTCCTGGCCCGACTCATCCGAGTCTGTGTGCCGTGCAGACTTTTTAGCGACCTTGCGTGTGGCCATGGTGCTCTCAGGCACCAAATCTGCAGTCGCTGGTCAACCCGCTAGCGACTGAATAGGTGAACTAGGCGGCCGCCCGCTACCCGCACTCCTGCGGTCTTCCATTGCTTTCCCAGTGGCTCGCCTAGACTTCACCCTAAACGCTTTCTCCATAGTTGAAGACTTGATCCTGAAACAAGAATTATTCCAACCCAGAAAGCGACCTCCGACGAAGTTTAACACTTACCTGAGGTTTTTAAACTTGCCGCTGGAGGAGCGATGCACCTCCCAGCCGGTTGCTGCGCCATGTGTCAGACGTAATGACGCGCATGCGGACTGGCGGGGTTCTTCACGGAATCACTCACGTGACTCCGAAGTAAAATGGATGAACAGGCAACATTCATTTTCTGTTGCAAAATCAAATGATTGTAGATTCCAGTCAACCAAATCTCCAATGTTAAGATCTATCCATTTAAGAAAGGAAAGTTCCTAGTGTTCATCATTAGCTCTCACTTAACTGCAGAAAGTGGAAGGTGCTTGAGAGTGATGCCTTGTTGAGTTCATTCTCCTGAAATCAGATTCCAGACCGGCTTCATTTCATTGTTAGCCAGGGAAATCAATGTCTAAACTGTCAGATAAACTGATCCGTTACACATTTTCTTTTTTATAAGATTATTATACTAACAGTTTATTTAGCATTTATCTTTCATGTCACGAGGGATCCTCCAATATAATGGAACCATTTATTTGAGTTTAGGGATCAGCATCTGTAAATAATCTGTGTGCAATAGAACAGTTTATCTCACATTGACTGTGGAAAATAATCTATAGAATTTACTCTCTGCCAAAGCCACTGGGACATTAGCAACGCTGATGTGCACAATGGGGCCATTTTGTAAGGTCAGGACACAAGTTTAAATGACTCAGATGGAAATGAATATTTTTCATTATACTATAGTGAATTATCTGGTATATTTCTGTAATATTTCCAATGTTTTGAGCTCTTTATTGATACCATAAGGATTTAAGGAATTCAGTTAAAGTTAAATCTGGAATATTATAAGTGAACACCTTCTGAAGATGAAGAGATTGGGTAAAAACCAGAGTTTAGCAGCTTGAAACACAACAATACTGTAATTGTTTTGTAATATAAGATCCTCACGTTCAATATGGGAACAAATCTTGAAATAGTGCTCACTGAACATAGAACATAGAAAAATATAGCACAGGAACAGGCCCTCCAGCCCACAATTAGCTGAACATGATGCCACAATAAACATTGTGGACAGCTTGATTGTAATCATGTCTCATCTTCACTAACTGGATAGCACGCAACAAAAAAGTTTGCCACGTACCTCGATACACATGACAATTAAACTAAACTAAGCTTAACTAAACAAAGTTAAACTAGGCTAGGCTAGGCTCGGCTAGACGAGACTAATCTCATCTGTCTGCACTTGATCCATATCCCTCTATTCCCTGCTCAGCTGTGCATCGTTGACAGCATTGGAGCAGTTGCCTCTGAAGGTAAGGCAGACAAATCACAGAGAATGTAGGTACTGGAACCTTGAGCAAACAAAAAACAACTTGCTGGAAGAAATTATTACATCAGAAAACTGGTCAGGAGGCATGTGTGAAAGGTAATGCTTAAAGAAGAGTCCTGTCCCAAAAAGTAATCTGTCAAAAGTCAAAAAGTCATTTCCCTCCACAGATGCTGCATGACCTACTGAGATTGCGTTTGTTGTTTTTTTTACAAAAATACTAAATTTGTGGTGCTGATGGTAGTTATTGTTCTCATGTTAATTGAGAAGAGCTGCCCAGCCCACTGCTGCCATGCAGCACAGATACATAGACCTTTTCAAGTACACAGCCAAATATATGATAAGATTTTTTTCCTCTACCACCTTCTCTGTCAGTGAAATCAGTATTCCTATCACATTTGGGGGAAATTACTGCAAATTACTTTAAATGCCCGCTGTGTTTTTCATATCTATGTTAAAAGAAACAGATAGACACAAAATGCTGGAGGAACTCAGCGGGTTAGGCAGCATCTCTGGAGAAAATGGATAGGTGGCAATTTGGATCGGGACCCTTCTTTGAAGGGTTAATCATTAACACCTTGGAGGTTACCATTGATCAGAAAAGCAATGGACCAGCTACTAAATAATGTTGCTACAGGAGTAGGTCAGAGGCAGGGAACCCTGCAGGGAATTACTCGTCCAGATAGCCATGACAAAATTCGACCTGCCGATCGCATGTTGGGCTGCAGAAGTCACCTATGGGGATGGATCCATCGGTTCACGCTGGGCCAGAATTCCAGAGACCCTGACGCAGAGGGCAAATACAACCCACTGATTGAAAGACGGGCCGTGGAAGTCCTGAAGAGGTCAAAATCGACCGCCTCACCCGGCCTAAGCACCGCATTTTAGGTTGACGTCTGGGAGGGATTATAAATGCACTCGTAATTTTGTCCGGAGGAAGGGTGGTGACATGCCATCAGTTGCCATCTATGGTCGTCCTCTACTCTAACCTAGGACATTACCTTTGTGGACCAATCCTATCCTTCTCCATCACTATTGAAAAATTATCAGAATTACATCAGTCACTTTCCCTATCTTGTTCCTCAAGAAGAAGTCCAGTGTTCTGCCCTCTCCAACAGGGCCGTTATAAATAGATTAACAATGCCTTATTTAGTAGTGTAATAAATTACTGAGTGAATCAAAACTGTTGTCCGAAACCAGTGATTTATCGAACACAACTTTAGGCATAGTCGGCAGGAACAGATAACAGATAGTAATAAATAATGTACAAGTCAAAGAAAGCAGTGGAGCCTGAAACCTGTCAGATTTCAGGGTGGGTGGATAGTACGAACGGGTTTGGCCAACTTAATTGCTCAGTCCGGGGCGCACATCGACTGGTCCGATGCACTAAACAACAATCCTAATGCTACAATCAAACACAACAGGGCAGTTAATCTGTCTCTCTGATGCTACTCTATTAATTCTCATAGACATCCGCAATTTCCCCACACCTCTGCTCCTCTACAAAGATTTAATGTACAAATGCATGGAAGTCAATTGTTTTATGGCCGCAAGCTTCCACAGCAATGAAGAAATTATCACGTTGTCGGCATATATATGTAAAATAGAGGTGGAAGTTGAATATTGGCTGTAATATTAAGAGACACGTTTAATACTATTATTGGGCAACGAATATTAAAAATGTAATTTACTGGCTGGATAACTCATGGCAACAGGTAGACTAGTAAACAATGGAGAGAGAGGATTGCTTGCCTTTTAATATAGGCGCGATTCTTCTCTCCCAAACAAATTTGAATAACACACTATATGATAAAAATCCAATTATTCACAGCACTCTACGAATCTGGAGACAAGTAAACTCACCTTTTAAACTAAGAAATTTATGTCTTCTTTCACCGATAGCCAATAACCCTTTGTTCAAGCCATCTATTATAGATAAAACGTTTACCTATTGGGAAAGACTAGGAATCAAAAAACTTGGAGATCTCTACGAGATGGGAACTCTTCTCTCATTTCAGGAATTACAGTCGAAATATCACCTGAAAGGTAATCAATATTTCAGATATCTTCAAATTCGAGACTATCTGAAAACATATACCCAAGACTACCAAACATTTCTGCCAGATATACTAGATGAATGTATGAATAGAAATTCAGAGTCAAACAACTTAACATCATATTTGTATAATACCCTTCTAAATATAGAAATCCCATTGTCAGAAGCAATTAGAAGAAACTGGGAAGAGAACAAGGCCTAAAAATTATTTTTAAAAGATGGGAAGAAAACCTTTTATATATACACAATTGAAAAAAGCTAATCTTAAAATTCTGGAAAAATTCTCCGGTACCCACAGTCAATATGTGGATTTCATCTATGTTCGAAACACTACACTTGGAAGATATGAGACTCCGACTAGCAGGAAAATCAGACTGTTTCTATAAGATGTGGTCTGCATTTATAAATCTATTACAAGGATAAGGTGCAAGAATACCTCAAAAAAGTACCGGTGCCGGGTCTTGGTAAGGGGGAAGAAAAATTGTCGAGTTGGTAGATTCCTTTTGCGAGATGTTTATAATAAAGTAACTGGTTTTTCTTTTTTCTTTCTCTATTTTTCCCTCTTTCTTTTTCTTTCCTCTCCAGGGTCTATCTTTTAATTCCTGTTTCTATCTCTTCAAGAGTTTCCTTTCCCTCTGTCACGCTTTGGCACTTTCACATCTCTTTTTCACTTTTCTACTTTCTATGCTGCTATTTTTCTCTCTATTCTCTCTTTTCTAAAGCCTTAAAATAAAAATAAAAATGAAGGGGTACAATGACTGTAATACAATACAAGGGATGTACACTGATGTAACTTACAGTACCGCTAATAAATAAAGATATAAAAATATATATATATATATATACACAATTGTTCGATTAACGTTAGAGATACATTAAAATCAATTTAAAATACTGCACAGACTCTACTATTCAAAGACCAAACTGAATAAGATCTTTCCAAATGTATCTCCTATTTGTGACAAATGTCTCCTTCAAGAAGCAACTACAACACATTCCTTTGCCCCTTGCATAAAATTACATAACTTTTGGAAAGGAATTTTTGACATTTACCCCTACTCTCAAAATGTGGATTACAAACATGTCTGAGACGCTACATCTTGATAATATGAAACTTGTCTTAGGAAAAAACACAAGAACATTTTTCAAAGACATGGACACCATTCATTGATTCATTACAAGGTGCAACACAATTTTGGAGTTAAATATAATTACGGGTTGGATGATGGGTAGGGAGGGATACGAGGCAGGTGTGTCATCACTTTTTGTTTTTCTTTCTGTTTTTGTCTTTTTATTTCTCTACGTCTTTCTTATTTCTTTCACTTAATCACTCTTTGGCTACACCAATCTGGTAGTCTAGGGGTTGTATTCTTGCACATCCACTTTTTCTTTCTCTTGCTTTTTCTCTCTTCTTTTCTCTCAACTAGCTAAAAATTAAAATTGAAGCTGTACAATAACCGTATTATGTCATATGCCGCTGTTTATATTTTTGTACACTGCTTCTAATAAATAAAAAGATATTTAAAAAAAATATTAAGAGACACCTCAGGAAAAAGGCCAATCTATTAGCTTTCAAGTGATATTGTAAACCTTGTAAGCATAAATCAGTTTAAGAACAACTGAATTAGAATTATTAAACTCACTAAGATCACCACATATTTCTAATTTTATTTCTTCTTTTAATTATAAACACTCCCTTGCGAGCTGGCTGGCAGCATTGCAAGAAATGACAAGATGGGGGGAATGACAAGTGGGGGGAAGTGCAACGTTGCACCATGACCCTTGAATGTATATGGTATCATGTGTTGGGAACGGAATTTAGATTTTACGAATCCCCATCCTGACATATGGAATTTTGTGAAGAAATATTATAAAGATTGGTTTATGCTCCGTGCACTTTAGAAAATTGTAGGGAAGACTGAGAGAGTTTGATAGGATAATGGTATTTTTCCTAAAGAAAAAGGGAATATTGTGTGAGGATGAAGGGAAGATCAATTATGACAGTGGTGGATAAACTTCTTCATGGAGTGAGTTAATTAATTAGTCAATTAAGTAATTAATTAATTAAACATAATCATAATAATCATGATTTATTAGCCATTTAATTGCAACATACGAGGAATTTAGTTTGCCATATAGTCATACCAAAAAAGCAACAAGCCACACACATAAAAAATTAACATTAATATAGATCACAGCGGCTCCTCCACATTACCCACTATGATGGAAGGCAATAAAGTCTTATCTTTTTTCCTCCTTTCCTCCTGCAGTTGTGGGAGTCGAACCATCCGCAACCGGCGATCGAGCTCCCACATTGTGGCGGTCTAAGCTCCCACATCGGGGCGGTCGAAATCTCCTGCAGCTTGGAGTTCCCGAAATCGATCCCTAACCAGTGAACTGCGAGCTTCACAATGTTAATGTCCACAGCTCCTGCAGGTTGGAGCACCAAAGGCCGACCCCTGGCAATGGGACCGCCTGCTCCGAGATGTTAAAGTCCGCAGGCTCCGTGGTTTTGGAGCTCTAGAAGTCCCAAACAAGAGGCCGCCAGCTCCACGATGTTAGGCCGCAATGCGGATGGAGATACAGCACGGAAAAAGTCGTATCTCCGTTGAGGAAAGAGATTTTAAAAAGTTTCTCCCACACCCTTCCACCACCCCCCACAAATACGAAAACTAAAGATAAGCTAAAGCATACATTTTACAACAATCTAAAAACACAAAGAATGAAAAAGATGACGACAGACTGTTGGCGAGGCAGCTATCATCTGGTGCCCCCTGTGCTTTATTGTCACATGTGACAAGTCACAGTGAAATTCTCCAAGGTATGCAAAGAGTCGCCAGATAAAGAGCGTCGACAAAGTTACAAAGTATCCCACGCCGTATCCTCCTTTGTTCTCCCCTCCCCCCTCCCCTCATGGTGGCATTGGAGCATCGTGTTGATTAGTAATTCTTTATCATACGTGGATGTTCTGATTTTGGTGAAGAAGGCTCATAAGTTCAATGGACTTATTCTTCATAATTCCTAATTTGTAATTCTTCAGTTGTTCCACTGGAAATCTAAATTGCAAGCAGCAAATGCTGAAAACAATCAGCAAGTATGGCGTCACCAGCAGACAAGAAATCAGCTTTTCAACTTGGTGTCTTTTAAATCAGAGCTGGAAAGGTTTCAAGCATATACAAAGGAATTATGGTGGGAGGAGAAGAGTCAAGCGTGTTATGTACTGAGAAAGCAACAATGAAATTCTTACTTGCAGCAACATAACAGACATATAAGTACTCATAGGTAACATAATAAACAAAAATAATGCAATAAATTAAAAAAGCAATATTATTGCAAGAAATCCAAAGTCAGTGTAACTGAGTTTAGTTACTTTAGTTCGTTTTTGAAGTGTTCAAGTGCCTGATGGGAAGAAACTGTTCTTGAACCTGGCAAGCAAGGTTTTCAGGCTCCTATACCTTCCTCCTGATGGCAAGAGTGAAATGAGAGTGTGGTCTAGTATAATGTGGTCCGTTATGATGCTGGCTGCCTTTTCGAGGCAGCGCCTCCCATACTCTGACCTATTTTAATTGTTTCATTCTTGCCATAGAGGGGGTACAGAGAAGGTTCACCAGACTGATTCCTGGGATGTCAGGACTTTCATATGAGGAAAGACTGGATAGACTTGGCTTGTACTCGCTAGAATTTAGAAGACTGAGGGGGGATCTTATAGAAACTTACAAAATTCTTAAGGGGTTGGATAGGCTAGATGCAGGAAGATTGTTCCCGATGTTGGGCAGGTCCAGAACAAGGGGTCACCGTCTAAGGATAAGGGGGAATTCCTTTAGGACCGAGATGAGGAAAACATTTTTCACACAGAGAGTGGTGAGTCTCTGGAATTCTCTGCCACAGAAGGTAGTTGAGGCCAGTTCATTTGGTTATATTTAAGAGGGAGTTAGATGTGGCCCTTGTGGCTAAAGGGATCAGGGGGTATGGAGAGAAGGCAGGTACGGGATACTGAGTTGGATGATCAGCCATGATCATATTGAATGGCAGTGCAGGCTCGAAGGGCCAAATGGCCTACTCCTGCACATATTTTCTATGTTTCTATGTTTCTATACCTTAGATCGCTTCAATGGTGGGGAGGTCAGTGCCCAAAAGTCTGTGGAATTCTCTGCCTCAGGTACAGTGGAGGCCGGTTCTCTGGACATTTTCAAGGGAGAGCTAGATAGGGCTCTTAACGATAGCTGAGTCAGGGGATATGGGGAGAAGGCAGGAACGGGGTACTGATTGGGGATGATCAGCCATGATCACATTGAATGGCGGTGCTGACTCAAAGGGCCAAATGTCCTACTCCTGCATCTATTGTCTATTGTCTTTTTTCTATGTCCACCACTTTTTGTGTATCCTGTGTTCCTGGGTGTTCGAGTTGTCAAACCAGACCGGGGATGCAACCAGTCTATAAGCTCTCCACCATATACCTGTAGGAGTCCAAGAGGGTATTCGTCAGCAGACTAAATCTCCTTTAGAAGATCTTCTGAGGAAATAAGAGACATTGATGGGTTTTTTCTATGATTACATCAATGAGTTACCTAGGACAGATGTTCAGAGATATGCATACCCAGGAACTTGTATTTGTCTACTTTCTCCACCGGCAATCCATCGACGCAGACAGGTTTGTGGATCCTTGGCCTTCTCTTCTGAAGTGAACAACCACCTCCTTGGTCTTGCTGAAGATGAGAGGAAGGTTGTTGGCCTGGCATCATTCAATCAGACAATTGATCTGCCTCCTATACTCTGATTCATCATTGCCCGAGTAATTTGTCCAACAATGGTGGCTGGGACGAAATGAAGAAGGGGAAGACATGAGGAAGAGAAAAGAAGGATCAAAATGAAAATATTGAGGAAAGATACGAGAGATTATATTCAAAAGGGATGGCAATGCTAGGAAAAAGAGATTTGCAGAATCAAGAAAAAAAAGGTGAGTATGGAGAAAGTGTGAATAATAACAGCAGAACTTTAGCAGCAAGCCCCATTGGAATAAAATGAGAACTGAAATGATTATTTGAAATTGAAATGGATTTCCTCTGCTGCAGGAGAAGTGATTCCTTTTCATGATACTTCTCAAAATGCTGAATTGTCAATGCATTTCTGGAGAGTGTGTCTCATAGAATGAAAATATTTCTGTACTTTAAATCAGTGCACTGTGCAAAGGCTATGAGATGAAATCAATGTTAAAGCTGTTGAGAATTTTGATTTTATTAAAACATGTAATAACAATGACAATAATATTTGGAGGATGTATTAATTTGGCACTAGAATGAAGGCCTGTAACTTTGTAAATTACAACATATTGTTGTACACTCTGATTAGAAACATCAGAGTAAAATATTACAATATTAAGTAAAAAGAGCAGTAGATTTTTTGTGCTGGAGTGCCCCGGTACTGCGTACTGGGACCTCTGCAAAGTTAAACATCTTTATTTTGTTTTCCGGCTAAATGGCATGCATGTTTATTAATTATGCTTACCGGCACCTTTACATGTACAAAAAAGGCCTCATTAAAGAGCGTATTCAAATTGGATGGATATTCAAAACAAAATGTGCTTTACTTATTACATCTGTAGCCAAGTCGTTGCAAAGAAATGTGCTTGGATATACAATGGTAACAGCAGCTGCAGCACCAGTATAATGTATCTCTGCAGATATATCATACTGTCATGGTCTCCTGCCTCTTCAGAGGATTGAAAGCATGGAAATCAACTCCTCCTTGTGATCTTCTGCATGTAGTCAGTCTGGCCTGACAACATACTCACCATGTCCACATGTATCTGCTTCACCCTTGGAATGAAAGCATTCTGACTATGGACTCATCTGAGGCTTTTGGTTCAGGGGCAATATTGATATATGAACAGCACCAGAGAAACACCCGCTCCAGATTCCCTTTGGAGTCTGCTTGTCCTGAGTGCATCCTATTATGACACACGTCCCTGCAATCTAATCTGCTCATTCATCAAGATACCAGTGTCTGGAGTGAACATTAGGTGCAATGATAGACTGTGCTTTTCTTAAGCATCACCTTCCTTTTCTTCCATGCTTCCTCCAACTCTACCTTCTCTGTGTCCCCCTTCTCTCATTCCTTTAGCGCAAGAGGTTGTCAGATCTTCTGAAACCTCACAAAGACCTAACATGAGATTGTTGCTCTTTTTAAATTGCTACCAGCATATCTTGCTGGTGATGCAGCAGCATAAATGGCAATAAGAGTGTCTTCTGTTGATCAAATTAATGGTACCTTGGAATCAAAAAACAATGATTGTACAGACAGCTGGAAGATTTCAGATTTCAATTGCATTGGAGAAGGTTGGGAGCTCTCTGGTACCTCTGTTACAGTTGTACAAGATATTTGTGAGGCCGCACTTGGAGTATGGTGTTTAGTTTTGCTCTCCCAGTTTTAAGAAAGATGCCATTACACTGGAAAGGTTTACGAGGGTGTCGCCAGACTCAAGGGCCTGAGTTATTGGGAGAAGTTACGCAGGCTAGGACTTTATTCCTTGGAGCGCAAGAGGCTGAGGGGTAATCTTATCGGGATGTATAAAATCATGCGGGGAATAGATAGGGTGAATGTACAGACTTTTTCCTAGGGCAGGGGAATCAAGTACTTGGTTTAAGGTGAGAGTGGATAGATTTAATAGGATTCTGAAGGCCAACGTTTTCACAGGTATGGCTATTTGGAACAATCTGTAAGAGGATGTAGTTGAGACAGCTACAATAACAATCAAAAGGCATTTGGATTTGTCCATGGATAGGAAAAAAGGGGAGGGATATAAGACAAACATGGGCAATTGGGACTAGCCTAGTTGGGTCATCTTGGGTGGCAAGGACGAGTTGCGCAGAGGGTCATCTTTAGTTATTATATGACTAAGACTTTGCCCATCAGGAGTAAAATTATGCATTTAATGTGTGAGATGCTCCACTTGTGAGAGTATCAACCTCCCAAGCCAACGGCTGGCCACCTTAGCTTTAATGAAGAATACGATGAATATTATGTAGACGTTTCATTATCGTCATTTCCTGGCTTGATATTTTTTTGAAAGGTGTTTAATGCCAGTTCTAGGATATGGACAAGGCTGGCATAGGAGAGGACAGGGACTTTGACATACAGTATGTTACTGGAATAGGACATTGTCTGATTAACAACTTATTATGTATGTCTTAGTAAGTGTGAGCATGAAAAAGCAATATTTATGTTGGTTCAGAATTCATCAGTAAATTGGGAGGTCATGAAATTGTTTATAGCATAACTATATTTCAGGGTGTTTTTGTTCTTAATTGCCTCCTTTCAAGCTCTTGTACTGACCCCCAAAAATCCCTTCTGGGCTCAATCTCCTGAATCAGGATGAGGTGCATCTAGGACTCCTCTTCACCTCTCCTGAAGCCTCTCTCCCTGTCAGCCTTTGCTGTTGTCTGCATGCTACTGGGAGTGGCCATTTAAGGGCTGACATCCTTCTGTGAATCAGTCTGAAGGGTCTCGACCCGAATCGTCACCCATTCCTTCTTTCCAGAGATGCTGCCTGTCCCGCTGAGTTACTCCAGCTTTTTGTGTCTATCTTCGGTTTAAACCAGCATCTGCCGTTCCTTCTTACACATCCTTCTGTGATCGGTGTGCAGCAAGGTGCAGCCTCGTTAAATTTGTGAGATCACCTTGGGAACAGCACCGGTCTTGTTTTAGCATGTGATTCTGGGTGAAAAACACAGAGGAGTCATTTCAAATGTTTTTTTGGGGTTATTTGAAAGTTGTTTCAGGGAAACTGGTTGGATATCAGTACCTCTCACCTTGCCTTTTAGTTATTCTAAAAAATTCATAAACTTTTCATTTTTATCCTTTTATATTATACATTTTAACATTATCATTCTCTTATTGATAACTGAGATGATCCTGGTCCATATCTGCTACTGCATTCTCACAAAGTGGGAAAACGGAGAACCCTTGACACATATGCATGTAAAGGCCATGGGAACCTCACTCATAAGTACATTGAGATCTGAATCTGAGAAATGGGGGCACTCTCCCTTGCTACCAAATTGATGATCAAAGTGGTATACAATACTTCCTGGGAGTTGAGTACGCATGAGGCACTATAACACTGATATCAATCAGTCCTACAGGGGCAGGCTCGGACACAGTGACAATCTGATGCAGGAGATGTGAAACTATCTCAGAATGACATTTTACGCCATTAAATCTCTGTTAACCTTGCAATCTTGCAATACTATCTTTTTGCCAAGGTATGCAGGTCTCAATCATTATAACTTCATCACTGTGTCCGAGCCTGCCCCCTGTAGGACTGATTGATATCAGTGTTATAGTGCCTCATGCATACTCAACTTCCAGGAAGTATTGTATACCACTTTGATCATCAATCTGGTAGCAAGGGAGAGTGCCCCCATTTCTCAGATTCAGATCTCAATGTACTTATGAGTGAGGTGCAGTGGAGGCAGCATGTCCTCTGTGTGAGGACGATGGCCATAGCACAAATGATGAGAAGGTGGCATTAAGAGGAATCAGATCTAGTCTCCAAGAACAATTCTCCCCACCACTGCGAGATGTGCCACAAAATATTCCTGTAATTTAGTATAAAACACCAGTTACATGATGCTTCCTTTGTCATTATTGGTATGACATTTATGTTCATTAAAATCTTTTCTTTATGTTACTTTGTGGCGATCATTCAATAAATAACAGATTTAATTAGTGGTTTTAAGGTACATTTTTGGGAAAGAGGGTAACTCGAGAGTGTATAGGGCCCCTCAGAATACCAAAGCAATCATCTATGTGTGGAGCCACAAGAAATGTGCAAGGTCCTCAATGAGCATTTCTCCTCTGAGTTTACCATGGAGAAAAACATGAAGGCTAGTGCACTGTGCTGAGCACTCATGGAAATTCCCTTCTCAGTAAAAAGCCAACCCTCATTTGTGTGTGTGTGTGTGTGCAAAGTTGCTGTGAATGATTTCTCAACTGAAATCTGAAATATTTTAAAGGAATTGTTGTGTAGAAAGGCACAGCATATGCTGGTGTACACTGAGGATAAACACAAAAAGCTGGAGTAACTCAGCTGGTCAGGCAGCATCTCTAGAGAAAAGGAATGAGTGGCGTTTCGGGTCAAGTCTGAAGAAGGGTCTCAACCTGAAATTCCTATTCCTTTTCTCCTCAGATGCTGCCTGACCCGTTGAGTTACTCCAGCTTTTTGTGTCAAACATTCCTAGTTGCTTTTGTTTTCAGAGCTTTGTTGTACAATGATGTGGAGGCGATTTATTTAAAATCACTGCGCTGCAATTAGAAATGAAAAGCAGGCTCATTATGTCCAATAGCTAATCTGAATTATGTCCCAGACTTGAATTGCTGAAGATCAGGTTATGGCCACCAGTTTTGTACAGCGTTGGTTAAGCCCTCTGTGCTCATTGAGGCAACAGTGACAATTCATGGTCACAGATCAGAACAAACTCTCTGTCTGTGCTGGTCCGTTGGATAAGAGATTCATTTGGACTTAATACTTCCCATTACTGTGACCCACCCTTCCACCCTAAACCAACAAGCACCACACTATCCACCCAATGGCCCCACCGGTATCCTCCAACACCCACACCATCCTCATCCTGGCTGACTGCCATTCTCTCTCTCCCTCCACCTTCCCTTGTTCTGACAAATATGTCCATGTCATGTCTTTTAATAATTCATTTTTTGAAGTAAAAAATCCTTCTGAAAGCACCAACTATAGTTAATTTTACTTCGGAGTCACGTGTGTGACTACGCGAAGAAGAACCCCGCCAGGCGCATGCGCGTCATTACATCCAACGCATGGCGCGCTGACGGGCTGGAGAGCTCAGCTCCACCAGCGGTAAGCAGTAACCCGCAGGTAAGTCAATGTTAAACATTCCCTGCGAGTATTTTAAACTCTGTAAGTCTGGCTCGGAGAGCCAGCTACTGTTAGTGATATGGAGGTATTGTAAATATAAACTGCCGTAGGTATGTGGACGGCTCAACCAAATGGTAAAATGCTCCAAATTTAAGGAGCCATGAAAAATTTCAATCGGGGTCGAATGCCCCTAGGATTCCCCACACAGCCTCTCGCAGAGGTCCATACAGCAAAGAAGAAAACACCGTATATGGATACCAGTGGGAATCATCCTCTCCAGCACCTTGTTTAGGGCTGACTTGGGAGAAGCCAGGGCAGGAGGAATCTGACTTGGGAGAAGCCAGGGCAGGAGGAATCTGACCCTGAAGCTGGTGTCACTGCTTTTGTGCACACACCAGAGCACACGAGCCACGCTCCAGGAATCCCGGATGCAGCGTTAAACTTCGCTAATCCGGAAGGGACTGGTGAGGCTATGGAGGAAAACCTAGTCGCCAATGTAAAATTACATGGCTCCTCACCAGCTCCATGATACGATCATGGAGGATACGGTCACACGTTACAAAACACCTGTAAACTGTGCGTCACTCAGAGTGCCCACCGTGAACTCAGCAATATGAGCACAAATGAGTGCAACGATGCGGGGACAAGAAATGGGGTTTCAACGCATCCTCAAGTTGGTGGCAGCAGGCATCACTGCATTCGGGAAAATGGTCCGGGGGGGCACCGATGTCTGGTACCCAACAAGACATGCTGGCCCTGTTCTGCAATGCCTACTTTGAGGTTAACTGCATCAGGAAGATAGCCATCAAACCGACGTTGAACCCGAAATTTGCAGCGCTATGTAGGTCTACAAACATTCAAGCCCCAGATTATTTATTTGGGGTGGACCTCATCAAACAAGTCAAGGACCTGGAGAAAGATACCAAAACAATCTGTCTCATGAAGACATACGTCCCTTCTGCCAGGATACCACCTCGCAGGTCGTTTTCAGCGCGAAAGGTGACGGATCCAGGGGCAGGGCCAAGCAGAGTGGGGCCAGTGGGACGACAGTATTACTCACCTGTGTATCCCAGCTACAACCCCAATATGGGAAGAAGGAGGACTTCAAGGCCGACTGTAGAGGTACAGGTGATTCATTCTGGCCAGGATAAGATTTCTGGGGAACAACCTCTGGTTGGGAGTAGGTTGCAATTGGTATGATGAATGGTGCTGCATAACATCTCATCGGTTTATACTAGACACTGTGTCAGGCTCGAATAGAGTTTGTCAGGAATTGATCAGCCTGTAAAGAATATGCCTAATAGAGTATTGGGGTTTTTCTGCACCACAAACTCAGCAGGTAAAATAAGAAATTGTGGTTTTGTCCCGAAAAAGTGGTAATTGAGAGGAAGACAAACCATCCTCAACAATTTGTGTCCAATATATTCCCCAGACAGAGAAAAGATGGGGGATGTAGAGTAATTTTGGACCTAAACCAGTTAAATTCCTATGTTCAGTATAGGCATTTTAAAAATGGACAGCTTCAAAACTGCGAAACAGCTGTTATCACAAGGCTGTTATATTGCAACTATATCTATGAAAGATGCATATCATTCAGTACCAATTCATCATCAGTATCGGAAATACTTGAAATTTAGTTGGATGCGACAGCAATTTAAAGCATTACCCAATGAGTTAACCTCAGCTCCTAGGCTGTTCAAGAAATTGTTGAAACCAGTGCTTCGGTCCCAGATTCACATGGTAATGGCTTATCTAGATGATATTTTAATCATAAGCAACACTCAGGAGACAGCTGAGGAATCGGTTTCAGCAACCAAATACCTGTTTGAAAGGTTAGGGTTCCTGGTCCATCCAACGAAATCCAAGTTTAGGAGCCATCCTAAAAAATTGATTATTTGGGATGTGTCATTGATTCAGTTGATATGTCAGTGACTTTGCCTACAGCTAAGGCTCTGGAGGTCAGAGAGGTCTGTACTAGTCTCGCTGAAAAACAATATCCCTCCATCCGGGAAGTAGCCAGTGTTATTGGTAAATTGGTAGCAGCTTTTCCTGCAATGCAGTTTGTACCACTGCACTACCAAAGTCTGCAACGAGCTAGAGAACAAGCACTAAAAGAACATGCAGGTAATTTTGATAGACCTATGCAGTTACCAACCAGAGCCATAGCTGAAGTACAATGGTGGATTATCAATATTGTACAAACTACCAAACACAATTTGGTTCAGCAACCTTCAGTGGTTTTACAGACAGATGTGAGTGCTCTCAGATGGGGAGCTATGGGCAGCGAGTCTAGCTGTGCTGGTAGATGACGTATGCAAGATGATTTAATCCTGCACAGGCATGGTATAAATTATTTAGAATTGTTGGGTGCATTCTATGGATTAAAAGCTTATTGTTCCACAATGAATAATTTACATGTTCAACTCCAGATTTATAATACCACGGCTGTGGCATATATCAATCATATGGGAGGAATAAGGTCAGTATCATATGATAATCTGGTTAACCTCATGTGGCACTGCTGTATCTCCAGGAACATCTGGGTCTCAGCTATCTACCTACCAGGTAGAGACAATGTGGTGGCAGACAACAGGTCACAAAAGTTCAATGACAACATAGAATGGATGTTAAATCCTGAAGTTTTAAAATGATTGTCAGCCACTATGGGTTGCCAGATATTGATCTGTTTACATCCAGGCTAAATAACCAGTCGCCTAAATATGTTTTATGGGAACCGGATCCAGGAGCAGTAGCGGTGGGTGCATTCTCGCTACATTGGGGACGTACATTCTTTTATGCTTTTCCCCCATTCTGCCTGATTAGGCAATGTATCACAAAAAATAGAGCAGGACTCTGCCTCAGGCATTTTGGTGGTTCCGGACTGGCCTACACAGCCATGGTTCCCATTGGTGCTCAGAATGATGACTCAGCCATTCATGACTGCAGTTATCTGTTGGAGCATCCAGTAACAGGAGAAAGTCATCCGTTATATGATCGTATTAATTTGTTGATCTGCAGGTTCTGACCAGACCGTTCCAAGGCTTTGGACTGTCGAATAGGACCATGAATGGCATAACTGCAGCTTGGAGAGATAGCACTAAGAAACAATATGTGTCTCATATTAAGAAATGGGAGATGTTTTGTTTACAGTCAGATATATCTTATCATACTGCAAGCATACCGGATGTATTGGAGTTCCTTGCTATGTTGCATATTTGATGAACACTTGAGTTATATTGCTATTAATAGTGCTTGGAGTGCTTTGTCCTCCTAGTTAGGGCAGTTTCCCGATTCATGAGAGAAATTTTAACAAAAATCCTCCTAAACCAGAAATCTGGGATGTCAGTATAATTCTCACACTGCTTCGGCAATGGGCTCCAATTAAGTCAGTGACTTTTCAGAAGTTAACACTTAAAGTGTTTAAGCTCATGGCGCTAGAATCAGCGCAAAGAGTGAAAGCATTGCAAAATTTACGACTAGATAGCATGTATTCTTCTGCAGATAACATTACGTTTATATGTATGATTCAATCAAACAAAGCATGCCAGGAATGGCCGGAACCAAAGTAAGTTTTAAAGCATACCCTGTTGACCAAACGTTATGTGTAAGTAACCACCTGAATCAATATCGAGGTAACTAAGAGTCTCAGAGGCTCTGGGACAGCAATGCTCATCAGTCACAAAAAAACTCATAAAAAGGTGTCAGTATAAACTATTTCTAGATGGTAAACCAGGTTTTGGATCCCGCTAGAGTAGACACTCATGTGCTTAAATCTCACTCCACCAGGGCGGCATCGCCATCCGCAGTGAGGCCGCAGGATGGTCTAAGTAATCAAATTTTCTAAAAAAATTATGATAAACCTGTCCTGACAATGCCAGGGTTTGGGCATGCTGTGTTGGGTCCATTTGATTAGATTTGCTTTGTCTTTATACATTTCATTTTTTATTTCCCCTGGGATAGAGGGGTTATTACTGTTTTGTTATTTAAAAAATGATTATTGGATAATTCGAAGCAATGTTTAATACATTATTTATTCACTACGGTGTCAACTGAAGCAGTGTGTCGTATGGAATGGATCGACGGCATGAAATCACAGAGCTTTGAAATCTTCACGTAGTCATTCACGTGACTCCGAAGTAAAATAGTAAGATTAAATGAGAACTTACCAGTTTGAAGTTTGATCTTTATTTTATGAGGAGTTACGATGAGGGATTACGTGCCCTCCACTCCCGGCCCTCATAATCACAAAGATCATCTGGTAGTTCTAGTCTTCTCAGCCTTACTATATCACTTTGGCTATTGTTTCTGTGTTTTCACGCTGCTGCTTTGAAGTATGACGCGCATGCGCCTGGCGGGGCTTCTTCTTCACGTAATCCATCATCGTAACTCCTCATAAAATAAAGATCAAACTTCAAACTGGTAAGTTCTCATTTAATCTTACTATTCTCCATTACTTTCTCACTGCTGGATTGACTCTGGATAATGCTCTGACGTTTAGCTTAAGCTGGCCAGCCCTGCGTAATTCTCTTGCAGGTGTCACTGTAGGTTAACCCTTTCATAAATGCCTGTGGGTGAGATTTCCTGCAAGCTCACGTATTAGATAATAACCAACAACCCACCCACCACCCAATCACCGCAGGTATCCCAGCACTAATCCCAATGCTACTCCTCTCTATGCATGCACTCAGTAGAGCATCCCGTCACCACTGTATCCTATCACTAAGCCAATTTTGGATCCAATTAGCCAACTCAGCTTGTATTTATTGTGTCTTAACATTATGGACCAACCTCCTGGGTATAACCCTGTCAAAACCTTTACTGAAGTCTACGCCTTTAGCAATTACTTGTATCAAGAGCTATTTACTCACATACCCATGCATGGATTGGTTTTTCATTCATGGGTGATTTTTTCTAATATCGGGTGAATATTCTAATATTCATGAATGCTCATTTTACATACCTTCAAATTTCCAGCTTACTCTCAATTCAAGCGCGGTTTCCCTGGAAATCATCATCAGAGTTATTAATGTGTAGGAAGGAACTGCAGAAGCTGGTTTAAATCGATGATAGACACAAAATGCTGGAGTAACTCAGCAGGCAGCATCTCTGGAGAGAAGGAATGGGTGACGTTTCGGGACGAAACCCTTCATCAGTCTGAAGAGGGGTCTCATCCCGAAACGTCACCCATTCCTTCTTTCCAGAGATGCTGCCTGTCCTGCTGAGTTACTCCAGCGTTTTGTGTCTATCAGAGGTACTAACATGTACCTGTCTCAAAAAGAAATCTATAACTAGATAAATACATTACGAATATTTGGAATGGGAATTTGCAAAGTGATGATCATGCCCTTGGCAAATATCTAACATTGCGATAATGAAGACAAGTTAATTCATTTTACTTCAGAGTCACGTGAGTGACTACGTGAAGAAGCCCCACCAGGCGCATGCTCGGCATTACGTCGACGCATGTCGGTAAGGAATGGGGTGCAGATCGCAGCTCCACCAGCGGTGAATAACAGGCCCGCAGGTAAGTGGGTTGAAATTACTTCCTGGGTAGAAACTCCGTGACACTGGCTGGAATAGGCCAGGAGGTGTTTGGGCAGTTTTTAAAAAAAAAATTTTTAAATGGACACGGTGAAGAAATCGGCGCGGGGAAAGCACGCGTCCCACGTGGAAACACAGTTAAGATCGGGACCACAGATTAGTACGGAGCCGGTTCCGATACCGGTAGCCGTTGACTCTGCCGTAGTTCAGCCTTTAGACGCTCCACAGCCACAGGCCACGGAGGGAACTCCAGTGGAAAGGAAAAATAAAAGGAAGTCTGCTAAGCCTGTAATATTAGATGAATCTGATGAAGAGGCAGGGCCAGGCAAACGAGCCCTGTGGCTCAGGATGGACCAAATGGAGAAAATGCTTCAAACAATTATTAACCAAGGGTCAAAAGACCCAGAGTATTCTGAGGGGGGTCCATATCATGAATATGGTGCTTTTACAACATGGGAATGTGAACCTCCAGAGCCTTGTTTAGGTCTGGAAGACGTCTCCTTTGAGCAAGTCTCAGGAGTACCAGGGCGGCAGGAAACTGACCCTGAAGGTGGTGTTTCTGGTCTTGAATACCCATCACAGCACAAAAGTCAAACTACAGGTATACCAGATGTAGCATAATCCTTTCCTATACCAGAGGGGAGCGGTGAGGTCATGGAAGAAAACCTGGCGGCCAACATTAATTATTTGGTTTCTCACCAGCTTCAGGAGACTGTCATGATTGAGACAGCAAACTTCTATTAAACACCTGTTAATTGTGCATCACTGAGGGTGCCGATGGTGAATCCAGCTATTTGGACACCCATGACTTCAACAATGCAAGAGATACGATTCCAGAGGGTCCTCAAGCGCATTGCAACTGGCATTACTGCTTTTGGGAGGCAGTTGGAAGGGCATGCTATGTCCAAAATCCAAAAAGACATGTTGGCATTGTTTTGAAACTCTTATTTTGAGATTAATTGTATGAGAAAAATCGCCATTCGGCCCATCCTGCACCCAAGATTTGCTGGTTTGTGTAAAGCAAGCAATGTTCAAGCTCCAGATTATTTATTCGGAGAAAACTGTCTAAACAAATTAAAGATATCGATGAGGAGGCAAAGACTATCAGCCTCATAAAACCTTTTATATTTGGTCAAAGAAGACAATCTGGCTGGATGAGAAGGGGCTTTGATTCAGGAGCAGGAACAAGCAGAGGCAGGGGTATGGTGAGAAGGTATTATTACCCATCCCAGCCCAATGTCAATCCATATATTGGGAGAAGGAGACCGTCACGGTAATTTGCTGAGGTACAAAAACTTTATTCTATCACAGAGGAAACTGTTGTGGAACCTCTTTGGTGGTAGATTGCAATTGTTTTATGATGAATGGTACTGTATAACATCTGATTGGTTTATATTAGATACTGTGTCAGGTGCTATTATGGAATTTATGGAAGGAGTTGATCACCTGTACAGGATAAACCTAATCGGGTTTTGGTGTTTCTGCACCTGAAAATTCTCAGGTAAAACAAGAAGTAAAAATTGTATTTAAAAAAGGGGTAATTGAAAGTACAGAGAATCATCCGCAACAATTTGTGTCAAATATTTTCCCCAGGGCAAAGAAAGATGGGGGTTTTAGAGTCATTCTGGATCTCACAAAATTGAATTCATATGTCCAGTATAGACATTTCAAAATGGACATCTTTAACACTGCAAAGGAGTTGTTGTACATAGGGTGTTACATGGCTACTATAGACTTAAAAGATGTGCATTATGCAGTGCCAATTCATCACCATTATCGTAGGTACTTGAAGTTTAATTGGATGGGTCAGCTGTGGCAATATAAAGCATTACCTAATGGGTTAAGTTCAGCTCCCAGGCTGTTCACAAAATTATTGGAACCAGCACTTGCATTGCTAAGGGCTCAAAATCACATTGTCATGGCTTATTTTGATGATATTTTAATTGTTAATGCCACTCAGGAATCAGCTGAAGATTCAGTTTCAGCAACTATAAGCCTGTTGAAAAGGCTAGGGTTTCTGATCCATCCAACAAAATCTAAGCTACAGCCATTGCAAACAATTAAGTATTTGGGGTTTGTCATTAATTCAGTTGCTATGTCAGTAACTTTACCAACAGATAAAGTTGTGGATATTACTAATGCGTGTAGTTGCCTTGCTGACAAACCTGATCCCTCCATCCGAGAAGTAGCTAGGGTTATTGGTAAGATGGTAGCAGCATTTCCCGCTGTTGAGTTTGGTCCTTTGCATTATCAAAATCTTCAAAGGGCAAAAGCACAAGCGCTAAAGGAACGTGCAGGTCATTTTGACAGACCCATGCAGTTGCCAACAGAAGCTTAGGCTGAATTACAGCGGTGGATTGGGAAAGTTGCACAAGCTACTAAAAACATTGTTATTCAGCAACCTACAGTGGTATTGCAAAATGATGTCAGTGGTCTCAGATGGGGGGCTATGGACAATAACACCAGCTGTGGTGGTAGATGGACTGTCCAAGAGGATTTAATTCTCCAAACATGTCATATTAATTATTTGGAGTTTTGGGAGCATTTTTTGGATTAAAAGCTTATTGTTCTACAATGGAGGACTTGCATGTTCAATTACAAGTAGACAATACCACAGCTGTAGCATATATCAATCACATGGGTGGAGTAAGTTCAGTATCATGTGATCATCTGGTCAACCTGATGTGGAATTGGTGTGTATCTAGGAATATCTGGCTTTCAGCTATCTATCTCTCAGAGAAAGACAATGTTGTGGCAGACAACAGATCACGGGAGTTTAAAGACAATACAGAATGGATGTTAAATCCAAAAATTTTCCAAATAATTGTCAATCGGTATGGTGTACCAGACATTGATCTGTTTGCGCCAGATTAAATCACCAATTACCTAAATACGTGTCATGGGAGCCTGACCCAGGAGCTGTAGCATTGGATGCATTCTCGCTACATTGGGAAAAATATCTTTTTCTATGCTTTTCCCCCATTTTGCCTGATTAGGCAATGTCTCAGTAAAATAGAGCAAGACTCTGCCACGGGTGTTTTGGTGGTTCCAAACTGGCCTACACAGCCATGGTTCCCATTGATGCTTAGAATGATAATTGAACCTTTTATGACGATACCCAGCTCCAGGGATTTGTTGGTACAACCAGTGACAGAACAAGTTCATCCATTGCATGATCATATGAATTTGATAATCTGCAGGTTCTGACCAGACCATTACAAGGGCTTGGACTGTCGGATAGGACCATGGATGTCATAACATCAGCTTGGAGAGATAGCACTAAGAAACAATATATGTCTCACATAAAGAAATGGGAAGCTTTTTGTATTCAGTCAGATATATCTTATCATACTGCAAACATATTGGATGTATTGGAGTTCCTTGCTATGTTGCATTTTGATGAGCACCTTAGTTATAGTGCCATTAATACTGCTCGTAGTGCTTTGTCTTCCTATTTACGACAATGTTCAAAACATCTATCTATCGGGTCTCATCCATTAATTATCCCAATTGACAAGAGGGAATAAAAATCCTCCCAAACCCAGATATACAGAAATTTGGAATGTTAGTATCGTTCTCACATTGCTTCGGCAATGGGCTCCAATTACGTCACTGTCTTTTCAGAAATTAACATTTAAAATAGTAATGCTTATGGCATTAATGTCAGCACAAAGAATACAAACATTGCAAATGTTACATTTAGGTTGTATGCATTTGTCTGCAGATAACATTACTTTTTATGTTTATGATCTAATCAAACAAAGCAGACCGGGGAAGTCTGGAACCAAGGTAATCTTTAGAGCATATCCTGTCGACCAAACATTGTGTGTGGTTAAGCATCTGACTCAATATATCGAAGTGACCAAGAGTCTCCGAAGTTGTGAGACACCAATGCTTATTGCCCAAAAAAAACATTACAAAAAAGTGTCAGTACAATCTATTTCTAGATGGTTAAAACAGGTTTTGGATTTAGCTGGAGTAGACACTGATGTGTTTAAATCTCACTCCACCAGGGCAGCGTCCACGTCCGCGGCGATGGCACAGGACATGCCGTTCGACCAAATTTTAGAGGCCGCAGGATGGTGTAAAGAAGAAACTTTTTCCAAGTTTTACAATAAACCTATTATCACGGTGCCAGAGTTTGGACATGCAGTGTTGGGTTCAGTTTGCTTATTTGCTTTATTTTATGTAATGATTCATATCTTTTGTTGTAATTTCCCCTATGATAGAAGGGTATTACTTTTCTTTCTTTTATTATTATTATTAAAACACTTATTGCATTATTCAAGCAATGTTTAATAATATTATTTACTCACTACTGTGTCAACTGAAGCAGTGTGTCGTATGGAATGAATCTACGGCATGAAAATCACAGAGCTTCAAAATCTTCACGTAGTCACTCACGTGACTCCAAAGTAAAATAGTAAGATTAAACGAGAACTTACCTGTTTGAAGTTTGATCTTTATTTTATGAGTTACGATGAGGGATTATGTGCCCTCCGCTCCCGACCCTCATAATCTAAATGATCATCCGGTAGTTCTAGTCTTGTGTGAGCCTTACTATCTTACTTCGACTATTGGTTCTGTGTTTTTCACACCGCTGCTATGAAGTATGCCGAGCATGCGCCTGGCGGGGCTTCTTCATGTAATCCCTCATCGTAACTCCTCATAAAATAAAGATCAAACTTCGAACAGGTAAGTTCTCCTTTAATCTTACTATTTTATCAGTTAATTAATCAGCTCAATGATTGTAAATTATAAACTTGGTAGACATCAACTTTTTGAAGATACAACTGCCAAATAAGGAATCAATTTCTGCAAACTAAAGATAAAGGTAGAGAACAAAAAAGAGTGCTGGAGGAATTTAGCAGGCCGGGCAGTATCTGTGGAGGGAAATGAACAGTCTTGGGTCAGGACTCTTCTTCAGACTGATGGAGTAGATGAAAGAACACGTGGATAAGACCATATCCGCTAACATTTCTGGAGCACAGGAAACTGAGGGGTGATCTAATGGAGGTGTGTAATGTCATGTGGTAACTGAACGTGATGTATTCACAAAGTGTTTTTCCAGAAAGTAGGTGTGTGTATGCGTGTGTTGTGTGTGTGTGTGTGTGTGTGTGTGTGTGTGTGTGTGTGTGTGTGTGTGTGTGTGTGTGTGTGTGTGTGTGTGTGTGTGTGTGTGTGTGTGTGTGTGCGCGCGCACGAGCGTGTGCATTTGCGCATGTGTGTGTGTAGAAAAATGCCTGGGGAGGTGGTTGAGACCGATGCAGTGGCAACATTTTCAGTACATTTGGACAGGTACATTGGTAGGAAAGAGGCCTTATGCAGGCAAATGGGATTATCTGAGATGAGGCATTTTGGCCAAAATGGATGAGATGGGCCAAAGGGCCTCTTTCCATGCTGTGTGACTCAATGACTCCATAAAATGTATCCAGTTATCTTCCTGCTCAACCTGCCACTCTACAGTTTTTTTTAGTTAAAAAATAAAACTCCTTTTTGTCTGTAGTTTCATTACCTGAAGAAAAACATTTAAAATCCTACTTAAAAAGCTAATTAAGTTGATTTTGTACCATCAATAGGAGGAACTATAACTCTTGGTCTTTCAGGTGTTCAAAACAATCAAATCCATAACTGGAGTGGACCTCTGCAGCTAATTTTACTTTGGAATCACGTGAGTGATTCCGTGAAGAACCCCGCCAGTCCGCAAGCGTGTCATTACGTCTGATGCATGGCGCAGCAACCGGTTGGGAGGAGCATCGCTCGTCCAGCGGTAAGTTTTAAAAAGCCTCAGGTAAGTGTAAAGCTTAGTCGGAGGTTGTTTTCTGCGCTTGATAATTTCTTGTTTCAGGAGCAAGTCCAAGTATGGAGAAAACGTCATGGGTGAAGCCGAGGCGAGCCACCGGGAAATTAATCATGGAAACCCGCGGAAGTGCGTGTAGCGGGCGGCCGCCTAGCTCACGTATAGAGTCGCTAGCGGTACGACCCGTGACTGCAGACTTGGTGCCTGAAAGCACCGTGGCTGCTCCATTGGGGCGCAAAGCCATCAAAAAGTCTGCATGGCCCATGGACTCTGACGAGTCGGGTCGGGAAGGTTCCCCTCTGGGAAGGGATAACGTCTTGGGACGTTTATCCAGAATGGAGATCCTAATGGAGAGGATGCTCCATCTAGACACACTGCAACAAGAGGAGTTGTGTCAGCGCCAGCCTATGGGAGAGCCCGCGCCTGGAGTGCCTGAAACAGGGCTGCTTAATGTCTCCCTCTTGGAAGAGGAGAGCGTGCGTCAGTGTTAATTCTGATGCCGAGTCTGAGGGTATAGCCATGGAGCATACCCCAAGGGATAAAGGGCACGAGTCAGAGTACCAGGCAGCAAGATTTGCCATCCCAACAGACTCAGGAGAGCCGCTGGGTGAAGAGTTGGCTGCAAGTATTAACTACTTGGCTTCACACCAACTTCAAGAGCTCATTATTAATGAAACAGCCAGAAAGTATGAGACACCGTCAAATTGTGTCCTACTCAAAGTGCCGGCTGTGAACCACGTCATATAGGGTCATACGAGCGAAGGCATAAGAGCTCAGGAAATGAGGCTCCTGAGGGTGCTGAAGCTCCTCGCCTCGAGCATTACAGCATTTGTCAGGTCGGTGGATGGAGGGCACCTGCCTGATGTACAGCAGGATGTCCTGGCCCTCATGTGTAATACGCACTTCGAGATCAACTGTCTGAGGAAAAGTGCCATCCGCCCCACCATCAACCCGAAGTTCGCCGCTCTGTGCAAACCAAGTAACATTCAGCCACCAAATCTGCTCTTTGGTGAAGACCTCGCAAAAAGAGTCAAAGAACTGGACGATGAGGCAAAGACGGTCTGGCTTATTAAAGTACCGTTGAGTGCCAGAGCGCTGCGGCAGCAGTATCCCTTTAAATGGCTTGCTGAAACCGGGACAGGTCAAGGACCAAGTCACCAATGTGCGCAATTGGGGCACGCCGACAGGGGCACAGGCGAACATGCCTTTTCCCAGAAACAGAGGGCAGAAAAACCCACAGGTAACCATGGAGGTAGGTGGGTCTGGTTCTTGTAGGAACATATTAAGTGGGATTCACTTACAAGTTGGAGGAAGATTACACTTGTTTCTCAAGGAATGGTATAGGATAACATCAGTTTTGTTTATACTGCATAGTATACAAGGATTTCAGATTGAATTCCTTCCTGGTTTGTGTCCTCTCATACAGCATACCGCAAGTCGGCACTCAAATTCTCAAAAAGAGAATTTGGAGGTACAAGCTGAAATAAAAAAATTATATAAAAAAGGAGAAATTGAGAAGACACATTATCAATCTCAACAATTCGTGTCTAATATTCTTCCTAGGCCAAAAAAGGATGGGGGATGTCGAGTCATACTTGACTTAACCCTGATGTGCGGTATAAACATTTTAAAATGGAAATATTTGTTACTGCCAAACAACTGATTTCCAGGGGATGTTACATGGCATGTATAGATCTTAAAGATGCATATTACTCAGTGCCTGTTCATAGGGATCATCGGAGATATTTGAAATTTAGTTGGGTGAGGCAATTATGGCAATTTAACGCACTGCCTATTGGGTTAACCTCGGCAGCTAGATTATTTACAAAACTGTAAAACCAGTATTGGGGCTACTTAGGGCTCTGGACCAAATTGTAATGGCTTATTTGGATGATATCTTGATAATAGGGAAGACCCGGAAAACTGCTGAATTAGCAGTCTCAGTTGTTAAACTCTTCTTTGAGAGATTGGGGTTCCTCATTCATCCACATAAATCCAAATTGATTCCAGTTAAAGTGATTGATTAATTAGGATTCACTATTAACTCAACTCACATGCTAGTGACCTTGCTCAGGGGTAAGAGATTAGATTTAATTGAAGGCTGTAACAAGCTCATGGAGGAGCAACAACATTCAATTAGGCAGGTGGACAGCCTGGTTGGCAAATTAGTGGCTGCCTTTCCAGCTGCACAGTATGGACCTTTGCATTACCAAAATTTACAACGTGCAAAGGAACAGGCACTCAGAATACATGCAGGTCATTTCAACAGGCTCATGCAATTACCAGCTGAAGCCATTGCTGAATTGCACTGGTGGATAATGAACGTCTCAAATTGCTCCAGCAAAATTCTGGTTGAGGAACCCTCAGTTGTTTTACAGACTGATGTTAGTGCCTTAGGTTGGGGTGCTACAGGTACCATCTCTAGCTGTAGAGGCAGATGGAACATGCATGAGGCATTGATTCTCCAATCACATGGATTTAATTATTTAGATCTATTGGGAGCATTTCATGGGGTTAAAGCCTATTGTATAACCATGAGTCACTTACATGTTCAACTTCAGATTGACAACACTACGGCAGTAGTGTATGTTAATCACATGGGTGGAATCAAGTCAGAATCTTGTGATAGATTGGCTAATCTTATTTGGCACTGGTGCATTACAATAAATATTTGGGTTTCAGCTATCTACCTACCAGCTAGACTCAACATGGTGGCAGACACCAGGTCACGCAAATTCAATGACAACACAGAATGGATGTTGAATCATGAAGTATTTAATGATATTGTTGTTCGATATGGGACGCCAGATATCGATTTGTTTGCATCCAGACTCAGTCACCAGTTACCTAAATATGTTTCATGGGAACCAGACCCTGGGGCAGTAGCGGTAGATGCATCCTTGCTACATTGGGGTGGGATGTTTTTATATGCATTTCATCTATTTTGCCTCATCAGTCGGTGCTTGCTCAAGATCAAGCAGGACTCCGCTTCAGGAGTACTGGTGGTACCCGACTGGCCTACTCAGCCATGGTTCCCTCTCGTTTTAGAGATAACAACAGAGCCAATTATGGGTGTTCCGATACGCAGTGACCTATTGGTACACCCTGTAACTGGGGATTTACATCCATTACATGATCGGATTGATGTGTTAATTTGCAGATTCTGAGGAGGCCATACAAGGGGTTTGGACTATCTGATCGATGTGATTGCTGCGGCCTGGAGGGACAGTACCAAAAAGGAGTACATCTCTCATGTCAGGAAATGGGAGGTGTTCTGCTTACGGGAGAATATTACATATCACACGACATGCATCTCAGATGTACTTGAATTCCTGTCAACTCTCTATTTCGATGAAGGGTTAAGCTATAGTGCGATCAATACATGAACTCACACAGCTTTGAAATCTTCACGGAATCACTCACGTGACTCCGAAGTAAAATAGTAAGATTAAACGAGAACTTACACAGCTTTGAAATCTTCACGGAATCACTCACGTGACTCTGAAGTAAAATAGTAAGTTTAAACGAGAACTTACCAGTTTGAAGTTTGATCTTTATTTTATGAGGAGTTACGTTGAGCGATTACGTGCCCACCACTCGCAATCATCATATCACGAAGCTCATCTGGTAGTTCTAGGTTTATAATCTTACTATAATACTTCAATTGTTGTTCTTCTGTGATTTCACACCGCTGCTTTGGAGATTGACGCGCCTGCCGACTGGTGGGGTTCTTCACGTAATCGCTCATCGTATCTCCTCATAATACAAAGATCAAACTTCAAACTGGTAAATTCTCATTTAATCTTACTATTAGACATTGCTTTTGTCAGAATCACATTTGATTAATATTTTATCTCAAAGGCACAGTGAGATCTTAAACACTGCAGGCTTTCATGCAGGTTTATGAGCTGGGCGAAAAAAATCATGGAGCACCTATTTCATGATTGCATGAATAAACCATTGGAATGAAAATTTGTCTTCAAGTGTGAAAGCACTACAGTTTTATGTGATATCTGCAGTCTGCATGTAGTTTGAAGAAAACTGCGGGCAGCACAGAGGCACACAGGGTGGCACAATGGCGCAGCGGGGGAGTTGCTGACCTACAATGCCAGAGATCCTGACTACAGATCCCATCTGTATGGAGTTTGCACATTCTCCCTGTGAGCACGTGGGTTTTTTCCGGGTACTCTGGTTTCCTCCCACCTTCCAAAGTCATGCAGGTTGAAGTTTGATCTTTATTTCATGAGGAGTTACGATGAGCGATTACGTGCCCACCGCTCCCAACCCTCATATCGCAAAGGTCATCTGGTAGTTCTAGGCTTACTATGTTAATTCAATTACTGTTATTCTGTGATTTCACACCGCTGCTTTGCAGATTGACGCGCATGCGGACTGGTGGGGTTCTTCACGTAATCGCTCATTGTAACTCCTCATAAAATAAAGATCAAACTGGTAAGTTCTCTTTTAATATTACTATTCTGTGGGCACTTTATGTACTTGACTCCAATGAAACAGTTGTGAAACACATGGGGACAGGAAGGAGATATCATCAGAATTTGAATACACAGATTTGCATTTATGGTATAATATTAGTGATGCAGAATAAGTAAAGGCTCTGAGGCATACGTACTGCCCTCAGTAGCTTTGTAAGAAATGTGTTAAAGTCAGCATTTGACATATGAATAATAGAAGTGACTTTTTTAATCACTGGTGAAATTGCAAATGTAGTGCATCAGTAAGATAAGGTTTCCTAACAATTATTGTGAATAAAGCATTAAACTGAGATTGACGTTTGACCTTGGACCACAGAAATTTAAAAGAAAAAGCACAATATAAGTTTTACTTGGGAAATTATTATGAACCAACCAGATTTTGCTGGTCTAGGGGAAATATTTTTCGCATTTATGCTTTGTCAGATGAAGTTTGTTGGAAGTTTATGTTATTTAAAAATCCACTTTTGTCATCAAAGTGGTACAAACAGATGATTTCTCAAAAGGGTTTTGCAGATTGACTGAATCATCAAACAGCTTCTCAACACCCTGTTTCCTGAGAGTCAAGTGCAAAAGATGTCATTTCCGTGCCATCGTTTCCAAGCCAGAAGCTATCCAATTGATTCAAGCAGACCATGAGCTTCAAAACGTGACAACAAAAATATATTAATTATAAGCCACAATCCAATTGGTTTGCTATTTTAAATGTCACGATTTCTATTATGTAATGTGACCCAGTACCCAGTATAATCATCATTTTTATTTCTGAGCTCACCATTTTTAAGATTTCTTACAACGTAGCACAACATTTTTCACCATTCAATTACATTTCGAGGCTTTATCGATTACATAGTGAAGTAGAACTAAAACAGTACAAAAACGTGCCTTTGATCAAAATGATTTAGCCAGTATTTATGTTCCATGCGTGGCTTCTCCCACCCATTCTTATATAAAGTATTTCTGTTGCATTCTTCCATTCATTACTCCCTCTTCCTCAAACGAGACTTTATTTAATCAACGTGAAAGATAGAACAAAGAGCTTCCAACTTAAATTGCAAAGCACATCCCAAAGTGAAATGAGTCATATGATAAAATCAAAAAGCCACGACAAATGTGTTTGACAACTTTGCACAAATGCCAATGATATGAAGGAGCCGTGTGCGGTCGTGGCGTCGACGGATGAGAGGCCGAAGCAAAGAAGTCGAAGCCAAAAAACGGAATGGAAATGAGCCCGAAACGACAATAAACCGAAAGAGTCCGAAGACGAAACGCCTACTAACTGAAAGGGCGGGACACATACAAACAAAGGAACCTGAAAAGCTGTGTTGCCTAAAAGCAAACTTACCGAATGGCCGCTCTGTCTAAACGCCACCTACCCGAAAGGCGGCGTCGCCTATAGGCCAAAGGACCTCAACAGAAAAGTCTAATAACAGACTTGACGTTGCCCGGGGGCTGGACTTGTCAGTGATTGGTCCAGACTCCCGTGTCCATCACATCACTGTGAAGACATGAACATTGTCCCAAACCTCGGCTCCACCCGACTAACAGCCCGCGGTTGTGGCCATGGGAGAGTGGGGGCTGTTCCGAGCTATGCACACCTTCGGCCGCTTTGAACTTGTTACTTGGGTTCAGATTGCCCTGTCACCTATGGCTTGTGTGGGAAAATGAACCCCACGCTCCCATCTTCCCCTTCTCTCTCCCCTCTCCTCTCTCTCCCCTTCTTCTCTCTCTCCTCTCTCCCCTCTTCTCTCTCCCCCCTCTCTCTCCCTCCCTTCTCTCTCCCCTTCTCTCTCCTCCTCTCTCGCCCCTCTTCTTTCTCTCCACTCTTCTCTATCTCCTCTCTCTTCCCCTCATCCCCCCCCCTCTCTCCCTTCTCTCTCCCTCCCTTCTCTCTCTCCCCTTTCTCTCCCCACCCCCTCTCTCTCTCCCTTCTCTCTCTCCCTTCTCTCTCTCCTCCGTCTCCACCCACGGGAGCATCCCACGTCACTGACCGCGATGCACCGCCATTGGATCCAAACCTCCACACCAGGGTGATTTTCCCCCCCCCCCTCCCTCCGACCACGGTCAGTGACTGTGGGACGCTCCCGTGGGTGGAGACGGAGGAGAGAGAGAAGGGGGAGAGAAGGGGAGAGAGAGAAGGCAGAGAAGGGGGGGGAGAGGAGGGAGAGAGAAGAAGAGAGGGAAGAGTGGAGAGAGAGGAGAGAGAGAAGAGGGGAGAGTGGAGAGCAGGAGAGTAGGGAGAAAGAGAAGGGAAAGATAGAGAGGGGGGAGAGAGAAGAGGGGAGAGAGAAGGGGGGAGAGAGAAGGGGGAGAGAGAAGGGGGAGAGAGAAGAGGGGAGAGAGGGAAGGGAGAAAGGTTGCAGGTTGGGTGGAGCGGAGGTTTGGAGGATCAATGTTCATGCCTTCACAGTGATGTGATGGACGTGGGGGTCTGGACCAATCGCTGACAAATCCAGCCCCCTGGCAACGTCAAGGGCAATCCCTTGCTGGATTTATTGGATTTTTCTGTTGAGCGGCAGTCGGTCCTTTGGCCTGTAGGCGATGCTGCCTTTCGGGTAGGTGGCATTTCAACAGAGTGGCCATTCGATAAGTTTGCTTTTAGGCGACGCAGCTTTTCGGTTCCTTGGGATTTAGGCATCCCATCCTTTCGGTTAGTAGGCGTTTTGTCTTTGGACTCTTTTGGTTTATTGGCATTTCAGCCTTGTTTCCATTCCGTTCTTTGGCTTCGACTTCTTTGCTTCGGCTTCTTATCTGTCGGCGCCACGTCCGGGTACCGAATGAGCAACCTGGTGGTTTTCCAAGATTTGATACTGATGTACCCTGGACATTGGAAGGACTCTTCTGTTCTCCTTTGAAAAATGCCGTGAATAACTGTACAGTTACTTTAACAGGCATAGGGCCTCATACCAAAGGCAGCACTGCAGCCAATGCTGCACTGATACAAGACTACTGTCTCCGCCGAGGCAATGTGTTCTCATCCTGCTGGGATCTTTTGACTTAGAAATTAAATATGGTGTATTGACAGCCTTCACTGAATTAAGAAAAACTGGCTGTTCTGATATCCCCATTGGATCAGGAAATAAGGGGATGTAGAGAAAGGTTGTCAGTCGGTGATATGGGATGTCAGACACTTTCTACCGTACTGGACCAGATTTTGAGAACTATATCATAGCTGTGCTGAACTGCCCTGTCGGGTTGCTGGACAGAAATATGCTTGTGTAGAAATTGTGGAAGAGACATGTATATATTTCACTCTTTTTATGTGCTATTTCCATTTTTATTGTTCTTTGTGCTAAATATTGTGACATATGCTTTATCTTGGAACAGTGACGCAGCGGTAGAGTTCTTGCCATACAACACCAGAGACCCAGGTTCGATCCTGACTATGCGTGCTGTCTGTACAGAGTTTGTACATTCTCTCCATGACCTTGTGGATTTTCCCTGGGTGCCCCGGTTTCCTCCCACACTCCAAAGGCGCTCAGCTTTGTACGTTAATTAGCTTAACGTAAATTGTAAATTGCCCCGGGTGTATAGGGTGGTCGCTGGTCGGCACACACTTTGTGGGCTGAAGGACCTGTTTCCATACTGTATCTCTGAAGTCTAAAGACTAAATCTTAAGCACCATCACCAATATCGATGTAAAGAAAAACACAAAGTGGATAGGTGCCATTTCGCGTCGGGCTCCTTCTTCAGTCACTGAAATGTAGATTCAGGATACATTCCACTCCCCCAGTCTTAAAGTTCAGGGGCAATTATCACATATGTAGACTTCAACCAAGTGCGGTCAGCGGGCAGCAGTCCATTTCACCATCGCGGTCGCTGACTCCACAGCCAGCGACCCCGGGCTCGGTGCCCATGGACAGCACTTTGGCTACCCCGCGGGTCGGGAAGGCCAAGTGCAAGTCCAACAGGCCAGTGGACTCCGATGAGTCCGGCCGGGAGGGTTCGCCTCCTCAAGGGGGAAGCGGATAAGATAAGATGCTCCAACATGATGTGCCCTCTGGTCAGGAGTCATGTCTCAGCGGGCCTCGAGGGCTCACAGCAGCGCCTGGTGCAGGGCTGCATTATGTGTCCCCATCCGAGGATGGGAGCATAGACCACCAGTCCTGGGTGGAGGACTGCTAGATATGAGACCCGCAGGAAGCGAAGGAGCCAACCATGGTCACCAGGTTTGCAGTGCCGTCTCTGGTTGGGGAGCCGCTGGAAGAAGTGCACGCAGCCAGCATTAACTACCTGGCTTCCCACCAGCTTCAGGAACAAGTTATGATGGAGACAGCCATGAGGTACCACGCTCCCAGCAACTGTGCTGCCCTCAAGGTACCTATGGTGAATAGTTCCATCTGGAGCTACATTGGCGGCGGCATTAAGGCCCAAGAGGTTAAGCTGCAAATAATTTTAAACTTGCTGGCATCGGGGTTGATAGCATTCGCCAGGTCGGTGGATGGCTGCACATTATCGGAGGCTCAACGGAACACAATGGCATTGTTGTGCAATGCACAATTCGAAATTAATTGCTTTCGTAAGAATGCCATTCGTCCTGTTCTCAACCCCAAGTTTGCGGGGTTGTGTAAGGCCAGTAATGTGCAGCTGCCCAATTTACTGTTTGGAGAAGACCTGTCCAGGCAGGTGAAGGACTTGGATGACGAGTCGAAGGCTGTGGGGCTACGTCGGGCTCCACCACCTAACAGACAGTCGTCGTTTCAACGCCAGCACCCCTATGCCTCGACCAGCACAAGACCGGCTGCGGAGACCACCTCCAGTTTGAAGAACCAAAGAACCGGCCGGAGGTCTTTTTTAGGACATGGCTGAACCGGCCGATAGCCAAGATGTGCAGCTGCCGCACACCAGCACCTCAACTCCCCAAACATCGGGGAAGGAAATAAATGACCAGAATCCACCGACTAATACGGAGGTAGGTGGGTCTGGGTCTCAATGTAACACAACGGGTGTGGGTTCATTGCATGTTGGTGGTAGGTTACGTTTCTTTGTGCATGAGTGGCGGTGGTTAACTTCTAACTTGTTCATACTGCACAGCATACACGGGTTCAAAATTGAATTTGCGGGCTTTCTCCCACCCAGCATGCTCCAAACCATACCTTTGCTCGTTCAAAACGGGATGGTTTGGAAGTTCAGGCTGAAATTGAAATGTTAAGTGAGTGATTGAAAAAAACAGTCATGAAGCTCATGAATTTGTATCTAATATTTTCACCAGAGAAAGGAAGGATGGGGAGTACCGCATCATTTTGGACGTAACCCAAATTAACACCTTTGTGCAGTACAAACATTTCAAAATGGAAAGTTGTGTGACTGCAAAACAGCTCATTTCCAGGGGATGTTACATGGCATGCATTGATCTTAAAGATGCTTATTATTCTGTACCTGTTCACAAGGATCACAGAAAATACTTGAAATTTAAATGGATGGGGCAGCTATGGCAGTTTAAAGTATTGCCGAATGGGTTCTCAGCTCCCAGGTTATTCACAAAAATTTTGAAACCTGTTCTGGCTCTATTGAGAGAGCAGAAACACATAGTAATGGCTTATTTGGACGATATCCTCATTATAGGGAAAACTATGGAATTGGCTATTTTGGCGGTTTCAGCCACCAAACTTGTGTTTGAACAGTTGGAGTTCCTAATTCACACTGTAAAATCCAGGTTGACCCCATCCAGGGTTATGGATTATTTGGGATTTACTATTAACTCCAATTACCTGTTAGTCACTTTGCCTGAGGGCAAGAGATTGAAGTTAATAGAAGCCTGCAATCATCTTATCACACAGCAGCTGCCTTCAATTCGACAAATAGCAAGCTTGATTGGGAAATTGGTGGCTGCATTTCCAGCTGCCAAATATGGGCCTATGCACTATCAGCAATTACAAAGAGCAAAGGTGCAGACACCCAAACATAATATTGGCCACTTTGACAGAACGATGCAATTACCGGCCGAAGCCATTGATCAGCTACAGTGGTGAAAAGCCAATATTGTTCATTGTTCTGGCAATTCTTCAATTGAAAGCCCTTCTGTTGTTTTACAGACTGATACCAGTTCTCTGGGGTGGGGCACCACTGACACCGTTACTAGCTGCGGTGGCAGATGGAACATGCATGAGATATCTTTTCTGCAGTTGCATGGTATTAACTATTTGGAATTGCTCGCAGCACTTTATGGTCTGAAAGCTTATTGTGCACACATGCACCATGTGCATGTTCAATTACAGATAGATAACATCACAGTAGTGGTATACATAAATCACATGGGTGGTATCAAGTCAGTATCCTGTAATAAATTGGCATGTCTCATTTGGGAATGGTGTATTATTTGGCATATTTGGGTTTCAGCTATCTACCTCCCAGGTAGATTCATCACAGTGGCGGACACCAGGTCACGTAAATTCAATGACAACACAGAATGGATGTTGAATCATAAAGTGTTTAAGAATAGTGGAAATCCTTATCCTAGGTATGGAACACCGGATAAGGATTTGTTCGCTTCAAGATTAAATCACCAATGGGATGGGAACCAGACCCAGGGGCAGTAGCGATAGACGCGTTCTCGCTACATTGGGGTGCAATGTTTTTCTATGCATTTCCCCCATTTTGCCTTGTCAGTCGCTGTCTACAAAAAATTCAGCAGTAATCTGCCTTCGGCATTCTGGTAGTCCCTGACTGTCTGACTCAGCCATGGTATCCTCTTGTTCTGAGCATGGTTGTAGAACCTGTGTGGAAGGCTCCTAAAGGCAGGACTTTGTTGACAAACCCAGTTTCTGGTGAAGTACATCCTCTGCATGATCGGCTCAATTTATTGATTTGCAGGTTTTAAGTAGACCGTTCTTGGACTGGGACTAGTTGATCGTACGGTGGATGTGCTAACTGTGGCTTGCAGAGGCAGTACTCAAAAACAGTATGCCTCATACATTAGGAAATGGGAAGTGTTCTGTGCACAGGCCGACATTTCTTACGAGGCAGTGCAGATTACAAATGTTCTGGAATTCCTCTCGAAATTGCACTTCGATGACAAATTAAGCTACAGTGCTCTCAATAGTGCCAGAAGTGCGCTGTCAGCTTACCTGCTGCCACTTTCAGAACACCAATCAGTGGTGTCTCACCCTTTAGTGTCTAGATTCATGAGGGGAATCTTCAATTCGAACCCTCCTAGGCCCAGATATTCTGAAATTTGGGATGTAGGGGTAGTGTTAACTTTACTCCGGTCAAGGTCTCCGCCAACTTCCCTGTCTCTACTCCAACTCACGCACAAGGTGACAATGCTGATGGCGTTAGTTTCAGTTCAAAGAGTCCAGTCCTTGCAAAAGCATCGATTGGACAGGATGCTCACCTCTGCTGGTAGTTTCACCTTTTTGTGTACGACCTTATAAAACAGATTAGACCAGGTACTTCGGGATTCAAGTTACAGTTCATGGCATATCCTTTGGATCCCAGTTTGTGTGTAGTTGCTCACCTCCGGCAATACGTTGCCCACACCAAGGGGCTTCAGGGGTCTGAGTTAGCATTAATGATTAGCCACAAGAAACCACATAAGCAGGTCTCAACTCAGACAATTGCCAGGTGGTTAAAGCAAGTTTTAAGAGAGGCTGGAATTGATACTAAAATGTATAAATTTCATTCCACCAGGGTTGCAGCTACGTCGGCGGCAAGGGTCATGGACGTCCTGCTAGACCAGATTCTTCACGTAATCCCTCATCGTAAATCCTCATAAAATAAGGATCAAACTTCAAACTGGTAAGTTCTCATTTAATCTTACTATTTCATTTAACATCGCGTCTTATCTTCAGTTTTAACCAGCATCTGCAGTTCCTTCCTTCACATTACCTCAATGTATTGTTTTTCTGTCTGCTTTTCACAAAGATAGACAAATATATGCAGCTAAAGATACCATCAATATAAACATAGCAAAGTTCTGTACTACATCCTCCAATTAACACTGTTGTTTTGTGGAGTATCATGGTAACATTGTTCATTGTGGAATTTTGGGATTAATGCATGCTTTTAGGAGTGATGGGTGATTTGAAAAAAGACAAAATATCTAGGACAGATTCTGAAGCTTGAGACAGAAAATTAGAGAATTTATGTGCCAGAGAGATTGACTGGTGATCTCTTATCTCAGGCTCATGTGCCATGCAAACATATGCTTCAATTAAATGTTTGCATGCTTGTCAACTTTCTCCTTTAGACTATCTCGCATTCTTCTTTACCTCTCACATTGTCAATACCAGATAAAGAGTGAAAATTATTCTCGTTTAAAGTAATTGATTATTTTTCAATGTGGAATATTGGGGGTTTCTCTATTCTGCTGTTGGTGCCTCCATTGACCTTCATGGCATCCGAGCACTTGATCTAATAACACCAAACTAAACAAGCCTAAAATGTACCACAAAAATCTGGACTTCTACAGTCAATACATGAGTGAATATTTTCAGGCTAAGGATCTTAATGTGATTAAGGCTAATTACACTGCATATATAACAGCAAAGCCATTTCAATGCTAAGTTAGGAATTATGCTTCAATACAAGTTTTCTTTTTTTTACACTCCAGCCTAGTTATTTTATATCCTGAATTTATCACAAGAACATTAATTCAACCATTCATAAAATTAGACCATTTTTGCATTGTTATGCGCCTGAAATACAGGAAATATAGTTTGTTGCAACCATATATGGTTATTGTTATTTAAGTGTTTTCTTGTTAATGCAATTAATTGATATACTGTAATCTTATCCATTTGAGGGATTGTTGTGAGTCTAAAGCAATGGACAGCATCGCTCTTCATATTGCTGCATTATTGTGATCTCCACTGCCATTCATACCAATCGGTATTGACTTTATTCATGTTATAGGAGCAGAATTAGGCCATCTGGCCAATCAAGTTGACACCGCCATTCAAACATGGCTGATCTTTCCCTCTCAACCCCATTCTCCTGCCCTCTCCCCAAATCCCGACACCCATACTAATCAAGAATCTGTCAATTTCCACATTGAAAATATCCAATTACTTGGCCTCCACAGCCGTTGGTGGCAATGAATTCAACAGATTCACCACCCTCTGACTAAAGAAATCCCTCCTCATCACCTTTCTAAAGGTACATCCTTTTATTCTGAGGCTATCATTGTTCAATCCAAAATTCAGCCACTGCACCAATGTGTCAACCTTTCACAAAAACACAAAGCTTGTAAGTTATAATCACAAGAACAATAAACCTTCACCCTGCAAGAGCTCATCTAGAGAAGAGGTAACAATATATGGCGACAGGTAAATGTTGTGAGAAGGCATTGGTTTACTTATGTTGGGCCATTGTTCTTCATTAAAAATTAAATTCAGTTCAATGCAGATTTGTAGAGATGTACAGTATTTGTATGGGAAAACAATTTTCTGCTTGCGGTGTAAAATATTAATTTCAATTCAAAACGTAACGATGAAATATTTTATCAAATTCTTAGGAATTGTGAAATATTTCTTACTCTTTAATCAACCATTTATCTGATTTATTTTCCTTTCAATTTCTCCTTGCCTGGAAGGAAATGGAGCTAAAGCAATTATACGTTTATCTAACTGAAATAGCGAACCAAATCATTCATCTACAGCCTTGAGAGTCGACAATCATCATCGGCCTGCATGCCAATTCATTTATTCGCGAGTGAAACATAATTACTGATATTTATGGAGGTAAAATATGGAATGTGTAACTTCATAATAAGAAAATGAAACCAATGCATAATTTCCCCTAACTCCTTCTAAATATACTTTACATTTTATTTCTTCCATTTTTTAGTCCCTCCTGCTGCATAGTCGGCCATGCCAAGTATCCTTTCCCATAGTTGAGGCTCCTGCCTCTTCCGTAGTTTAGTTTAGAGATATAGCGTAGAAATGGGCCCTTCGGTCCATGCCAACCAGCAATCCATGTGCAACGGCACCATCTTACACACTAGGGACAATTAACAATTTTTACTGAAGCGTATTAACCTACAAACCTGTACATCTTTGGAGTGTGGGAGGAAATCGGAGGACCCGGGAAAAACCCATGCGGTCACAGGGGGAACGTGCAAACTCTGTACAGACAGCGCCCATAGTCAGATCAAACCCGGGAGCAACTCTACCACTGCGCCAACGTGCCGTACCTCTGTCGCCCATCTGTGCCACCGTTCCGCCCCTCTGTGCCCCCTGTGTCACCCCTCTGCGCCACCGTGGCGTCCTGTACTTAAATGTTTTCACTTAATGTCCTTGTTGAAGACAAAACTCTACTTTGTGGGTATCATCGCTGTGAATAAATGTTTAAATATGTTACGGGGGTCATTCCATCATTGCTGCAGTCGCCCCCCCCCCCCTCCCCTTCCATTGGTACTTGTTCAAGGAACCTTGATTGTGAACGCAAAAAGTTAAGAAATGTTCAAATAATTCTTAATGGCTGTTTAAAAATTCTCACTAGCAAGTAGCAATGTAACTTCCATTGTCCTAAAACAGGTTAAACTAAAAACTAATTTATAAAACTTAACTCAAGTGCTTTAAGAGAACCCACTAGGCACCTATGTTGTACAGCCAGTCCTCTGTCTGGATTGAACACCTGATGACAGGCTGAGACCTGCAGCAGAGGTGAACAGGTGCTGAGGGGTTAACCTCAGGCAGGCTCCAATAGGTCCCATCGATGGTAGGAAGATCAGTACCCGCAATGGACCACCTTATTCATTCCTCCTTCATCCCTGTGCATTCAACTTGCCACACCATGCTGTGATGCAACCAGTCAATATGCTCTCCATTGTTCACCTGTAGAAGTTCAAGCGAGTATTTGTGAACATACTAAATTTTCTCAACCTACTAAGGAAATAGAGGTGTTGGTGGGCATTCTTCATGATTGCATCAATGTGCAGTGCCCAGGACAGATCTTCACAGATGTGCAGGCTCAAGGACTTGAACCTGAAGCAACATTAACATTATAAAATCTCAAATTTATCTGAAACATTTTCAAAATAAATTTAACTAAACCACGTCAATAGGTACTTCAACACGTTAAAATAATGTAGAATTAGTAAATCCCTTACCTGTGCCTCGCCTTTACCAATGGGTGGCTGACTTCAATCAAAGGAATGACTTTGCCTTTTCTATCACAGCCTACCCTGGCATTAAGCTGAGGACTGTTGGAAAGTGATACAAACATCTCTTCAGGAAGTCACTGCTCGGTAGCAAGGCTCAGGGAGGTTTTAGCGAGCCAGATATTCTAGAGTTAGGACATCTGATTTTTCAACACATCTCAGACTGCTGCAAACATGCTTCACTCATACGGAGGTCACGCACAAGGAGGTCACAGAGATCCTGAAGTAGGAATGGCTGATGGCAGGTTATTCCCCATGGGAATTGTAGCTCTCAGTCAGCATGATTGGGCAGAAGGACCTTTTACTCTTTCTATTTGAAGCACAGTGGGTGTAAGTGCACTTGCCCATCCCACTACCAACACTGATTTCACAAATGACAATCCAACAATGGCTTTGATTAGCATAAAAGCCTGCCCTCTTAACCTCATTTCTCAGCGTTATCCATGAAACCATACTCTTCTGACCAGACAAGTTTTATGCCTCAGTGAAGGTAACCATCTCACTATAACACATATAACCAGGGGATTACATTTGAAACTTAATTGGGTTTGGGTTAGTGATTTCTAGTGGTCCACTGAGTCCGTGCCGACCAGCGATCACTCGCACTATCCTACACAGTAAGGATAATTAAAATTTTACTGAAGCTAATTAACCTACAAACCAGTACGTCTTTGGAGTGCTGGAGAAAGCAGGAGCACTTGGAGAAAGCCCACGCGGTCATGGGGAGAAAGTACAAACTCCGTACAGACAGCACCCGTAGTTAGGAACAAACCCGGGTCTCTGATGCTGTAGGGCAGCAACTCTACCGCTGCACCACTGTGCCGTCCATGTAATTCCATGCAATCTAATCTTCTAGACAAGCTTACCAGGTGGGACCTTGTTAAATGCCTTGCTAAAATTCTTGTGGACAATGTCCACCCTCATCAATCCTCTTGGTGATGTCTTCCAAAAAGTCTATTAGTTTTATGAGATACGTGTTCCCACATCGAAAACCCATGGTGTATATCTCTAATCAGTCCCTGCCTATCCAACTGTGTAAATAAGGGCACGGATTAAGTACTTGTGACAGTTGATGTTGCTACTGTTAGTCGGGGCATAAACAGAGCTGGTGTAGTAACTTGCGTGAGAGAGATCTACCTGAGGTCGCATTGAACTGTGCACAAGTGCAGTTGACAAGCACACTGGTGGTCTGAACAAACAGCCTTTACCCAGCAGGGAACACTGCAAATGTGCTGAGAATCTCAAAGTACAATTTGGCGACTAGAGTTCCCTGTTATCCAGAATTCTCCATATGTTGCATAAAAGATACATCTTCTTCTTCTTGCGTATGGCGTGCACAGCCTAAAGTTGTAAGACAACTTGTTCTATTTGATCTTCTGTTTGGGCACGCCAGGTTGATTGCATTTGCCGAAACAGGGTGGACCATATGAAGGTTGCAATCTCCCACCCCAAAAGATGCATGAAGGATACAGAATGAAAGACCCTGGTTTTTATTAATGTTTTACTTTACACATCCTATACAATCCAGTTTTCATAAACTTTGCATTAAAAAAACAGTTTTCCAAATCTTAACTCAGTAAAACCTGAGAATAATGTTAGAATTTTATGAAACATTTGTTCATTATTTTTGATTTTGTATTGATTCTTTATTCAAAACAGGTTATTTCAGAATGCAGCAGTTAACATGTTAATCTGACTATTATCAGTTTTAAAAACAAAAGTCGCCTGCCATTGCTAATACAGCACTGTACAAATCAGCTTGAAAACAAAACAAATATTTTTTTATTTAATTTCTTTTATTAGAAGTAATCAATTTACAATAGTGTAAACAACTTTACAAACATCAACTTAATTCCATATTTTTTTTAAATAACCCGTTAAAAGTTATTATCTTCTATTTTTTTGGAGATAAAGATAAGGATAGAGTAGAGTAGTTTTAAATCAATAAAGGAGTGATTAAATAATAATTTGATTATATATAAAAGAAAAAGAAAAAAGAGAAAAGAAAAAAGGTTAACAAAAAGTAAAAAGATATTATATATATATAAATGAAAATCAACAAAATATATTGTAACTAAAACTATTACAAATGATAATATCAATAAAGACATGCATATTAATCCTAGTATGAAAATAAGTTATTCTCATCAAATCCCGCAGGGTACCCGTCGAGCTGTGATGTCAAGAACAGCTACTTCTCTAAATACTGTATATATGGAGACCATATTTGTTCGAAGGAATTATATTTGTCCAATAGGACAAATCTAATTCTTTCTAAATGTAACGTCTCCAACATTTCTGCTGCCCACATTTTAATTGTGGGGGATAATGTTCCCTTCCAAAATTTCAATATGATTTTTTTCCCTATTATCAAACAGTAATCAAAAAAATTTCTTTGATTTACTGTAAGTACCGAATTTGAATCCAAAATTCCAAGTATTATTATCTTTGGGTCAGGGTCCAATCTAATTTTAAGAACTTCAGAAATAACCTTAAAAATTTCTGTCCAGTAGTAATTCAATTTGGGACATGTAGCAAAACTGTGTATTAAATTTGCTTCTAAATTCTTACATTTATCACAAATTGAAGAGAGATTGGGAAAGATACTATTTAATTTAGTTTTTGAATAATGTAATCTATATAGTACTTTAAATTGTATCAATGTATGTCTGGTATTTAACGAACACCGATGTATTCGCTGTAAACTTTCTTCCCAATTTTCTTTTGTTATAGATAAACCAATTTCATTTTCCCATGCTTGACGATATGTTTCAGTTGTTGGATTCTCCTTATCCAAAATTATGTTATATATATAGGCTATTAGTTTTTCTGTATTTGGGTGTAAATTAAACAATTCATCTAATAATCCTGGTTCTTTATTTTTATAATCTTGTGTATTGGATTTTATATAATCTCTAATTTGTAAGTACCTAAACAAGTGTTGCGGAGACAATCCGTAGATATCTTGTAACTCTTGGAATAAAAGAAATTTTCCTTTTCTATAAAGGTGCTCTATCCTTTTAATTCCTAAATCATCCCAATGTCTAAACCCTCCATCCAATATAGAGGGTTTAAATAATGGGTTATCCGTGATTGGTAGTCTAAGTGAAAGATTATCTAGATGTAAAGTCTTAACTATTTGTTTCCAAGGTTGAAAACAAAACAAATATTATCAACGTGTTGAACACCTTTGTTTTAATATTTTGTCTTAAAACAATCTATTTTGTACAACATCAGTCCCTAATAATGCCAGGCCACCAGCAGAAACAAGTACCGTGTACCTTGAAGGAACTGCAGATGTTGGTTTACACCAAAGATAGACACAAAATGCTGGATGGGCAGCATCTCTGGAGGGAAGGAATAGGTAAAATTTTGGGTCGAGAACCTCCTTCTGACTGAGCCTAATTTCTTCAGACTCAGTATGAAGAAAGGTCTCGACCTGAAACGTCACCCATTCCTTCTATCCAAAGATGCTGCCTTTCCCACCAGCATGCGATTGCATGCGTCTAGCGTGACCAAACGTGGTCGCTTGAGGCGTACGGCCTCGCGAGGCCGGTCCCAATTCGAACCGCGGAGGCGTATGGAGTTGTGTGGGGCTGGTCCCGACATCATACTCACCAATCAGCTGGGCAGGAGGCGAGCCAACTGAATTTGGACGTCGGGCGGTGACGTCATCACGCAACGGCACGCCGGGCCGTGAAGTCATTGCGCAACGCCACGCGCTAGACGTATGCCATCAAGACACTGGGTACAACATCAAGACACTGCATACGATGTCAAGACGCTGCATACGACGTCAAGACACTGTGTAGGCCCTCAATTCGCCTGCGGGCCAAAGGGATTTACAGACAGTGCAAGATTTTTGGAGCCCCGTGCGATGTCGGGATCAGCCCCGCACAACTCCATACGCCTCTGCTGATCGAAGTGGAACCGGCCCCGCGAGGCCGTACGCCTCAAGTGACCACGTCTGGTCGCGCTAGATGCATGCAATTGCATGCTGGTGGGACAGGCCCTTTACTCCAGTATTTTTTTGCCTATCTTCGCAATAAATACCTTCTGCTTGATATGGGTGCCATCAAGTGGTCACTTGGGTGCATTACAAGAGAACCGGGTAACCGAATCACATTGGTGAAACATAGGTGACATTACTTTGCACTCATCACCACAGACTTTATACATCTTTAACATATTAATCTAATTGACAGTTTTTTTGTTTGTTTTCTACCTGTCTTTTGCAATGGACATCTGCACATCTGCATGGCAGCATCTGGAGGAATTGTGACCAAAATTTAAAATTCAAATTCTATTTCATGGCATGAAGATTAATGATCTTAATTTAAAAGAGAATGCGGAACCCATTTCTCTTTGAGTGCATGATTAATAGGTTTCAATTACATTGCAGTTTATTTAGCCAACGTTTAGAAATGAAATTGAAAGTAAAAAAACTGCAGATGCTGGCAAAAACCTGCAGGTGCTGGAAATCTGAACTGAAAGGAGAAAATACTGGGAACGCTAAGAAGGCCATGCAAAATCTGTGGAGAAATAGAGTTGATGTCTACAGCCGATGACCTTGCAGCAGAACTGTGAAACATTAGAAATCAAATAGAGAAGTTTGAAGTTTGGAGGGAACAAAGACAAACTGAATAACACAAACCATGGTGATCTTCCCTTTTCCATATCCATGGCTAACCCTCTATTGCAATTCTTCTAATTCCTAAATATCTGCTCTCACCTTCCACCCATTCAGAGCAAGGATAGAGTTCCCCTGGCTGTCTCTGTCCAGCCCACCAGCCTCCACATCCAACACAATATCCTTTATATTTTAAACCACCTTCCCACACTGGTGCATTCTTCCAGCTCCACTGGCACCCACTTCTCCATGCATAAAGCAGCTTCTCATAAAAATGCACCTGTTCTTTTACCTCTATTTACCTCTCCCTTTCCTACCATTTCAGACCTTAAATGCTCCTTCCTGGTAAAACAGTTACTTTTAACAATATGGTGCACTGCATTCTGGCCACTTACTCATTGAAGCTCAGAACCTGAGATAACCCCTTTGAAATGTAAGATTCAGGGGAGGCTTTACACAGTAGATATTGAAAAAGAAGATACACACAAAAAACTGGAGTAACTCTGAGTTATTCCGACAGATATTGAAAGATGTTTCCCTTTTGGTGTGGAAGTCTAAAATTCAGACAGTTTCAGAGCTGGTGACAAAGAACTTACCAAAAGTGTCATATTTTAAGTAGCATTGTAAAGGAAGAAGAAATGAGCGTTGAATGTGTGGGGAGTTTACTGCAGTGAATTGCAGAAGACTAAAAATGTAAAATCCAAGGGTTTGACAAAGTGTGGAGGCACCAGAAGCTAGAATTGCAGAAAAATAGAGTGGCCTTTTAGGTGTGGCCATTTTTGGAGTGGCTATACTCTAACATTAAGTTGTGTGGCTGAGGGTAATTATTGAGCCTTTGGCTAGACAGGCTTCAGTGAGGAGGAGGCTGAGTAGAGGGTAACACCAGGTTTAGGTATTTTGTTAATAACTCCTCTTTGGTCTTCTCTGGGAAGTCAAGAAAACTTTCTGTGTTCCTGAGGACATTTGTGGGAAGTGTGCCCAACAGCAACTCCTGACTGACCGTGTAAAGGAACAGGAGCTGCGCCTGGACAATATCGGGATTGTCCGGAAGACTGACGTCTTCATAGATGGGGGTTATAGTGAGGTGGTCACTCCGAAGTTGCAGGCAGAAGGTAGTTGGGTAACCACCAAGAATGGAAGCTGGCAGAGACTGAAGGAATCCATATGGGCCATTCCCCTCAAAAATAAGTTTATCCATTTGGAAACTGTTGAGGGGGATGGCCATGGAGGGGAGAGCAGCAGCGGGAGTCAGGTCTGTGGGACCTGACTCAACTCTGAGGCACAGCGGGGTAGTGTAGGATGAGGTAAGAAATGGCAATAGTGATAGGAGACTCATTAGTTAGGGGAACAGACAAGAGATGCTGTGGCAACAAACATGCGTCCCTCATGTCAGAGTCCTGGATGACTCGGAGCAGCAGAAGAACTTTCTCAAGGGGATGGTGAGCGGCCATAAGTCATTGTGCACATTGGCACAAATGACCTAGGTAGAAAAGGAGATGAGGTACTGCAAAGAGAATACAGGGAATTAAGCAAAAGGCTAAAAATCAGGACCTAAAGTGTAATAATCTCTTCTTTACTACCGGTGCCAGATGCTAGTGAGGATAGGAATAGAAAGAGAAGAATGCTAGAGGCCCATCAGGTAAGGCGGATGAGCTCAGGGCTTGGGTGGTTATGTGCCACTGGGTCACATATTCATAAGTGATAGGCCATTCAGCCCATCAAGTCTACTCTGCCATTCAATCATGGCTGATCTATCTCTCCCTCCTAACCCCATTCTCCTGCCTTCACCCCATAACCTTTGACACCTGTACTAATCAAGAATCTATCTATCTCTACCTTAAAAATATCAATTGACTTGGACTCCACAGCCTCTGTGGCAACGTATTCCACAGATTCACCACCCTCTGACTAAATACATTTCCCCTCATCTTTTTGATTTTTTAGTCTGTTTTAAAGTTTGTTTTTGGAGGTATTTTAGTTTTTTTTTATGTGGCGGACGGGGGGGAAAACTGTTTTTGTTAGTCACTCCCTGGTCGAGGATGCAACTATTCTCCGAGCCGCATCTACGCCCCCTCGTCGTGGCCTACCATCTGGATTAGCGCGGCCTTTCCTGCCGGCCAGAGGTTCAGCTTCAGCAGCGGCGCAGCAGTGGATTCCATTGCGGTGTGAGCGACGCCTTACCGGGCCACGCCGTGTTGGAGCTCCGGAGTGTTGGGACTGCCGACTTTGAACACCGTGGAGCTGTGGTCTGCGGAGCTGCCAGCCATGGGCAGCAGAAGCCTTCAGCCGCAAGCGGCGCTGACTTTCCAGTCACTGGCGGTTCTGACTTTGACACTGCGAAGCCTGGGATCTCTCGCCGAGGTCGCCAGCGTTGAATCACCACCCAGCTCGGCCTGTGGACTTCGGAAGCTGTGGTCTCCGGTAGGAAGTGGCCGATTCAGAGGCTTCGGCCCTCTGAGAGTGTTCTTCCATTCGAGGGCCTGAAACATCGGACGACTGCGGAGGCCTCAATAGGCCCCGACCACGGGTGAACAGAGGAAGAAGACTGAACTTTGGTGCCTTCCCTCACAGTGGGAAACGTTGATTCTGCTGTCGGGGGATGGTTTTTTATGTTTTATGTTAAATTCTAAAAGTATTGTGTTTATCTTATTTGTGTGCTGCATGGTAAAGGGGCTGTCCCATTTAGGCAACCTAATCTGCGAGTTTAGAAGCATGTCTTTGACCTTCAAACTCGCAGCATGGTCCACATGTGGTCCTAGGAGGTCCTACGAGGTCGCAGGAACTCTCCTTCATGCTCGAGGGAAGTTCCCGAATACTCATGGACTCAGATAGGTTGCAAAAAAGGGCAGCCGTAGGCAATCTCCTTTGCTGACCGGGCATTTTGATTGGTTCATTGGAGTTTTCACGACCTAGGAAAACCTACCGGTAGGTAAAATGCCTGCTAAACTTTATTATCTATATTACTAAAAGTCTGATCTGGACCACTTACTGTTGTTCTGTATATTGATTTTAGAAAAAACGCTGCCACTTACGGCTGTGATTTTTGGCCATCTTACTCAGACCATCTTACCCTCCGCTGTTCAGGACAAGATGATTTTTCCCATTGATGAAAAATAAAAGAGTTATTAGTGTTTAAAAATGTTGAGATTCTCACTCCTAAAGGCCACGCCCCTTCCAGAGGGACTATAAAACCCGGAAGTGTGGAGGTGCCTCAGTTCTCTGCAAGATGGGGGAGCGAGAGGTTGCAATTCTCAGTCTGACCTGTGAATAACGCTGAACACATGTCTACTAAACTGTGAGTGGTTTTACTGACCTGTCAGTGCCTTAATGTGGTTTGAAAATGTAGTTTGAAAATGAAAAAGTGTGTTTTGGTTTGTAGGCATGCAGGTGCAGCAGGCAGTGAAGAAAGCAAATGGCATGTTAGCATTCATAGCAAAAGGATTTGAGTATAGGAGCAGGGGGGTTCTACTGCAGTTGTACAGGTGTGAGACCACACCTGGAGTATTGTGTACAGTTTTGGTCTCCTAATCTGAGGAAAGATATTTTTGCCACAGAGGGAGTACAGAGAAGGTTCACCAGACTGATTCCTGGGATGGCAGGACTTTTGTATCAAGAAAGACTGGATAGACTCGGCTTGTACTCGCTAGAATTTAGAAGATTGAGGGGGAATCTTGTAGAAACTTACAAAATTCTTAAGGGGTTGGACAGGCTAGATGCAGGAACATTGTTCCCGATGTTGGGGAAGTCCAGAACGAGGGATCACAGTTTAAGGATAAGGGGGAAATCTAATATGGAGGGAAGGCAGGTACGGGATACCGAGTTCGATGATCAGCCATGATCATATTGAATGGCGGTGCAGGCTCGAAGGGTCGAATGGCCTACTCCTGCACCTACTTTCTATGAAAGTGCTAAAGCTGTGTTGCCTTTGCTTTGAGAGTGCTAAATCTGTGTTGCCTATGCTTTGAAAGTGCTAAAGCCGAGTTGCCTTTGCTTTGAAACTGCTACAGCTGCGTTGCCTTTGCTTTGAAAGTGCTAAAGGTGCGTTGCCTTTGCTTTGAAAGTGCTAAAGCTGTGCTGCCTTTGCTTTGAAAGTGCTAAAGCTGCATTGCCTTCGCTTTGAAAGTGCTAAAGCTGCATTGCCTAATTAAATGTGCCTTGCCTAATTAAAGTTGCCTTGTCTTCTATATAATTAAAAGTCTAATCTTGACCACTTCCTGTTTGCACTTTATATTGATTTTAGAAAAGACGCTACCACGTACGGCTGTGATTTTTTTGTCACCTTACTCAGAGTCCCCTTCCGCGCATCAGGTGCCAAGGATATTTCCCATCGACGAATACTTCCCAAGAGTTATTAGTGTTTAATGAAGGTTGAGATTCTCTCCCGTCAATCACGCCATGAAGGGGGGGAGGGACTATAAAACACGGAAGTGTGGGCGTGGCTCTGTCGCTGCAAGATGAGGGAGAGAGAGGTTATGACTCGGTGTCTTTAGTGGCCTTGCACCCTGCTTGAGATGGTATGAAACTGCACTTGAATTTGGTGACCTTACACACTGCTTGAAGTGGTATGAATTGCACTTGAATATGGTGGCCTTGCACCCTGCTTGAAGTTGTATGAAACTGCACTTAAGTGAGCCGTGAGTGAGTGAGCTGCCAGCACAACATGCTTGAGTGACTGAGCCGCCAGCCCAAGAATCCATTCGGCCCACAATGTCCATACTAACCCTCTAGAAGTGGTGTGCCTCACAGTCTCGGCAAGATGGAGGAAGCGAGAGGTTAACATCTCTCTGAGCTCTGAATAACACTGAACACATGTCTACTCAACTGTGAGTGCCCTTAATGTGGTTTGAAAATGAAAATATGGTTGGTTTGAAGTAAAAAGGCACTGCAAATTGTTGTTTGGGGAGTTTTTGTGTTGAAGTAAAATAGACAGTGCAAATGGTTGTTTGGGTGATTTTGGGATTGAAGTAAAAAGGCAGTGCAAATGGTTGTTTGGGGGATTTTGGGGTTGTAGTAAAAAGGCAGTGCAAATGGTTGTTTGGGAATTTTTTGGGTTGAAGTAAAAAGGTTGAAGTAAAATGGTTCTTTTGGGGGGGGGAATTGGGTTGAAGTAAAAAGGCAGTGCAAATGATTGTTTGGGGGGGTTTTGGGTTGAAGTAAAAAGGCAGTGCAAATGGTTGTTTTTGGAGGGGTGGGGTTTGGGTTGAAGTATAAAGACAGTGCAAATGATTGTTGGGAGGGGTTGGGTTGAAGTAAAATGGCAGTGCTAATGGTTGTTTGGGGGGGATTTTGGGTTGAAGTAAAAAGGCAGTGCAAATGGTTGTTTGGGGGGGGGGGGGTTGGGTTGAAGTAAAAAGGCAGTGCAAATGGTTGTTTGGGGGGGGTTGGGTTGAAGTAAAAAGGCAGTGCAAATGGTTGTTTGGGGGGGTTTGGGTTGAAGTAAAAAGGCAGTGCAAATGGTTGTTTGGGGTTTTTTTGGGTTGAAGTAAAAAGGCAGTGCAAATGGTTGTTTTTGGGGGGGTGGGGTTTGGGTTGAAGTATAAAGACAGTGCAAATGATTGTTGGGAGGGGTTGGGTTGAAGTAAAAAGGCAGTGCTAATGGTTGTTTGGGGGGGGATTTTGGGTTGAAGTAAAAAGGCAGTGCAAATGGTTGTTTGGGGGGGGATTTGGGTTGAAGTAAAAAGGCAGTGCAAATGGTTGTTTGGGGGGGGTTTGGGTTGAAGTAAAAAGGCAGTGCAAATGGTTATTTGGGGGGTTTTGGGGTTGAAGTAAAAAGGCTGGTCAGACGTGTTGTAAGAACCTGTGAGCTAAGAAGCTATTTTGTGAATAAAATAAGTTACAAAATTTAGTGGTCGTTCTTGCAACTGCCAAATTGGTGACCCCGACCTGTCGTTAGACAAGCAGATCATGCAGGAAGACTACATTTCCACTGAATCGGCCGGCACGCGGCAGGGCTCACCGGGCTTCGTTTTGGCCAGATCAACCTCGGGTGTGGTTCGCCCACGTTGTTGCACAGTTTCACCTGCACCATATAATTGCGGCTGACACTATGTATTTCCATTTGGTGGGAGCTTTGCCACAGGACTGTGCCTCGAGGCTGTTGCCCTACATCAGGGACCCGCCAACGATCGCCAAGTACGAGGGGCTGAAAGCCCTCCTGCTCCACACTTTCATTCTCAGTTACAGAGATAGGGCGGCGAAGATATTGCATATGGACAGCGTCGGCGATCGACGGCCATCCACCATTACGGCAAAGATGTTAGCCCTGAGGGACGGGCACCACCCATATCTGCTCTTCGAACAGGCGTTCCTGGAGCAGATGCCCGACAAAGTCCGACTGATGCTCGCCAGAGCTGATTTCAGCGACCCCCAGCACCTTGTGGAGAGAGCCGACGAATTGCGGGCACACAGACGGTGGGACGATTGTGCCTTCACCCAATCCCCTGTCATAGCGCGGGTGCAACCGAGACGACAGTGGGAGGTAGGAGAAGCCCAGCCCAGTGCCGAAGACGAATCGCCGCTTCCAGTGGTATACAGCAGACGTCGTTGGTGCTACTACCATCAGCGCTACGGCCCCGAAGCCCGAAGATGCCGAAGCCTCTGTTCGTTTCAGGGAAATGCCTCGGCCGGTCGTCCATGGAGGCGAACGCGATCAGCCCATCATGTGGCAGTTGTTCCAGTGTCTGGCCGGTCAGCCTAAGGACCTGGTCAGGTCCAAGGAAGCGGAGACGGCTTTCGAGGGGGCTAAGACAGCATTGGCCAATGCCATTATGCAAGTTCACCCAAGGGCATCAGCCCTAACGGCCCTCACCGTGGACGCATCCGACGTCGCGGTGGGTGCTGTCCTCGAACAAGGAGTAGGTAGCCACTGGCATTTTTCAGCATGCAGCTGCGAGCCCCCGAGGTTAAGTACAATGCTTTCACTGCATTCACGGACCTCAAGCCACTCATGTTTGCTTTGACCAAGGTGGCCGATCCCTGGTCCGCAGGCAGCAGAGGCACCTCGCCTACATATTCAAATTCACATCTGATATTCGGCATGTGGCGGGGAAGCTGAACATCGTGGCTGACCCGCTGTCCCGTCCGGCAGCCCCAGAAGTTTCCGCTTTAAGCCTAGGTGTGGATTATGAGGGGCTAGCTGCTGCCCAACAGGTACACGCTGGCATGGAGGTTTACCGCAATGCTGAGTCGGGCCTGAAGTTGGCCAAGGTGTCCTGCGGCGGCGCCGGCGTGCGGGTTCTTTGCGATGTCTCCATGGGCAAAGCCCGGCCCGCTCCTGTCTTCCTTGTCAGACTTCCAAGTTGCAGAGGCATGTGCATCCACCCGTGCAGGATATCGCTGTTCCAGACGGCAGGTTCCTGCACATCCATATTGACCTGGTAGGTCCCTTGTCGTGTTCGCGCGGGGCTCTCACCTACTATCGTGAACAGGTTTACCAGGTGGGCGGAGGTGATATCGTTAACTGATACCTCCGTTGCGGCTGTGCATGGGCATTCATTTCAAATTGGAGCGCTCGTTTTGGGGTTCCTTCCGATATCACTACTAATCGAGGGGCCCAGTTCACGTTCTCCCTGTGGTGTGGTATTGCGCAGCTGCATGGTGCAAAGCTGCACCAGACCACTGCGTATCACCCAAAGTCCAACGGTTTGGTTGAGCATTTCCGCAGGCACCTTAAGACGGCGTTGAAGGCTCGACCAGTTGCTTTGGGTTCTCCTAGGCATCAGAACCACGCCTATGGAGGAACTCAATGCCTCCTCAGCCGAGCTGGTTTACGGCTTGGTTTTGCGGGTGCCCGGAGATTTTCTACCCATCTCCCGGGATCAGGAGGTCCCGGCTTCGGCTGTATTAGCTGACCTTTGTGAGTGGGCGCGCTTTGGTCCCCGTTTCCACTTCCCGACACGGATTGTCTGCGGTGCATGTGCCTACTATGTTACGAGATTGTGCTTATGTTTTCCTTCGTAGGGATGCTCACCGCTCGACGTTACAGCGGGTGTACGAAGGTCCGTACAGGGTGTTAAGGACTGGTACCTCGACGTTTACATTGGACATGGGTGGCAAGGAGGAGTTCTTCTCCCTGAGCCGCCTTAAGCCAGCACACGTCGACGAAGATAGCCCGGTGACGTAGAGGACGTCCACCGGCCGTTTTGCCGCCCTCTGCACCTGTTACCCCCGCTTATTGGAAGATGGCGGTGCGCTCAGACGCAGCGGCTTTGCGCTCCTCAGTCCGAATGAATTCGGAGCAGCCCGCGACTGAACGCGGCTGTGAAAACAAGGTATTTAAAAACTTTAAAACCCCGAGAACCCCCCCTAGAACTCCCAGTACCCCCCGAAAACACCGTAAAAAACCTCAGAACCTCTAGAATCCCTAGAAATCCCAGTACCCCCAGAAAACACAGTAAGGGACTCGCCTCCAGGACGGGGATATCCAGTACCTGCACTGTGATCCCGGCAGGTTGCACGTAGAGCCGAATGGAACTGCTCAACATTGGACATGGCTGCGAGAAACTGGCTGGTGAGTACTACAGTACCCTCACCAAAATCCCGATGGAGCTTGGCAGAACAGCCTCCTGGATCACCACCCTGGAGGGTAGGAGACGGAGAATGCGCCGGAAGAGGAAGCAGAAACGTGGAAGGCGAGCTGGGGTGCAGGACAGGCTACGGAGGGCCCCACAAAGATCGCTACCAAGCGTCTTTCTCGCGAATGTCCAGTCACTCACCAACAAGCTGGATGAGGTGAGACTCTGGATCAACTTCCACCTTCTTATCAGTGTGGTCTCCGGTACAGAGCTTCTAAGCAGGGTCATTCGTTGAAGATATGATCTGTTATGATCATTCAGGAAACTAATGCAGCATGCTGCATTAGTTTCCTGAATGATCATAACTGAGATGTCTGCACATTAAACTTCCAATGTGGAAGGTTGGTAAAACAGATAAGGAAGGGGAAAAAGAACAATATTATTCTCGGATTTGCTGAAAAATTGGCTTTTCAATTCATCAGATTCATTATTTGCTGTAATAAGTGATAGGAGTAGAATTAGGCCATTCGGCCCGTCAAGTCTACTCCGGCATTCAATCATGGCTGATCTATCTCTCCCTCCTAACCCCATTCTCCTGCCTTCTCCCCATAACCTCTGACACTCATACTAATCAAGAATCTATCTATCGTTGCTCCAGATGCCAGCTGATCTGCATCGGTGAGACCAAGCGGAGGCTGGGCGATCGTTTCGCCAAACACCTCCGCTCGGTCCGCAATAACCAACCCGACCTCCCAGTGGCTCAGCACTTCAACTCCCCCTCCCATTCCGTATCCGACCTCTCGGTCCTGGGCCTCCTCCACGGCCAGAGTGAGCAACACCGCAAGTTGGAGGAACAGCACCTCATATTCCGCTTGGGGAGTCTGCATCCTCTGGGCTTAAACATTGAATTTTCTCAATTCTGTTAACCCAGGCTACCTCCTCCCCTTCCCACCTCTCCCTCAGCCCTCGGGCCTTGGCATTCCTTCTCTCTCTATCTCCCCCCCCCCCACCCAAGTCGCACTAGCTTCTCATTTTCACACTACAAACAGCTTACAATGGCCTGTTTCCTTTATCATCGATACTTTTTTGCATATCTTTCATTCATTGTTCTTTATCTCTCCACATCACTGTCTATATCTCTCGTTTCCCTGATCCCTGACCAGTCTGAAGAAGGGTCTTGACCTGAAACATCGCCTATCTCCTTCGCTCCTTAGATGCTGCTGCACCCGCTGAGTTTCTCCAGCTTTTTGTGTAACCCTCGATTCTCCAGCATCTGCAGTTCCTTCTTTAACACAAGAATCTATCTATCTCTGCCTTAAATATATCCACTGACTTTGCCTCCACAGCCTTCTGTGGCAAATAATTCCCCAGATTCACCATCCTCTGACTAAAGAAAGTTCTCCTCAACTGCTTCCTGAAAGAACACCCTTTAATCGTTTAATAGTCTTTCAATTTGTATGAGTAATTACAGTTGCCATAGAATTGAACTCTCGATTTGTGAGATTAATTGTGTTTTGCAACGTGCTGAATTTCCAACTCATGGGATTAATTGTGCCCTGGAAAAAGAAGGGCAGTTCTCAGCTGTTGTGATTCACTGCCACTCAGTTCCGACTCACAGGACTCTTTTATTTGTGGCAGTAAGTAGCTTCTGAGACAGTGTACACAATTGTATCTGTTAGAGGTTCAGTCTGTTAGCCGACTTTTTCAGACCCCATTTACATCTTAACAGTGTTTAAATGTGTAATATCATAGTTATGTCTGGAACTGCAGGACATGTAACATCTTGACACAATTAATTGTTGACTTGTGCCTCCTTTGTAATTGGTTTAATGTCAACTTACAGGATGAAATCATGGTTACATATTTCTTCACTGTGTTTGTGAATGCCTTTCATTGCAGTTAACTGGTCAATAAGGGAACTTCTGACCTTGCATCAAATTCATATCAAAAATTGTGTTGGATCAAAGACTCATTCTATCTCATTAATATTTGCATTTGGACATAGACCCAAATTCTGATTTTTTCACTTTGTCTGAATTGCTTGTAATTGGAGCTTGTCATGAGCTTTGGTTTCAAACGCCATCTGCCCACTCACTAAACACTCCATTCCAATGTCAAATGGAAACTCTGCCACATGGAATCGCTGCTGAGCTGAAAGTAAGGGTTGAACATGCAGTAATTTAAAAAAACCCAATCAATTCATTGTCAAAACAGATCGACCTTGGAAAATCTGCAGAGTGTACAGGCAATAGATGAGGAAGTTGCCAAGACTGGAAAATTGAAGCCATGATGCAAGATTAGTTAGGCTGGACTCAGAACTCATTGAACAGAGGAAGCTTGTGGAAAAATGAATTGAGGGGTGTAAAATTGTGAGAGACCTAGAGAAACTAAGGAATAACTATTTCCATGGATAATAGAGGGCATTGAGTAATTGGTACAAGCATTTGAAGGAAGAAAAAAAATGGTAATGGTTGGACCTAACTAGTGTAAGAATGATGGAAGTTTAAACGCATTAGATTTAAAAACTACTTTGATGTGTACCTGAAGGATCATGACCTGCAGATAGTGAATTTGAAATTGCGATTAGGTTGAAGAGGTCATTTTTGACAAGCATATGTTGAGTCAAAAGGCTTTACTTTACTATATCAAAGAATTTGCATCATTTTATGCAATGTGATGTTTCTCACGTCTAGCAGCATGGTATAGATGTTTGACATTCAAGCTGCTACAAAATGTGTTCCTCATAGCAGTGTCTTCAATGTCCACCATCTGAAGAAGGGTCTCGACCCAAAATGTCACCCATTCCTTCTCTCCAGAGATGCTGCCTGCCCCGCTGAGTTACTCCAGTTTTTTGTGTCTTTCTTTGGTTTGAACCAGCATCTGCAGTTCTTTCCTACCCATAAGAGTAACTTATTATTTCTTCCAATGCATAACATAATAATCTCTTTTCCAGCTTTCTCCCACTACTCCATCAGTCTGAAGAAGTGTCCCAACCCAAAAAACCTGTCTATCCATTTTCTCCACAGTTGTTGCCTGATTGACTGAGTTTCTCCAGTAGTTTTTCTTTACTCAAGATTTTATCTTCATTAGTTTCTGTGTCTCTTAACAGTCCAAAATTCTCATCACACTAATTACATTAAAATCTGACTACCTTACTGGGATTCTTTCCTAAATTAAACAGAAAAGTATTACTTGGTAGGGTCCCGGGGGTTGTTGTAGAGCAGAGGGATCCAGGAGTACAAATACATACTTTCCTGAAAATAGTGTCACAGGTAGAAAGGGTGGTGAAGAAGACTTTTGGCATGTCGGCCTTCATCAGTCAGGAAACTGAGTACAGAACTTGGGAAGTTAAATAACAGTTGTATAAGACATTGGTACGGATGCACTTAGAGTATTGTGTTTAGTTTTGAGCACCCATATATAGGAAAGATGAGATTGAGAGCTGAAATGGGTGTAGAGAAGATTTACAAGGATGCTCAAGGATCTTTTGTTCTCTGTAGTGCAGAAGGCTGAGGGGTGATTTTATGGAGGTGTATAAGATCATGAGGCGAATAAATAGGGTGAATGCACAGATTTTTTTCTCAGGGTAAATCAAGAACTAGACGTTTGAGTGAGAGGGCAAAATTATGATTGAAACCAGAGGGGCGACTTTTCCACACAGAGGATGGTGGGTTTATGGAATGAGCTGCTAGAGGAAATAGTTAAGGCAGGCATAATGGCAACATTTAAAATATATTTAGACAGGTACATGGATAAGAAAAGGTCAAAGGAATATGGGCCGAATGCAGGCAAATGGCCCTAGCCTGGATGGGGCTATCTTGGTTGGCATGGATGAGTTGGGCCAAAGAGCATGTTCTGTGCGGTATGACTCTATAACTTTATAAGATAAGAGTCAATGCTCGTTGCTAGAAAACCCCTTCCTGAACTACAGCAGAAAGGTCATGAAATTAACATGAATACTAAACTGGAAGGATCAACAAGATTGTAAATTATTCCTTCCGCTTAGAATTGCAACTCAGTCTAAATAGATTTTTAAATATTATTCAGGAAATTAGAATAGTTAGTGACTAATTTATCACAAAGAAATTCCTTGGTGTGGTAATAAAATACTTTCATGAAGGATACATCCAAATTACATATCTTCTGCCAGTTGATCCCTTTGTCTCAGTTTATTTACATATCTTTAAATGCAAATGTCTATATTGAATAACAATAATGGAACAATCCATTGATCAGGATTAGATAACATCCTGGTAGATACAAAATGCTGGAGTAACTCAGCGGGGCAGGTAGCATCTTTGGAGAGAAGGAATTGGTGACGTATCGGGTCGAGACCCTTCTACACACTGCAGTTCTTTCCTACACATTAAATAACACCTTGTTAGTCACATGCATTACCCTCTGATTTTTCTCTGCCAAATTATACGAGAATAATGACCCTTTAACATTTGTAGAAAATTATCTGTCTGACTACTAAAAGCCCTGTCCCACGGCACGAGTTCATTCCAAGAGTTCTCCTGAGTTTGCCCCGATTCAAACTCGCAGATGTATGGTAATGGCCACTCGTCGGAACTCGGGGCTCTCGTGGACATTTTTCATCATGTTGAAAAATCTTCACTAGTCTTCCCGCGCTTACCTGCCATTAGCGAGTCTTCCCGAGTACCTGCCGTTAGCGCTAAGAGACGTCCGCGAGCTCCAACGTACCCACTACGTTCATTCTCCGTGCTTACCACGAGTTTGATTTTTTTTTTAACTCAGGAGAGCTCTTGGAATTAACTCGTACCGTGGGACAGGGCTTTAAGGCTAGAATGGATTTCTTTTTTTTTTACACTTTAGTTTTTATTGCTTTTATGTATACACAAATAAAACACAAATATAGCAACGAAACATAAAACATTACAGTGAAACGTACATCAGTGTAGCGGGAGGTTTCAGTTTACAATTAATGATGCAGTATACAGAACTATTTTTATATTAAAACATTTTCCAATAACTTACATTATTGTCTATAAAATTATAGTGTTGATGTCTTTATTTCTATACCTAATCCATTTTTTCCCAATTTCTATTAAACTCGTCTTCTTTCACTTAGACAATATGTCATTTTCTCCATGACAAATATTTCCTGTACTATGTCTAACCATTGTCTAAGTCTGGGTGTGTCCGCTCCAAGCCAGTTTCTTGTAATGGCCTTTCTGCCAGCTGTGAGTAGGATTTTAACCAAGTAATGGTCTTCCTTCAGCACCACTGTATTTATATTACCCAGGTATAAAATGGAACATTTCTTGCAGACTGTATATCCTAATACCTCTGTTAATTCTGAATTCACTCTGTCCCAAAATGGTTCTATTTTTGGGCAACTCCAGAAGACATGTGCATGATTTGCGTCTGTTTGACCACATTGCCTCCAGCATGTTTGCTGCCTTAGAATTTGCTTGCTTTTTATGTTAGGCGTAATAAAGAAACAAATCAAATTTTTCCAATTAAATTCTCTCCAATTTTGTGAATTAGTGGATGTCTGTAGTGTTACCCACATATGATGTCATTCTTCTTCTGAGATTATGATGTTCAATTCCTTTTCCCACTTAAATTTTACAAAAAATGTAGTTTTAGCTTGACATTCCATTCCTCTTCCTAACACAAATCTGTCAGTTAAGGATCCATTCACCTTTACTCTTGCAGTAGGTTGCTGGTAAATTGCTTTAATAACTTGAATTGACTCTTCGATAAAGTCAAACTTTCTAGTGTTTGATATAAGAATTCCCAATTAACCCTATCAAAAGTCTTTTCCGCGTCTAGACTTATCAGGACAGCACGTGTACTTTCCTTTTGAATCTTGTGTATTATATGTAGGGTTCTTCTAATCCTGTCCTGTGTTTGTCTGCCTATTATAAAACCAGTCTGGTCTTAATCAATTAAATCTGGCATGAACTTTTCAAATCGTTTGGAGATAATTGAAGAATATAATTTATAGTCCACATTTAGAATTGATATTGGTCTGTAGTTGGTACAATTTTCCTTATCTTTGTTCTCTTTGGGGATTAATGTTATAATTGCCTCTTTCCATGATGGGGATGTCTTGCCTTCTTTGATAATCCAGTTAAAGGTTCTCAGAAGAAGTGGGTTCAGCTCATTCCGAAGTATTTTATACCATTCTATAGGGAAACCGTCGCTGCCTGGGGCCTTGTTTGATTTAATCCTACCAATTGTCTTCTCTATCTCCTCCAGTGATATTTCTGCTGTGATTATTTTATTTTGTGTCTGTCCAATACAGGGCAAATCTATTGTACTTTAAAAAGTCCTCATTGATTCCCCATCTACTGTAGAGGTTTGTGTATATAATTCTTTATAATATTCCTGGAAGATATATTCTATTTCTTTTGGATCACTCTTCAAATTCTGTGTACAGGGGTCCTTAATTTTGTGTATGGTGTTGTCAGCCTGTTGTTTGCGTAGCCTTCGGGCAAGTATTTTAGTGGATTTAGGGCCAAGCTCATAATGTGCCTGTTTTACAAATCTTGCTTTTTTCACCACCTCTTGACCCAATATTCCATCCATTTGTCCCCTCAAATCTTCTATTTGCTTATAAGTTCTCTGGTCCTTATTATTTTTGTACTTCTGTTCTAAATCTTTCAGGTCTGTTATCAACTTGTTATATGTTTTCATTCTGGCCTTTTTAATATGTGATGCCCTCGCTATTAACCTACCTCGTATTACAACCTTCAATGAGTCCCATAGTATGGATGGGTCCACCTCCCCATTGTCGTTTTCCTCTAGATAAGTTTTGATTTCCAATTTAATGTAACTAACAGTTGTTTTATCATTCAGTATTCCAACATTTAATCACCACACTGTGTTTTTCCTTCTACTGTTCATTTGAATTGTTAAGTATATGGCATTATGGTCTGATACATCTGCCACACCGATTCTGCAATCCGTTACCCTATAACAGTCTTCTTTCTGCATTAGTCTATTCTGGAGTAAACTGAGTACGGTATTGAGTAATGTGAATAGTCTCTTTCCAGAGGGTGAAACTTCCTCCAGACATCAAGAAAACCAAATTCTTCACAGGTAGTGTTTAGTAGTTTTGTTAACTGGTTCTTATTTTTCTTTTTACTTGTCGTATCAAGCCTATGATTCAGTATCATTCAGATCACTCCCACATATACAAATTCCTTCTGCTTCCATTGCAATAATATCAAAAAGGGATTTGAAAAAATGTTTATCACTATCTGGGGGAGCATAGATGGATTTCATTACAAATAGCACCCTCTCGACCAGAAACGTCACCTATTCCTTTTCTCCAGAGATGCTGTCTGATCCGCTGAGTTACTCCTGCTTTTTATGTCTATCTTAGTATCTACCTGCAAATTAAATTTCCACATTTACTGACATATTTGCTGAAATGAAAATGAAATAGTTGCCTTTAATTAATTTTAAGGACAGGAAAATCCAAATAGTTCAATTTCCTTGTGTTTAATAGATTTTAATATTTTACATTCCCATTGTTTCTCAGTAAACATAGAAACATAGAAAATAGGTGCAAGAGTAGGCCATTCCGCCCTTCGAGCCTGCGAATTCAATATGGTCATGGCTGATCATTCAACTCAGTATCCTGTACCTGCCTTCTCTCCATACCCCATGATCCCTTCAGCTGCAAGGGCCACATCTAACTCCCTCTTAAATATAGCCAATGAACTGGCCTCAACTACCTTCTGTTGCAGAAAATTCCAGAGACTCACCACTCTCTGTGTGAAAAATGTTTTCCTCATCTCGGTCCCAAAGGAATTCCCCCTTATCCTTAAACTGTGACCCCTTGTTCTGGACCTCCCCAACATCGGGAACAATCTTCCTGCATCTAGCCTGTCCAACCCCTTAAGAATTTTGTAAGTTTCTATAAGATCCCCCCTCAATCTTCTAAATTCTAGCGAGTACAAACCGAGTCTATCCAGTCTTTCCTCATATGAAAGTCCTGACATCCCAGGAATCAGTCTGGTGAACCTTCTCTGTACCCCCTCTATGGCAAGAATGTCTTTCCTCAGATTAGAAGACCAAAACTGTACGCAATACTCCAGGTGTGGTCTCACCAAAACCCTGTACAACTGCAGTAGAACCTCCCTGCTCCTATACTCAAATCCTTTTGCTATGAATGCTAACATACCATTCGCTTTCTTCACAGCCTGCTGCACCTGCATGCCTACTTTCAATGACTGGTGTACCATGACACCCAGGTCTCGTTGCATCTCCCCTTTTCCTAATCGGCCACCATTCAGATAATAGTCTACCCTCCTGTTTTTGCCACCAAAGTGGATAACCACACATTTATCCACATTATACTGCATCTGCCATGCATTTGCCCACTCACCCAGCCTATCCAAGTCACCTTGCATCCTCCTAGCATCGTCTTCACACCTAACACTGCCCCCCAGCTTCGTGACATCCGTAAATTTGGAGATGTTGCATTCAATTCCCTCGTCCAAATCATTAATATATATTGTAAATAGCTGGGGTCCCAGCACTGAGCCTTGCAGAAACCCACTAGTCACTGCCTGTCATTCTGAAAAGGACCCGTTTACTCCTACCCTTTGCTTCCTGTCTGCCAGCCAGTTCTCTATCCACATCAATACTAAACCCCCAGTACCGTGTGCTTTAAGTTTGTCCACTAATCTCTTATGTGGAACCATGTCAAAAGCCTTCTGAAAGTTCAGATATAACACATCCACTGGTTCTCCCTTATCCACTCTACTAGTTACATCCTCAAAAAATTCTATAAGATTCGTCAGACATGATTTACCTTTCATAAATCCATGCTGACTTTGTCCAATGATTTCACCACTTTCCAAATGTGCTGCTATCCCATCTTTAATAACTGACTCTAGCAGTTTCCCCACTACCGATGTTGGACTAACTGGTCTGTAATTCCCCGTTTTCTCTCTCCCTCCTTTTTTAAAAAGTGGGGTTACATTAGCTACCCTCGAATCCTCAGGAACTACTCCAGAATCTAAAGAGTTTTGAAAAATTATCACGAATGCATCCACTATTTCTGTGGCTACTTCCTTGAGTACTCTGGGATGCAGCCTATCTGGCCCTGGGGATTTATCAGCCTTTAATCCATTCAATTTACCCAACACCACTTCCCGGCTAACTTGGATTTCACTCAGTTCCTCCATCTTATTTGACCCCCGGTCCCCTGCTTTTTCCGTCAGATTATTTATGTCTTCCTTAGTGAAGACAGAACCAAAGTAGTTATTCAATTGGTCTGCTATGTCCTTGTTCCCCATGATCAATTCACCTGTTTCTGACTGCAAGGGACCTACATTTGTTTTAACTCATCTTTTCCTCTTCAAATATCTATAAAAATTTTTGCAGTTAGTTTTTATGTTCCCTGCCAGTTTTCTTTCATAATCTATTTTCCCTTTCCTAATTAAGCCCTTTGTCCTCCTCTGATGAACTCTGAATTTCGCCAGTCCTCTGGTAGGTTGTTTTTTCTGGCTAATTTATATGCTTCATCTTTTGTTTTGATACTATCCCTGATTTCCCTTGTTATCCATGGATGCACTACCTTCCCTGATTTATTATTTTGCCAAACTGGAATGAACAATTGTTGTAGTTCATCCATGCAGTCTTTAAATGCCTTCCATTGCACATCCACTGTCAACCCTTTAAGAATCAATTGCCAGTCTACTTGGCCAATTCACGTCTCATACCTTCAAAGTTACCTTTCTTTAAGTTCAGGACCCTAATTATGTCACTCTCCATCCTAATGAAGAACTCAACCATATTATGTTCACTCTTGCCCAAGGGGCCACGCACAACAAGATTGCCAACTAACCCTTCCTCATTACTTAATACCCAGTCTAGAATAGCCTGCTCTCTCTTTGGTTCCTCTATATGTCGGTTTAGAAAACTATCCCGCATACATTCCAAGAAATCTTCTTCCTCAGAACCCCTGCTAATTTGATTCACCCAATCTATATGTAGATTGAAGTCACCCATTATAATGTAGTGGCATCCATCCACCTTATGACGAATGCTCCTCGCATTGAGACATAAAGCCTTCAGGCTTATTTTTACAGTACTCTTACAATGATGTTGAAAATTGGCCCTTTTTGATTTTTGCCCTGGATTTTTCTGCCTGTCACTTTTACTTTTCACCTTGCTACCAATTGCTTCTACCCTCATTTTATACCCCTCTTTCTCTCTGCTCACACATTTAAGAAACCCACCACCTCTTATTCTCTGTTTATTATTTTTTTCTTCTTTCCACCCGACATGTTGGGTCTGAGTGCTTCCCTTCTCTGCCTCCTGCCTCAGACACTGTCTACTAGCTTTCTCTATTTGAGTCCCCCCAACCGTTCTAGTTTAAAGTCTCCCCAGTAGCCTTTGCTTGCAATAATCTTGGCTTGTAATTGGGTCATAGAGCCACCTCTCACGCACAACATTTGGGCAAAACTGAGTTTTTGTATAAAATAAAATAAGAAAACTGTTAGAAATATTGTCACGCTACAGCAAAATGAAAGCAATGTTCGAATTGTGCTCAGCTTGCTTTGCTTATGCATTGTCATCGTGATGTAGTTGTCGGGTGAAGCAGCTGGATAATCTTGGGATTTGGCAAGCAGGCATTAATTATGAAGCACTGATGCCCTGAATATACGCCAGAGCAGGATGTGCCACCAACATCCTGCACAAACACTGAGGATGTGCTGGTTGCACAGATGACTTCCAGCAGTGGCTCCAATAGGTAGTCCCACAAAAATATACCAATACCACAGTCTAAATGGTTCGATTTGCCCATTTGAAACTTTTAAATCAGGTCGACCTCTAAAATAGATTTGTGGTTCAGAAGATTGATGACTTATTAACTTTGCATATTTAATTGTTTTAAATTGACTGTTACTAGATTGTTGCCTGTAAATTTAAGTGCAGTTAGCTTGAAATCCCATGGAAGCCCAGCAAGAGAGATCTTATTGTATAAGAGACAGTGCAGATGCCGGAGGTCAGAAGTTAGGGCGGAAAGACGAACACCACATCGTTCTGCCAGCCTTGCTGGATATTTTTCAACTTTATCGAAACAATGTACAGGCATAAACAGAAACACGCACATATACAGTGGCTTGCAAAGGTTTTCATACCCCTGAACCTTTCCACATTTTGTCACGTTACAACCACAAACGTAAATGTATTTTATTAGGATTTTATGTGATAGACCAACACAAAGTGGCACATAATTGTGAAGTGGAAGGAAAATGATACATGGTTTTCAAATTTTTTAACAAATAAAAAACTGAAAAGTGTGGCATGCAAAAGTATTCAGCCCCCCTGAGTCAATACTTTGTGGAACCACCTGTCCCGGCAAGTCTTTTGGGGTGTGTCTCTACCAGCTTTGCACATCTAGAGACTGAAATTTGTGCCCATTCTTCTTTGCAAAATAGCTCGAGCTCAGTCAGATTGGATGGAGAGCGTCTGTGAACAGCAATTTTCAAGTCTTGCCAGAGATTCTCAATTGGATTTAGGTCTGGACTTTGACTGGGCCATTCCAACACATGAATATGCTTTGATCTAAACCATTCCATTGTTGCTCTGGCCGTATGTTTAGGGTCGTTGTCCTGCTGGAAGGTGAACCTCCGCCCCAGTCTCTTTTGCAGACTCTAACAGGTTTTCGTCCAAGATTGCCCTGTATTTGGCTCTATCCATCTCCCCATCAACGCTGACCAGCTTCCCTGTCCCTGCTGAAGAAAAACATCCCCACAGCATGATGCTGCCACCACCATGTTTCACAGTGGGGATGGTGTGTTCAAGGTGATGTGCAGTGTTAGTTTTCCGCCACACATAGCGTTTTGCATTTAGGCCAAAAACTTCAATTTTGGTCTCATCAGACCAGAGCATCTTCCTCCACATGTTTGCTGTGTCCCCCACATGGCTTGTGGCAAACTGCAAACGGGACTTCTTATGTCTTTGTTTCAACAATGGCTTTCTTCTTGCCACTCTTCCATAAAGGCCCGATTTGTGGAGTGCACGACTAATAGTTGTCCTGTGGACAGATTCTCCCACCTGAGCTGTGGATCTCTGCAGCTCCTCCAGAGTTATCATGGGCCTCTAGGCTGCTTCTCTGATCAATGCTCTCCTTGCCCGCCCTGCCAGTTTAGGTGGACAGCCATGTCTTGGTAGGTTTGCAGTTGTGCCATACTCTTTCCATTTTCGGATGATGGATTGAACAGTGCTCCGTGAGATGTTCAAAGTTTGGGATATTTTTTTATAACCTAACCCTGCTTTAAACCTCTCCACAACTTTATCCCTGACCTGTCTGGTGTGTTCCTTGAGCTTCATGATGCTGTTTGTTCATTAATGTTCTCTAACAAACCTCTGAGGCCTTCACAGAACAGCTGTATTTATACTGAGATTAAATTACACACAGGTGGACTCTATTTACTAATTAGGTGACTTCTGAAGGCAATTGGTTGCACTGGATTTTATTTAGGGGTATCAGAGTAAAGGGGGCTGAATACTTGTGCATGCCACACTTTTCAGTTTTTTATTTGTAATAAAATTTGGAAACCATGTTTCATTTTCCTTCCACTTCACAATTATGCGCCACTTTGTGTTGGTCTATCACATAAAATCCCAATAAAATACATTTACGTTTGTGATTGTAACATAACAAAATGTGGAACGGTTCAAGGGGTATGAAAACATTTGCAAGCCACTGTATGTCATTCATATCTATCTTCTATCTATCTATATTTAAAACTGTGTGTGTGTGGGTGTAAGTCACATTCCATTTTTTTGGCCTTTGATTCCATGGTCCACCAAAACCAGACCCTCAAATGCCGTGATTTTTTCCATTTTGCTAGACATGACACTTTTACATTCACCAATGCACTCCTTGTAAATAAGCAATTCACAAACTCTTAAAGTGTGCAACATCTTTTAATGATAGCACAGGGTATTACATACATCCTCAAGTACTGGCTACATTCTTCTACTGACTGTACCCAGGAAGGGGAAGGCGTTATGATTGATATTAACTAGGCGGGGTTAATGGTACTGAGGTAACTATGTTATTGGTTGCATATAAAAACCATCTACATCCTTCCCCTTAGAAAATCAAAACAGACTGTTGTCACAACAACAGAATTAAACAGCAGAATTAAACAAAATCGCCATAACGAACAGGTGGCTTACTAATCCGGCCCGAGCGCATACGGATGTCTCCCCCTTCCCCCGAAGGAGCAGAAGAGACAGGAGGAAACAAGACGGCAGGGGAACCAGGGGAGGGCGGTGGGGTTGGAGAAACAGGGGAGGGAGAACCGCGACCGGCAACAGGTGACCCGCGCAGAGGGGAACCGGGCGCTCGATATGGTGATCGAGGCATGCAGGGAACGCTGGCTGGGACCGCAGCTGGCTGCTGGTATGAGAGTGGCGGGGCATAGGGTCCCGGGGGCTGCGGCCTCGGCTCGTTAACCGCAAGCAGGTGTTGTCGGCTTCTACGGTAGATTGTTCCCTCATAGTCGACCAGATACGAACGAGGAGAGTCAGCCACCCCAACCATGGTAGCCAGACGGGAGTGACCACCGGCGGTCTGCAATCGAACATCCTGTCCAGGCAACAGAGGATCGAGCGGTCTGCACGACCGATCGTGGGAACGCCGCTGGCTGTCATGTTTCTCTTGAATGCGCCTCTGCACAGAGGCAGGCTCCAGCACCCGAGGTTTCAGCTGACGCTGGGCAATCGGGATGGTAGATCTGGTTGTTCTGGACTTCAGACGCTGAGCAGGGGACCCCATGGCCGGATCCCTTAGAAGCTCACATCGCAGCTTCTGGTCACGCATGCCAGTTACTAAAATGTCTCTAGTGAGCTGGTCTGTCATGTCACCAAAACGGCACCGCTGGGCGAGATAACGCAAATCGGCAATAAAACATTCAACAGGCTCATCCGACAACTGTCTCCTTGTAAAGAACCGTGCCCTCTCTAGAATGCGGTTCGAGGGCAGGTCACAAATCTCACTGAACTTACGTAGCAGGCAAGCGGGGTCACTGGCAGATTCTGCAGGAGTAATCACCACGTTGTTGTCGTCTAGGACCGCTGGAGCGTAGACGAAAGTTCTGGCTCTCTTCATGGCATCAGGTCCGACAAGGTTGAGTCGGAAGGAGGCTTTGAGGGAATCAGGATCAGTGCGGTGTGCGACGTTGACAAAGTGGGTGAAATCAAATTGAAACGTGGCCCAGCGCTCAGAGATGTCAGCATCAAAGACAAGCTGCGCGGGCTTTCTGCAAGATGACGCCATGGTCAGAGAGATTAAGCACAAAAGGCACAAATCAAAAAAAAATAAAACCCGATAGACAGGAGACGCAGGTGTCTTCCAGCTCCGACACCATGTAAATAAGCAATTCACAAACTCTTAAAGTGTGCAACATCTTTTAATGATAGCACAGGGTATTACATACATCCTCAAGTACTGGCTACATTCTTCTACTGACTGTACCCAGGAAGGGGAAGGCGTTATGATTGATGTTAACTAGGCGGGGTTAATGGTACTGAGGTAACTATGTTATTGGTTGCATATAAAAACCATCTACACTCCTCATTACATTTAGACATTTTTATGTACACATTTTTAATAAAATCATTTCCCCCCCCCCAATATTTCAAAATGTTAAAAAAAATCAAACTGCTCTCACCCATAGAATGTTGGTGAACGTTCCATCGTGTGATGTCACAATGCCCAATGCTCACAAATGTCCAATCGGAATGGATGCATTTACATCGGCCTTTGCTCCTGCCCCAGACCCCCCTCCCCCCACCTGATGTCACAGCACCTTCCATTGTGCAATGTCACAATGCCATCCCTCACAGATGGCCAATCGGAATGGATTAATTTACATATGCCTTTGCTCCAGCCCCCCCCCCCCCCTCAGCCTGCGTCGAAGTGCGTGATCACGTGTGTGGGAATAGAGAAAGAGGTTTGGGGGAGATAGGGAATGGGGAATAGATGGACTGCCCCTACCCCTCCCCCTCTACCTCGCCACTCTTTCCCCTCTCTCCCCCACCCCTCTCTCCCTCCCACTCTCTTCCCCCTCACTCCCCTATCCCTCTCTCCTCCCCATCCCTCTCTCCTCCCCCACCCCTCTCCCCTCCCCTCTCCCTCTCTTCCCCCTCCCACCCCATTGCTCTCTCCCCCACCCCATTCCCTCTCCCCCACCCCCTTACCCCTCCCCACTCTTCCCCATCCCTCCACTCTTCCCCCTCTCCCCTACCCCATCTCCCTCCTCCCCTCCCCCTCCCTCTCTCCCCTCTCCTCCCCACTCTTCTCTGCTCCCCACCCCTCTCCTCCCCATCTGCATCTCCCTCCTCACCCCTCCTCCTCCCACCCCATTTCTCTCCCACCACCCCCTTCCCTCTCTCCCTCACCCCCTTCCCTCTCTCCCTCGCCCCCTTCCCCCTACCCCTCTGTCCATCTTCCACCACTCCCCCTACCCCTCCCTCCCCACTCTTCCACTTCTCTCCCCTTTCCCCACCCCTCTCCCTCCCCCACCCCCTCCCTCCCCCACCCCTTTCTCTCCCCCTTCATCACCCCTCCCTCCCCTCTCTCCCCCACCCCTTTTTCCCTACCCCTCTCTCCCTCTTCCACCACTCCCCCGTACCCCCCTCCCTCTCTCCCACTTCCACCACATCCCTCTTCCCTCCCTCCCCACTCTTCCAGTTCTCTCTCCCCTTCCCCCACCCCTCTCTCTCCTTTCCCCCTCCCCTTTCCTACCCCTCCCCACTCTCTCCCCATCTCCCTCTCCCCTCCAATATTTGAGATATTTTTTCATTTCGCTAGACATTACACGTTTACATTTACTAATGCACTCCTCTTTACACTTAGACATTTTTATGTACACATTTTAAAATAAAATCCTTCCACCCCCTCCCCCCCCCACTCACTCATTTTAAAATCTAAACGGGACTCACGAGCTGCTGACGTCACAATCCCACATGCCGACCAATTCAAACCGCTTCTCTCTCTTCATTTGGGAGCCCAGCTCTCCTCCACTACCCCTCCAACTACGCACGCGCCACGCCACGTCCCCCGCAGCTGGACGCGCCTCGCGCGGCAATATCAACATCACCTGCACCTCCGCTACACACCCACCCCCTCCCCTCCGGCTCGGGTGGAAGGCACAGATCGGCTGCTCCCCCCGCTGATATTTTCGCTGTCCTCGCCAAAGATTATAGAGGAGCAAGATGCGCCACTAAGTGGAAAAGGCG